>OU342632.1:41957866-43179500 GCA_910589415.1 Malachius bipustulatus | reverse complement strand
TTAAAGTTTCCTGACAAAAAATTGGCCCGGAACTTTGTTTTTTTTTTGCACTTTTTGCCCTATTTTTTTACACTTTTTTCAGTTCTTGCAGTTTTTTCAGTTTGTTTCCTAAATCTTAGAAAGGAAGCATTTTTTCGACTAGCCCATTCTATACAAAATTAATTTAAGAAACATTCAAAGCGATTTTTCCATAATTTATGTAGACAAAATTGCCCATGGAAAACGTTTTTTTTTTTTGGCGGAGACTAACCATTTTGCCTGTAGAGCGCGCCAAAAAAACATAATCTCGGACCATATATATACCTATACCTTAAATACCTATACCTTGAATAGTGAATGCAGGGTGTATCTTTAATATTGCGAAAAAAAAATAAACACAGTTTAGTTCTTTGGTCCAAAATAAACAAAAAAGTTACTATTAATGTGGGTTAAGATGAAGGGTGTCAAAAAATGATTATTTTTCCTGTTTTTTTGACGATATCTCAGGAACTGTTTGAGCTACAGAACTTAGCTTTTGTACATGTCATAACATTAATACAAGCTACGTTTTTAAGGCTAATTCAGTTCTTTTTACGTGCCATTTTGCGGAGATCTTAGAATTGAGAGAAGTTCTTTTGCCCTTGATTTTACGACATGAAATTTTGATCGTAAATAGCCTTTTTCTCGAAAACAGCACACGTCAATCAATAAACGGTACCTTTTTTGTGTAGAAAATATTGGCGATAAAAAATTCTCTATTAAAATGTTAATTTACCAGTGTCGCAGATTTTAGGGGCAAAAGAAAACCACGCAACCCAAAAATATCCGCCACTATAATAGCATATCAAAAAAATTAGTTTGCATTATAAAAGTAGCTAATATCAATGACAAGATCTGTAAAAAAGTTCAGCGCTGTATCTTATTCGGTTTCCTACATATATCTTCAATAAACTGAAAAAATATTTTTTTTTTTTTGACCTTGTTTCTCAAAAACGGTGCTTTTGCGGACACGTTAATGGGAAATCTTTAGAATATTTTGGACCAAAGATCTTGACGAAAATTTTCAAATTTTTTTAGGGAAAGTATAAAAGTATATTATGGAAAGTAATTGAAAAAATGGAGACAAACGAAAGAAATGCAGTAATTACTAAAATGAATATCCCTATGCCGTTTTGATACAACAGTTGTTGTTGTATAATAGCATAAAATATAGAATGGACTTGTCGAAAAACTGTGCAAAAATTTGTGCAAAAAGTGCAAAAAGTGCAAAAAGTAAAGTTCCAGGTCAAATTTTTGCCAGCAAACAAGTGTTCAGCGACCCAAAAATTATTGAGGGTAAACCTCTATTTTATTCCTAATATGAAATATGAAAAAAAAATATATATATGAAAAAAATATAAATATAAAATATCTGATAATTTTATTATTTGAGAAATTTATGACACTAAAAGAAAATCATCAATATTATTGCATTGAAGCAACTATTCAAAAATTAAAAATTCTTGCAGCTTGGTACCTGGCGACTACAAAAAATATGTTTAAACATTTGATAGGTGTTTTTTTAGGATTTTTTTTAAAGTAAGTTTTATTTTAAGTTCCATGTACTTATACTGTTTTCGTGTATCCTCATCGCACATTAGAAAATTTTTATAATAGTTTAAAAATTTTGAGGATTTAAGATCTGCGATACTTAAAAACAAACGTCATAAGTCTCTGTCACGGTATGATTTTGAAATAATCAAAGTGCTCAAAAATGTATTGTGTGTTCTTAATTCGTTTATGATGGATGAAAAATATCAAGTAAGTCATCTTACAACACAAAAGCTTTGCGAAATATCTTCACTGACATAAACATTGATAAATGTGTGTTAAACTTATTATTAATGTGCTTTAGCTTCAGCCTTCATTATTTAAGGATCTGTCTCATTATAAGAAGACATCTTTATAATTTTTTCATTTTTATTTTGGCACACTTCATCGGCCTTATAATACGAATGGTGTAATTAATGAGACTTCATAAATATTCTTAATTTTGAATTGTATTTTTTATTCTTATTGTCTGGTTTAAAGTAGAGGGAAAATTTGTACATTATAGACCATATTATTATTCTTTTTATCTTGACATAATAAATAGGAAATACCAATCATATAAATAATATCTATTACAGGCGGTTTAAAATTATTATCTGATCCATGGTAAATATCTGTTTTATGCTTTATTGTTTGATTTTTTGGACATTGAACGATAACAGTGTTTGTGGAGCTAAAGAGCGGATATTTTATCTAAGATGAATCATAAAATAATTTTCTCTATGTTTTAAAGTCTATTTCTCCAGTGGTACTAAAAATATTGAATATAATATTTCATTTTAAAAATTTTTCTATAAATGTGATTTTTCTATAACTTACAATGAAATTTCATGTTACATTAATTTGCAAATATCTTCAACATTGTTACATTACACTTTCTAGATAATTAATATTCGTGATTTAATAAGCGCTAATTTGGTCACGAATGCAGGAGCAGCTTTGTAGAAGCACTGAAGACTGAAGAGCGCTGCAACGTGACCTAACCGTTTTAACAAACCTGTAATTATTTTACGTTTTCTATAATTTGGTGCCCATTTACGACATATAAAATTAAAGCTTATACCACACACGTGGTCGTACTTAATCGACGATTTACTAGATACACCCAAATACAAGAAGTTAGTTGTGTTCTATCGAAACAGGTGAGCAATTGACTTGTCAGTGTTGATGTTAATCTTCGAAATACCTCGGATTATTCCGATCAAATTGTAGTAAAGATTTTCATAATTTCCGTTTGACATTCACGAATTTATGGGCTAGCCATTCGGCCATATTTTATCGAATATTATATAAGATAAATGTCCAAACATCGCTGAGGCATTGAATTAAATTTAGGATCCTGCTTTATATTCAGTAGGCATTTTTTGGGTGGGACTTTTCCTTCTATACGGCTCGATTTGACAGGGATTTTATTTTCTTATTAAATTTAAAATCCACACTTTCTGCATGCTGTCGTCGACATATATGTGGAAGGGAATAAACAATATTCAAATTAGTTTCCTTTAACTTTTCTTCAAAAATACTTCTCATTCTGTCATTGACAGATATACCAACAGCATTTTTTTTATATTAGGGATATCAATTATTTATTTTATTATCTACTTATTTAATTAAAATAAAGACTTTCATTAAATGAAAATGGTGAAGAAACGTGAAAAATTTCTCGTTAAGAGTTTTTCCTATAATTTTTCTTTTAAAAGTTCTTTCTAAATACAGAAATTTTCAGATTCTTTATCTACAACACTCTCAGTAAATAGAAAATCGATCGTCCGACTAGAATCTGTCGAATGTTCCGATATGTGTAACATAATTTATTAGTTCTTAAAAGTCTTAAGCTCAAGTTTTAGTCCTTTTTGTATTCGTACAATCTTGTGAGTGGTTTAGTTTGAAGTAAATTTTGCTGCCTGGAAACTAATTCTCCCATTCTGTATGATGTATTTTGGTCTTCGAGGATATCTTGGATCCTGGTGGGTATCATTTTTCCTCTCATTTTTACAGTGATAGGAATAAAAGCTATTAGGTCTATACCTCAAGTGAGTATCGGCTATTGGTTAAGCGCGCCCCGTCTCGTGGATGTTTCCCGCAATTTCGATTAGGCAACATTACCTTGATCGTTAGCTCGTTTTGACAAAATAAAACTTTTCCTTTTTAATTTTTTGGCAGTGTATTTATAGAGATTTTTAATTAATTATGACTATATTACCATAAGTAATTTTCAAGCAGTCAGGATCGACTGCTATCGTTCTAATTAGTCGTTCAGAAAAAGGCGAAATCTCAGGATAGGTTTTCACATAAGCGATGTTAGAGAAGGATGGCGTTTTTGATTGCACTTTTCTTAAAGGAAACCTTTTTTTAGAGGGTCCCTGGTGCACATAGCAGTCGTAAAAACGAAAATGCCTATTGGACTATTGATCCGAGATGATGAAATTGTTCCATTTAAAAAATTTTTTTTTATCAACATGATAAGTTCGCATTTCCTCCCCTGTTATTTTCAAATCATTTACTCATATTTCGGGTCTCTTACATAAGTTGAGACACAAGAAAGACACATTTTGAAGCTGCAAAGCTGGAAAATGTCACTGTAAACATTCCGCTGCTCTTTGCATTTATGTCAACGAAGAAAATAACCGCTAAAAAACTGATTTGCGTATAATTTGAACCGTCCGCCTGAAATACAGCTCGAAAAAAATTATAACAATATTATTGCTATCTAAAGAGAGATTCAGGGGTAATAAATTATTATATTAAGGATTCTTACTCGTGATTCGACGTACTGCAACCATCCACTTTTCTCATCGATCTACTTCCCAAGATTTAGACGGAAATCCGCAAAATATTGAATTCAGGATTTCGTAAACATGCGCATAGAAATAGCTGCGCATGGATGATATTTTCCCATCATTGTGAGAAGTTTGCCCACGTGGTGGCGCTACTATAGTTACTTATTTAGCTTATAGTTACCTGCGTGTTTTGTGGCTTTGTCAGACTTGTATGCTTCTGTGCATAGTATATTGACAGTTCTTACATTTTCTCTGACAATCTGTTTCTCAGTCTGAGAGTGAGATTGATCTTTGGTACTCAAATTTTCTCTATCTTTTGAATAAGGGTGGGTAACTTTCAATTTAAAATTCTTGACAAGGGGGCTGCTGGGGCCAGGAGTTTGTTGCGTCAAGGTTAATTTTGGTGTCGAAAGGTATCCCCAGAGAAGCAAAAGTTTCTCAGGATTTTCATCAAGACAAAACACTATCTTACTACTTATACAGTGAGTTTTTTTTAAGTGTCCCCATAGGGATTTACACAGTAAAACAAAAACTCCATGTTATTTGGCTTTGAACTAGATTTTTGTGCATATGACAAATAAATATTACTGTCAAAGTAACTTTCATTAAAAATGTCGGTGTACACTGTACCAGAACGCATTGAAATGGTAGCTGCATACATTCAAGGTGTTTCCAGCAGAGAAATTGTAAATAATTTTGCCGCGACTTATCGGGAATCGTCCAATTCCCGATAAAAAAACAGTTCTCAAGTTTTACAATAATTTTCACAAAAATGGGTGTGTGTCCTCGGCACATAAAGCGAGCTAGGAAGCCTACCGTCGTCACAGACAACACAAGTGTCGATGTAAGTTTAGCTGTTGAAGAAAATGATGGTTCCATTACACTTAATAAGCTTGCGGAACGCTTCAGCATTTCAAGAAGTAGCTGCTTTAAAGCGTTAAAAAGTGCGAAATACAAGCAAATACGTTAAAATATTAATACCGGACACTCCTATACCTATAGCATTGCAACAGGTTGCGTCCTAGGGAACCTGCATTACCGCTTTACTAGGGTAGCGCATTCTCATTCTCACAAAAAGTTGGGAAAAAAGTTGGGAATGTCAAATTTGACTTCATAAACGTCAGATTTTACATGGACGTACAACTGTCTAAAAATTCACATAATTTGTTATTAATTCCGCGTATTTAAACGCATTTTTCTCAGTAACTACGTGTTAGATACTAAAGTCTATAGCTTCGTAGGTCCTATAAACCCGTAATATGTTTTTAATACCCACTGAAAGAGGGTTCCTCGAATTCTATTCGTGTTATTATTTTGTTTCATTTTTCAAACTTCGCTTTTTTCCACTTGATACCTACGCCTGTGACCAAATGTGCCAAAAATATGACATCCAGCTGTTCAAACATAACCGTGTTTAGTAAACGTCAAAAAGTGAATGCGCTACCCTAGTAAAACGGTAATGCAGGTTCCCTATTGCGTCCACTTTAGCAGCGCCACCAAGCATGAACTGGGGCCACTAAAAATTAAATTTGGTGAAACATAGCGGGAGTTTTAAATATCAACGCTGAATAGAAAAGCCCTTAAAATTAATTAGACGAAATAGACGGAGGAAATTGGGACGAAGAATTATAATACAACAATAAACAACAAAGTTTTCAATATGTTTATTATATTAACAATAATTAACTACTATTACACACAATATTATTAATATCTTTAGGTATGAATATTTCAAAAAGATTGAATCGCTATATACCTAAGTGTGAGCCTTTTAGTTGCCGCAATTCCAATAATGTGCTTCCTTGCAGTTTTAAAGGTCTATTATTTGCTGGATTAACAAAATTTTCCTCTTTGAAATGATCAGTAGGTACAAAATAATATGGTGAGAAATCGGCTTCGACACTCCACACTTTTTCAAAATTTCGTCATTCATCGATGTTATTATAACCTATTTCTTGTTCCTATTTCCATCAGCGTAGTTATAAAATATTAATAAGTTTATTTACGCGGCTTCTAAAGTTAACTTTATACATAATGCTTTATTCCTGCTTGGGGGATGGTGGAGTATAACTCACTCCGAATTTTGAGAAAATTTTTACATAAAACGTTAAGTTATGACCATTATACAGGGTGGGCCACGGTATACGAAACGGAAGATTATGGCCGTGTCTCTGGATTTTAGGATTTTTTTATTTTTGGAGTGGATAGAGACCCGGCAGAGGTACGTTTTAAAATTATATTCATAATGTACAGGGTGTCCCAAAAGCATAAAACATATCAAAGTTATGTTTTTTTAAATGGAATGCTCCTATGTTATTGCATTTTTAGATTGTCTGAGAAGAGAAAATAAGATTGGCTTTTACAGTTGGTGTTTAAATTCAGAAGTTTGTGAGTTATAAACAAGTGAAAATCGTCATTTTTCAAGTTCATGACCCTGTACAACGAAAACGGCTGAAGATAGAGAAAAACGGCTTACATGTCCCTATTTTAACTTTTTATGTACTATCCTATGGTATAGAAACATTTGTGCTTTCTTTGATTTTTTTATTTGGCGACGCGTGGAGAAATCTCAGAATTTTTCAAATTTTTTATCACCCTGTATAAACATTTCATCTACATCGTAGGATAGTACATGAAAAGTTAAAATAGGGACATGTAAGCCGTTTCTCTCTATCTTCAGCCGTTTTCGTTGTACAGGGTCATGAACTTGAAAAATGACGATTTTCACTTGTTTATAACTCAAAAACTTCTGAATTTAAGCACCAACTGTAAAAGCCAATCTTATTTTCTCTTTTCAGACAATCTAAAAATGCAATAACATAGGAGCATTCCATTTAAAAAAACATAACTTTGATTTGTTTTATGCTTTTGGGATACCCTGTACATTATGAATATAATTTTAAAACGTACCTCTGCCGGGTCTCTATCCACTCCAAAAATAAAAAGTTCCTAAAATCCAGAGACACGGCCACAATCTTCCGTTTCGTATACCGTGGCCCACCCTGTAGACGATATCTTGAAAAAAATTTGCGGAATATACATAAAATATTGAGAAAAATGAGTTTTTCTACTCCCAACTTTTAATATGCATATTAAATATGAATCACCAGTGCTTTAATGGGTCTCATTAAGATACAAATTTTTATTAAAGCACTGGTCAAGCTATCCAATGGCAGAGGAGCATTTGCAATCGAATCGGTTCCTTTTCGCTCACGATCGGGTCGGCAAGCCAACCGAAGTCACAGAGTTGTCACTTACTCACGACAAAAATTGCCTTGTGATATAAGTTCTGTATTTCTGAAAAAAAAATTCTGAACGTTTATTTAATTTAGAACATAAGTAACATTCAAAGAAAATTTATCAAGATTTTATGTTACCTTAATTAATTTGATAAGTAGGTATATCGTGTAAAAGATGGGAAGATAAAGTATTATTATATCATTCGTAGCGCTCCGTGATATAGTATTCAAAGCGGCAACGCTGCGACCCGCGTTGCGCAGGTAAAGAATATCGTAATTAATGGCTGTCAGTTATTAAAATTATTAATTGATCTCAAAATCGAAGCGTAAAATTCGGAATTCGAACTTCGCATAATAAAAATTACGCAGTAGTGAGTAGTGCCCTTTAAACTTGATACTAAAACATGTCTCAGCAGAATAACCTTAGTGACAAAGAGAAAATTTGGTACCTAATATGCGTAAGCAAATCTTAACCTCAATGATCCGCAATTGTACAAGGGTCATTGTTAAAATATATAATTTTTTTATCTTTTCTATGAAATAAAAAAGGGTCGTAGAAAAAATAGTGTATGGAACTCGCAGATAATGGCTATTAATACGCTCTTATGATGGTTAAGACACTCGCCTACGGCTCGTATCTTAACCATCATACTCGCGTATTAATAGCCTTCATTATAAGCTCGTTGCATAATATACTATTAAAGTATCATAAAATTTACCAAAAATGACAGTTCAATTTCCATTAAATTCACTAAACTGACAGATTCGTAGAACTGAGAATGATCATGTTGTGCAGCGTTGTCATATCTATTATTTATTACTAACATCTTGTGAAATAAAAATATTTGGTATAATTTGCGAAGGTTATTGTTTTAATTTTAAAATTTCAAATATTTCTATTCAGAAATACATCAAAAGTTATAAATGGTCCATGCGAGAGGGCAAGGATAATATCACAGAGGCCATCAAATAGATAATGGGCCATAAGACTGGTTATTAAAGTTATGTTTGAATATTTTCAGACTGATAATGTACCAATTCATAATTAACTAAATAAAACACATTTTTGATTTTGATTTATTTCCTTCTTAAAAAAAATCACATCATAAAACATGAGTTTTTAATTTTAAAATAATATATTATTAACCATAACAACGTGACAACGTCGCAAAACATTATATTTTATTGAAGTGTCCATGAATGACATTGTTGACATTTCGATTATTTATTGATTATGAATAAAACACTAATGTTTTATAAAATTCTACTGTATATTGATGGATGATAGAAACGTTACACGTGTTTCGCTACTTTTCATGTAGCATCTTCAGACGTAAATAAAATTATTGATACAGTAACATAGCAACAGTATTTACCTAAGTGATCATGAAACAAGTAACTAGATTTAAATGAATTTTTAAGAGAACTAACTAGATCATAATGTAATTTCTTCAGAATCTTCTTAGTTGTTGATATCAAGAAGAAAATCAAGTAGTGGAGAACGATATGTGTCTAGCTGTTCATTTATTACTGTGTATTGTTGATTATGTAAATGTCTGTGGATCTCTAGAGATTCAAGAAAATTTAATTTAAAATAATGATCACAATGATGTAGTAATTCAATTTTGTTGTTTGCTGTTAGAGTGTGATTGTTTTCTATTAAGTGTTTTGCAAAATTTGATCTTTCTGGATGTTTGAGTCTGTAAGAGTTTAGGTGTTCGTTAATACACAGTAATAAATGAACAGCTAGACACATATCGTTCTCCACTACTTGATTTTCTTCTTGATATCAACAACTAAGAAGATTCTGAAGAAATTACATTATGATCTAGTTAGTTCTCTTAAAAATTCATTTAAATCTAGTTACTTGTTTCATGATCACTTAGGTAAATACTGTTGCTATGTTACTGTATCAATAATTTTATTTACGTCTGAAGATGCTACATGAAAAGTAGCGAAACACGTGTAACGTTTCTATCATCCATCAATATACAGTAGAATTTTATAAAACATTAGTGTTTTATTCATAATCAATAAGTATGCAGAGATTCTACGAAGTAAGGGTTGAAAACATAAATTTTATTTCGATTATTGCCTCACGGCTTTGTTGTGAATTGTTCAACTCATTAAAGGTTATGTCAGTTTAATTGATTATCATCGAAAATTAAAAACCATTTTTAGAAGTTATCCTACACATTTAAGAAATGAAACTGTTAAAATTATCCGCTGATATAATGCTTTGAGAGTAACTTTAAATTGAAATTATACTTGAAACTAAAACGTTCAATAATTACTAATGACAAATTATTAATAATAATTAATTATCATTGACTGCAGCTGTCAAAAACCGTGAAAAGTTACCTACCTTTGAATTTAAAAACAGCTTATAGTGGCCCCAGTTCCTGCATGAGGGCAGGGCGCTGTAAAAATGGACGGAGGTTTTGAGAGGAAGTGTCCGGTATTATATTTTAAGGTATTTGATACAAGTCCTACAAAATCAGAAATATCCATAAACTGTTGCCACGTGATTACTTTCCAAGAATGGAATTTTGTGAACTATGGATTGAAAAAATTAATCAAAATCCAAACATTTCCAGTAAGATATTATTTTCAGACGAGAGCACATTCACTCTAAATGGGAGCGTCAATAAACAAAATACCCGTATTTGGGCAAGGGAAAATCCTTATAAAATACAAAATATCCATTCCCAGTGGCCCGAAAAAATAAATGTCTGGGCTGGGATATTAGGCAATCGACTGATAGGACCTTTTTTTATTGACGGCAATCTTGATGGAATTAAGTACTTAGATCTTTTGCAAATCAAGCTTGGTCCAGCACTGGAAAACTTAGGGTTCCCTGGGGAAGTAATATTTCAACAGGATGGTGCACCAGCTCATAGCTCTATCATTGTTACAGAGTTTTTGAATGAAACCTTCCCAAATAGCTGGATTGGTCGACGCGGTCCTTACAAATGGCCTGCTAGAAGCCCAGATATTTCACCGTTAGATTTCTTTTTGTGGGGCTACTTAGCAACGAGGGTTTATGATTTTAAAAGAGGGCAACCTGAAACGGTCGAAGAATTGAAAGAAAGAATCATAGAGGCTTGTAATTCCGTTACCGTCAGAATGCTGCAAAATACTCGTAGAAATTTCAATGATCGCTTAGGATACTGCTTAGCAGCTTTTAGTGACAATTTTGAACACCTTATTAAATAAAATTGTTCTTGATAATCTTTTAATTTTTATTGTATTTTGTTCAAGTTTGGAGTTTAAAAGAATAAAACATTAGTTACTTAGCTCATTGAATTGATTTCTTAAATAAATAAACCGTTTTAAAAAGAAAAACAGCAAATAACATACGAGTAGGTCTAATTTGTTAACATGCAAATCCCTATGGGGAAACTTAAAAAAAACTCACTGTATTTTTTTTTTTTTTTTTTGACATACAACCGATGTATCAAATGTCAAAGATGACGTTGCGGACGTTATAAACTATAAACGCCTTCCTTGACACACAGACTGTCAAAATTTAAACCTAACATTTATTATGTAGATAATTAAAATACTTTTAAAATGAGGTCTTACATGACCCCCCATGTTCCTCAAAATTTTGCAGTTGATAGTCATCGGAATGCCATTTTTGAGATTTGACACATCAAATAGATAAACGCATTTTCTTGATATTAGTTTTTGTACCAAAGTTCTGTCTCATTCGTCTCAGAATTTAAAGGAAGGAGGGCTATAAATCTCCTCATTGACTCAGGTTGTCATAAATCAAAAACAACCTTACTTGACATGAACTGCGCAATGTCATCTTTGATATTTCACACACCAGTTTTACGTCAAAAAGTAATAAAATTAATGCTATGCAGTTTATTTATTGTACAAAAGTTCTGGTTATGTCTCACTCGGGTTAAAATTGGAAGAGGGATGGAGGGATTATAATAGTCCTCCCTGTACAAATATATAGATTGATGATTTTTAAACTATCATAGACTTGACATATCATAGAATTACTGTTCCATTTGAAAAGATTGTGTCTTTTCTGTGTGAGTTTTTCAACCCGCAAATTCACCCCTATCAAAGTTGCCATTCAGAACAATTTGAAGGGCTCTTTTCTCCACATCCATAACTAGTGACTTTTTAATGTCGGTCTCTTGTTCCAATCCGAGAGACATGTGAGCGACAACCGTTGTTTGTTTCAACAAAAAATCAAGAGAAAGGCGAATTCGTTATGTTTAATAAATGAGACCCTATTCATCATGTCCTATGTGCGGGATAACCCGTGTTGTGCTTGTGTAAAAAGCTTGAAGATTTAATGAGATAAAACTGTCACTACACGAACAATTTTTTCATACATTCTCTCACACATTGACTGTACTCGGTGTGCCATCCGATGGATAGATGAGATAGTAGAAGAGCATCGTTAAAATTGAAAAATGCCACCCTATTCAATCAAGCATCAACACCAAACAGATGTACAGGTTGTCTAGTTAAGAGCCTAATAAGATAGGGCACTTCACACAAATTACTTATGACTAGAATTTCAAATTAAATTATTACACGGCTGGTCGTTTTTTGTACTACTTTTACAAATTTCCTTTAGCGCAGTAATAAGAACCAGAACTTCATTCAGCTCTTTGTATTCTACAAACCGTACCCTAAACTAATGTTTCTTCTATATTGATTGGTGCGGACACTAATCCATTAATTCTTACAATTTATCTTCATTATGAGGCGTCTTATTTGAATCTAGCAGCAGCTCAATCAGTCTTAGAAGCGCAAACAGACATCCAATGTACGTTAATGGAAAGTGATCAACAAGAGCTTCTGCAGGTAAATATATAACAGAGTTGCCAGGCTTTGCTATGTGCACTCATGAATTTTAATTATTATGAGAGAAAATGCTACCACAAATTAATCTACTTTGAAAAAAGATGAAAAATGGCCAGAAGAATCCGAGACTGACATTTTTTGTCAGATATCTATCTTCAGAATTTCGTCTTCTTTTATTGTCCAGTTTCTAAGAATTAGAAAATTTATGCAGAATTAATCTTTCCAAGTTAATTGATCGTAATATTGAGATTCTGAATTACAATAATTCTCCTTTACGCGGTATATAAAGTTTGGTTCATTCTCAAACCATCAGACGTCGTTTACGAATATTGAATCTTTACTCTTTGCGCACTCTGCAAATCGAGCACACAGAGTTGCTTGGGTTAAGGACAATTTGCAACGAACACGACAACAGTTAAGTAGTCTTCGACTTTTTTCTCAGAGGAAACGAGATTCAGAAGATACTGGAAAATTGAAAGTTCGGCGTCAACCTGATGGCAACATAGAAAGGCTCAGACAGTTCATGAAGTGCCAAGCAACAGATGTTGAAACCACAGTGTGGTTTGAGAAGGAATCATATTGGACGGGAAAAACTAACGTTATGCCGGAAACCTTTTTTTCTTCTTACACTTTATTGGCTTGAGCATCCTTGTGCATATAGCCAGTGGAAATCATTCTTTGTCGTGCACTTGCCGAAGCAATTGGCGCACATTTTATTTTTATGCATGAAAATGCCCACCCTCATATGGAAGGGTTTTCACTGGCGACACTTTTTTGAAGGCACAAATATTGATGTTTCGCCATGACCAGCAAAATACCAACCTCAATCCCTTAGAGCACGTGTAGAACATGATCCAGAGAAGTTGCTTACCGCATTACGTCTCAACAGTAATCTCAACTAAGTCAACTCCTACCACAAGACCTAAAAGTTGCGTATAGGTAACTTAAGTCCAAGCTCTGTTTACTATATAGATGCAGAAAAAATTCTTTCATTTTATGCAGTTAGTTATAATAATCCCCATTGCCATATCAATTTTACTCACATGGATGGACACTCAGCATCTTTATAACTAGTCTTGAGGGATTTTCTGCAAATATTTGCAACAACTCTCTCTCTCTCTCTCTATCTGTCTCATCTATTTATTTCCATCAGTCTTCTCGAGCCATTTTTTCCTTGTTCATATTTCAAAGCAGGCGGAGTTATTTGTCGTGCATTGTGCGGTACCAAAAGGAACGAGCTGGCAACCGGAGGCAGGCCACGAGCACCGTTCCTGTTCGCGTATCGCACGGAATTAATGACGTCTGATAGCGGCCGGCATAACATCGTGTATGCCAGTATTTGCCTCGTTAATTTCCCTACTTATGAACTTAATTCGACCCTTGAGCGAACCAGCTCGTGTCGTGATTTACTTAGCTGCGGGATTGGGGTTTATCTATCGGATTTGTTTTAGATTTAACTAGGGATGTGCACGAGCATAGCTGAGTTGAATTATTAAAACTGGTCTTATTTGTTACTGGAGTGACAGGACGAACATATCTGCAGTCTTTTTTGGAAATTGTTTTCATGGACAAAAGGATTGTCTGAGAATGATGTTTTAGTTATGTATCTATGAACATTATTATCTCTTTATTTTCGTAATTAGCTCTATTTGCAGGATTTTTCAAGTCTATATTTCTAAAATTATATAAAAAAATAAAACAATAGACATGTGATGGCTTTCATGGCTGATTTCACCTGAAGTCATGAATAATTTAGGGTTGTTTTTCTGTGGTCTTTTTAGAGATTGACCGAACGTTTCCTCTACAACTGCGCCATCAGCGTATGGTGCATGGTAAACATGGTAAACACCATCAGCGGTTACCATGTGTTCATTGACAACTGGCTGGACAATTGGAAGAGTACTTCTAGCTTGAGCAGTGCGAGTATGAAAACATCGGATCATCAGCTCATACCTATATAAAAGTGGCAGGGAGTCGCTTCCAGGAAGACCACCACCACCGGACGCTCAACAGGAGGGGCGAACTGAGTAACTTCTCAGGTGGTTGGTTTCAGAAACGGCGGACTAGTACTGGGTCGCTATACAAATCTAGCAGAAGATTCAAGGCATGAGACGAACTATTTGCCGGCGATCTGAATCTTGATCTGGGGGGTTTTCTCTGAGTTACCACCTACTCAACCTCCAACAATTCGATTGCTCCGATGTACAGAAGAATGAGCCATGGTTGGGTCTGCCGGCGATGTTGTCTAACCTGTCAATTTTTAATTAATTTGTCGTGACACGAGTTGTAAATTATTGTCGCTTCGCTGGTTTCTGTATCAATATATCATGCAGATTCTCCATAGTCTTTTAACGCTGATCACTCGGATATAGCTATCTTCCTCTTGTGTATTTCTACATGCCTGACATTCCTCACCTATTTTTTCTTATTTCAGTCGCTACTTTATTTTATTAGACTAGAAATCTGTTATCTCGATATTTTGCAAATTCTGTTCCAGTAGTGAAAAATACATTGTCGAACAATCGATTGCTTTAATACGAATGGCCCAAGCTCAGCAAAATCCTACAGCGGAAGGATATCTGGATAAAATGTTACTCCATCATGTAACTTCACACATGATTAGCTTTTGCATTAACCAACTACATTAAAGTAACCGTGAAGATGAGACTAGTAGTAACTAGAAGCTGCAGCTCATTAACCGTTTGGCTGTCACTGGTTGGGTTTAAGTGCTTGATAGGATAATTCAGGGCACATATAATTTCGGCTCTGTTACATGAAACCAGAAGTTAGACGATATCTAAATCTTTGTAATATCAGGGTCGTCGCTGCCTGGGTGAAATTAATAATTTCTATTAAACGTAATTTTTTCGTTCTAGACAAATTATATCGGTTACAGTTTCTTCATAGAAAGGTTCATAAATTATTTCTAAATTATATAATTTTATTTACAAAGACTCCTAGATGTAGAATGGAATGAATTATGATCATTCCCGATGTAGGGGGTTCATCCAGATCTAGCTTCACTACTACTTCGTGGCAACCGTTAAATTATTCTGAATCCAAAAGTGTCCAGGCAACCACATCGACACTCTAGCCATGCAATTCGCCATTCCCGAAAGCAATTAAGTCGTTCGTTAATACATTGAACAGAAGTGGTGACATTTACCTGTTGAAATATCTCTTGGTGACCTCTGATTTGCAGATATACCTTGCGTCATGCGAGTGGAGAAGTTGCTTTCAGTATGTTGCAGTGAAAAATTGATTTGAATTTAGAAGACCGTGTTCCCTTCTTTTTTGTATCGACTAGTGGTTCCAAGGTTATAGGGATTAACACATCGTCCTTCATAAGTCCACGTAGGTCAGATTGGAGCTACCAGATTAAGACGTCGAGCGACTTCTTAATGATCGCTTAGAGACATAGAGGAGATTTATGTCCCATAATCAGGCCTCAATTATTATTGTAAGAATAAATTGCTAAAAGACTGTGCTTGTAAGAAGGTGGATAAACTTTACCAAAATGATCATATTTTCACAAGAGCAGCACTTCCCATTTTATTAAACCACCGACAGAGATATTTGAGAAAGGGACAATATTTTACCCCTTTTAAGTTAAATTGAGACGCCAGTGGTTGGTTCTGTGATTATAAGTCCCTGGCAAGATAACTGCTTGGTTAATTCTTTCCTTGAAACACGTGCTGGGACACTTTCCTCTCTAATTACCATTAAGGCTTTATGCGACATTTAAATCTCGGTTTATTCCGGGGTCTTACTCTACTTTGCGTGATTTTACCAATTATGTTCTTTTATTTACGGCCATTCTTATTCAGGAAGTCGCTCCAGGTATTCACGGGCATCTTGGATTATAAGAATAATAAAGAGATTATCTTGCTATTTGTGCAGTATTATTTGAAAAAAAAAATTAATAAAGTAACTTAATGGTTTCTTAGCGCTCATTCAAATTAATGAGCTTAAACTTTCTTCTTTTTAGAAAATGAAGTACCTACGAGTACTACTAAGAGTAATTCTTATTTATTATTTAGGTATTCACTTGAGGCTAATAGAAATAAAACTTGAGAGTAGTACTAGTGGTTGTGAAGCTTAAACTCTCTTTCTACTTCTTTCTTTGTGTGGGTACATAAAACTTAAATCTAAAAGTCTGAGGATATATTCTTTATATAGTTAAAAACAAGTTCATTCTCAAAAACTCGTCTTGTCCATAGTTGAACATGCTCTATGTTGACATGAGTATTCCAAAGCTTTTAAAGGCTTTAACTTTTTCACTTTACAAAACTTTTATTCAACGCTTGCATGCACTAATCCGTAATGCACTAGTAATCTGTCTGAAAGTCACGACGGGAATTGTTTTCATGAAGAGCTTTATTTTATGACGAAAATTGCGAAATCAATATTCGTTCGGATACATGCAATTATGCACTTCTCAATTTAATTCCACTCGGAACTTTATTTACTCGTTGAGAAAAACTATACGATATGAGATATTTAATAGAATTTTAGCTTTAATCTTTAAAGAAGAAGCGCAAGCAAGTTCTATAAAAAAAAATAACAAAAAAGTAGATTGTTGAAGGAAGTAGGAAGATAAAAAATACACTTTTTTAAACGCTACTCTAAAACAATCCGAGTTTTAATGTTGCAACAGAAGATTAGAGTTCTCCGGCTGTTTTCTGCGATGCCTTTTCACTTTCCACCTTGGAATCGGAGCATAACATCGAGGATGAATGGTCTAGAGGTCTCCCGTGGACACTTATTAGGGATGCCTAGCACCTCGGCCGGCCATTAACTCTCATCCCAAGATAAAATAAAACTAATTACGTGAGCTAAAAGACTCCCAAGGGCCGCGATGTTATCTAACATTTTATTTATTACATATTTAAATGGGCTCTAGCTGTAGTGACCGTTGTGTCTCCTCTACTATTGTTCATTTCTGATAGAGGTATCAGATTCTTTGTAAGAAAATTAACCTTCAATAGGCCAGTCTACACCGTGAATGACTTTTGAGATTAAAGTTTATATTTTTACACAGATTTACACGTTGTATATTCACATTTAGGATAAAATTAAAAGTTACAAAAATTTATTAATAGAAAACGTGCGTGATTCTTAATAAATTAGTTTTTATTAAATTTCCTATATAAAATCTTGGAATGAAGTGGAATGAAGATGGTTGAGCCTCAATGTGACAAAGGAAAAATTTTGTTTCACGTAGGTATAACATGAAAAACTAATTAGGTCTTTATACAATATGGGAAATTATATTCAAAATCTGTACTAGAAAGGTTTAGATTAGCTCGAACTGCAGGATTTAAAGCACTATAGGAACGTTGAAACCATTACGAAGACTTTTAAAACTTTTGCATTGAATTATTTTAAATTTCTCTTTACTCTGGTGTATGGCAATAAAAATTAATTAGCTACCTAATTAAACTTTAATTTAATGACCGCGTCAACAGCTCAGAGAGCAAATGCTGATAATGTCAAGAGAAACAGGATTTGCTTTCCTGAATGGATTCGAATATTAAAGTAAAATTTCTGCTTAATGTAATAGGGAAATTTTGTTTAATTACAAGACCTTTGTCACATATTTTTGCAAAAAATACTGAGTTATTGAGCATTGTTACTCCTTGCTGTTACGAAATATTGAAAAAACTTTAAATAACAGAGTGGAGGGGAATTATTTTTGTTGAATCTTCTTTTCTTGAGATTTTAATAAGAACTTTGAAAAATCTATTTACCTATACAGGGTACGTTTTATCACGAACGTTTTAAATTTTCTTAAATCGTTCACGATTTTGGCTACTCAGACAGCGGCGTTCCTGACTAGACTTTGTATAAGAATAGCTCAATGAATTTACCTTGAAACTCCTCAAGACTATTAATTGTGGGACCGACTGTTGAGCGGGCGGAGGAGGCCTATAATTATTCTTCACCCTTGAATTTTATTTATTTATTTATTTAATGATACACCACCCAAAAGCAATATCCAGTTAAGGGTGGTTGTACACAATATTGATATTGATATTGATAATGAGGGTGCCAGATGCGCTGCGAACTATTACAGATCTATTGTGCCCCCTCTTCTCTGCTTCTTTGGAGTATATTCCCTTCATTGAAGCAGCCTCTCCAACTCCGCTTCCCTTAGGAATTTCAGGATTTGAAGGAGATCAAGGCCGGGCAGAGCCCCCCGTTGAGTTGGTGTTAAAAAAAACAGAAAAAGAACAAAAAAAAAGAAGTATGTAACGGGATTTTTCTGTGGGTAGAGGTGAGTTCCCAGGAATGGATAATTGCTCCTTTGTATTCGTGACAAGTCGATTAAATAGTTAGGGTTTATTTACAAAAGAAGTATATTTACAATAAATAGTACTATTATCCATACAATTTATCTTAGGGTTGCTCCGTCCTCTGAGTGAGAGGAAGGGGGTGGCCCTCGTTCTGGATAGTGACCTCGTTTACCATTGGCCTTTCCGGTACTGCTGCAGCTGGTGTCCTCGCTGCTTGCCGTTCATCGTCAGTAATTCCACCGCCGCCGCACGATCTGCGCTGTCCCCGACCGTATGCAAGATACGCGTCTCGGGGCTCTCCGGGCGATTACCTTCGTTGGCAGGCGCTCTCTGAAACAAAAAGCCGCTCCCGATGCCTCACTACGACCTCGGGACCGATGTTACTGGATCCGGCCCTCAATACAGGCCGGGTAGGGAATGAAGGGATCTGCCGGAACCTCAATGCAGTTCCGGTTGATTACCTATTCTGATCGGTCGCCGGCCAGAGCTCACTTCACTCTGGTCGCGCTTCCGATGCCGGGTTACGGTTCGGTCAACTCAGTTCATCGACCTACTGTATCCGGCTATGTATACTGTATGGGGCACTCACTACATGCCCCAGCTGATCTCAGGGCTCAATTCACCTAGGAGAGAGAGTTGTTCGCAAGTCAATTCCTCACGATGCACTCTACCGAGTCTTCAGCTAGTGCTCTTTATATAGCCGGTGCTGGTGGAGATAACCTGCTAATCACTGTCGTGAAAACTGTATCATTCCAGATAAACCCCTCTAAGAATGAAATAAATAATAATTATCAACGAAAACCTCGGATTTCGTTACAAGTATTATAACACGTAGTTGTTACAGTCCACAGAATATATTATATTCAACGAACAAAAAGCATGGTTAATCTAAATCAGGCTGCAGAATGGATGTCCGACAATATTGCCGATGCCAGACAATAGTCTTAGGCGGAGAAATTTACGCCGTTAAAGTCACTCGCTCTGACAATAATAATTGCTTACTCGCCGCAGCAAGCTCACTGTCCAAATCCGTGAAATCCAGAGACTTAATCTGAGAAATAGTCGTTATAAATATGTCGATATGATGTTGAAATAACCTATTACAAGTACTGCAAATACCTAATATTATTTGGAGAAGAGTCCAATAGACGTGTTTGCGGAGTGGGTGAGGAGAATGTGCCGACACAACATGCGGCGTACTCTTGGCACTCTGAAGTTTAATTCTGAAAACAGATCCGGGCAGTCAATTAAACAGTTCACTAATTTGAACTGAAAGAGAGCCGAGTGCAACCGTATACGTTTCGAAAAACTGCACAGGTTGAACCGGACACGAAGCTGTATTTGAGGAAACCCACAAGGACGATAGTAGTGGTCAATACGAAAAAAAGAGGAACTTCAGGAACTTTCTCTGAATGAGTTCCACAGCATCGGTGTAGACGCTGTAGATAGGACACCACACCACTGAGTAGAACTCCAAGTCGTGATCTTACAAGAAAGGAGGGGAACTTACAAAAAGAGGATACGTTATAATAAGAGAATGAGGCCTGATAGAATCCCTCGAGTTCCTCATTGTCGACCCCATGACATAAAAACCTTCTTGCGCATCAATCGCAGAAATAGTGTATTTTTATGCGATCCAATTTATGAATATTTTGACCGCTTTTTAAATTGGCTTTCTGAAAATTTCCCTAGTCAGGTCATATTAGCGTAGTGGTTAACTGTGAAAATTGCATTTCACTTCGTTTGAAAACGTGCCGTAGAATGGATTTTTAAATTTAACAAAACCAAAATAAATGGTAAAACTGAACAATTTTGCCCCTTTTCCTTTGCCCGCCACTGGCTGACTTTACCTAAAAAATACTATTTTTTACACTACCTTCAATAGATTTGAAAAAGTGAAAAGGGAGCTTTGAAAACTGAAAATTTGAAATTTTAGAGGAATAAACATAATTTAAAAATTATTCGAATATCTCCGCCATTTTTCTTATTTGCTTCTTGAAAATTTTCAGAGTTAAGGGTTATTAGTATAGTTATCTATTGGAAAAATTTCAGTTCGATTCGTACAAAAATAGAAAAATAGAATAAACGGCTATAGAAATTTAGCCTTTTTTACCCTTTTCCTACCCATGCCACTGGCTTAATAATAAAAAAATGCAAATTTTATTGCAATAACTCAAATTTCAATAACTATTCTTCCAATAATGCTAATTTTGCTTAAAAGTTTTTGTTTCTAACTTGCTTATTTAGAGGTTCAAAATCTATCAATTTTTCCTAAAATTTAAAAGGCAGCCATTTTGGAACGGCTATTCCGATTTTACTCAAGACCGACTACTTGCAGTTATATTACTACAAAAAAAATTTCAGCCCCCTAAATTGAAAACTGCGACCAGAAACCGTGCCTCATGACCGGTTTTTTTTTGGAAATTTGGAGGGACACCCTGTAAAAGTAACAAAACTTTAGGAACATTATTTTTACGAAAATCAAGCGTCATCTCTAAGTTTCACAAGAGTAAAAAATTTCGTTCATTAATCTTGAAAGGTGAAGCTACAGGAGCGTTTTTAAAATTTTAAAGAAATAAACATCATGTAAAAAAAATTCAAATAACTCCGCCATTTTTGTTATTTACTTCTTGAAATTTTTAAGGGCTAGAGGCTATTAGTATAGTTGCCTACTGTGAAAATTTCAATTTAATTCCTTCAAAAATGTGCTCATAAATTGTTAGAGAAATTTAGCGATTTTTACCCTTTTCCTACCCACGCCACTGGCTTATTAATAAAAGTAATGCAAATTTTATAACATTAAATCAAATTTCAATTAATTTTCCTCCAATCATGTTGATTTAGTTTCAAAGTTATTTTTCCATCTTACTCATACAGGGGTTCAAAAAAAAGCAATTTTTCAAAAACTTCAAATGGCCGCCATTTTGAAACGGCTCTGCCGATTTTGCTCAAGTACAATACCAGACCAGTTCTTATATATATCTTACTCCCACAAAAATTTCAGTCCCCTAGATTGAAAACTGCGACCTGAAATGAGATGACAAAAACGGGATATGGGGAATTTTGAAAGGACACCCTGTAGAAGTAACGCGACTTTAGGAATTTTTTTCAACGAAAATCTAACGTCGTTCCAAAGCTTTACAAGGATCCAAAATTTCATCCACTAATCTTGAAAGATAAAGCTACAGGAGCGTTTTGAAAATCGAAATTTCGCGATTTTGGAGAAATATATATATATATATAAATATAAAAAATTCAAAATAAAATTTAACGGGCATATCGCTCTAACCTAGGGCTTCCTGAGGCAGACCTGACACACAGAGCCATCCAGTCATCTCGAAGCTGCAGACAACGTTGTTTCGGTCTCTTAGACCTCATCAGTACAGCACATCGAGAAATAACTAGAGGATGCATGCCAGGCCAGCACAGGAAGCCAACTATATGAATAAAGAGGTGACACGGAACTCCGTGACCTCAATAGTTGGTTGCCATCTACCGACGGAGACAAGAACTAAACGGCAGCACGCTACCAGCTTTGTGTCCATCAGGAATAGGCAGCCCACAATTCGGGGCATTACCATCCGTCGGGCGGTGCTGGTTAGCTACCGATAGATGTCTCTCGCCAAAGCCCATGGTTATTACAATAATAATGATGATGTTAATGAGCGCAAAGAATTAAAAATTCAAAATAAAATTTAACGGGCATATCGCTCTAACCTAGGGCTTCCTGAGGCAGACCTGACACACAGAGCCATCCAGTCATCTCGAAGCTGCAGACAACGTTGTTTCGGTCTCTTAGACCTCATCAGTACAGCACATCGAGAAATAACTAGAGGATGCATGCCAGGCCAGCACAGGAAGCCAACTATATGAATAAAGAGGTGACACGGAACTCCGTGACCTCAATAGTTGGTTGCCATCTACCGACGGAGACAAGAACTAAACGGCAGCACGCTACCAGCTTTGTGTCCATCAGGAATAGGCAGCCCACAATTCGGGGCATTACCATCCGTCGGGCGGTGCTGGTTAGCTACCGATAGATGTCTCTCGCCAAAGCCCATGGTTATTACAATAATAATGATGATGTTAATGAGCGCAAAGAATTAAAAATTCAAAATAAAATTTAACGGGCATATCGCTCTAACCTAGGGCTTCCTGAGGCAGACCTGACACACAGAGCCATCCAGTCATCTCGAAGCTGCAGACAACGTTGTTTCGGTCTCTTAGACCTCATCAGTACAGCACATCGAGAAATAACTAGAGGATGCATGCCAGGCCAGCACAGGAAGCCAACTATATGAATAAAGAGGTGACACGGAACTCCGTGACCTCAATAGTTGGTTGCCATCTACCGACGGAGACAAGAACTAAACGGCAGCACGCTACCAGCTTTGTGTCCATCAGGAATAGGCAGCCCACAATTCGGGGCATTACCATCCGTCGGGCGGTGCTGGTTAGCTACCGATAGATGTCTCTCGCCAAAGCCCATGGTTATTACAATAATAATGATGATGTTAATGAGCGCAAAGAATTAAAAATTCAAAATAAAATTTAACGGGCATATCGCTCTAACCTAGGGCTTCCTGAGGCAGACCTGACACACAGAGCCATCCAGTCATCTCGAAGCTGCAGACAACGTTGTTTCGGTCTCTTAGACCTCATCAGTACAGCACATCGAGAAATAACTAGAGGATGCATGCCAGGCCAGCACAGGAAGCCAACTATATGAATAAAGAGGTGACACGGAACTCCGTGACCTCAATAGTTGGTTGCCATCTACCGACGGAGACAAGAACTAAACGGCAGCACGCTACCAGCTTTGTGTCCATCAGGAATAGGCAGCCCACAATTCGGGGCATTACCATCCGTCGGGCGGTGCTGGTTAGCTACCGATAGATGTCTCTCGCCAAAGCCCATGGTTATTACAATAATAATGATGATGTTAATGAGCGCAAAGAATTAAAAATTCAAAATAAAATTTAACGGGCATATCGCTCTAACCTAGGGCTTCCTGAGGCAGACCTGACACACAGAGCCATCCAGTCATCTCGAAGCTGCAGACAACGTTGTTTCGGTCTCTTAGACCTCATCAGTACAGCACATCGAGAAATAACTAGAGGATGCATGCCAGGCCAGCACAGGAAGCCAACTATATGAATAAAGAGGTGACACGGAACTCCGTGACCTCAATAGTTGGTTGCCATCTACCGACGGAGACAAGAACTAAACGGCATTGTGGGCTGCCTATTCCTGATGGACACAAAGCTGGTAGCGTGCTGCCGTTTAGTTCTTGTCTCCGTCGGTAGATGGCAACCAACTATTGAGGTCACGGAGTTCCGTGTCACCTCTTTATTCATATAGTTGGCTTCCTGTGCTGGCCTGGCATGCATCCTCTAGTTATTTCTCGATGTGCTGTACTGATGAGGTCTAAGAGACCGAAACAACGTTGTCTGCAGCTTCGAGATGACTGGATGGCTCTGTGTGTCAGGTCTGCCTCAGGAAGCCCTAGGTTAGAGCGATATGCCCGTTAAATTTTATTTTGAATTTTTAATTCTTTGCGCTCATTAACATCATCATTATTATTGTAATAACCATGGGCTTTGGCGAGAGACATCTATCGGTAGCTAACCAGCACCGCCCGACGGATGGTAATGCCCCGAATTGTGGGCTGCCTATTCCTGATGGACACAAAGCTGGTAGCGTGCTGCCGTTTAGTTCTTGTCTCCGTCGGTAGATGGCAACCAACTATTGAGGTCACGGAGTTCCGTGTCACCTCTTTATTCATATAGTTGGCTTCCTGTGCTGGCCTGGCATGCATCCTCTAGTTATTTCTCGATGTGCTGTACTGATGAGGTCTAAGAGACCGAAACAACGTTGTCTGCAGCTTCGAGATGACTGGATGGCTCTGTGTGTCAGGTCTGCCTCAGGAAGCCCTAGGTTAGAGCGATATGCCCGTTAAATTTTATTTTGAATTTTTAATTCTTTGCGCTCATTAACATCATCATTATTATTGTAATAACCATGGGCTTTGGCGAGAGACATCTATCGGTAGCTAACCAGCACCGCCCGACGGATGGTAATGCCCCGAATTGTGGGCTGCCTATTCCTGATGGACACAAAGCTGGTAGCGTGCTGCCGTTTAGTTCTTGTCTCCGTCGGTAGATGGCAACCAACTATTGAGGTCACGGAGTTCCGTGTCACCTCTTTATTCATATAGTTGGCTTCCTGTGCTGGCCTGGCATGCATCCTCTAGTTATTTCTCGATGTGCTGTACTGATGAGGTCTAAGAGACCGAAACAACGTTGTCTGCAGCTTCGAGATGACTGGATGGCTCTGTGTGTCAGGTCTGCCTCAGGAAGCCCTAGGTTAGAGCGATATGCCCGTTAAATTTTATTTTGAATTTTTAATTCTTTGCGCTCATTAACATCATCATTATTATTGTAATAACCATGGGCTTTGGCGAGAGACATCTATCGGTAGCTAACCAGCACCGCCCGACGGATGGTAATGCCCCGAATTGTGGGCTGCCTATTCCTGATGGACACAAAGCTGGTAGCGTGCTGCCGTTTAGTTCTTGTCTCCGTCGGTAGATGGCAACCAACTATTGAGGTCACGGAGTTCCGTGTCACCTCTTTATTCATATAGTTGGCTTCCTGTGCTGGCCTGGCATGCATCCTCTAGTTATTTCTCGATGTGCTGTACTGATGAGGTCTAAGAGACCGAAACAACGTTGTCTGCAGCTTCGAGATGACTGGATGGCTCTGTGTGTCAGGTCTGCCTCAGGAAGCCCTAGGTTAGAGCGATATGCCCGTTAAATTTTATTTTGAATTTTTAATTCTTTGCGCTCATTAACATCATCATTATTATTATATAAATATATATATAAATATATATATAAATATATATATAAATATATATATAAATATATATATAAATATATATATATATATCGTGGGCAGGTGAATTTTGGAAAACCACTTTTTCGTGATCTGGGGGTCATGATCGGTGGACATTTGATGAGTTTGGGTGATTTTCGAAAAGTGATGTCGTCCTCAATAGTGTATTTTTTTATTAAAAAATACACTAAAAGCTTAGGATATGGTTGAATTAATGTGGGTATTGAAGGACCTATCCACCTAACTATGCCTGGCGAGGAGGTGTTCCGTATATATTAGGAAAAAATCAGGGGAGATTTACTGCTACTGTATGAAACCACGGAGAATTTAGAGATATTGAGTGCAAGAAGATTGTCAGAGCACCATTTCTAAAATAACTCCGGATTAACCTATAGGTTCTGATGGCCGTCCGCTACTGAATCAATCCTGAAAAACAATTTCAGATCATCCGCATACAGCAAACAGTCGCATGAAAAAATGTTCGTGACGTCATTTATTAAAATGGTGAACTGAAGTGGTCCCAGCACAGAACCCTGCGGCACACCACTCGGCACCCCATGCACAACGGATCTGTACCCGGTAAGATCCACATAAAGTATCCTATTCGACAGCTAGTCCTCGAGGAGAGATGATATGAGTAACAGCTGAGTTTCGAGATTAGCACCTAATGATTTAATCTGTCGACTGCTTTTGATAAATCTGCACATACCACGTCCACCTGAGACCTCTCATCAAATGCACCTGCAGCAAATCGTGAAATACTGTGAGGTTTGTGGTAGTAGATCGTCCCTTGACAAAACCAGGCTGAGATGAAGAGAGCTGTTGAAAAACCCTTTGCGAGCTCTGTGGAGGCAAAGCTCGAACAGCTTGGAAAAATTGCTTGAGAGAGCAATGGGGCGATTTGTCCATCAGTCGGGGAAGGATAGCGAGTGAAGAATTAAAACAGATTTTATTATATCGTCATATAACCTTACCTAACAGTTAGGTGGTACAAATAACCAGCTCCGGTGTATAGGTAATAGAGACGTTTGTAGTTTTTCTCAACTTCAAGATTGTTCTAATTTATTTTAGTGGCCCCTTTATTTCAAACTATTTGTAGTAAAGCTCTTGAATAATAGAGATATCAATTCTTTTTTATACATAGTCATTAGTCATATAATGTTTCCCTTTTTAGATCGTTTGTATTAAATTTGATTAATTATATGAATTTATATCTATCGTAATATAACAATTGAGTATTTATTAAGGTGCAGGCTATAATAGTTATGTATAAAATTATTATCCTACATTATTCTTCTCATAGTTTTCATACTTCCCGGTTTGATTTGTGTGGGTTCCTTCCAATAAACGCAGCAACTGGAATTTTGTGTAATATAATTTAGAGACTTCTCTTATAATGAGCATCAAATTGGTTTCGAAGTGTGTGGTAGGTAATAATAATAATAATAATAAACGCTCCTGCAAAGTTTTCCATAAAAATAATAAGCTATGCGGCAAATTTGCACCATTTCTGCTCGCCGTGAAGTCGTAGCACATAAATTTAAAACTGACAATAAATGTAGCATTAGACAAGGATCTGTATCAGAACAATTCATTCAGGCATGTCATATAAATCACTTTAGCTACACATCAGTTCGTATTATGACCCATTGTTACTACCATGTAGGTTTAAATCTGACTTAAGTTACTTACTGTGCATATGCAGTAAATCATATATGTGAAGTGTACTATTGGTCATAATTCCCAAGAAATTTGAATTTTCACTACACACGAAGATTTATATTGGCATGCATTGGGCATACACATTATTTCTTAACAAGAAAACAATGCTGCGCTAATATGTGTATAGCGTGATTGACGAGACATGGCAAATTAGATAGATCTATCATACCTACGAACTGGAAATAAATAGTGAAAATAAATAGAAAAAGATAAAATCGTTGAGATATTTGGTTTGAATATTTTTTAAATGACACAAATAGAATTATTATACAGGGTGTGCAAGTGCATTTCTTATATACAGTATGTATACCACTCATGGAATAAAATTCATGATTCACAGAAAAAATATTTGTGTTGTGAAAGCTTGAAGTTGCATTTGGCATCTTTGCAGCATTTGCATGATCAACGTGGCTTTTGTGGCACCCCCTATAAAATAATGAAAACGTATATCAAATTACGATTGTTCATGCTGTCAAACGTCTATTCCAAAAATTTTTCGTTTAGGCGCTCACCATCTTTCAAATTTTTCCGAAAAATAAATTCAAAAATGCCTATTTTTCCACCCTGTATCTTTTTTATTATCAACAATTTGTTATTAAGACAAAATGTGTCACAGCCTAATATTTCGAAACGAAGAATCTTTCTCTTCATCACGTACCATTACTTACAGAGCCTCTTTTATACACGGAAGTAGGTATTTTCAAATTATAATAATTTAACTCTCTACAAATCCTGTTCTAAATGCATTGGAAGTGTAAAGTATTTAAATTTTTTCCCATCCTTCATGTGAGTTACATCTGTCATGTAAAAATAAAGAAAAATGTTCATTATTTTTGCAGCAATTTCATTTCAACAATAATTATTTAAAGAATTTAACCTTTTGAGAATAAATAATAATGAACTCTCTATTTTACTGTAACCGATGTCAGAGATAGCCCCTTCTTGAATAAGTTCTCCTTCGATCTTCAATTAAAGCTTCAGCACCTTCCAAAGAAGCCAATGAAGAGGGACCCAACTTGACGGAGCGATGCTATCTTAATTGGGCTGCCGCAGGCTATATCCACTATTTCTACTCCAAGACTCTCAGAAAATCCCCAATAATGCTTTAACCTTATTTTACTCCTCCGGTTAAGACATTCAATGAGTGCTTCGATTCAATAAACAGGAAAACTTGTCACACGGAAAGAAAAGTCTTCTCGCTGTGAAGTCAAACTAGGAAAAACAGGACTTGGATTATGTGCTGGTTGCTATTAACTTGCGGTCTCTAGTCTGGTCGTTTCAGATATTCAGGAGATTTCGATCATAATCATCTCATTTAGGAAGCGATTATTAGAGCGGTATCTATTTACATACTGAAACCGCAGGTGAGTGATTCTAAGAACAGATATGAAATTGGTTTAATCTGATGGAATTTTAAAGCGAAATTATATATCTACCTACCTACTGAAGAATTCAATCAAACATTTAAAAATCGATCAAAAGAACTGTTGGTTTATTAAAAAAGATTGATTCAAATTGTTCCCTAAAAGCGTATACATATAAATTTTCTTCCAATTTACTATGAATTGTTAATGGAATTCAATCAATTTTTTCAAACTGTTTTCTATATTTCCATATTAGTCCAGAGCAAATGAAAATATGTTTCCAATTTTAGTAATTTTCGATTTGTCAGCAATACAACGTACTTTATACGAGTATATCTAATGACGAGTATGGAGGACACTCCCATATATATTTGATGGATGTTTATTGTTTTGTCTGTAATCATCTCTTGGAAAGTTTTGTGAGTAGGTACCTACTAAGTCATTTATTATTTTCCACTTTATATTTATAAGCTTATCAAATTTAATAAGTAATTAAGGCATCATAGATTTTTGTCGACTTATGTTCTATAGCCTCTTCTTTAACAATTTATTATTGAAGTAAAATTTTAAGATGTTTTTTTATGAACTTATGAACGTTTTTTACTTCATCGGCTGGACTTAAAGACGATGTTGCTACAATTATAGAAGTTTTAAAATAATCACAACAGACGAAGGTTGATGGATAATAAATAAAACACTAATGTTTAAAAAAAATTTACCACTGATGGATACTGATGGATAATATAACCGTTACACGTGTTTCGCTACTTTTAAAATAGCATCTTCAGACGTATGTACATAAAATTATTGATATTATAGTAACATAGCAACAGTATAGATACTACAAAGTAAGGGTTGAACACATAAATTTTAGACGAAGGTTATTCTGTACCATCAGCCGTCTTAATCATAACTATTTTCAGCTATATCAGTGATAAGTTGATAAATGAGCGCACACCCCATGCTAACAGCTGCTGGATTAATTTGGATAACTGCTCCTACTTAAGGTTCTGAAAAAAGCTTGCGTTTTATGTAACAAAAAATATAATATTGATGTGAATATCCAATTTATTTATAACAAATTTAATTACAATAGTTTCGTAGTATTGTTTTGTAGTAATAATTTTCAGTCTTTATTATTTATTTTACAATTCCACGAATCTACATACACTAAATCTACATAAAATTACCCTTCTTGCTGTTCTAACTGTTCTAATGCAAATAAAAAATGTAGTAACGGATAACTGCATTCCTTATATAATATGACGTTTAAAAATTGCAAAAAAATCGGTGTTTCTCAAAATATTTGGAAAACACTGAAAATTTGTCACAACTAAAAATCGCTATAACTTTCTTCTTTATAGGAATTGTAAAAATCTGAAAGGTGTAAATAAAAATATAATTAATCTGATTTGAGTTTTTTCAGCCTACTAGATTTTTAGATATCACCACAACCTTTTGTTTTTACTAAGAACGTTATATTGGATTTTTATATGGATAGGAAGATAAAAAAACAAGGCATTCAATGATATATCGTAAGAAGTAGATTCCATTAGATTTATCGTGAGTGGGCCATTGTGACACCTCCACTACGACCGAGGGCCTATTGCGGCTCACATCTAGTTGTGCTTCATTAACCACATCAGGTTAGACTCTTTGATCAAAACGTCATAGAGTACATTAAAACCAAATTTTATTGGTATCCAATTTTTTGCATCAAATGAGGATTTTACTATCGTCACAATATCTGGTTGTGCCTGTTAAAAATGCCACAATTTGTAAATTTTGATTTGTCAGTCCAAACGATTGTTCTGGGAAAATTTTAGTTTTCTTCCTTCTGATTTACAAACCAACACTTGAAATGTTATCATTACACTGGTGCCATCCAGAAGAAATTTCTTTCGATGAAGCCTGATTGTTTGCCTCTAATAAAAAAGTAAGAAAATTTATTTCAGCAACTATTAATTTTTCTTTATTCGTTCGGATTAAATTTTTTTTCTCATAAGTACACAATGTTTTGCAACTTTTTGAAACTGCTTTCTATGGAGGTGCCTCCTTTTAGGGTAATCGTTAAAATCTTTTGCCGCACTTCTTTCTACATCTCGTCCACTAGCAATGTAGCTATACAAAACTTATCATAACTTTTATCTGAACTGTACCTTCAACTGGACTGTAATTCAATTTTCAAATGTTTTTCTCAAGTAACATCGTATTTCTTGAATTCCTTGATTATTATCTTTCCAATATATTCGAATGCATTTATCGTTTCATGTAAAAACCCAATATGGCGACCTTAGGAAAAACAAAAAATGGTGATGATATTATCTAAAAATCTAGCAGGCCAAAAATTATATGAAAATGTAGATAATAATTGTGTATGTTTGTATTCACACCTTTCAGATTTTCAAAATTTCTATAAATAAAAACCTTATAGCGATTTTTGGTTCAGACGAACCCCTGATTTTTTTGGAATCTTCAAACGTAACACTAACAAACATGTAATTACGGATTCTTTGATGCCCTATGTCGCCTATTACTGTTTTCGAAATAGCAATATAGAGAACGATGGCACTCGATGCTCCTAACCTCCAGTTCTAGATCTAGAATCATTCTTCAGTGCTAAATCGCAACAATATCACAGATGCTGACATGCAGCTATGCAACGCGTCCGCCCAACTAGCGGGACCATTTCTTCTAATTCGCTCCTTTTCCCCTAATATTTCTTCTCATTGATCTTTCAACAGTTTTTGTCAGCGAATATGCGTAAACGAAGTTTATATTATAATAGAGAAGAGAAGGAAGATAAATAGTTTTGTTTCAAGGGGTCCAGCGGTAGGCCACTTTCTATATTCAAGCAACATTCAAGCAACAGAAAGGCTTCCTCGGAAGGTGAGCCTTTCTTCGGAAGATGAGGCCACTGTGGCAACTCAGTATGATCGAATGATCATAAAACGTGACATAATGAAATCACAGACTATAATGAAATGTCTTGAATCGAAAAATGGCATATGGGCAATGAAAAAAAAAATAGGAAACGATCTATTATTGCTACGAGAAACCGAACGAATTTATAGAATCGAAAACAGAAGTTCTTGACATTTCGAGAATTTCTAGGGGTTAATCGGGATAAGCCAGTGCAGTAAAAATTTTTTTTTGTCCACCAATGATATATTTACTAGAAAACTAATATCATGGTCCGAGTAGTTCAAAACCGTTGTTGGTATAATTCTAAACTAATGAGATGAAATTTTGATTGATTTCTGTAGAGGCTTACATACAACACTGTGGTAATAATACACATTTAACGTAAATTATGGCTCAAACTCCCATCTGTACTCGTTCACAATAATAATCCCGCAAAACTCGACTTCATATATGATAATAATAGGTACATATAACGGAAAGTTAGTGAGTTCCAAATGACAACTAATTATGAATTATCAACAATCTACCGGCACGGAGAGTCACTGGCGTCATTTATAATACAGCCCCGAGGATTTAGGGGCTGCAACCCATTCCCTCTCGACCCTAATCCAGGCCGATGGCTGCAGGTTGACGTGTTGCGTCGGGACTGCGACAGAAATACCCTGCGACGCTCGTCAACCGTGTGACGTTTTGATATAGTTGGGAGTGAATTGGGAATATAAGAATACCCACGTTGGCTATCAATTTATAATTGAATGATTGGAGGCCAGTATTGGGTTACTCGGGATAGAAGTACGTTCTTTGTTTGTTATTTATTTTGAAGGGGTAAATTCTCAAACTGAAATCTGATCAAATGGATAATTTTCTTTTGCTGTTGTGTTGTTTAGATTTTCTTTACTTTTTAAGTCAGCAGCGTGTAAGGACGAGCATCAAAAAATTCAGATTTTTCCTTTTTTAATTGAACATTTTTTGAATTTGATTTTTTTTACTTTTTAACTTTTTCAAAATTATGAAATTAAAAAAGGAAAATAATTAATATTATTGAAATTCATGAATATTTTGAGTAATACAACAAATTATAAATTCATCATATCTCTTATAATAGAGCAAGAGATAGAGCAAGAAAGAAAGAAAGAGCAAGAGAGGCAGTCACGCGACTGCCAGATCTTCGTTATTTTATAAAACTGAAATTTTCTGTGCGCATGTCCCCAACACAAGTAGGAACAATGCAGCGACTAGGTATATGAAGTTTGGATCATCGAGGCTTTGGCAGATAACAGGTGAAGAAGGTGTATAAAATCACTCCTCAAAATCTTTGAAGTATAAAGTTTAACTATTTTTTAACTTAAAGCGCATGTAGGAAATACAGAAATAGGCAAAAAAGTCGTAGACATGTTGGAGTTCTAGTTTTCGAGGTATGTGGTATTAAAGTTATTCGAAAAATGTATTATTTTTTAAAAATCTGAATAACTGGCTGATCAGAATAATTTATACGCCACTGACTTTAATGGAAATGTGACATTTTCTAAAGATGCCCTATGTTGTTTAGAGGAGAAAAAGTCGCCTTACTTTTTTGCCGTATGACGCACTATTTACAAGTTTTTTGCATTTCATACATACCCCCCAAGTTAAAAAATTGTACCATTTGTATTTGTATTGACTATTTGTACACTTTTTTTAGCTGTTACCTGCCAAAGTCACGATGATCCAAACTTTATAGTCGCTACATCTTTCGTACCTATGCTAGGGACATGCGCATGGAAACTTTCAGCCTTTATACAATAACGAAGGTCTGGCAGTCGCAGGCTGTTAGACTAATAAGAGTTATCCCAGTTTTATTTAAAGACAAAACTGTACCTAAGGTTTGAAATTGAGAATATAATTAATTTTTTTACGTAATAGGGAAACCTCGTAGAATTCTTTTTTAACCAGGATATGATGTGCACATGACTAACCGAATAATTACCAATAAGCCCTTCATAATCTTGGGAGCTACCATTTAGATACCTAGAAAACACTTGACCTACGGTCAACAGTGAACTCATCTTCAGAATAACTTTCAGTCAGTTATCGCGTTATCGCGGTCTCAGAGTGTCAGTCTCAACGACAATATTTTTTTCCTCGAGCTAACTCGATATTAAGAGGTATAAGAAAAACAAGTTGCGTCAGTTGCTGCGGTCCTAGAGGTAGTGTTACCTATGATTTCGTTGCTAAGAGTTTAAACATCTACTTCATTGAAATTACCGGTAGTTACTGATGAATTGATGTTTACTCTGTAACCGTGTAACTTTTAATATTTATTCTTAGACCAGATAACGACTTTCGAGACAATAATTATTAACGTCAGCCACGATCAGTGAAGAACTCTGGGGAGTTCTATAATTGAGCACTAAGTTAAGGACGATGCAACGCTGAAGATCAATGAGAAGAACTGGGACAGGAGTAAGTGAAATGCATTCGCTTTAAACGATTTTCACTTTTGAATCCATGCAGAAAGGTTTTTTTTTTGATATAATATTAATTTGCATTGGTTTTTGATGAAGTAGCCTTTCTAGAAGAGAGTCGTGGAGCCTAAACATTCACTGCAGACCTTGGGGACGTCGTCTGATGTAGATATTTTCGAACCGTAGCAATATTAGTATTTACATGGTTTTGCAAGCAACAGAAGCGATTACTCAATTCACCTTCCAGAGAAATTTCCAGGTTACTGGATTTCGTCAATTGGATTTCGCGTTGGACGTGCTTTCTTCAGCTTCTCATCTTGAAATCGTAGACTTAATTGGACTAAACGCGTGTGCAAGTTTCAGCCTCAGAATAACGTGGATAGGTCTGCTTATTCACGAAATAAAAACTTTTGTAAGCTTTTTAGTTTTAGAGAAGTATTTTTACATTTAGTCTTTCTATATCAAAATTTAATCTTTGATTAAGTCTCCAAGGATCTAAATTTTAGTAAGAAAAGATCACGTTTTAAGATATTGGAAAAGTGTGGAAAGTCAGAAACTTTGCCAGCTGCTTTGGCGACACAGATCGGATTAGAATCCAACGATACAGAACCCAATAAAAATGGAAAGTAACCAAATCAAGGCGTAAATCGGAAAGATGCAAAGAATATATTTTATTAAAATTAATAAATATTTAAATCTGAGAATGTCTTGTTATCTTGTACATGCCGTTTTCTGATGATAACGTCAAGGATGCACCATTTCCGAGAATATTTCTCCAGGCACGGAATGGATGTAGAGTATTGGAAACCTACTGATTATGATTTCCACAATTTCTTGTTTTTGCATAAATAGGATTCTAAGGGATCACGTAACGTAAGCACAACTTCCCCAGTTTTACTATCAAGCGTGCTTTGTTTCATTATGGTACGAAACCTCCAAAGGCAGATATGAACGTTTCTATCCATTAGTACAATAGAGGGGCTTTACGTACACTAGTGTCTACGAGTATTATAAAGATATCCTTTTTACGGTTAACTAGGATGTACCCTCTCCATGTTATTATATCTCAGAGAATTTCCAGATCCAGTCTTGACCTTTTTCAACGATACAAGGATAAAGAGATTCCCGTGATGATATACTATACACTGCAGATGGGAGTCGACACAGGTAACGATTGTTTTGCAGGGCATTGCTTATTAAACCTAACAAACCATCGGTTTCTGTATTATTTCGCCTTGCCGGCAGCACGAATCTGGGTCATTCCGCAGGACAATTTATTAACAATGTACATATACAGGAAGGGTTTTTATTTATGAATGGAATGGGGAGTTATCATTATGGTTTGATTTACGCCCGGATACAAAAACGAAAATCCAGTGGCGTAGAACTGTAGATAAACAGAGGATTGCATATCTTTTTACTCTCCGAGATTTAACCCTAACGACCGCGACCAAAACCCAAGGGTGGGCTCAGTTCTCAAGGCAACTTAATATTTTAGTGAGCCTGCTTATTAATTTTTTTAATGTCTATAACGATTGATAGATAATACCCCCCCACCCCCCGCAATTCAAGGTTAGCTTCTACCAGCACTATTTTCTGGATCAGATTATTTTGACTATTTTTATAGAGGAAACATGTCATAAGTGATATTCGAATTCTGCAATTGAATATTTTCGTACTTCCTTACAGCGAATTTCTCATTTGGGAGCATTTATGCTGTTTTTTTTTTTATTATCTGTGAACTGGCTATGGACGAAGGTCCTTCAGCCACACACAAGTTTTAACTGATCATTGATCATTTCTGATAAACCACACATATAATATTCTACAGAGGAATTCCAGTCCTAACCACAAAGTCTACAATCAAGTCGTATACCTCTTTGTCATTTGTTGTTAATAGGACATGTATACTGGTTGGTAACTGAATTTTTAGATGGAGTAGATTAGCTATGAAACTTTGAGATTCTTGTAAGTAGCCCACACAGTTGAAAAAAATATGATTTAGATCAGCTACTACGTTATCTTGTGGGCAAAGAGGTGAGTTTATTATTCCTATCTTATGTAAGTGTGCCGGAAAGCAGCCATGGTTCAATTTCAGGCGCGTTATTATTGTCGAATATCTCTTGCCTACATTAAACTTGAATATATGAGGTGCATTGGTGGGAAGAGTTCTATGGATAGCAAAATATGGATTTTTAGTGACGATGGCTATCTTTGCCCAGCTCCTATTCCATTCACTAATTATATTTTTCTTGAACGCAGGAAATAAATCTAAGTAGCAGACTGTATTCACAAAGGTTGACGACATTCGTGCTTCTTTCGCAGCACTATCGGCCATTTCATTACCTACAATCCCGCAGTGAGCCTTTGCCCATATGAAAATGGTATGACATCCGTTTCTCATCAACCGATAAAGGGAATATCTTATTTTGCAAATCAAAGGATTCTTGAGACATTTCTCAGTTTGATTGCCAATACTCTCAAGAACTGATTTGGAATCCGATACTACAATAATTATTGTTTCTTGGATATTGTTGTCGATACACCAAGACAGGGAACCATCAATTGCGTAAGCCTCAGCTTAAAAAATACTACAAATTTCAGGGATCCGCGACTGACACACCACTCTCCTATTTGGGATACAAAAGGCGCTGCCCACCCCTTGCCGGTCTTTACTTCCATCGGTGAATATTATTGTTTTTCCCTTGGCTTGATTTATTGCATTCCAGAGAACAGCTCGGTTACAGGACGGCGTTTCATTGTATAAAGGATATATGACAGTTACTTTAGAAAAAATAAAGTCGAAATTATACAAAAATCTCGGTAGAGAATTTTGAAATTTGATACCGTTAGAGAGTTCATTTGTAGCGAGTAAAGCTGTTGACAGTGGAGGTGAATTTTTTTTGATCCAGAAAGGATTAGTTAGGTCTTCTGTATTTAATATATTGATTCTCCTAACTAACGACGAGCTGTATGTTCTTAGACGGACTATGTATTTATTGGCCAGATATTGTCGCCTCAGATATAATGGGGATTCATTCGCTTCCGCCTAGAGTCTAATGGCTCTATACTGTATGCGATCGATTTTTTTGAGATTTGTATTGGAAGCGGATCCGTATAAAATGCTGCCGTAGTCTATAATGGACCTTATAAATGACCTGTATAACATCAGTGCTATTTTGGGCTCAGCTCCCCATGATTTTTTTGAAACGCATTTTAGGATATTGACACCCCTTTCGCAGCGATTCTTGACATGTTGTATGTGTCGGGTCCAAAGCAATTTAGGGTCTAATACCATGCCCAAGTATTTGTATTGGTTGACTATGGGTATAACTAGTTCTGCTAAGTGTATGTTTGTACCTAGACTTAGTCGATGCCTAGTGAAGCACATGACTGCAGACTTTTCTGTAGACATCGTTAGACCCTTTTCACTCAGCCATTTTTTTAGCGTTTGAACCACATTTTCCAGGTCACTTAAGCATTGTTCATACTTCCTACGGCTAACATATACACAAATATCATCAGCGTATTGTACCAATTTGATATTATTGTCAAACTTATCATGCAAATCGGACGTATAGACATTAAAAAGGATCGGGCTTAGAATAGAGCCCTGAGGGAGACCGTTGTAGACCAGTCTAGGTCCACTCAGCTCGTTGGATTGATTTCTAACGTATATTTCCCTCCCAATAAAGATATTTAGTAGATTACAAGCACTTACACTATCAACTCCAATTCTCACTAATTCGTTGAAGAGAATTTCTAAATTAACTGAGTCATAAGCTCCTTTCAGATCTAAGAAGAAACAAACGAGATAATCATTTCTTGAAAAAGTAAGTTGGATGTCGGTGATCAATTCTGACAATGCATCACATGTACCCCATCCCATCCTGTAACCAAACTGAGTCCTGGGAAGGAGTGAATTAGCCTCAAGGTAGAATTCCAACCTTAGTTTAATCATTCTCTCGAATGTCTTGAGTAAACAAGACATCAAAGAGATCGACCTGAACGAGGTGGGAAGCGCCGGATCTTTGCCCGCCTTGTGTATCAAAACAATAACCACTTTTCTTAATTCAGGTATGACTTCACCTTTAAGCCACCAATCATTAAGGATATTAAGTAAAAGCAATTTTGCAGATTCAGGCAATTTGCAGAGCATTTGATATGTGTATCCATCCAAACCAGGTGAGGTGTTTTTTGTTGTTTTTATAGACATTTCTAGCTCCTCGAAATTAAATGGTTTGTTGAAAGCATTTAGCCTCGGTTCCGGACACAGGTCACTGATTAATGGTTTGCTAGGAACATACGCAGGAGCTAGCGAATTTAAGATTTTCGATATTGTTTCAGGGGGAATTTGAATCATTTGTCTCGTATTTTTCTTGCTAATGGATTTAATTATTTCCCAAATTTCTGATATAGAGGTATTGTTACTGATTTTGTTAAGATAAGTTACCCAACTATTGCGCTGTTTTTGCTTCAGCAGCCTTTTCGCTGCTGCTTCTATGTTTTTGTAGGATAAGTAATTGGCCCAATTTGATGACGTTTTGTAAATTCGTAGGGATTCTTTGCGCTTATTGATTATGTCTGTACACGTACTATCCCACCAGCATGGCCTGTTAACAGAAGTTAAAAAGGGTTTGTTTATGTGCATGGTTTGGTCAGAAATTGTGTTAACTATTTCACAAAATTTCTCAAATTTTCCAGAGGATGTCATTGCAGTTGTATTAATATCTTTAAGGGCAAGGTCTACACCGTTCTCAAAATCACACCAGTCTGTGCGAGAGGCGTTCCATTTAGTGAATGGGAAAATTTTTCTAATTTCAGTCTCAACCGCGGTATGTATTAGAATAGGGTAATGGTCTGAGCCATATGAATCAGGAAGTACTTTCCAAACAATTCCGTCAATCATGTGTGGAGATGTACAGGTAAGGTCTACTGCAGATGGATTCTGTCCCGGAGGAGTAATTCGTGTTGGACTACCGTCGTTAATTACTATCAGATTATTATTATCCTTCGTGTCTCGCACTTCGAGATTACGAAGGTAGTATCACTACTTCTATGTCTTGGACCACAAGTTCAGAGCTAAAAAATATAAACAAAAGCGCTTCCCCGTTACCATAGCGCTCCCTAGTAACTGTTTATTCATTCATTTCTTTTGTGTCAAACAGACCACACGTCAGTTTTTCGTATAATAAATTTTCAGTTCTATTTTAGTAATGGATAATCATCAGAGATCCAGAAACCGAGATCGTTCGAAGGAAAGAACGTCCAAAGACTGGATGGAAGATATTGTGACGGATTTCGCTGTGATGCTGTCTTGGCACGAGATGCCCCAACGTCGATGACGTCTTAGACAAACGCATCAAACAGTGAAGGTATATAAATGTTTATGGTTAAACGTTAGCACGAGATGCGATTGCGTTTCTGGGATATACCATAACATTTATATCTGTTTATACGAGTGCTTTGTTTTGCCCGAGAGGTATAAATAAAGACACACTAATAATCAGACTTTATCTGGAAGGTAAAGTAGAGATTATATGGCTCTGTCTTATCCGAGAGGTAAGATTGGAGTCACGTATAAACAGACTGACCTTGTTTTTGCTGACATCAACTACATGAGTCCTTTGTTTCGCCCGAGAGGTATAAAAGGACTCAACTGGTAAGATTGGAGTCATGTATGAATAAATTAACCTTATTTGCGTTGATGTCAACCACATGAGTGCTTTGTTTTGCCCGAGAGGTATAAATAAGGACTCAACTGGTAAGATTGGAGTCATGTATGGAGTGCTTTGTTTTGCCCGAGAGGCATAAAAGGACTCAACTAATAATATTGGTCTTATCTGGAAGGTAAAGTAGAAGTTGTATTGCTCTGTCTTATCCGAGAGGTAAGATTTGAGACATGTATGTACAACTTAACCTTATTTTCGTTGAGATCAACCACATGAGTGCTTTGTTTTGCCCGAGAGGTACAAAAGGACTCAACTAATAATCAGGCTTTATCTGGAAGATAAAGTAGAGATTATATTGTTCTGTCTTATCCGAGAGTTAAGATTGGAGTCATGTATAATCAAATTAACCATGTTTCTGTTGACATCAACTACATAAACATACGATTAGCTGCGATGGGCGACAAATAATTTTTTTTTTTTTGGTTGATCTGTCTGCGAATGCCAACGCTCTGGGGTGAGACTCCGTGGATATGAACTTAGAGTACATCCAAAGTGTAAATCCGGATACTCCAGTCGAATCTGCAACATCGGAGGGTGTCGGACTCCTTGAGAGTTGGATGAGGATGGGCTACGTATCTTTGGAGAAGAAGATGTATACGCGAGGAGCCTGAGTTGGTTCTGCACTCCAGTGTTGCAGCGCGCTGGAAGAAATACTTGTCGGACGGACTAAAGAAAAAGTTTTTGATGGAAAAGTATCCTAGGAATGGTGAACTGTCATTCGTGCCGCCAATATGAGGTGGCAGTGAATCTAAAATAGTCGGCTCTGAAGATGGACAAATATTTTAGCGCGAGACAGAAGTTAGCGGGATCTGCTCTAACAGCATTGGCCCCATTGATCGAGTCGTTAGCACCCCTGAGAGATACAGAAAATAATGTTTATGGTTAAACTTTAGCACGAGATGCGATAGTTTTTCTTTGATATGATAATATACCATTCATATCTGTTTATACTGTTTTATGTTTTGACCGAGAGGTATAAAAGGTCTCACTTGATAATCATGCTTTATCTGGAAGGTATAGTAGAGATTATATTGGTCTGTGTTATCCAAGAGATAAGATTCGAGCAATTTAACAAACTATCCTTGTTTTTTGTTAGCATAAACTACATAAATAAACGATTATGCTACGATCGCAGCAACGTAAGTACTTTTGCGAGTCGCCTAAAACATTTTGTGAAAACTTGGGAAGCGATCTCTGATGACAAGTCTGTTATGCAAACAGAGAAAGTTTATAAATTGCCGTTCGAGTCAACCCTTGCACAGATTTACTCTCTACCATCCAGAGGATGGCCGGAGCAGGAGTGGGCATCCAATTGGAAATTGATAGACTGCTTTCGATAAACGCGATTGTGGAGACTTGGGAAGTTTCAAGTCAGTTTTTTCCGCCGTTTTTTCTTAGTTCCCAAGTCTGATGGCCAGCATAATTCTGAACTTGAAGGAGTTGAATATCTTTATCTTGAAAGATGCTTATTTACTGATCCCAGTATGAGGCCACATCGCAAGTTTTTGAGGTTTATGTTAATGGCAAGATTCACAAGTTTGCTTGCCTTTTGGCCTATGTACGTGCCCATTGACTCTTACAAAGTTATTGAAGCCAGTAATAAATTATCTACGTTCGAGAGGTTCACTCTCGGTGGTGTACCTAGTTAAATTTTTATCTTAAGGCCACCAAGTTGAAGAGTGCAGCGAGAATCTGACTCAAACCATCGAACTACTTGAGAGGTTAGGATTTATCATCAACTGTGACAAGTCCAAATTGGTGCCCGAGAGGCGATGTAAATATTTAGGATTCTTTGTAGATTCAAATTGGTACCCTGAGAGTTGAGCTTCCACAGATAAAAAGATCACGATGTGAAAGCAGATTGAAGTCCCTATAAAAAAAAAAAAAAAAAGGAAGTTGAAGATTCGTGTGTTTGCCAAGGTTGTTGGGTCAGTGATGGCTTGCCGTCCTGCAGTCGAGTACAGCCTGTTACAACTTGGCCTTGAATAAATTTTGCAGATTCTTCAAAAGAGCAGAGTCAAGCCTTAGAAAAAATTTAGAGTTGTTTCGATGCGTTCATGTCAGTGACGAAGTTTATTCTAAGAAACTGAGATTGGTGACTGAAGGCCTTGCCTAAGGCTAGTAGGAAAGTGAGGAGCAAAAGGTACTAGAGAACGATTTATTTTAATGTTTCGTTGTCCGGATGTGATGTTTTTTGCAATGGCGAGCCCGCCAGTGGACTTTGGAGAGGAATCTTCATATAAATCATTTGGAGCTTAAGACGGTTTTATTCGCATTGAAGTGATTCGCAGCTTATCTAAGGGATGCAGCTGTTTTGCTCATAGTCTATAATACGGCGACGATAGCCTACATCAATCGGATGGGAGTTATCCGTTATTCGCCTCTTCATGTGTTAGCACGCGAGTTATGAAACTGATGTGAGGCCCGTCAGTTACGCTTCATACATTCCCTCAAAGGAAAATGACGAAGCGGATCCTTCATCACGTATCGATAATTCGGAAGCCGGATGGGAACTGGCGAACTATGTATTTAAAAGAATTATGGGAAGTTCGGGAACCTGTGAAAAAAGATTTATTTGCTTGGAGAAGAAATGCTAAGTACGCAGACTGTTGCCTTGGTAAAGAGACCCTGGGGCTTTCGCCTTTGAGGCATTTACGATCAGTTGGTCTGATTGGATGTTTTATTACTTATCAAAAGTGACAGGGCAGAAGCTGTCGCCGTTGTACCTCGCTGGTCGACTCAGGTCGGTTTCGAGATTTCAAAAAATTATCACTAAGGGGATTAGATCTGGTTTGAAGTAGCGATCCTAATATGTTAGACTCCTTGTAAAACACGGGAATCTACTGGCGGCGAAGCTTATCTTGGCTGCCGCCACGTTATCAGCCAGGAGTTATTGTTGAAAGATACACCTTAAGAAGCGATTAACATTTCAATCGGTTCTTCAACAGAATCCACGTTAAAAAATTATAATAGGATTCTTAAGCTCTGGTGACGATGGAATTTGGCGAAATTATGAGGATCCGTATGATGTATCAGTGGGGATTTTGAAAAATTTTAAGTTCCTCTTGGAGAGATGGTGCTGAGCATAGTACGGTGAATTCCGCAAGAGTGGCACTGCCATTAATATCAGGGGAGGATGTTACGAATAACCAGCTGATAAGTCGTTTCATCAGAGTATCTTAAAAGATAAGGCTCAGTTTACCCAAGTACGAATCCACGTGGGACGTGGATTTGGTTCCTTGACAACGTGGTTTCCGCTAGAAGAGTTGGCCTTGAATAAATTGACAGAAAAGCTAGTGTCGCTGTTGCCCTTAGGCACCGTTTATCGCTGTCAAATCTTGGCGTTAGTTAAGATTTCTATAATATCATTGCGTTGGAGTGCAAGATTGAAATACGTGTCCCAGAATTCCCGGATAGAATTAAAACTTTTCGACCAGGGATTCCTCAACCAGTGCTGAAGATTGTTTTCTTCCGAGAAAAACCTGAATTTGTGTATCGCGCAAATTTTGAACCAGTACTTGATGGTGACGAAAAACCTTCTAGGGAATATTATTGACTCACTGTTTGTTTCTTTTAACAAGCCACAAAAGGCAGTTAAAAGTGAGACAATTAGTCGTTGTATTAGATCAACGTTGTTGTCCTTAGGAGTGGAAAAAATGTTTACCGCGCATTCTACGCGACATGCGTCGACATCTGTCTAACGCATGTCAGAAAAGGTATGAGTTTCGAAGAAATTTAGAAAGTGGCTGATTGGTCGTCGAATTCAAAGGAATTCGCCGATTTTTATCAACAGCCAATAATTATTGTTGTCAGCAATATATGTTTGCAGAATAAATACTATCATTCAGTACTTACATCTGTTAAGTATATTTATATTCCCTTATAATTTTGTTGAGTTACATTACTACCAAAATATTATTGGTTTTATAATAATACTGGGAGCATTCATTGGCCCATATTTTCATTTTACTCTGTATTATTTAAATAAATAATATTTAAATGATGAAGAGAATGGTTGCTCTGAACAGCTACCTTCGTAATCTCGAAGTGCGAGACACGAAGGATAATTGAAAGATCTCACGAGCCCGCCGAAGGCGGGCGAAGTTTGATCTCAATTATTCGAGTGTCTCGCACGAGAGATTCCCACCCATATACTAATAAATATTACCCACCCCCATTTCAGGTAAAATGAAAAATAGAATTGCTTTATACGAATGAATAAACAGTTACTAGGGAGCGCTATGGTAACGGGGAAGCGCTTTTGTTTATATTTTTTAGCTCTGAACTTGTGGTCCAAGACATAGAAGTAGTGATACTACCTTCGTAATCTCTCGTGCGAGACACTCGAATAATTGAGATCAAACTTCGCCCGCCTTCGGCGGGCTCGTGAGATCTTTCAATTATCCAAGGAGTCTATAAGCCGTTCGCCCTGAGTAGAGTTGTCTATACATCCCCACAAGCTGTGATGACAGTTGTAATCACCACAAAAAAATGTTCTGCTGGAAAATTGACTGAATAAGCTATCCCAGTCACTTGAAGTAGCAGCAATGTTGGGGGGCTTATAGATTGAAACCACATTAAGCTCTCCATCGTTAATTTCCGCGGCGCAAACTTCTATTCCTGGTCCGAAATTATTATTAATTTGAATTTCTTTGAATTTTACACCATTTGCTATAAAAACCGCTACTCCACCGTACCCATCTTGCCGGCATTTTTTGACCAAGTTAAAACCTTTCATGGTGAAATCGGTATTTACTTTCAACCAAGTTTCAGACAGCACTATGATATTTATATTGTAATCTTTAATTAAATTAATAAGAACTGATTTTTTGTTGGTTAGGGACTTTGTATTCCACTGCAGAATATTCAGTTTAGTTTTATTGTTTTTTGTATGAGTCATTTTAATACTCGGAGGCTTCACTATCATCCCCCAAATTATCGGCATCCATCTTTTCATCATTTACGAAACAATTTTCCAATATTTGAGAGATGCTGTTTTTAAAATTATTTTCATCGAAGTTTTCTTTCCTCTGAATTACTTCTTGTACAAATCGTACAACCTGTAACAGAACTTTTTCTCGATGTTGAATGAATTCGTCACGGTAAGGATTAGGAAGTACTGGACGGTTACTTGGGGTTGAATTAGTTAACGGCGAAAAAGGTGTATCTAGAGGAGAAATGGCTTTTCGCTTTCTGATTTGAGTAGTGTCAGGCTTCTGAGTAACAGGCCTTTTTGGTACTGGTTTTGTTAATTGAAAATGTTTTTTTGGCTCTGGTAACCCTGGAAAGTTATGCAAATCACTAAGTAGGGAAAATCGGTTTTGAGTGGTGATTTTCGCATACGAAGGATTATTTACAATAAACTCTGCTTCCCTAAAAGAGAGATTTTCCGTTGCCATTACCTTTTTTATGTTGTCTTGTTTTTTATACATAGGACAGGTTCGTGAGATTGCATTATGATCAACACTTTTACAATGAATACACCGTTTTTCATTTTTTTCACAAGGGTTATCAGTACAGCATTCTTCGCCGCAAATCTTACACCTAGCTTTACCTTTGCATTGTAGGCTAGTATGTCCATATCGTAGGCATTTAAAACATTGTACTACAGGGTAGTAGTACGGATCTACAGGAAAGTTAACCATATTGATTCTAACACTTCCAGGTATTTTGTTGCCTAAAAATGTCAGGATCACAATTTGCCTATCTACATATGTGGTTGTTTTAGTATTTTCATCGTATACCTTACGTTTCATACGTTTCACTTCTGTGACTTTAATGGTACTGTCTATGGCTTTTAAGATATAATCTTCGGTAAAGAAGGTGTCCACCATCTTTATGACTCCTTTTTTATGAGTATAGTATTTCGGTATATAAGCAATCAAATTATTGTTCATTATTATTTGATGATTTATGAGGGAATTCGCTGTTTCATAGGTATTGCAGATTACTTTGACTCGATTAAGACCTACTGATTTAATATCTAAAATATTATCTCGCAGATACTGATCTACAGGCAAATAATGCCCGACTCGTATTGGAAATAGTCTTCCAATGTTTTTATCCCTATGCTCTAGCATTACAAAGTATGGGCCCGCGTCTGTGGCCTGATAACGATTTGTGATATCATACGTAAATTTGTTCGCTGTTTTTGTGACATCTTCACCATTTATGTTAAGTTGAACATTGTTAACATTAGTATTAGTATTCTCGAATATTTCAGGCGGGCCCGCCCCGCCTGAATGGTCTCCCATGTTTATATTCTTATAAGAAAGGGTGTTATGTTAATATGTATGTACAATTTTTAATATTGAGTAAAATCTATATAAATTAATATCCCCGTAGGAAGTATAAGTTTTTAGGTACTTATCTTATCAGCCTTTATCCGTCGCACTCACTGCACTACCGCTCGCTTTCGAGTTTGAAGGATCATTTATGCTGTTAAAGGTTTTACATTACTTCAGTCGAAAGTCCAGGAATTTTGCCTCTGTTGAATAATGATCTTCAAATTTACTAGATAGCGACGAATCCGAGAAAATTTATGAAGGGCACGTGTGTGCTTTAAACTGAAAATTTTAAATAGGTAAAAATATTTCCATGAGTAGGTACCTAAGCTTCATACGAGCATAAAATTTATTTCTTAAACCGCAAAGTGCTGGAGGCACCTCCAACATCCAATATCGGTGAGTGAATCTTTCTAAACGTTCCATGTGCACTATCTGGTGCGACACATCTGCACTCGCTGCTACCAACACCTACGTGAGATGTGCTTGCATGTATTTAGTCCCTGTTTACATTACGTCTACATGTTACCCCCCGCAAGATAGCACATAAGTGCTTATGCCATTATGCGTTTATCCATGTTTGGAGCTTTTGGTGTGCAGTGTTGTCCTCGGCAAGAAGTACATAATGTGGAGAGAGCCTAATCGGTTGCCTTATAGAGTGCATTGAGTTATTGAAGGTACGAACGATCTAATTACCCGGCTTGCCCTGCTTCGATTCTGGCGCCTCACAGATCAAAACTTTACATTCCGAGAGCAAGCTGCCTTATACAGAATGGGGGAATGTAAATGGGCCCGATTAGCTAGACCAGTGGCGTAGAACGGTACACGACTTTTATTAATTATATCGTTAAGGCGAGTCGTTTTGTTTTGTATCATTTTAATTTGTTCGCATTCTGACTTCTGAAACTCATTTTATGTTATTAAAAAGTACTTAGGTATAGCTGCTCTGTTTTAATATACAGCGACGTAAAACGTAGTCCGAAAAGGATTCAAGTTTAAGTAATTAGTACAACTATGTATGTTTTCTCGAGTGACTTTTCGTGACCATTTTCACTACAACAATTGGGTTATTATCATCAACTTTCAGCGAATCCATGTTTACTTTTTTAAAACTTGTCGTGGTGGTAATAATTATAAAAAATGTATTTAATGTATATAAGTGTTAACGTAGAAATGGAAAATGAAAATCCATAACAATTCGTTGCTCTTCACTAAATGTTTCGACATTTATTGTTCATTAGTTTTTTGAGTTTTATAATTAGATTGAGATTTTAGCTTGTGACGATTGGAATCAAGTTCAATAATTTATTGCTGACAAAACCCAGGCCATCATCTTATTCAAAAAGATCAATGTTTTGGAGCCAGCTATCGGGATGACCGGACACAAGCCGACGGGCGGTACCCATCCTGTGTAAGTTAAGTGATGGTTCATTTTATACGGTCCTGTGTACCGGCCTAGCAGGACACGAAGGTCTGTCCTTTTGAGCTCCAGTAGTTTCTTAGCTCTGGTATTCGATGGTACTTCAATGAAGGTCTTAGAATCAACCAATCCGGGAGACTTTGCCATTGTACTGTAGTACTTTATTCTCTGCCCGCAGATCTTTATTGTTCTTTTGACGATATTTGAATGCCGACAACCGGTTTTGGTCCTGTAAATTTGGATTGAGTTCCCCTTCTATACAGAGTCGGAGATTTCGTTCTCTTCAAAGCCGGAGTTATTGTTTTTTCTACTGCATTGAGTGCAGTTTGACAGTAAGTTGTATACCAGTTTCCAAATGCATCGGATGGAGCAAAGCCCTTTAAGAGAGACCCGTTAGGCTGTCTGAGAAGATTTAGGTTGTTTTCCGCGTTCAGTGCTTTTCATCCAGCATCTGTGAGCTGCATATCATGCCATAACTTTCTGCCTGGAATAATGGTCCATGATGAGGCTAGAGAAGTACTTTCTCGATCGTTTAGTGTCTCGCTCCCATTCATCTCTGCTTGGGAAGAGGACTGCAGATCATGTTGTAGGTTTGGCGAAGAGTGCTCCTAAAAAATTTCGAAGACTATTCGCACAAAGAAATAATGTACTTACACCTCGACAGTTTATCCTTTTATGCAGGGCTCTATTCAGAAAAGAGCCATCCATTTGATACCGGACCCGAATTTGACAAAAAATTTAGATTCTCTTGAAAATCGACGAAAAGTAGCTGACCTGATGAAATGAAAACATACAAAATTTGAAAAAAAAGGTTCACATATTAACCGGCATGAAATTTTAACGTAATAAAACATTTCTAATAATTTTTTATGACCTTCTATTTAATTTAATTGAGTAGTTTGATTTATCATTCAGTCTACAAAAATTTGTTGGACGACCTTCTACTTAAAGTTTAAAAGTTTAAAAATTGAAAAATGAAGCCCGGTCCTGGAAATAACACAACGTGACAGCAACGATGTAATTAAAGTAATGTTAACTTAGGCTGTACTATTCTCTGTATATTAACAGAGAAAGGGAGTTGACACTTTTTGAGGGTCACATAATATTCCCTTTGAGGGACACTACATTTATGCAGGAAGTTTGTAAAGTTCCTCATGACTCACCCTGTATAATAAAATAATTTAATAATCTATTACTGCGGCATGATGCTTTCAAGTTTAATATGCCTTCAAAATAATCCTAAATAACTTGAAGGTTTTCTTACTTTTCTTCATACATGTAAACAAGTACTTACATGATATTTTCCCGAACAACGGTATTGCATGCTTCCGAATCGTTTTAGAAATGATTAATAGATTTTTTCTAGGGACTCGCAGTTTTCCTTAGATGTAAACATGCACTTATATTATTTCTTGACGTATTCTAGTTGTGGGTACTGAAGAAAACTTTATAAAACACGAACTTTTTTAATGAGTCGACGTGAGTTTCATCAGTTAATAGTTCATAATGTACTCGTGCAAACTATTCTCTCTCTTGAGAATAGTCCTTGATTATTCTCCTGGAGCATAGAATTCTAGCATGCATTTTTAAATATTCGAACTTTATTAAAATCTCCATGTTTTCAGGTCATCTAGATAAGTATATATTTTCTTGATGTTCCTCTTTAATTATGGTAAGAGCAGAATTTCCTTGTTTTAATATGTATCTCATTTTGATAAGGGGTTTAATAAAATAATTAGAGAAATGCTTTGATCTAAAGACGCCTTGAGATTGCCAATTAAAATATTTCTTCGAAGTAGAATCGTCTTAACCCTTTATAGGACCAATTATTGTATATTAACAATTTGTGGTACTTTTATGTAATTTTGGTTCAATGGAATATTAGAAACAAAGTAATATTTTCAGAAACTTTTTTTTATTTTGAGTTTTAGAGGTGGTAGATAACAGTGCTGCGCAAAGCCCTCGAAAAAATAGCTTGAAGCCACAAGTCGCAAGCCTTGTTAAGAAGGAGTTGAAAGCCCAAAGCCACAATTCCTTTTTAAACATAAAAGGAGCTTTGCAATGCCCAATTCACTTGAAAAGGAATTGCAGCGAAAGCCACTTAGCCCTTTTGTAATGGATTTGAATCTGTATATGGGCTGTAAGTTCTACAAAAGAGCTTCAAGCCCTTGAAAGTAGCTTGAAAGACTTTGTTAATATTTTTTCCCTAAATATCTGGCCACTGTGAATCAATTCGAGAAAAAATCTTGAGGCCAAAGATCGATTTAAAAAATTGAACATCGCACAAAAGATCGATTCTTTCACATCCCTGTTCAAGACCTTCCACCGTCTTCCGTCTTCCCAGCAGCAGGATGCGAATTGCGAGTTGCAACTCGCAACAATATTCACATACTTTTGTTTTAAAGAGCTTCTTCGGTCTCCCTTTATTAAAGAGCTTTGTAATTGTGAAGGCGAAAAAGATCTTCAATTCCTTTTGAGGGCTTTATAAGTCCTCAAGAGCTTTGAAACCCCTCAAAAGGAATTGAAGTTATTTTCTGCATTCACAAGTTTCAAAGTTCTTTAATGAAGGAATTCAAGCTCAAAGCCTTCATTTTAAAAAGGGCTTTAAGCCATGGAATTGAAATTCCTAAAAGGGCTTGAAGCCGTTTTTAAATTCACAAGCCCTCAAGCCCTGCCCAGCTCTGGCAATAATAATTATACCATTGTGAGTTAAGTAGCGTGATTTTCAGTTACATATTTTGTTTTATACCTAATACATGTATTTACTCCTGCTTCATCTACGAAATTAAAAAAAAAGTTTCATCCACATCCATGCCTGACCTTCATATAATGCTCTATGTTGCATGTAGTTGATCGAAATAATTTAAGCCCCCCCCCCTCCCTATATGAGCAAGGTATGCGCATAATTATGAGCACTCTATCCTTTTTTGGATAAACTCCTGAACAGCCTTGTCAGAAGGATGATGCATATTGCTGGCGACTGAAAACTGGTTTGGTGCTTCTGTCCTCCTATTTGTTTACCTACCGTGATATTATCACGAGACGTTGCAAAATCAAATAGGCCTAATGTTAAATTTTTATTTTGGCATAATTTTCCAAGTAGAAATTTTTTTCTTTTGGTAGATACTTACGAAATACTCTACAGCCAAATGTGATGTGCGCGAAAAGGTTTCTGAGTAAAGGAAACGAGCTAAAGAAGCTATCAAAATAGGTACAAGCAATAGCCATAGTTAGAGATTCTGAAAGATTGATTACGACTTTCTCTCCCAACGCCAGGTTTTTAGGATTTTCAGATTTTCCTTGATAGAGACATTTATCATAATGTAGCCATTTATCATAATGTTAGCACAGGCCATTGCTCATACTTCTATTTCCATTTTGATAGGGTTCAGTGGCATGTATTGGTTCAATAAGTACAGAACGACTTTTAAATGCAATCGTATTCTTATCAATTGAAATTAATTTAGACAGAGCAAAATTTTCTCTAAAAGTTGTTTGGAGGTGAGTCAGAAAAGGCTGTACGAGGCCTGTTCAGATAATAAGCTGACTGATATCATTAAACAAAATGCTCTGTATTTACAAGTCACATGTCTGGGTCCCCTTCAAGGTACTCTCCTCCCCAAATTACACACACATCCCAATGGTGATTTTATTTATTGAAACACTCATTTTATTCTTCTTTTGTATTATCCTTCAGCTCCTTCGTCGCGTTTCCCTTAATCTCCGGTGTCACCTCAAATCTTCTTCCCTTCGAGGTTCTTTTGAGTTTGAGGGGCAAGAAAAATTCACAGGGATCAATCTCAGGTGAGTAGGGCTGAATAGGCTGGAGCGTTGTCGTGATAGAAAAACCTGTCACCACTTCTCCAGATTTCTGACCTTTTGCTACGGATGGGGTCCCTCAGGCGTTTCAGAACTGTTTGTAGTGAAGTAAGTTTTATTTACTATGGAGACTTGGGGGAGGTATTAGTGGTGAACCTTGACGATGGTTTTTGGGTCTGGGGGACGTTTCACCTACCCACGTGGAAGATTGCACCTTCATTTCAATGTCAGTATCATAAACCAGTGTTTCATCACCTGTTAATGATCCTTGACAAGATGTTTTCATCTTCTTTCGAACTATCAAGCAGTGCCTGAAAAAACTTGGACGCGGTTGACTTTTCGGCCGTCCGTCATCAGGCCATAGGCACAAATTTTTCGGTCAAAATCTCGTGACAAGGTTCAACTGATATCCCCACTCCTCAACAAGCTCCCTGTTAGTCAGACGTCGATTGGACCGCAATGAGATGTTGATGTTGTCGACGTAGAGGTCTTCAGTTGATGTGGAAGGACTCTCCTCGTCTTCAATCGACTATCGACCACCCTTAAAACGTTCATGTCACTCATCATCGTTCAGTCGCTCATTTTCCAAGTCTAACATAAACTTTACAATAAGATTTTGCTCATTAAGGTACTGGTCATGTCACTGATTCTGAAATCCTATAATTGAAAAAAATTACCGTTCTCAAAGACCGCCTAGTCACTCAGGAAATAAAGATAATGATCTGCAATTGGACAATATTTGCACTCTTTCATTGTGAAAATTATAGTTATTTGACCAATGTCGTCCGATACTCGGTAAAAATGGTTAATATTTGATTCCAACAGTCCGATAAAAGTTTTGAGCCCTTCAATATCAAGATTTAAATTATTTGTACCTTTCAGCACGACGAATACTTGACTTCGTTCTTCTATTATAGTTGGGGATAAAATAATGGTCGAATAATGGTAAATTTTCAATTTCTTGTGACATTTCACTTCCATCCGCATTAGCCCATATTTTTGAGATTACTCTGTGACTACTAATGTATGCATTAGTAACAGAGCTTCAATGCGCTGAATAAATGAACACATAAATATGCATAAAATTTTAACTGTACCCGACAAAAATGTAAGACCTGTAATGTCCAATTACGTGTTAAATTTCCATTACTTTATAATTTTTCGCACTGTAGGGCTCTTTTATTCTCCATATTAGGGTTGTAGAAAAGCATAGCTAAATTATATGCCACGAATCGTGATAAATTTTTTGTCCTTAGTTCACTTTATGTAGGATTATTCCAGAGAACTTTTAAATTATGCGAGAGCTTTTGCTAAAGCTCTAAGCATTCCTTATTAGAAATATAAATCCATGTTCAGTCATTTTATTATAAAATCTGAAGTTACAGGCGCTTAAGTCTCACAGGTATTATTTTTTTCACGGTGTGGGCACTCCTTTACCCGGGTAATAATCCTTACGCTTGGAGTTGAGCATCCTTGAGGACTGTATTATTTATCAATTAGTGCAACACCGCTCTCTTATACGATGATCCTGCTGTAATGTCGGTTATTTAGCTTTACCCTATTTGCATATGCATGTATAAAGGCGTGTTACCGGTGCCGTGTGGGCTGGCTCGGCAATAAACTACAACTTAATTACCCCTCACCGACACTGATCTTCATGCGAAAAGTTCATTCTTAATTACCTTTAATTGAAATATCAATGTTATGTAAATAAACGATAGCACATAAAGGTATTGGGAATCATAATATGGTTTTATGAAGTAATTAATTTTATATGAAATGTAGGAGTAAATATTCTGATTAAATCCTGTATTGGAAGCTTTTTCATGGAGTAATTTAGAAAATAATTAAAAGATTTAGTAATGGGAGGTAATTTGTGTGAATAAAGTAGGTAGGTTCAACTGGTTTACCTTTTTTAACAGTACGCAGCAGTGAATGAAGAAAAACCTCATTTGGATATGAGGATTGATTTTATAAAATTCAGGAAAAATAAAAAATGTAATGCAAGAATTATTTTGTTTTTTCCTGATGTTTTTAATTATGAAATACTCATTCGTTATAAGTAATAATTACCTTACATATTTCTCGCTAATTACGATAACTTATATCTATCTAATGGTATCCATATGTTATAGTTTTCATCTTTACCTAGGTACCTAAGTAAGTAATAATAATTATTACGTTATTTTAATTAAACGGTTGAAAATTTTATATTTAGCTTAATTTTATCCTTACAAAGTATATCTAATTAAAGTATGGGTACCATTACTACATTACTCTAGGCTAGGCAATTTACTTCATGGATTGTGGTTTATTTACATACAAATTGAATTTGGTATATTATTGTGAACTATACCTCACTGCTGAAATAATGTGCAGTAACTGAAATTGTCAAAAACGCAGTTTCGGAAAAACTGCAAGCAGAAACTTGTGTTTGGAGGAACATATTGTGACGAACCCAACCCCGGGTCTATATGCAAAAATGCATCAACTACCCTTCACTTTACCTACTTGAACTCTTTAACCGGGTTCTTTACGTCAAAAAATTGTTTTGTAGGAAGAGAAATGAGAGACATCATTTTCCACAAACCCCTTTATTCAAATTGTGTACCGAACATACTTAAACTTGGGGTAGTGTTTAACTGAATTTTGTGTTTTGACTTATTTCAAAATTGATATCATTTATTGAACAAAAAAAATTAAATAGAAAGGAGAATATTTCAGTAAAAAAAGACTGGAAATTAGGTAGAACCGACCTTATATTTCCAACAATGCCACTCAGCTTCCAAAGAAGCACCGGGCATTCACTCCGCTGCCGGTCTCATTCATCCACCTCGTAGACGTCGCCGTTCTCCCGTTCGCCGTCTTGCTTCTCTGGGGTTTCTCGGGGTTCACATCCTAGGACAGGAGCGACACGTCGTTGCTTTTCGAACCCAACCGTCGGTGTCCATGGAGGAAATCGTCCTCTCACTTGTTATGCACTGAAAACAGAATTTTTTTACTCGCGATCGGTAGGTGGTACTATTCCTTATTATTATTACTATCTGTCGGTATTTCCGTAACACTGATTTCAAAGGTATATCTCGACTTGGGATAGTTTCAGCACCTTCTCTCGCGCACGACTGCCCTCGTCAACAAGAGTCAAAATGTGCCCTACGTGGATGTCCGTTGACACTCCTCGATCTATGGGTGAATTCCCGGTCGACTACACCTCGAATCAATTACATCGATTTTTTTCGTATAACAGCCTGTCATCGTTGAGAGCTTTTAATATTTTTGGGACAAGATTTATTTTACATAATAATTGGGTATAATTGGGCTGCTCTATTGTGGAATGACACTTTAGTTTCCTCACTTCGGAAGAATCTACTGATGAAAAATTGTTTTTATTGCGCTCTAACTCAGACGGTCTCTGAACCAACACAACTGGAGCTACGAAAATCGATGTTGGAAATCTTGCAACGTTCACTTCACACCTCATCCATAACACACCCTTCGTTTTGGTAATTATGAGTAAATGATCTTCATATACCTACATCAGTTCTTCATTTACAGCTTAGCAAATTCACGTTTCTGTAGGAACCTGCCACAGGCTTGTATAGGTACTTTTGAAGTTACGGTGAAATTTGGAAATTTTAATCTAAAGTGCCACTGCGTGATTCTACAAAAATATATTATTTTAAAAGCAGCTGCGTAGCTATAATAGAAAACAATTTTTGTCAACATTTATAAAATGGTGCGTCTTAGTAACACGAGAAGAGCAAATAATGAAGTTAAATTATGTGGCTCTAGAAGGTCGGAGAGACACTTTGCTCCTTTGCTTCTTGAGAAGTAAATGCTGAAAGTATAAATTGGGAAGGAGTGTGTGTAACCGTAGAATATTTTAAAATATGTGTCACGGAGAGGAAATCAAACGGAAGGTCCTGGAGCTGCTAGAGCTGCTAGGTTATTTGATTAGGGCCTACCTGACTAAATAAGTTACTGGGGTGGACATTTCCCGGGTCGAAATTGTAAACCAGCTGCCAAGATGTGAGTAAGTGTTTTGACCTCAGAGGACCTTTGTGAAATTAGTACAACATGAATATTCTGCCTTCACGATATTCCACTGTCATTTTTCGATATGAAATATTTATTAGATTGCAGTTGATTTTTGAAAAATTTAGGTAAGTATTTGATGTTTTATAAAATTTAAATTAAAGGTGCATACTTTAAGGTTTTCGACTTAAGGCAATTATATTATACTCCCACTATTAGGCAAGACTCTAAAACATGTATTTTTGGGGATAACACAGTATTTAATAAAAAAACCAACGATGCTTAAAACCAACGAGCCTAAGGACTCTAAGCATTGTTGTTTTTTCTGAATTAAATGCCATATGTCACCCCCAAATACATAATGTTTGTGTAATAAACTGAAAATGGACAAGAAGCGACTAAAGTGTCTCTGAAATAAACGATTCAATTATAATAAAAACCTTTATTAAAATTATTACGTAAATTGATACGCAGTTTCTGTAATTTTAACAATTAATTATTGATTCAATCACAAAATTAAACCCCGTCAGTGTTAGGTCTGAACTGACGCAAATATGTCGCAATCACCAAAGCGTCAATTTATGTGAACAAATTCCATTGATAAAACTAATTGTGAGGCCCATTCGAAATGATTGCATAGAAATTGATTTTGTCGACTAGTGGGGCGCCAGTTTGCTATCAGCTACTAACAGTGGCTGGGTAATGGGTCCACATTATGGCCACTTTAATAGAAACTCTGTTAACGATTATTCGTATATTATACTTTCCCTTGATAATGGAATTGGAATTAACAGATGATCCTTTCATTAGCTATATCGCATGAAGCCGTGTATGCTTTGTTTGATTGATTATATACATAACTACGTATGACTTCAATGTACCTATTCAGTGTTGTTCTTTATTCCAGGACTTGTTTATAATATTTTTTCAACCAGTAAATATAAGAAGAGAGTACGTCATCTTACAGCGAGAGTAAAAATATTTTGCGAAACAACGAAAATGAAAATAGATTGCTATACATTAGAAAGCTTTTTTTAATATTTCAATGTACCAATTTCTTTCTTTAATATTCCAGAAGTTTTTTTTAGTTTTAGGTAATCATTACCCCCATTAGTTAGAGAAGATTAGCAATCGATAATAATTTGTGTCCTTTTGAGGATGCTCAATTTTTCGACTAAGTAGTTAAAATATGCCAAAAACAGTTACAACTTATAAAATGCAGTCTTGAATTTTATGTTCTAGATTTAAAGAGGCTTATTATTCTTGTCGGGAAATGTTTTCTAAGAGCTCTTTCAGAACTTTAGTCAGTGAAAACTATAATCCCTGTAATGAGACTTGGCAAAAGCATTATCTAGAATTAGGTTGATTTATCCTTCGTTAATTTGCCGAATAAAATGCTCTCCAGCTCTAACTATCTTTCAACTATTTATTATTTCAACTATTTATTTCAAAACACTAGAAAAGTATATCTCACATCCTGCATGGTTGATCTAAAAATATTTTGATTTTATCTACTTATGAATTTTTATAATTAAAAATTATAAAGGCCAGGGTCTCATACTATTCTATTGCTAATACAAACAGGGGTTTGTAACACGACTAAAAAAATGAGTCAGCTCATTATTCACTGTCAGTCACACTGTCAATTAAGAAACAAATTCACACAATAATTAAATCATATCAATTACAGCAATCCGATTATTGAAAAACAATAACGTTTTCTGGACGACACAACCCTAATAATGATATGATGAAGACAGAGACATCGATGTTTCACTGGTTATTTCTAGCTCATCAGTCTAACATATTATCACGACCAGAGGAGTGTGCCGAAGAGAAAGAACATACATAAAACGAGAGAAATCAAAGCAACCCCAAACATTCCTGGAAAAAACACAATAACTTGACTGGATTACTAGCGCATAAAGAAGTTTAGTAGAATAAATAACTATTAAAAAATAACATAACAAACATATTTCAACAAAAGTAAATGAACAGAAGAGATCTCCGGAACCGGAAATATTAATTTTAATTATCTTAAATCATTACGAATCTCTCTACCTCTCTCATGCAAGATCTTCCCAAGATGTTTGAATCAATGCCATGAAAAGGGTTCTGCAGAAAAAATAATCAAAATAGATATTTGATGATAAAACAGATAAACAGAAAAAATTAAAAATTGAATCCGTGATGAAATGTTATTTCACACTTCACTTTTATTCCTCTTCTTGTAACACTGGCTTTCCTAATGAAACCGAAATACATCTTTATATCGTATCCTCATTATTAATCGCTACTCTATAATTCATAAAAATTATCTCAGCATGACGTATAATATCTTCATCTAAGCTTAATATTGACATAACTATCTAATTTATGTTATAATTATTACTTTAACCAGTGCTTCCTGAGTTTTATTTGTATCATCTCGTATCACGAATAGTTTTCACCTATCACTTTGATATGTAGGCGGGGTATAGTGGGTCAATTATTCAACAAAATAAAGGACTAATTAACGCATGTTACCTTATATAGAGCATATCAGATCAGTGCAGCCGTTGGTCTACCGGCGGCACTTTGTAGAAGCATTTGGATTTTTAAGGCCTCTATAAAGAGCTAAGTGGGATTGGATGATAAAGTGCATTTAATGTATGGCACTAAATCATGGAGTCCGTACTCGTATCAAAACTATTGCAATCGGGTAGGTAATATATTTACCATGATAATAGAAATAAATTGTTTCACATTTCTTATCAATACTCCTTCATTAGTCTCTTGTGAAATATGACAAATTTAAAAATCAACAGATTCGCAATAATGATAAATGTATTTTCTGATTTATAGAAAGTGTCCTATATAAAAAATCAGGGCAACAAAATACCTCGGAGTAAGATTTTTTCAGAGAAGGGATAGAAGTTATTGCAATCCCAAATCAAGAGCAAACTTGGGTGACAGGTTTGGTATAGAATGGCTCCGCAGGCAAGTCTCCATATTGGCGCTGTTCCTGAAAAGAAAAACTTTACTATTGAGAAAAAATATATTAAACTTAATTAGAACTATGTTTTTTGTCAGACCCAATTCGATTTTCATAAAAAGAATCCATGGCGGCACTATAACTGCCAGAATGCATACGTATCTAGCTAATTTCCACAAATTTTCACACAAATAGCTTTTTCTTGTCATAAATTTTGAAAAAGGGTCCCTTCTAATATAAGTGGTCATTTTAATTGTTGTTCTAAACATCTGAAAAAATTAACCATGTCTCTTGGGTAAAAATAAACATTTTTTGTCACCTGGTATTTCTTCTCAGCATAAAACTGCTTATTTTTATCAAAAAAAAAAATTACTGAATTATTTTCAGAATTTTTGGACCTCTGTTTTCTGTTTTCCTCGAAGAGGCAGCGGTCACCTGACCTGCAACTTGGTGGAATCGTAGTTATACATTTATGGCGTCAACATCTCCGAGTTTGCGGTGCACGATGCCACTTTTGTTAGTGGGCATTCGTACATTTAGGACGATATACCTAAAAAATTAATTTTCCAGTTCCTCAACCAGTAATAATAATTATTGTTTTTCTTTAAAATCAGCATTGTTAAGATAAAAGTAAATGGAAGACTGTTGACAATCGACCCATGAAGTGCTTAATATGATAAACTAAAATATAATTGGTTAATCTAGATTTTTGTTCTCAGAAAATTTGAGACGTTCCGGCTTTGCGTCGCGGAAATGGCTTTGTAATGAAAAAATGGAAAAGTCGATATAATTTAATTATGCGGCTGTCAAGCTCTTCTGCATGAAGATAACTTTGCTGTAGGTATGTTGTTTTTGACGTACCATTTATAAACACAAGAGTATTGCAGAATAAGTAATCTTAAACTGAATAAATAGCGTTTCCCTCCAGAAATTCTACGTTGTTTACATTTATCAAGAATTGGGAAAGTTCTTGTTTTGTCAGACCGACGAGTCCACTTTGTAAAACTAAGAAGAGCGTTTTAGTTAAGTTGAACTTTTTGCATCACGCTTTTTACTTGAAATGCCAATTTGTTCCTGAATTATATCCTCAGCGGAAAATATTCTAAAAAACTGTTTGTAAGTTACCGTTTCCAGTAAGTTACAGTGAATACTGAATTACATTTTTCATGTCGAATCATTTTATGGTTTCAGTCAGTTCATTAGGTAATGCTAACATCCAGAAACAGGTTAAGTATACATAAAATTCCCAGGAAAGGCTATTAAATAAATTATTATGCCTGAAATTGTATCAATGAATAAGAAGCAAACTTTTGAGGCCAATATACTTTTTGAAATCATAAACGACATAAATGAGGAATTTTATTTGAAATTCCAAAGATTCTGATTTTTATTATGAAATAGAAACATTTTTCCCACCGACGCAAAATTAACCTACTTTATGGCATGACATCTTTGAAAAATAGGCCTTTGAATATTAGATACTATTTTTTTTTTTTAAAGGGAGAGCATCGGTCTTCACTATGTAGTTAAGACAAAGTCGCTCTCCACACCGGTAATATGGGTTTGGAGCCTCTTGCTCATACACCCAGCCTCAAGTATGCCAAACAAATAGTTGAAGACAACAAAAACGGACAACACAGACACCCAGAGCCTTCACCGAGAATCGAACTCAGTCCGCCGGGTCCAGTGATTCAGCAGACTGCCCACTGAACCACTCGGCCACCGGTGTGCTCTATTAGATACTATGTAAACGATTATTGAATTATTTTCTTGTGTATTGGCATAGGTATAATCATTTATTAGAACTGATTAAATTTTTATGAACAATTTAAAAATCCCATGGGATCTATTATTATACTTATATCAATGAAGGTAAAACCATTTCTGAAGAAGCGCGCAACCTGACCATTTATAAGTCCAGACCAGGTCGTTGTTATGGACTTCCCAAAGTTCACAAACCATAGTTCTATTTACGCCCTATAATTTCATCTTTCTCATGCCCCAAAATTTGCACACTTTAACACTGATATCCTCACGAAAGTCTATAGGTATAATACAGAAAACCAATATTTCAGTAAATACTCATTCCAGTTTGCCTCATTCATTAATAATTTTCAATTACCCCCTGACCATGCCCCGGTTAGTTTTGATGTTGTATCACTTTTTACAAATAGTCACCTTCAAGTATTGATAAGATGCATAGAACAAAGATGGCATACCATTCCTCCTCATTGTAACACCCCCTACAATGACTTCATTAAATTAATTGAGTTCGTATTTGACCCTACAAACTTCTCATTTGACGGTAGCTTCTATATATGTTTAAGTACCCCTATGGATTCATAAATATCGCCTGTAGCAGCACAGTGTGTGTTACGGACGCAATGTCAGATGATTGCCTTGCATTACTCCCGTGCAAGTTTCCATTTATCAACAAATACCTACGTGAAAGATATCGTTGGCACAATTCCTGAGCAAATGATCCCGTTCATCTGTAGGTACATATTCAATCGATACCACCACAAAATTCAGTTTACCGTCAAAGAGGAGAGCAACTGTAATATGCCGTTTCTTGATCCACTTCACATGAAAAGAAAGATGCAACTTTACAACAGATTTTCACAGCAGGAATCTCAACAGATTGTTTTTCATTATGAGGCAAAACGTCTTTGCAAAATATCAACTTAACAAGATAACCTTTGGTTTTCCAATCTCAACCAATACAGACAATGCATCTCAACATCCATCCTCTACATCTTTCTACAAATCTATTCCATACTAAAAAGGTTTGTCTGACAAGATTTCCGTGATACTGATGAATAACACACCTGACCTAAAGTTTGCCTACTGTAATAATTGAAATACCATACAGAAAATACCTATAGGTAGACACCATCGAAGGAGAAAACCACAGCACTCCAACGTAGTATATTCTGATAAATGCTTTAATTGCTCCTTTATTCATATAGAGCAGACGAACCGAAACTTGTAGGCCGGAATAATTTCACACAGACTAAAAAAGCCTCGTTGTCAGTTTTCTATCCATACTAACAATTTGCCACACACTCCTAATTGGGGCAACAATAAAATATTTAACCTCGAACCCAAGTGGAAGAAGCGATTGTTCCTCGAGATAACAAGAATAACCCCAAGCCGACAACGCTATTAACTTTCTCGAAAGGACATAGATAGTCTCAGTGACATCCATCACAACCTCATTCACAAACTCAAGAGAAAACAGAACTCCGGGAATTTCCCCTTACCGTTACAGCACATGGCCACAGATGCCACAACTCTTGACTCTTGAGCTACATAACAACTGTTTGATCACTGTTGATTATTACAGTCAATTGTGAATTTAACACATTTTTGTTGTATGTAATATGCAATTACTGCGGAGTCAGGCTACCCTGATTTAGTGATGTTTTTTATGTGCAAAAATATGTTGTGGCACTCTTTAGGAGGACCCACGTCGAGACTGGAAATTGGAAGTACACATTTCCGTCCATCTAGTCACTTTCTGACCTCCTGGTGACATATTGACTTTATGAAGTAGACTAGCCTGTCGTTCAACTCTCTTCTTGTCACTTGTCCCAGTTCGTCGACTCTAATATTTGAAAATTATAGAATCTTATCTGCTGCCCCTTATCACCGACACCGACCAATCCATACAGACATCATGGCGTTTCTCCTGTGTTGTTGACTAGTATTAATGAATAATGAATATTTTTCAACTATTTTTACGTTGTTGTGTTACTGCCTTTTATGTTCTTGTCGACCATTTAAATATTATTAGCATCTCCTCATCGATTCTGAACTCTCCTGCATTTGATAGTGAGGGTGTCAGATGCGCTGCGACCTATTAAGATCTATTGTGCCCCCTCTAGTCTGCTTCTATGTGGTGTGTATTACCTTCATTGCAGTAGCCTCTCCAATTCCGTTTCCCTTAGGAATTTCAGGATTTGAAGGGGGTCGAGGCTGGGTAGAGTCACACCGTTGAGCTGGTGTTGTCCCAGAACATTTCTTTTCTCGGGTTCTAGTGCTCCACAGACCGTCATAAGGTGACAAGGGGTCTCGTTTTCTTCCCTGCTGAATCTGCAAACGCAATATTTTTCTATAAGCAGTTTTCTCAAGTGTTCATTGAGCTTGCAATGACCTGTTAGGAATACCGTTAGCATTCTGAGACTTTCTTTGTTGAGGGTCAAGAGTTTTCTTGACCTTTTTAAAAGTTAGTTTAAAGTTAGAGTCGGTTAAAATTCCCGAGAACTCTCCTGCATGTGTTGACTGATTTCTTGTGTTTGGGTACCTATCCTGATTTGGGAGCAACCATGAAATTAATCCTTTTCTAGTCAGTATTAATAATTATTATCTAAACTTGATTATTAGCAGTACCTATAAACATCTTTTTTTTTAGCAAAAGAAATAAAACCTCGCCTGTCAGTAATTGTTTATCGTTGCCAACGACTGCATTGTTCCTTGACTTAGCCTGTCTTTATCACTTGCAGGATTACCCGAGAAGGAGCGAATAGCACCGAAAGTTAGTAATTTATAAATATAGAGTTTACTATTATAAAGAAGTTTGACTGCATACCCAATACTTACACCATAATAATTGTTATAAGCACTTACTTATACCTGTATTAGATGAAAGTATAATCTAGGGATCCATGAAAGTGTTTGTGTGGGATCCAACTTTCCAACACCCACGCACTCTCTATAAGGTTTGTAATTTTTGTCGACTGGGTAGATGGACTCATTTGAATTTTATAAGTGGAGAGAAGGGAGCATATGATATAGAAGCGAGAGTGAAATTTAGAAAAATTGCTAAGATCAAGACCCTCACTTACCCTCTTACCTTAATGTAGAAGGAAATACTAGAAGACGAATGCCGTACAATATAAAAATAAAATCGTCACTTTTTACATTTTTCTAAATGTCACCTCATTACTTAATTTATTATCTAAAAAAACGTTGAAATATTTTTTTTTAAAGATACGCGACCTTCTTTGTTAAGGAAATTCAAAGCAGCAAAATATATAAAATAAAGCAACTTATAAGTTGGCAGGTAGCTATTTAAATTTTAATAAATCTGACAAAGAACAGAACCCAGGCATGAGAATTTATAAGCGGCGTCTTATTTCTTATTGAGTAGGTACCTACTTATTATTGTTATTAAATTTTAATTTTATACTTAATTGGGCCAGCAGCCTTCATTATTTCAACATCAGTGCGTTCAATTTTCCTTGCTGCGTATTTACCTGAAATATAATACGAAAATGCTGTTGCGTTTTAAAAAATCTCTCTTTTTCCTGAGAGTTAGTCTCACGAATTTTTAGAGTAAGAGAATACAGATGAGTGTTTTTACGAAAAATAATCAAATAAAGATGATGAAAAATTCCGCCGAACTTATCACGAATTTTAATTAGCTAATAAAAGTACTAGGCATGTAAGTACCTATAACATCTTTAAATAAATTCAACGGAAAATGGTAAAAATATTTATCTCTAAAATATTCCAGGGATTTGGCGAAATCCAAGCCCAGAGTTCAAATTCCCATTCTCTAGATGCTCTTTAAAATATTTGTTAGCAGAAAAGACTCATTTTATTTATTCCGGAGAAGTTTTTCCATTCAGAGTTCTTTCGAAGTTTTTTTTTCATTTTTAAATATAGAGAACATCCGTAAATACCTCCCATAATAAAAAATTCTTATACTTTCCAAATATTTCATTTACGACAGTTGAAATAAATTCTTGATTCTTGATTCTTTCAAAGATTATTCATCGATTATTTTCGACTATTATTGCATAAATTGAAGATTTTGTTCAAATTTTAATTCGTTAAATTAAACGTGAAAGGTTATAATGATGAAGAAATAAAGCAAAAAGCTAGACTTGTTGAGGATAGGCCAAAATCATGCTGAAACATTCACAATCAATCACATAATAAAAACATCTTTCTGTTTCTGTACATTAATAACATTACCTGTTCCTGTTCAGTGCAGAGAAAAACGTCTACGGTGTCATCATTCCAGTGAAAATATCTATTGTGCTTGGTCAAAACCACAACATAAGGTAAAAGTGACATTATTAAACAATAATAATTTCGAATATGACATCCAGTGTGTGACTCTTGTTGCCCAAAAGTACTTATCTATTTGTTTATGATACATTGGCAGAACTAACATCAGCATCTCTGTAAATGCTCCAATGCTCCAAGAGTTTTCGTTAGTCAAACTCCCCAACTAAGTTAAGTGACATGAAATAGCAGCTAGGCGACGGTGAAGCTCAGTGAAAGGGCACATATATTTCCGGATGGCATAGTTGTTGCCCCATAATTGAGCAATTAGACGCTCTCAGTGGCGTGCTGTAATTCAGGCGCTAGTGGGGCATTGTACGCGACCTCGCCAGAGGGATGATTTATGTCCCGCTCCTCCCTAGACAGCTCCCGGTCTTCCCATCCTGCAGCCACTTATTTAAGGTAAGTTATCCGGACGATTTCATATTTATGTAGATTTCATCGATCCTGAGCCGCATGGGATAGTTCCAAGCATAAATATACGCTAACGTCTCTACTTTTTATAAACCTCACAAACTGATTTTAATATTGTGGATGGGGTTCCCACTGTAATAGAGAATCTGGAGGAGTTTGAGATTTTTTTCTTGCTCTTGAATTTAAAATTTCTTCTGTAAAGTTTACGTAATGCTGTTAGAAGTTTGGTTGGTTTATTATACGCTGTTTAGTACCTAGTAATTAAACTACTTCAAACTTATAAGCCTACAAATTGGGATTTATTACTTAATTTAATAATTATTGTTTTTACCGCAGTAGTGGTGGAGTAATTTTTTAAACTTTTTTTTATTTTGGACCCTATTGCATCAAGTCTCAAGTTTACCGAATTACTATATCATTGTGATAGGATGTATGTAGGAAATATGCCTCTTAGAACCTTAGAATCATTTATACGCACGAGTGATACCTAACTGTGAATCGAAAATTTCATGGTTATTGTCTGGTTAAGTCCATTGACTGATTTACCGATTTTTAAGAGGGAAAATCGGTCTTAACTGTGATAAGACATAGTCGCTCCACTCTGGTAAATTTCGCTTCGAGATCTAACTAAATAGTTTTGAGACGAACACAATACCAATGGCGAGACAGGAATTCGCACCCAGTTGGTGGCAACGTCAATGACTTATCCAACACTCTGCAAATTAAGCCGCCGATCTACGGCAAAGGTAAAATAGACCTCTTAAATTGTTTCCAACGGTCCTCTATTCATTGACGAATTATGAGTGTAACGGTGATTTCCCAGGGATGGATGTCTGCCCCTTTGTACCCGCGACAAGTCCATTAAAAATTACAAATATTTATTTACAAGTATTCTATTTACACATATCTATATTGTCTTGCTAATACCGATAACCACTGTATCCTATGGGCTGGCTCTCGTCCTCCACAATCCGTCTAATTGGTTGCAGATAGCCGCGTCGGGGCGCGTACTAATGCTGATTGGTCGTTTACCTACGGCCACTCTTGAACGGTTCGCGGTCGGATCTTCAGCGCCAGTCGCCCGCTCGCAGTCGCACAGTGCGTGTTGGTTGCTGTAGTCTCCGGAACATGCGCCGGAAAGAAATCTGGGAGGATATTCTCCGGCGGCGAGGCTACCTGAAACAAAGTCCGTTCCCGATGCCTCAATATGACCTCGGGACGGCTGTTACTGAATCCGGCCCTCAATACAGGCCGGATAGGGACTGAAGGGATCAGCCGGTACTTCAATGCAGCGCCGACTGATTCCTTATACTGAATCGGATGCCGGCCAGAGCTCACTCCACTCTGGTCGGTCTGCCGATACCGGGTTACAGTGAGGTTCGACTCATTTCATCGACCTACTGTAGCCGGCTACGTAAATGAATAGGGTGCACTCAGTACATGCCCCCAGGTGATCTCCGAGCTCAATTCACAAGGAGAGAGAGTGGTTCTCGAGTCAGTACCTCGGATCCTCTGGTCAGTCCTTCAGTTGGCTCTCTTTATACAGCCGGTGCTGGTGGAGATAACCTGTTAATCACTGTCGTAAAAACTGTATCACTCCTGATAAATCCGTCAAATAATGCAAATAAATAATAATTACCAACGAAAGCCTTGGATTTCGTTACATGGGATTTTATTTCATAATAACATTTAAAAATGATAATCAAAAAGATTATTGAAAATCTACGCCTATGGTTGAAACTCCTTTCACAAATGCGCAGCAGTGAGAAGGATTTGAAATATATACCTTTTATAGCTTCCTCAGCATTATTATGTAACTGAATCTGACAGGCCAACAGATATACTCTGAATTGGTGATTTTGATTGCATACTTTATGCATTTTGAAGCAAATACATGCAATTTAAAGCATATCTGCAAGAATTTAATAGACAATCTAGTATAAATCTTGGTTGGTTGAATAGATTCAGATCAAAAGATTTAATTAATCAAAATTTGATCTCTCCTTGAGATTTTTGAAACCAGAGTGTGACGTTGATATCTTCATATAACCGACGTAATTTTACAAGCTCTACAAATACGTATATAAATTTCAAGGCAACTGCAAGGGAGAAGCAGTGAAGTTGCATGTAACCTTGCTGAGACTTTCGCAGCATCCTGCATAAATCATCCCCGAACACGCTTCCGCATCCGAGTGGAAATTTCTGACGCTCGACCGACTACCTGTAATCCTCTTTGACAAGATTTTTGTGCTTGCTTGTTCACGTCAAACGGTTGTTCGTAGAAAAGTAATTCGAATGTTTTTGAGTAAATATAACTGAGTTTCATTTAACATGAGTCTGGTGTTGTGGTAATAATAACCCCTTCCTCCAAATATGTACATATAATTTTTATGTAAATAGTTTTGTTAAATATTCCTACGAACTTTCTTTCTGTGGGTTCTACGATAATTTTGGAAAACAAATCTGAATTAATTACTTAATTATTCGCTTATTTTCACGACTACAACTACTTATACTAATTTACCAGTTCAATTATCTCACTACTATTACTGTTTCCGTAAATCACGCGCTGTCTATAACACTACTATCGCTTTCTTGTATCGTTTCCTTATTCGCAGTTTACACTGAACCGAACTGACTGTCTGCTTGCTCTCTTTATATACGTCTTTACTGTTCTTCTGGAATGCAGTTTCAGAGCTACACTATCTCCCGAAAGTCTTTTCGGTGTCTGAAAGTTCCATTTCTGGAAGATTCTAATCAGGAGTAACTCCCAGAAATTCTGATTCTTGTCTATTCTTGTAAAAGTCTATTCCTGAAGGTTAGTTCTCGAACTTTCTCTTTTATGACCGAGATTTTCTGACACAAACGTCGCGAGTTAACAGAAAATGAGGAGAGAACAGGAGGTCGTGCAGTAGGTACTTTCGAAGTCCCATTCTATGGTGTCTCGCGTCTGTAGGCGGTACAGAGTCACCATTCCGCCATCAGGTAGAGCTAGCACCCCTCCACTTCAACAAACAAAGTGCCAGTGTCCCGCTATGAACGACGAACGTCGTCGTAACACTGCCCCCCCCCCCTTTTTTTTCACACGGTGCATCCCGGACAGACTCTTCGTTGCCGCCGTAGTAAGACAAGAGGTGATCCAGAAGAACCACTTTCATCTTAGCTTTGGGGCTCCTCTGGATCCAGTTAGTAGACGACGTCATTTATTCCGTGTATGGTCCTTCCCAGGATGGGTGAAGTTTTGGAGACAATCCCATTCTTTCGTTCAGGGTTGTAGAGCTATGCCTGACGCCATCCTGGAAACCTCCAGAATTTGCCTTCCTATCGTACCGAGTTTTCATTCGATCACTCACGCGAGTAATCTTCCTCCGAGCTGGATATGGATTGCCTGATAGCCTGAAGATTCGCGGATCTTCTTCGATGACTAATCTGTTTGTCCAGTTGTCTAGGTACTCCAACGGTGATGAACTTTATGCTCAGGGTCGCTTGCTGGAACTTGATCTTCTTGCAGTGCTGGCAATCTTCCTTGCATGGCCTTCGAGATAAATTGTCTGTCTCTCTATGGATCCAATCCCAGGTTCACCATCTCTCTTATCCCGGTGGAGTTATTCAGAGTTGCCCTTCACCAGAACGGTCTCTGCAGCCACCATTCGAATTTCTTCGGAAGAACTTTCTATATGATTTCAGGAACCAGTATCTTTTCTCGTGAGGTAAATCGTCCTTTCAACTCTTCCGAGACGATTGACCGATTTTCTGTGAGAAGAAAGATATTATATTATTCGACCACGCCAGCGGAACTTTTCGTCACATCATACCGAGGCATGTGGTGCTGCCATAGAGGCTTTATACTTTTCCAGAAGTTCCTGTGTAAGGGGTATGTCTACATCTACGGTAGCGAAAAGCCTGCACAGATGCAGCGAAGCAACATTGTTGGGCTGTTAGTTGTTTCTCGTTCGTCCCATTTTGGTCCCATAAGCATGCCTTGGGTTTGGAAAGTATTTGCATTTATTGCTTTTATTTTTTCGGAACAGTCTGCACAAGAATCCTTTCTCTCAATTTAAAAATAGCGAAGCTAATAAATATTAAAAATTTATATCTTTTACATAATTTTCTTCCTGGAAAAGCTTGAATTGGAAAATTAAGTATCCCTTAATAGATTTTTTTACTACTCTTAATTAATTTAAACAATTCACCTAATTACTTTCAGTTAAGACATAAATTCCGATAGTTCAATAATTTTACAATTATTACTAAAAATCGTATGCCTAACTCTGAAACTATCTAAATCTGTGAGCGGACGTTATAGTCACTATGTATAAAAGAAGGTATAGAGTCAGAATTGCCAAAGTTTCCGTGTGCTGTGATTATGATAAGGATAATATGTAATGCATGGACCAACGGTGCAAAGACTGTGAAATGCCGACTATCGAACTCATACATATTCTCCATTCCCGATGGTTATATACGGGTTTGGGGACCTGCGCTTACCCCTGGGACAATAAAGAGCCCGGTTTTATATGAAAGGTGGGGATTCTCACGGTAGCGGTGGGCTACGAAGTCTAACTGCCTTTCTGCTTGTCCGCCCATGTAGAAAATTTCTGAATCGCGTTGCTCGTTCTAGTTACCAGTTCAGTGTTGTTCGTCGTAGATAAGAACTAACCAGTAGTTCTTGTAATATTTTCGAATGAAGTAAAAAATATATTCTTCGGATTGTAAATAAGTTCAACTTCTAGTCAAAAGTAATAGGAAAACGGGAGGATTTTTGAAAGTTCGGCATTTAATCACTTCAAGCTTGTTCTGAAATAGTGGGAATAATTGGATTGTGACTAAATCAAACTATGTTGGGGTAAACTGTCCGAGAGAACTTATACTAAACTTTCTCAATTATAGGAATCTCGCATCCTAAGTTTATGTCGTCAAATTTATGTCATTGCTGAACTGATCTAGATTAAATGAATAAACACTGCATGGAGAGATGTTATTTTCGCAGGAATTTTCGTTTAAGTATTATTAAGAATTCTTCAATCCTTACTGTTTATAGTGTTTCGTTACTCAATCATTAAATGGAAACCATTTTGTAGGTAGGTATACCTACCAATAATAATATTTCTTGTAGAGGTAATTCGAAGTTATATACTCGTACATAAATTCCTTGGCGATATATTGAAAATTTAGAGATATTTGATACAAAGATTGTATTCAGCTCTTCCACGAGTGAACGTTTTCCTCGTGAGGTGGGTTACTTCAATACCTCTAACACATGATCGCTGAAGCCCTTAACCATCAGTGATGATGATATTGGTCATCTTTAATATACTCTACCTTTTCCACATATTTTTTTTTACACACGAAACCTTCCATAATTTCAAGTTAGATTATCTTTTTTCTTCAACAGGGTAAGGGTGTATGGTGTCAGCAATATTTTACCATCATCAATATTGATATTTGTTGCTAAACCACATGAACAACAGGGACAATTTTAAATACGACATATATTCTATGTTTCAATGACCCGAAGAGCCCTAATTAAAAAAATCATGTTTTTATCTTTACAATAAGAAATGACAATAATCAATAATCGATTACCCACTCAACGAATGTTTTAATTCTTCCTAACGTAATAATTGTTTATTTAGCAAACCGCACTTATGCTGCAAAATTCATAATCATCCCAAAGAAGACGTCTATGGTACGTCACTAATCTGCTGGAAGTTTCACACTTTTCATTGCAGAGGGATATATTTTAAGTCTGATATCTAAGGAGGAAACTCATGTTTCCAGTTGTCTACTCGTACAATCTCGGGCAGTTCAAGACTGGAATAAGTAGTCGATACGTGCGAGCGCCTCTGCGATGTCGATCCAGCGTGATATGTTGATCCCTCTCTGGAAAGTTCATAAAAAAATCAGACACTTTCTCATTTGATAACTTTCTGGCTAAATAAAAAGCCGAAGAAAAATAAAAAGACTTGGAGATATATTTTCATTTTTTTACAACTGTATATTATACAGGGTGATTCATGAGTGACCTTACATAGACCAATGGTGATAAGCGGACTTCAAGGCGAGTCGAAAACCACAAAAAAAAATTTTTTTGTGTGATTGGTTAAGAAGTTACAGGGTGTTTTATGACTCAGGTACAAAACTTTGATAGGCGATATTTCTGAAACGGCTGGAGATATTTTGTAGAAATTTACTAGGAATGGTGCATTCCGGAAACTCATCAAAACCGCATTCTGAGTTAATTAAAAATCCAGGACCGGACTTGAAATTTTTTGCCCCCATGGTCTTTGCTGAAAAAGTTTATTTTCTGACCGTGCTACTGAAAAACTGTCATCGAATTTGAAAAGATAAGAAAAAAGTCTATAGAAACCATTCCTCAATTTGAACGGCACACCCAAACCGTCTCGAAAAAAAAATGTCAAAGTAAAACTTCTCAGTAAATTATCATTTTCGAGCAGACATTTATTTTACTTAATGTTCGTCTGAATTCCTTCAAATTTATTTTTTGACTTGTTTCTGTGGGAAAAATGTCAGTGTAAATTAAATGTTATCAATATTAATGTTATAAACGGTTCTCAAAATGTCCTTAACCAACTTCAATACATTTCCTGCAGCGTTTCCATAAATTTTGGTTTGCTTTTTGAATTATTTGCCTGTTGTTTCTAATTTCATCAGCAACTACCGCAGTATTCGCGTCCTAAGCGTCCTCTCTGGTACTTACTTCCGTTTTTTAGACTTCCTGCTTCATATGGCCCCATGGGTAATAGTCTAAAACAGTGAGGTAGGGGGACCTAGGTGGTCAGGAATGAGGGCCGCCGCGCCCGAGCCAACGATTGGGGTACTCATTGTGGAGATAAGATGCTCAGATGCTCTCTGACTTGTCGAGAAAAATGCGGTGGTGCCCCATCTTGCTGGAAGGAAAGAGCACGCCTGTTCACGTTCGCCTCTGCAAGCAAGCCGGGCAAAATGACTTGTAGGAAAAGTAAATAAATTTCCCCCGTGAGCCGCCCAGCAAAAAATGGGGTCCTATTAGGGTATCATTTGCAATGCCACACTGCACATTTATAGAAAATCTGTTGCGAGTTCTTCTGAACAACAGAGCGCGGATTTTCATATGCCCATAGGTGGAAGTTTTTTTTATTCGTTACACCATCCCGCGTGAACTGAGCTTCGATCAGTACACAAAATTCTACGCAGTCCATTCAATGGAACTTCATTGAATAATTGAAGCCTCTGTACGCTTTGTACGTGACAGGGATGGCATCCGCTCTTCTTGTTTTCAAAGTTCGCCATACTCTTGATTGAGAAATGCTCAGTGCTTACCCAATTCTTCGCGTACTTGTACTTGGATTTACTGCCACCATCTCCACGATGTTTTGATGGCTCAGATTTTCCAATTGAGGTTCAGCATTCCTTTGAACTCAGGGAAATATGCCGTGGTTTCGAGAAAATTGGAAAACAGACGCGAAACGTTACATGGGCCGGTGTTCTTCGATTGTGATCTTCTATTGTATTCTCTCGCAGCTGCTCTTGAATTTCCATTGCAGAAACCATACACAAACATACTGTCTGGTATTCGTTATTAGTGAAATGATTTGTGATTATTAGTGAAATCTGAAAATTTTGTAGTTGACACCTGATTTCCCAGTAATAAAGCTTGGCCTTCTGTCCAACATTTTTCCCACAGAAACAAGTCAAAAAATAAATTTGAAGGAATTCAGACGAACATTAAGTAAAATATGTCTGCTCGAAAATGATAATTTACTGAGAAGTTTTACTTTGACATTTTTTTTTCGAGACGGTTTGGGTGTGCCGTTCAAATTGAGGAATGATTTCTATAGACTTTTTTCTTATCTTTTCAAATTCGATGACAGTTTTTCAGTAGCACGGTCAGAAAATAAACTTTTTGAGCAAAGACCATGGGGGCAAAAAATTTCAAGTCCGGTCCTGGATTTTTAATTAACTCAGAATGCGGTTTTGATGAGTTTCCGGAATGCACCATTCCTAGTAAATCTCTACAAAATATCTCCAGCCGTTTCAGAAATATCGCCTATCAAAGTTTTGTACCTGAGACATAAAACACCCTGTAACTTCTTAACCAATCATACAAAAGAAATTTCTTTTGTGGTTTTCGACCCGCCTTGAAGTCCGCTTATCACCATTGGTCTATGTAAGGTCACTCATGAATCACCCTGTATATGTCTTCTGCGTGTTTTCTGCTTATTGCTCAAAATAAGGAGTTCATTAAGACTGTCAAGTATAGTTATGCCAGTACTCCCAAACCATTTTTTTTTTATCTTAATTACTTAATCAGACCTCGATTTCAGTATAATAAGAGTGAGTTCCAGATTGCTGGTCCATGTATTGGAATCTCGGTTACTGTATACAGGGTGCACCATGTATCCTTCTCTATATTGCTCCTAACGCTAACCGATACAGGGTCGGTTAAACAAGTCCAAAGGAACGCAATTTTGTGGCCATCTCGATTCCGTCGAGACACAGAAGATATCTGTGACCGTTCCTGAAATATCCTGAAAAAACTGAAAAATCGAGATTTCTTATTTTTTCCATATCTTTTTTATTATTAGGGATTAATAAATAATTTTTTCTGGACTTACATAAGTCGGCAAGAGCTACCCATCTGACATTTCAAAAATTTTCAAAGCCTACTAGATCCCAGAATTTTCATAGTCAACTTTTATTTTTCGTATAGCCACCATATTGTTTTTTTATGTTGTTCGATATAAAAAAAATCATAAAAACTAAAAATTGTCAAACTTCAAAAAATAAATTCAAAATTTTTTTATTCTTCTTTTTTATTTACAAGAAAGACACATTTTTAGAGCGAATTTCATAGATAAATTAAAAAACCATAAGGCAAGCACTATTTCGGCGTATTTTACAAATGTTGACGTTTTTCGACGATGGTTTTTAGGCTTTTCTTTAAAAAAAGAAGAATAAAAAATTTTTAAATTTATTTTTTGAAGTTTATTAATTTTTGGTTTCCATTATTTTTTTCATATCGAACGACATAAAAAAATAATATGGCGGCCATAAGAAAAACGAAAGTTGACTGTGAAATCTCTTGGATCTAGTAGGCCTTGAAAATTTTTGAAATGTCAAATGGATAGCTCTTAACGGCTTATGTAAGCCTACAAAAAATTATTTATTAATTTTCAAAAATAAGAAAGATATGACGAAAATAAGAAATCTCGATTTTTCAGTTTTTTCAGGATATTTCAGGAACGGTCACAGATATCTTGCATGTTTTGACGAGTTCGAGACGGCCACAAAACTGCGCATATATCTAATTTAACCGAGCCTGTATCTCTTAGCGTTCAGGAGATAGCAATATAGAGAAGGATACATGGTGCACCCTGTATAGGAGATACGAAAACATTTAAATGCAGGGACACACATTATAGCAACGTATTACGACCGTGTGTTGGTCGTCACTTGAATGTATTATTATATTTTTAAGTATTTATAAGTGTTTTTTCAAGTGTATTACATCATTAAAACAGTAGCAAAATGCTTTTTCTAAATTAGTAACAAAGTTATTATTGCTGTAATAAAAATCAAAGTTGGTGATATAGGGATAAATCCTACATGAAGAGCTGCCGTGAGGTTTTTGTTTTATTAAAAAGAAAATTATAATGGTATACAGAAAATGCTGAATCTTTGTTTATTCAAAATATCTCAAAGTCTACGGCAGCCATTACACTTTGGGAGAGGTTTCAAGTAAATGATAAAAAATCTAAATTTTCCCCTGACCTTTGTATCTTTTATAGTTAATATGAAACTCCAATGCATTGTAACACCACTCTGGGACATAAGGTACCTATAAGCCTATTTTTGGTGTATTTTTTTGTATGGATTTCTTCAAAAAGGTTTTGTTAACGCAATCAATAACTTCAGTTCTCTTTTGTGGTATCACGATGTAGATAGGTTACGGTGTATACACTGCCCACCTTTGCCGCTCTAGAAAACGACACAGTCGTGGTTTGATTTCGACCGGCGGCGGCCGCCGTGGGGCTACTGTTACATCTAGGTTGACTGTCGGGCGATTAGGCCGCCGTAAAAATGTTAAATGAGGACTTGATCAGCTAAGTGGCTGTTTTGTGATATACAGGGTGTCCGTTTTTCAGAGGTTATTTGTCAGAATATTGTAGAAAAATAAGAAATTTACCATTTTTGTTTTTATTTTTTTATTAATGACCAATCAAGCTCGCCGTTTTTAACTGTAACATTAGAACACTTTTTAACAAGGAATCCCAATAATAATTTTACAATTATTACTCAAGCTCTCTAGATGGGGAAGCACCGATTGTAAATTTTCAATTTTCTCCCTTTTGAACGCAATTTATTTCTCTGATTGCCAAGATGACACTTTGTGTTATAATATTTTGGAAAAATCTAGTGTTGCGTCCATAAAAAAACAAGATAACTATCGATTTTTCGCCATCTTAACTATTTAGGACACTTGTCAACAAGGAATCTAAAAATAATTTTCAAATCGCTTTAGCACTTTAAGATAGCGAAAAATCGATAGTTACATTTTTTTCTTATGGACGCAACACTAGATTTTTCCAAAATATTATAACACAAAGTGTCATCTTGGCAATCAGAGACAAAATTGCGTTCAAAAGGGAGAAAATTGAAAATTTACAATCGATGCTTCCCCATCTAGAGAGCTTGAGTAATAATTGTAAAATTATTATTGGATTCCTTTTTGAAAAGTGTTGAAAACTTGAAATAATTGGAATTCAGAAATATTTTTCATCATGAAATTGTACTTTCTTCAGCACCTTACCTTACTAGACACTTTTCCACTTGTCTTTTCTTCACAAAGAATTTTTTGTCATCTGTCTCATTACAAGCACAGTACTTCCTGACCATGTTTGTTAAATTGGTAAACTTGAACCCGGCGACAAAGAACACACTTTTCAAGTTTCAGTACAAATTTATTTGCGAAAAACTACACTTTATGACCACTGACCTGGCGAGTGTGCCACTTGAGAGCGGCCAGTGTGTACACCGTAACCTGTCAACATCGTGGGGGTATCTTTCCAAGTCATAACATGAAAGTCTGTTCACAAATATTGCCTCGAGCCTGAGATAATCATTTATGACAAAAATTAATTATTTTTTTTGCCGAATTGCAATTTTTCTTATAGGGTTTTGACAATTCTCTCGAAAATAACTAAACCGTAATAATAGCAATTCTTAAACCGAAATACATTTTAACGAGAGACCAAAAAAAAAAAAAAAGAATATGCCCAGTTTAAACGAGTCTTAACCGCAATCTTAACTCAATTCCGCCGTGATTTTTTTATTTTCTGAAATTTTACCGAAGAATTCACATTTGATGAAGGAAATTAAATTTTTTATGTTCACATCGTTGCTGTTTGCATGCTCTGATAGGAAAATTCTGCCAGGCACAAAATAAAACACGGAAAATATTTAAAGTGAAAAAACCCTCCGGTTTACCGTTGCGGACGACATAGAACTGAAGTATGGACCGTTCACGAGTATATACCTATCTATCGTTCTTACGAGAGTGTTAATTTTACCACCACCAACGAGGGAATTCATTGGCGTGTATGTCTGACAGCTGTCAATGAATGGTAACGTTGCCAAACTGAAATGAATAATATACGCCCTATACAAAAGGCGCATCTATAATAATAAGTGGAAATTCAGACAACTGCCACTCGTCACATAATATTGTTATCATTATTTAGAATCCTAACCGCTATCACACTGTGGAATTTTTGGGCGATGTTTTCTGTGAATATTTGAAAGGGACGCATTATTGGGTCTTAATATATAGGCATGGTTTTCTAAGAAGAACGAAGAGGAATCGGAAAATCATCTAGAAGATGTTCTATCAAGCATCGAGCAGTTATTGTTACAAACACGAAGAGCAGGTTTCCTGGTATCAGCATGGATACCTAGGATAGATATTTTCTGTAGGATAATCTTGTAAAAATTGCATATTATGATGTGGTACCTACAACTATTAAAGGTCTCAAGGAGCCTGATTTATCTCTAATGGAGTCTCCGCGTCTGTGGATTGATGAGATGTTTTTTTTTATTGACCACGAATATAGTTGTGTGTGATGTGGGATTGTAGTGGCTGCGGCGTTTCGCCATTTGCATATTTTTCCCATGTCAAATATCAGCAAGTTCGACTCACGGGATTCCTTTATAACAAAAAAAGACATGATACAAAATTTTCCCGCATTTTTTTCTTTTCCTCTTTTTTCCCTAATTTTAAACTTTTACTTTTCGCTGAAATGCCGGCGTTCTGAAAGTTCTGAAAAAAGTTCTGAAATCCCGGCGAAAAACCACCCGCGTCGCTCCTGGTCTTCTAAGTGACCTAACAGCTTAGATCTTAATCTCTATGGCGGTTACATGTGATATGATTTTGTAAGAGCCTATTGGTCGGGAGGTAAGATAAATGACCTATGAAGAGTATTTGATTGCTTAGAGGTCTTTATAAAATTTGATGATTAGGTTTTTAAGTTGATTTCAATTCAAGCAACATCTGTTGCGCATTCCATTACTCTTCACATTCACAACTTGGGCGATCGCCAGAATTATCTAAAGCTAAAAATGTCATCGAGTTATTTTCAATTTTAATGCCTATGATTTTTGTTAGTCTTGTGACCATATTTTAGTCATAATAAAGAGAATTTGCCAAGTATAATAGAAACATTTACAAGTATCTTGTGTACTACTATATGTTCATTGAAGCAACATTCTTAATTTTAACGCATCTCTAAAATATTTATAATAAGCAGCTAGCATTCTAATCTTCAAAATTATATTTAAATAATTACAGTTTAATAAATTTTTCTATACTATGTAGACAATCTTTATGGTTTTTTCTCACATATATGTTTCGAGAGACTCATTACTTTACGATTCTTATTATATAATTATCTCCAGCAACATCATAAACACACACATATCTTCCTTTTAAGTCCATACACTTTGACACTAAATTACATATTTCTCCATCTAACTATCCGTTTATTTTGAATACAAATTAAACGAAAGCTGTAAAAGTATAAATAAGACATAACATCGGTTTATATCAAGATAAACTCCAGAATCGGATAGAGTCCTCCCATGAGCAGATATCCTAGAATTAGAGGCGCCTTTTCCCTTCAAGTTGAATGAATTCCGGCGCGATCTTGATTTATGTAAAACCGCAGCCACAAATCTAAGCGAGGAGATGCGATCCGGTGATTACCTTGGGGTGCTGTGACTCCGGCGACCAATAGACAGCTCGGTCATTACTGATACGGTTAACATCTTAACATGCTATTATGGCACCTGATTTCATTACAGGTGGAATTAAGAGGAGATTTATTATGACACATCGGTTATAAATAAAAGAAAAAGGCCACACTCTCAAGGCTCCATCTTCAGATGTGTTGGGAAGCCCAAGGGGTTGTTCCGATGACGGTTCATGTATCATAAGTTTGACAGGCCCGACAGGTACTCCGTTAGGGAATTATTATAATCCTTCTTGTGAAAAGTGGTGTTAACATTTCCTTGACGCATTGTTGAGAATATAAATAATTACATAAATATTTAAGATTAAATCAAGAAACGGGTTCAAAAGTTTATTAAGATTCTAATCTAGAAAAAAAACCGCATTTATTTTGATCTGGTTATTTTCACAAGAAATGTACGCTCCTGGAAAAGACACTTGCGCAAAATTGATAAGATTTCCCCAGGAAATATAGTCCCGAGCATTCGTACTAATTTTAAAAATTTTACTTACACCTTAAATCAACTATTTACTTCAGCAAAAACTTGATGAATGGCTCAAAAATCCACCCTGAAATTGGTTTTAAGACAGTCAAGGACCATTTGTCTGAAACAAACGTCTTCACATATGCAGTTTCTATAAGTTCCGTTCAAGTGAAAGAAATTGCACTTTCAATCTACAATTTAAAAATCTGCTTATTTATTGCTATAAAGCTTGCGTGGTGAGCCCAGGAGTATTTTTTAATCACATAAAATTTATTACTTACTCGGAACCGATTTTAAAAATGTTCCACTCATAAAATCTGAGCGAGCTTTTTATCAAATCATTCGTGATAATTGAGAAATGACCTAGAAAATTATGATATTTATCTGACAGCTTATACTTTCTGAATTGAATTTCATAATGGACGAATAAATCTGTTCAAACAAAATTATTTCCACGTATCTAATTGAGCAGCTAATGTGACGTGAAAAATATTGTGGGAATGTTGTTAAAAAAATGGTTCTTCAGGTTTTGTTTGTAATCTCTATTTTGTTATCTTTTGAGGAGATGATGGGAAAAGAGGTACCTACCTATTAGACATATATTATTTAACCCTATGGACAAGGATTAAGCTTGTAGTTCACGATTTAAGGGCTATATTCTTGCAATTTATCTAATAGCAATAAAATAATTTTGCTGAGGTATCTATCTAATTCTTATGATCAAATACAGGGTGTATTGTAACGTCCGCATAATATTAGCACCACGCGATTCTACATCAAAAACAGAACAAAAAATGTCCTCAACAGTTTTTTCTTGATGTACGCAGATTTTAAGATATGGACAATTTAACGTTCTTAAATTTTGCAACACTGGCGCTGGTATAAAAATTAAGATAACTTATTAGACGTGAAGTCACCTCACTGGTATAGTGTGCCGTTGCTATGTAATCGAAAAAAGGTGCAACAAGACAAATGTCATGCTGCGACGTGTCAATGTTGCGATTTTTTTTTCAAGATTTTTTATTTTTTCAATTTTTTATTCAACAATTAAAACGCGCAGTTGCAATATTGATTGGAAGTATTGGAACTCAGGATATCAAATAATTCCTAGTTTTGAAATGTTAATTAAAACCATTTTTACCAAAAAAAAATTTAAAATTTTTGATAATTTGGCTATTTTACTTCTTACTTAAGAATTTTTTAATAATATTAAGCAATATTTTTGAGTATTAAAAAACTTCAAATTTAAACTACAATGGTCGATAACTTCGTTATTTGAGGTCTAAGAGCTAAACGGTATTAAAACTTTATGTTCTGTTTTTGATGTAGAATCACGTGGTGCTAATATTATGCGGACGTTACAATACACCCTGTATATTATGCTAATTCAATAATAAAGAAGTGATTACTATTATCACAGAAAGTTCCGATTCTCGGTGTCTTGAAGTCAAGATATTTATAAGAAAAGGCACTTTTTTTGACCATCCTACAACCTACAACTTTTACGCCACTTTCACAGTTCAGCATACCCAGCATACCATACAGAGCATACCCAAAAGCAAAAAGCATTGAGATTATATTATCTACCCTTCGCCGAAAGCAAATCCAAATTAAATGTCTACGATCATTATATACCTACTTATTTATCTGAAGACAATGATGTAGCTCGAATTTTACTCACCCTGTATATTGAACCCAAACAGCAGCATGTACATCGGAGAAATTCAGGCAATATCCAAGGTTTTCCAATTGGCTATTCATAGCGACAACAGACAAATAGCAATATTTACCAACTCTTTAAGCTCAATCAATAGAATCAATAATACCCAGAAGACGCACCAAACTCCCATATCAAAGACACTATTCAACAACTACCTATCAAGATCGCAACAAATCCATAACCATCATTAACAAATCCATAAACAAGACTCCAAGGTCATGACAGAAATAACCAAAAAGGATCTATGAAACCTTCTCAAGTAAAAAATTATGAACCAACGGGAACTTAAAGAAATAAAGCCGTCTCCCAGACAAAAATTGACATTACCTGAAGATCCCAGATAGAAAAGATTCCTAACACGCATTAGAATTGGCCACACACGTCTAACCCATGAAGACATCATGCTACATGAAAAAGCACCCGTCTCTCACAACTGCAACTAGACGCTGAGCATGGAGCACAATATTCACAAAATGTACAAGCTAACAGGACGGCAACTCCCGAGTTCGTGGGAGTCGATTCCCACGTGATAGTTCGCATGAAAACAACCGGTCAACCATAATCTTTAATCAGTCGTTCGTTCGCTTCACACGACGATCTAGGGGATTAACTCCCCCCACTTATTTACGAGGTAAGTGTAAATGTTCCAACGCGCAGAGTGGAAACAGGATAATTAAATGGTGGTTAGGTGTCATATCAAAGGGATACGCGATTGGACATGTTCTGGTTGATTGTTCGAGTTCGCGTGAGAAGTTTCCGTGGGAACGGTGATCGTTCTGTTGCCAGTAACTCGAGAATTGCCGTCCAGGGGGGCTATTTTCGAGTTCTTGAGAGTTGATTACCACTTGAGAGATCAACATTTTTAGTACCGTCAGTTACCACCATCAATTTTGATCTAGAGAATAATAATTATTTACTATGGAATCATGAAATAACAATGAATATTGGTCGAAATTGGTGAAACAGAAGGTTTGCAAAATTGCAGGCGAGGTTCTCGCTGGAAGTAGTCTGGAAGAGTCTCGCGTGTTCAAGAATACGATCAACATAGTGGGGAATGTTCTAATGGGAAGTTTACATGGAAACGATCTCCGGTGATCGTTTAATCCCACGAACTCGAGAATTCCCATCCTGTAGCAAAGAATAAAACACATCAACAACAGCAACGGTGCCCTGGCAGAAATCCTTGGAGACAACTGTAATCCGAAAAAAATCTTCGCCTTTCTCAAGGACTCGAACCTATAATGAAGAGAATTTAACTAAAATTCACAGAATTATTTACCAATTTCAAATACCGAAATAAACATTATAGTGCAAGTTATATTTTGTTAGTAACGCAAGTGGTTGATGCGGTTGTTCGTTCTAAATATCAGGATGATTCCAATAGCCTGAAATATCCAACTATCTCTAAAACTAAATAATTTGCGATGAAATGTTTCCCACAAAAGTAATTTTGTTCGATGATGGACATCGTTTGAACCGCCCTGTACCTCTCACCCCTTGCTAGGAAGTGGGGTAAGTTGCAAATTTTAAATTTCAACCCCTATTTTTTATTGTGAATTATTCTTATTCAGCGATAAAAAATGCAAGATTTATATGAAACAGTTTTTACGATTAATCATAGAGGACGCTGTAATCGAGGAAGTTTATTTTGTTCATTTCTTCTAATATCTCGAAAAATAACCATGCTGCGGAAAATACTTTTCTACAAAAATCTACAAAAAAAAAACCTACATCCCTCATCCCTTGCGAGGGAGTGGGATTAACTTTGAAATTTCAAGAAACAACCCCTCTGTTTTATTGAGAATTCGTATTCTGTTAATTTTTAAGAAACATTTTTTCCGCTGAACCCTTGTTTATATATTTTCTAGTCAAATTGCTCTTTATGATTTTGATGAATACTGGATGATTATATAGGTAATACAATGGTCCCATTTCTTGAAAGTAGTAATTTTGTTAGAAGTAAAGAAACATTATATTATATGGGCTATATAAGAATTTCAATCTATTTTTCATAGCTGATTTTCTGAAATTTGACCTAAAAGCACTTCGATTTTATTCCCAATTTGAATCCTTTTAACCCTTTGATGGCCGAAAGTGGAACAATGCATATAGGGTAATAGCATTAGGGGTCGGACTGATCGCAAATAAGGTTTAGCATCGTGAAAGCGTTCAATCCTGAAGATAAGAACCGAAAGAGGACCCTCTGGGGTCCACGAGCACACGTAACAGGCACGCTTTATTATTTACACGTCGCTACACGCGAAGGCCCCAATAAAATCAAACAATATACACCCTATTCTTCGATAGCGCCATGTGGTGCCTCCGACTCGATCTACCTATACATGAAACGATTTTAGTAGGTATTGGATCAGAAAAGAAAATCTCACTAATGTTTTTTATGATTCAAGTTCTAAGACTATAAATAATTCATATTTATGACAATTATTATTTATCAATAGGTACCCAACCCAGTATTTTTCTCACTTCTTATTATAAATATATCAACCTTAATAATGAATTTCGGTACCTAGTACCTATGTAGGTTGACTTTACTTAATAATAATAATTATTACTGTCTAGTGTCTATAGAATATCTTCAAGTTCTTGACAACTCTATAAATCATCACCAGTGTTACTAATTGTCTTGGAGTTTCCTTCCCAGGTAGACAAAGTGTTAAATCCGAATTCTGGCTGTGACATTAGCCTTCCCCTTTTACATAAACAAGTTCAGCTTTGATGGCATAATCTAGCAGGGAAGGCAGACTGTCTCAGCGGGTTGCGATGAATATTAGATAAGTGATCCTTTCCTGCTGACCTGTCGCTTTATCTGCTCACAAAAGTTGCCACTCTGCTAGTGATGGGATTTTATCTTTAAGATATCGATTTTTAAAAAAACAACCTTGCGGGAACTGTCGTTAGTGATTATTCTTGTCGGTAGCAATATTTATTAATAATGATTCTTGAAAAGTATCATCGATATTAATGCGGCAAAACAGTGTCTGAAGTGGGAGATATATCTCGGCAACCTATATAATTCATGATATTTGCAAAAGAAGTCTACTTTTCATGAAATATACCTACATCGTGGGAAAATATTTGGCATTATCCTGTTAACGCACAAGCAAAATATATTTACGTATATAAGGACAAGCAATGAATCTATGGAAATCTATGATCGTCCCTGTTCAAGATGACACAACGCTTTATCATAAATCATAAATAACGATTGCTAAAATTTCCAAGAAGAGCACGCGAACAAAAAACGCAATCCATCACAGGTTGTTCCAGATCCACTTTGTAATATAATTCACACACAAAGACTTTTATAGGTCGGCGAAATAGTTTCCACAAGAAGCTCCCGCGCTGTCCTGATTTAGGATAAAACAGTCCTATATGTGTTGTGCATTGTCATGTTGAACAGGATAATAAAATTCTAGACCACCAGTCTTTTTAAGTTTTATTATATTATATAGCCTCACTGGTTACCTCGTTATATCAACGATCGTTCTGCATAATAGTATGCATGATATTTCTAGTGCTAGATTCCCCATTCTTGATTGTTCTTGAATATTTTTAAATTTTCTTGCTTAAGACGAATCTAAAAAATAGGTTATTTCTTACATTACAGTATCAACTAAAAACCAGTTCCAAACCAAAAATTCAAATTCACCCCCCGCTCCACCTTCATGGAGGGGGAGGGGGGGAGCAATTTCCTACGTGTTTTCAGTAATAAAATCCGAATCTTCAATAAAAAACTGTATTTAAGACTTCAGAGTTTCCTTCCCCACCCCTAGGGAGTGGGAGTAGGCTGGTAGAGCTTTGTATCATTGGATGTCCCCCTTCCAGATGAACAAATTTAATTACCCTCCTTTTTTTGATCCGATGCGTATATAGTTTTGGATATATTTTCTTGTCTTCAGATAAACTGAGCACCTGTATACATTACGTATTATCCTTTCAACCAACTTAATGTGAGTTGACGATGGTCTATATAAGAATATCCAAAGAGCTCTGACAAGCAGCATACATCCTGTATCCTATACCAGGTAGTTTGAAATTTTCATGAAAAATCGGTGTCTTCAGAATGGGACGTAATTTTGTGTGAACACAGCCGACTGCAATAATAATACTAGTCGGTTAAACAATCCAATTGGTAAAGTAAACCGTAAAGTCCTCAGTTTCTCACAAAAAGAAAAAAATATGGGCGAGGATCGGAGCATGTATGCGAGCAGTGTTAACATAAAACGTGCGCGAATATTTGCACTCCAGTCTACTTTAAAATTAAGCTTCAGGCGAAGCTGTGGTCAGTCGAAATGTATAATTTTATACAAATAATAAAATAAAAGATATAACCGCCCGTGCTCCTAGCAGTGAATCTAGAATTTCCCAAGAAGCAGAACCTGAGGAAAACCTCTAGGTGAGTATCTTGAATCCAGAAGATAGGCAAGATATTTGAGATATTTTCGCTCGATAGATACCCTCAATCCAATCAACATGGATTTATATTATGTAAGGCATCAGACTAAGCCAGATCAGGGAGGCATAATACTCCAATGAAATCTAATAAGAAATCTAATAAACTGAAAGTAAAACTTCGACGTTTACAAATCCTCCCGAATTCCTAAAATCAAAAATACAAGTGTTCTACATGACACCGAAATAATACAATCCATATGCAGAATGAATCGTAAACATGAGTCGAAGATAACGTGAAGAACTTTGACTTGATACTATAGATGAGCGCATTAAAGGTGATTTCTAAAGGATGAAAAAAGGCGAATTACTCCTACAACAAGAAGTTACCACAGTACATTTACCAACATACGGACTCTTACGAACACACCGTCCACCAAAGCACCATCAAGACTCTCCTGCAGCTTAAAAGTATCAGACTCAGACCTAACCCTGGTAAATAACGTCAGATCGTCTGCGTAGAGGAGTCGCGGAACAGTCACGGAAAAGATTTTTGTTACAGTAGTAGATCGACCTCTGATGAATCCTCTGATGACTAACAATTCAAGAAGCTTTGAGAGAATACTCAGCAGAGCACTTATTGGACGATAATTAGAAATAATCTGCTTTGAAGAAGAACTATAGCAATTCTACATCTACTTGAGAAAAAAGAACTTGAGGTAATGTTAAAAAGGTGAAGAAGAGGCTTTAAAAGGAAATTAAGGAAATATCGAATCAACAATCAGAAACATGATCGATTAGAAATTGATCTGTTCATCGATCATCTCAATAAGTTGGAGTTTCTGGAAATATCTAGAAAACTATAAAGCACGTAAACTTCTACCGTATGTCGCAGTCTTCTTAAGGGATAGTTTCAACAATATATAACCTTATTTGAGATCTCCCCTACAGTAAATTTCATTCGATACCAACACCACGATGCAAGATATCACATAAAACAAAATGTATTGCAAGAAATTTTTCAGATCGTCTCATCGCGAGTGGATCAGTCTTGACCGGCGAATTAATCAGATTTGTAAGCACCAGATTACTTTCTATGATGATACATCAAACAAAAATATACCTGAATCAACTGGATACTAGAAATAATATCAGAGATTTCGGCCCAAACTTGCCAGAATATTCATTATTGCAAATAAAAATGGTGTTCGTTTACTGGATGTGATCTGAGTATTAAAGTTGAGATGAAACAAAAAATATTATTATCTTCTCTTAAACTAAAAGAAAAGTTATGTCAATAATTTTATTGACAATATAAACATTAAGGGGACCACTTATGGGGCAAGAAGATTGATGACGTCATCGAGAGCGTCTGCGAATAAGAGAATATTCTCAGACAGTCAAATTATAATTGAGATTTAATTTCATAACTGACATGGGTAAAATATTAAAGAATGAAAAGAAGGCAACATCGTGAATTCCTGTACCAACATAAATATTTATTGTTTCCAATATTCTTTTACTGGCGGTAATTCACGAGAAAAAAATTTACGATATTACTACAGACGTGAATTGAACTCCTTTTTAGAAGCCTAGAATGAGGAAGTAGGAAGGTATCGTACAATAATTCAGTCTTACATTCTGGTTATTTTTATACAGCTGAGTAAATTACTGTCTTGCGGTAATTTACACACATCTCTCACTTATTGTCTGTCACAAGTTATTGTGACGCAATTTTAATTTATTATCACTAATATTCACGTATACTAGCACTACGTCAATCTGTAAGTAGGTACTTTTATGCATGGGCTAAATATTAACATTAAAAAAGGTGTTATTAGTATCATCGAGTCCCATCAACACCCGAAAAGTCACAATTCCGAGGTTGTAGTACTGGGATCTTTCAAGGATTCTGAATGACCCCCCGTCTAATGAGAAGGCCCAGAACAACGCTCTTCTTCGTTGTTTTTTGCTAAGCTGCAGCCAGCTTCCTACGTTTAGTCCTAAATTTTGCCTTACTAAACGTCTCCTTACTGACCTCGTCTTCCTCTGGCTCTGGAATGAAGACCAGAACCCTCGGCCTCTTAGGAGGGTGGTCCAAGGCAAGGCGATTATTGTCAAGTTCGGCCCTTCCCAAAGCACGCATAAGGTTCCCATCATTTCGCGAGACAGGTTTTCGTGTATGCGTTTGCGCAGTGCTTCCGTAGGGCTCCGTTAATGGATTGTTGCTCTCCGTGGGTATGCTATTCATTATATCTAATAGTTTTTTCTGGATCACTTCTGCCTGCTCCTGAGCCAGTGTGAGTTTAGGATGACGTTTGCCAATCACCGCCATCCTTAGTCCAGACCCTGCCTCGCTCTAGCTCTCTTTAGGTTTCGTCGCCTGCTTACTGGATCCCATGCAAGTCTGTATTGGACCGCTGTTGCCCTTCGCTGTCTTCGAGGCTTGGGATTGAATTTAAGAGTCGTCCCGAGATCTTTTCTCACTCCTCGGGTTTTCTCTCATTCCTTTGCTGGTGGCTAGACGTTTTTCAGTCCATGTCTCAGCAGCAATTTTTTGTTCTGTTCGGAGTCCCATGTTTCCGGGCCCCTGAAAGTGTTTCTTTTCTTTCTCTTATTATCTGCAATTCAATATTACCAATACTTGCAGATATTGTGCTGACGGTTTCAGTCGTTTTGCTGATGCTTCGCTGCCATTATCCGATTTAACATCCTCCCATTGTAGTTGTTTTCGTTTCTGCGTCGTGGTCTATGTGATGTTCCACGACGGGTTTTGGCATTACATGACCACCCCTCCCCCACCCCTTAGAATTCGTTTGGCAGCCTAGCACTAGGCCAGGAAGGAATTCTGGACTTGTGGTCATACCCTCCTGAGGTACTCTCTGTTTTCTGTTCCGCTATTCATTTTTCTCGTGTTTTTTTTTTGTTCACGCCGAACTTCGGTACCTTCCGTTGTTGGGAAGGGTATTCCCCTATCCTACACTTGGAATCAAACAGATGACGCTACAAGCGCGTATCCCATGTGACATTTGTGAAGTATATTTAACCATATTAACCATATTAAACCATATTTAGCTAGAACGCATGAAAATTTTCAGACTGACGAAAACTTCGAGACTGAAGTAAGCAGTCTCGAAGATTTTTGTAAAGAGAGAATAAAGTGAAGTTCACGTCTTGATTAAATTTTATTTTTTGGTTGGAAAAAACATCACAAAGACCAAAGCATTATCGCTGGTTAAACGTCATTAAACGTCAGTATTTAGCTAATGCCATTGTTCCAAAGTTGACAAGTAACTTTTTTTGTCAATAGAGTTGGACTCGATGTTAGTAAACATTCTTCTTCATATGAAACCGTGAAACATTTATCCGAGTACCAACGCGGTCGTACCACCATTTTTGATGATGAACCTTCTTGGCGACCAAAAACTGTTTCAACTACTGAAGACATCAATTTAGTGCATGCAACTGTTATGGAAAATTGCCGATTGACAGTTAAGGATATTGCTGAGTCTTGTGGGATATCAGATAAACGGGTACACAAAATTTTACAGAAGACCTGGGTATGAGAAAATTATCCGCGCATTGGGTGCCACGTTTATTAACAATAGACGAAAAGCTGGTAAGGCTTGATATGATATGTTGCGCTAGTGTCTTGAGCTGAGTATTAATCACTGTCGATGAAACCTGGGTTCATCACCATCTTCCGAGACCAAACAACAGTCAACGCAGTGGATCGAGATGGAAGAACCAACTCAAAAGAAGGCGAAGGTGGTTCTTTATGCGGAAAAACTGATTGCAACAGTTTTTTGGGACAGCCGTGGGCTTATTATGATTGAGTACCTTCAGAAAGGTGAAACCATCAACCATCACCATCAACCATCACCCTATTGCGACGCACTGCTGGATCGATTGAGCACCAAAATCAACAAAAACGACCACATTAGCCAAGAAAAAAGTAGTGCTGTTTCACCAGGAGAATAATAAGGCTCGGGTGCATACGTGCGTGATCGCAACTCCGCAATGGAAAAATTGCATGAACCGAAATTCGAATTGCTTATTCCACATACCCACCCGATCTAGCTCACATTGATATTTTTTTTATTTCCAAATTTGGAAATATTCTCGGTCGGAAAATATGGGCTGAACGCTGAGGTGGAAAGCGCTGTAGAACAGTATTTTTTGGGCTTACCCAAAGAATTTTTTTCTGGTGGTTTCAAGAGCTAGGAATATCCTTTGACAAAATGAATTGAGTAACGCGGAGACTATGTCCAGAAATACATTTCCTCTGGTCTCAAAATCTGAGTTTTTCTTGAAAATGCCTGACACTTTTCTAACGACCCTCGTAAGTCTTTTCTTTTCTCTGCAGATCTCATTTTATAGATAGTGAATTTATGTGTTGTTAATGCTTGTCTTTATTGTCACTTTAAAAACCTAATAAATTCGCTTCTTTGCAGGAAAATCCCAGAATAATACCCCAGTGCTTAGACTAGGACTACAATAGACCTAAGAAGAACTATTTCGCGATCGAGGAAGTGTCAAACGGGATCTACTTGTAACGTAAGTACCTTACCTACATTTCATTTCATACGAACATAATAGAAAACATTATTTTACGCCATGTACGATATATCAATCAATATACATCGAGGGTTTAGAGAGAGAATAATAAATTTGTCTAAATTACTGTATTTGAAAAGTTGACGAAAAACCAACATTTTAAATTACATTAATAAAAGAACTGTCAATAAAAATGGATTGCAGGATTCGATATTTATGTTACCACACTAGTTATGTTATCAGTTATTTGGATAAAGTATTAGTAGTCTTGGAGTTGCTCTATTCAGTCTATTTAGGTATAAATACACAGTTGCCTGTATTCGGAAAGCTTTACACACACACTCCGACTGCTGCTGAACATAATAATTAACTAAAAGAATTTTTGATCAGGTAATCAAGTTGAAATTTCGTTTGAGAATAAGGGCAATTAAAATTGTCGAAAGGGATCAAAGAAACCAAAAACAAACTAAAAGCTTTATGTCTCCATGAAAAATGTATTTCTCACCATCTGCGTGGATTTCCCTTAATAATATCTAATTTAAGTTTATTTTTAATTAGACATATTTTTTATATTGTTTTCAATAATAATTATTATACAGGATGTCCCATTTTAATGTCCCACCCCGGATAACTTTTGTCAGTGACCTTGAATCAAAAATTGTTTGGTACAAAAGTTGTACAACTTAGAGGGGGACATTCGATGGCACTAATACTTTTGACCTTGGGTACAAAGTTCAAGGTCATTCAAGGTCAACTTCGTTTTTTTAAATGGAACTCCCTATTTTTGACATCGGCAATCGATTGCGCGTGAAAAAATATGAGACTTTTGTCTGGAACCTTTTTTCTGAAAACGCAAATTTTCTCAATTAATTTAGTCTTCAAAATTGAAAATTTTTAAATTTTTGAATTTTCAACTCGAGAAGTCGAGATTGTGGTTTAGAAGAGAACCACAAGTTAGATTTTTCATCAAGAATAGTTTAAGTATTCCTTTGGTACAAGCAGCTCAAAATTAACAATTTTCCATCAAGAAAAGTTTAATTTTTCATTCGGTACAAATAGCTCAAAATTAACGAAAACTCTGTTCTCAGCGCCTGTGTTCAAAGAGTTCACCATTCACTTGGATACATTCATGAATTCGATGACGGAAGCTATCTTGAGCATTTCGAACCATTTCTCCAGGTACATTATTGAATGCGAGACGAATTCTCTGCCGCATATCAGTTTTTTTGGGATAAGGAATGGGGCACAAATTTTGAAATTTTCAATTTTAACGTTTGGAAAAAATGCAATAATGCAAATTTCGTTGCACCGATAAGTGCATCGAAAAATTTCAAGAAAATTCGTGACGGTTCCTTGCGCAAATCCAAGCACTTTTTGTCTCTTGCGGATTTTCTTAGAAAGCTACCATTCTCGAGTTAAAAATTCACAAAGCTTAAAAATTTTTGATTTTGGCAGCTGCATAAGTCGATTAAATTTGCGTTTTCAGAAAAAAAGTTTCAGATAAAAAGTCTCATATTTTTTCACGTTCAATCGATTGCCGATGTCAAAAATAGGAAGTTCCATTTAAAAAACAAAGTTGACCTTGAATGACCTTGAACCTTGTACCCAAGGTCAAAAGTATTAGTGCCATCGAATGTCCCCCTCCAAGTTGTACAACTTTTGTACCAAACAATTTTTGATTCAAGGTCACTGACAAAAGTTATCCGGGGTGGGACATTAAAATGGGACAGCCTGTATAATAGCCTAGTAGAGACATTAAAAATTCGTTGTATTTTTTCCCTTCATCGTAAAGGTAAAATCAGTTTTTTTTAAGGGTTTTGCTGGAGAGAAATTATTTTTTAACAGTAAGTAATGCCATAGAGGCGACCCTATTATCGATTTGGTAAATTCGCACCATGGACTTTTCTATCATTGCTCGTACCGGTATCTCGACTAGGATGAAATTATTTATTTGATTGACATTTTATGATTCAATGTCTCTTTCATAATTCAGTGACAACAAAATGTCATTAATGCAGGGACATTACTGTTGTCGAGGACCTCGATCCATGATTCGATTTGAATTTATCGCGGATAATGAGAAAATAAAGCGTCCGTGGTATTTACTGCTATATTACTGGTTGTATTTTCATCGTATTCAGTGTATGTTTCCCAGGATAAACCAATTTACCTATAAGTATAAAAAATTACAAAAAAATTTCGAATTGAAATTTGAGTATTTGTCCGGGCTTGCTTGATTTGATAATAAATTTTACCATATTTTCATGTTTAATGAATCAAGCATGCGTTGACACGCAGGAGCATTTTTTTTGTTTTCTGCATGTGTCGGTAAAGTATCTCTTCTGCATGAAATGTCGAAAAATTTTATGGAAAAATTGCTCACACTTCAAAGTTATTGACGCACGACAAATTTCATAACAATCGGCTTATTTTTTCTTTAATGTTTGTTTCAGAAAAACCAGTAAAGAAATTTTTTTTTGCAAAAGATATTTTCGGCAATACCATTTGAAGACCAAATTTGATACACTAGGCTGTTGATAACATACATCTTAAAAACATGCTCTGTGGTAAAGTCTTTTAAGGCTAAAACTTTGTAAGTTTCCAAGGCTTCAAATGGACACATATTGTGAAAAACGCTAACGCCAACGTTACTATAGCACTCAAATCAAGGTATTTCCATACTTTATAAGAAATCGAGATAAGACATTAGATTGATAATTATAAAATTCAGGCTGATGGTTATGGAATTCTGCATAGGTATATACGTGCATATTTTGAATTCTGAGCAAAATTCTTACACATGTAGTTATTTCGTGCAAAAGAGGTACCTAAGTACTTACATTACCTTAGAAAACAAAAACAACGTTCCTGTCAAGGTATGCTTGATTTATTTACCATGATAATATAGTAAAATTTATTATCTAATCAAGCAGGCCAGGACCCCAAAATGATAACTTCCAGCTCGATAATTTTTTGAGCTGGAACCTATAAATTATACCTATAAATTCGCTTATCCTGGGTCACACTGTTGTTTACTCAATGAGAGTAAAGCTAGCTGGCATCTTAGCCACGCCCTTCCTCCCACTACTACGGTACGAGGGTAGTAAGGTTCAGTCAGAGAGAGTTTTTGTAAGACAGACATAAGATCAAGATCTGTCATCGGCAACTGATGTACAACAGAATTAATTTTTACATTATTAAATAACCATTACCATTATTACGTGTATAACTTTATTAAAAACATTAGTTGATCCAAAATCCAAATAACACCCGGAGTTCCAGTCTCTGGACGCTAGTTAGACTTACAACCTAACCGGCTACTTATAGACGTTATATTTGTCTACGAGAAAACTTAGTGGAATGACCCAACGGCCATTAATTAATCAAGCAAGAGTCAGTTAATAGAGGTCGATTCCCGTCAAGTCAAGTACGATTCGACATAACATTTTGGTCCTTCGAGCCGGATGTAATTAAAAAACAATCAAATAATCACCTAATTGGGTATAATTAAGTGATAAAAATAAGTGTAACGTGAGTGATCGTGTAACTATCATCATCAGCACATCAAGACAGTGAACAGAAGCAGCAGAGAAGCCAGTTACCTATATCAAGAAAGCTTCCAGTAACCAAGAGAATTTAATAAGGTCAGAAAATCCTTTATTATCCTATCCTATTGTTCGTTATGTCTTTATTTGCCAATTACTGAGTTTATATCTGATTTATGTTGCACGTTTAATTAAAGCGTAATACACTCACCTAATATAAATAATTACATATATAAATTTTTTGATCTCAAATCTATATTGATAAATGATTTTAATTATTAGTAGGGATTATTAATTATTCAGAATAACTACAGGTGCGTAATCATTTAAAAAGGGCAAGCTGATTTACATTTTCAAAATTGGTATTAACATCTGAAACGTTAATATTTGAAGTACCCAGCTTGAATCTAATTAATTCAGAATAAATTTGAAAAAATCAACCTAATCACGCGCATTGTTTGTGTCATAAATTATAAACTTACAGGAATACAATATAATAATTACTATGGTCTTGTCCGCGGAACAAACTGCGTTACTGCAAAATTTACAAAAGCAACGGATTCCGTTAAAAACTAAAATAACAAAATTCCAGACATACGCGAATGGAATACAGGTCTTGTCAGAACGAGAACGAGTTACGTTGAAATTAAAATTAGATCAAATTAAGGTAGTTTTTGAAAAATTAAGTGACATACAAGATCAGGTTGAGGCAATTGTCGAAACCGATACAACTTATCGAGACGATTATGAATTTACGTATTTTGAAGCAATAACCACCGCAGAGATATTAGTAAATCCATTACCACCACCAGCTAATCCGAATTCAAGTAACGCTAACCAAGTATCTAATAATGACACTCAGTCTATTACAAATGCGAATAATGCAGAACAAAATTTATCAATAAAATTACCCGTCATTTCACTTCCTTCCTTCGATGGAAATAAGGAGAAATGGTGTGTATTCTATGATACCTTTTCATCATTAATTGATAAAAATGAATCATTATCAGAGACACAGCGTTTTCATTATCTAAAAAGTAGTTTAACTGGTGAAGCGGCTAGAATAATAGAAACATTACCTATGACAGGAACGAATTACCGCATAGCTTGGGATACGTTAATAAAACGTTATGAAAATAAATCGCTAATTATAAAGCAACATATCAATAACATTTTAGATATTCAACCAATTAGCAAACCAAATGCCTCCTCAATTAGATCTATGCTTGATTGTGTCAATATACAGTTGAAGGTGTTAAAAGCATATCAAGTACCTACAATGCACTGGGGTGCTATAATAATTCAACTCATGCTAAATAAATTAGATTATAATTCTAAAAAGGAATGGGAACAATACAATTCCGAAGATTTACCTACTTTTGAACAATTTAGTGAATTTTTGCAAAATAAATGTAGAGTTTTAGAAGCATTGGAGTGTGGGAACGCATCTTATCAAAGGAATATTAATAATACCACCAATAAACCTTTACAACAGGTAAATATGAATAAGGGGAAATTTTCTCAGATAAATGTCGGTCAGAGGATGTCCTCTCACACTGCCGTATCTAATTGTCCAAAGTGTATCTTGTGTACAGAAAGACATCTTATTCAAAGTTGTCCTACCTTCCTAGAATTGCCTATTGACCAAAGAATTCAACGCTCAACTGAACATCAACTGTGTAAAATTTGTCTGAAAGGTAATCATAAAACTTCGAAATGTTTTTCAAAGAACGTCTGTAATATTTGCCAAGGCCGACATCATTATTTACTACATTTGCCGACCACATTACCGGAAACTACTCAGGGATTAAACCCTGTGACGAATTACTGCCATAATTCTACAGAGATAATATTACCTACTGCTGTTGTACAGGTAAAGAATAGCAAGGGCATTTTCGTGGAATGCAGAGCTCTTTTAGATTCGGGTTCACAATTGAACATTTTATCTCGAGCTGCACTAAGGAAATTCTCACTTACAAGTAAAACCGTAAATTTGTCAATATCTGGAATAAATAATGTTGCAAACCGGGTAAACGAAACTACAAAATTATTAGTTAAATCAAAGTGTAATAATTATTCAGTCAATTTGGAGTGCCTTATTTTAGATAAAATCACCGCAGATTTACCCTTAATTTCAATCAAGCGGGAACAATTGGAAATTCCCAAAAATATAAAATTAGCGGACCCATATTTTAATAAAACGGCACCGATTGATCTATTGATTGGTGCAGATACATTCTGGAATCTGCTATGCGTAGGACAAATACGACTAGGCAAACAATTACCCATACTTCAAAAGACGGTTTTCGGATGGATTGTTAGTGGTCCAATAAAGAACTTCGATCAAAACAATGAACGATCTAAGTCAAATAAGAGCTGTAATACAGCTACAGTCGATACCGCTACGAGAGATCAATTAGTTAAATTCTGGCAAACAGAAGAAATCGATAATACGGCGGACATATTAACCGCTGAAGAAAAGGATTGCGAAGAGCATTTCCAAAATACGATAACTAATGATAAATCAGGGCGTTTTGTTGTAAAATTACCGTTCAAAACAAATCCGCCTACTCTAGGGGATTCACGCAACATGGCAATGAAACGATTCTTATCTTTGGAGCGTAAATTAACTCATTGTCCTAACTTAAGAACCAATTATACCGCCTTTATAGAAGAATACCTCATTTTAGGACATATGAAGAAGGTTTCGAGTAATAAGTGTCAAGATGATGAAGGTTTTTATCTACCCCATCATGCGGTATTAAATAACCAAAATATTAATAAATTTAGAGTCGTTTTTGACGGCTCCGCCAAATCCAGTAATGGTACAAGTCTGAATGATCATCTTATGACAGGTCCAACTATACAATCAGATTTATTTTCATTGTTATTGCGCTTCCGTACACATAAGTACATAATTATGGCGGATATAGTTAAAATGTACCGGCAAATCTTGGTGGACGAGAGTCAAACCAAATATCAAAAAATTTTATGGCGAAACAACTCTAGTGAGCCAATCTCGACTTATGAATTAAAAACAATCACTTACGGATTATCATCGTCCCCATATAGCGCAATTAGATGTCTTCAACAAGTCGCGTATAATTTTCAAAATAATTTTCCGATCGCTGCTAAAGTGATAATTAATGATTTTTATGTCGATGACTTATTAACGGGAGTCTCGACTGCCGAAGAAGGGCGCGAATTATGCACTAATTTAATCACTACGTTAGGGACGTATGGTTTTCAATTAAATAAATGGTGCTCAAACGATGAGCAAATAATCTCGAATTGCAAACCCCTGGAATCGACAAATGTAAATAATGATAAATGTTTATTTGAAAATGCCGACACGAAAACATTAGGTATATATTGGAATAATAAGGAAGATGTCTTAAAGTATAAAATACAGACTTTCAATGATAAGAGAAACGTGACAAAACGCATTATTCTCTCATATGCTGCAACTTTATTTGACCCCCTCGGATTAGTCACGCCGATAACAATAAAGATGAAATGTATACTTCAAGAATTATGGACAAGGGGGATAAATTGGGACGAATCAATCCAGTGAATATTCATACCAGTTGGAATAACTTTGTTTTAGATTTCGAGAATATGCCCAACATAAAAATTCCTAGAAGGATTCTACCTGACGCTGAGAATTCACAACACGAATTGCACGGGTTCAGCGATAGCTCCCAGGTAGCATTTGGTGCATGTATTTACCTAAGAACAATCACACCGGATAAGAAGGTCCATTGTGTTTTATTCTGTGCAAAATCCAGGGTAGCTCCCATTAAAACCCTATCAATTCCTCGTTTAGAGCTATGCGCAGCACTACTTTTATCCAAATTAATAAATAAGGTGATGGATTCAATTAACCTCCCAATAAATAAATGTGTTTGCTGGACAGACTCCACTATTGTTTTGAATTGGCTGGCTAAATCTCCAAATAATTGGAAGGTGTTTGTAGCGAATCGTGTATCCAAGATACAAAACAATAAACACATTAATAGTTGGCAGCACATTAGCACTAAACAAAACCCAGCGGATATCATAAGTCGCGGTATGAATGTAAAGGAATTGATAAATTGTAATTTATGGTGGGAAGGGCCTAATATCTTAAAAAACACGGCGAATCAGGAAATAATGAATCCAACACCTGAGATACAAACCATCCTTATTCCCGAACAGCGAAAAAATTGTTGTATTGCCGTTCTGGAAAATTCCGAATATTTTGCCAATATATTTAAGCGTTTCTCGTCATTTAATAAATTGAAAAGAGTTTTAGCGTATTGCTTTAAATTTATTATGCATGTAACAGATAGAAACGCTAAACGCGAAGGTGCACTTACTGTCCAAGAATTAAAAAAGGCAGAAATATTTATAATTAAAAGCATACAAATTGCAGAATTTAAAGCAGAAATGACACAATTAATAGGTGGACAACCAATTAGCCCACAAAGCAAGTTAATCTCATTAAATCCTTTTGTTGATAAGAACGGCATAATCAGAGTAGGTGGTCGTCTAGCCAATGCGGACATTTCTTACGAGAAGAAATTTCCAATAATTTTACCGAAAGGAAATCACGTCACAAATTTAATAATACATTTATTTCACACAAAATTAATGCATGCTGGCACGGTTGCTACTCTGTCTGCCATACGCGAGCACTATTGGCCCTTAGGAGGAAAGAGTGCAATAAAAAACATGATTCATAAATGTATCACTTGTTTTAAGTGCAAACCATTGAATAAATTTCCCCTGATGGGAAATTTACCAAAAACACGGGTCGAACCTGCGCGCCCTTTTATAAATACCGGAATAGACTATGCAGGGCCATTTCAGATTAAGGAGAGTCGAGGACGTTGTAGAAAATATTTAAAAGCTTATATTGCAGTGTTTGTTTGTTTTGCGACTCGAGCCATACACCTAGAGTTGGTGACGGACTTGTCTACAGAAAGTTTTTTAAGTGTATTAAAACGTTTTATGGCCCGTAGGGGTCACGTTTGCAATTTTTATTCAGACAATGGCACAAACTTTGTAGGCGCTGATAAGGAGTTAAAAAATGTAAAACAATTTCTAGCAAAAAACGTCGACATAATTAAAAATCATTTATCAATCACGAATACGCAATGGCACTTCATACCGCCTCGGGCTCCCAATTTCGGAGGCATATGGGAAGCCGGGGTAAAATCAGTTAAAACTCATTTGAGGAGAGTATTAGGCAACACACTTGTAACCTACGAAGAATTAAACACGATAATTGTGCAAATTGAAGCTATCCTCAATTCTCGTCCCATATCACCCTTAAGTTCTGACCCCAACGATTTAAATCCGTTAACGCCGGGTCATTTTTTAATCGGCGAGTCTTTACTAGCCCCAATGGAACCAGATATTCGTCATCTCAAGATTAATCGACTATCTCGTTGGCAATTGTTAGAACAAATTAAACAGCACTTCTGGGAAAGATGGTCTCGAGAATACCTCCATACATTACAACAACGTAACAAATGGAAAACCAAAACTAACAATATTCAGGTTGGTTCCATGGTCGTTATTAAATGCGATAACCTGCCACCTCTTCAATGGATGTTAGGACGAGTACTAGAAGTTCACCCAGATTCATCAGGTGTAGTGCGTGTGGTGACGGTGAAAACAAAGAATGGCGAACTCAAACGCAGTGTAAACAAATTATGTGGATTTCCTTTTGACACGGCTTGTTAGTGTTTAAATTTTCTTTGTATAGCTGTAGTTGACAGCTGTAGTTCCATTGTTAATGTAAATGAGTAATCTATATGTAGATATAAGTATTACGTTAGTTAGGTACTATAGATGTTTAATTTTAATTATTAATAAGCTAGTAGAATAATAATTTACTTTGTTGAATAGATCACGAATCTATTATTGTTTTGATTGAAATTTTGATAATTTCAATAGGGGGCGGCATGTTTACTCAATGAGAGTAAAGCTAGCTGGCATCTTAGCCACGCCCTTCCTCCCACTACTACGGTACGAGGGTAGTAAGGTTCAGTCAGAGAGAGTTTTTGTAAGACAGACATAAGATCAAGATCTGTCATCGGCAACTGATGTACAACAGAATTAATTTTTACATTATTAAATAACCATTACCATTATTACGTGTATAACTTTATTAAAAACATTAGTTGATCCAAAATCCAAATAACACCCGGAGTTCCAGTCTCTGGACGCTAGTTAGACTTACAACCTAACCGGCTACTTATAGACGTTATATTTGTCTACGAGAAAACTTAGTGGAATGACCCAACGGCCATTAATTAATCAAGCAAGAGTCAGTTAATAGAGGTCGATTCCCGTCAAGTCAAGTACGATTCGACATAACAACTGTATATTATTATATCTGTAGTTCATGCAAAAAATGTCTTTGAAATATAAGGGAAACTTTTTCGTAAAATAGAATCAGCCTTGTTGGGTGAAACATTCTCATTATCAAAATTATGTTGCGTTTTTTTATGACTCAAAATAGTTTCATAGTATGTTTATTTTTTATATATTTTTTATTAGATTTAAATAATAATTTTATAAATCTAATGGTACATAAATAACCATAATGGTGCCAGTTGGAAAATATTATTAATCAGTAGTAATTATTACTGATGGCATCAATGATGACCTCACTCCTCTAGGAAACCTAAAGCATGGTAAACTAATTTATCGATATATTATTCCTTCCTTATCTATAATAACCGTTGATCACGCTGAAATATAATCATAATTATTAGGGGTTTGCGACACGAACGCATCAAATACTTTAGGTTGGTGTTGGTCGTTTATATTTTATAGCTTTCTCCCCCAATATACAAGGTGTTTAATTTTTTACCACTGTCATCTAAGGAGGTGATAGAATATTTTTCAGAAAGACGTAAAAACGGAGGTAAAAGTCTTCAAAGTGAAAGAATGAGTATTGAGAATTGAATAACTTTAGGGCTGCTTGAGCAATGTTGTTAAAATTTGGTACGCATAGTTCTCATGAGAACTGAGATAAATACCTTATTATTTATTGGTGATAACTTTTTCCAAAACTGGCCAGCGGCGTAGGTATTGGGTGGTTGCTCCCATTTTCCCGCTCCATCTTCTACGCTTCTGGATATGTTTCACAGAAGAGATGATCATATTTTTAGATTATATGTTCTAATTTGAAAAGAAAATAATTTTGATGGGTAACATTTACGACCTATTGTGGATTAAACATTTTTCTGTAATAATTTTTATTGTTAAAATTTTATTATGTGGAAAAGAAACACAAATTAATTGAAGACTTCTCCCTCCATTATTATGCCTTTCTGAAAAATATTTTGTGAGAAAAGTCCACTTATTTTGCCACTCTCCATCACCTCCTAAAATACACTAGTAAAAAATTAAACTTAGAAAAATTAGCGCCGAGATCGCGTTTTGAAGTAGTTTTTTCTGTTTCATTCAATTGCAACGGATTATCATTCAATTTTTGACAATTGGCATATCAAACGTTGTTTTTCAAAGATGGGAGTTTCAGTCATTGCAGCGTTATAGCAAATAGGAATTCGTGGTCTTTCAAATTTTGTTTGTCTAGAAATTTAATATTTGTTTTACCAATATTTGCTTGAACTTTGGAAATATTTATATGAAAGCGGCATAAATTTCTTATAATAGTAACTTGAAAGAAGATCTTCAAAAAGTTTATGATCACAGTATTGGACATTTATTTGGAATAATATGCTTCAATATGATATGAATGGAATAAACGTGGCGAATGGAACCGATAACAGATTCTTGAGTCACGATACAATGTAATTCTTGTCGGAAAAGATTTACTCATTCTTACTGGATGAAGCCTTGCTTTAAAATATCTAATTGTTGTAAAGTAATCCAATTAAAGCAGAGGGGTCACTTGGAAAAAAGTGTTGAAAAGGTAATCATTGTATTTATCGGTTCATACGATATCAAATATGTATAAGGTTCTTAGACATTAAGTATCCTAGGTTTGCATGGTTTGCATGTACCGCCGCTCGAGCCAGCAAGTCCAAACCACGCAGAAAATTTCGGGACTTTTTAAGTTTTTTGCCTTGAAACAGTCCATTCCAGAAAATATTATACATACATTTTATAATTATCTAATTGCATTCAATTCTGCTTCGAATGAGTGCCTCATTCGTTGAATTCGGTCTAGTGGTATGACTGCAATCGTTGGTCGAAGGACAGTAATTTTTACCAACTTTTCTGAGAAACGCATTTTTCTCCTGTCATCTGTCGTCTGCAACCGTTAAAACGGAATCGTCTGTCAAAGATAGGTACCTACCCTCGCGTGCTAATTCTGCGTTAAACAACGTGAGAAGTAGATAGTAAACGTGGAGCCAAGGGCTGTCCTAATCTGAATGTTATCACGGTTATCAATCTGTAGCGAACAAAAATGTGAGATTGAGATGGTATTGGTTCGTGTTGATGTTTTTAGTTGATGACAGATATAATATGATCTCGATCTACAGGGTGTCCCAGACTTAATTGACCAGGCCATATCTCATATACAGGTTGAGATAATCGAGCCGAATAAAAGGCATATTATTATAATTTTTCAAGCTGTATAACATGACAGCATGAAAACAACCCCCACTCCAACATCCCCTAAGTTACAGCCCCCACCCTTAAAAAAATGAATAGCACCCTGTATATATTTTTGTATATTCAAAACCAGTATTCGATTCTCTATTCAGATGATTTTTCAGATTCAAAATTGGTTTAGAAATAACCAAGAAAAAGATCATCAAGGTGGTCATGACTTTTTATCTTAACTTTCTCTGGATGACTTTTGCTGTCAAAATTTATTCATAGTTTTTAACAGGCAGGTCATAGTTATTATTATAATTAAAGTCCAAACAATTTATTTGATAATTCTGATTTGTTGGGAAATTTTAAAAAATAAAACAAGAGATAAAGCACTTTATCATGAACCTTAATGATGACTGTGACCTGCTAATTAAAAACTATGACCAAAATATTGATAAATTTTGGCAGCTAAAGTCATTCAGGTAAAGTTAAGATAAAAAGTCATGACCACCTTGATGAACTTTTTCTTGGTTATTTCTGAACCAATTTTGAATCTGAAAAATCATCTGAATAGAGAATCGAATACTGGTTTTGAATATACAAAAATATATACAGGGTGCTATTCATTTTTTTAAGGGTGGGGGCTGCAACTTAGGGGATGTTGGAGTGGGGGTTGTTTTCATGCTGTCATGTTATACAGCTTGAAAAATTATAATAATATGCCTTTTATTCGGCTCGATTATCTCAACCTGTATATGAGATATGGCCTGGTCAATTAAGTCTGGGACACCCTGTATAGAAGATAGAAAATGATTGAACAGTGTTTTATTTGTGGTATAGAGATCTGTTTCTAGAAAAAATAGTTAGGTATAGTTAAAAATCGAAGGTTTGCGAAATTCGTAGAAGACGAACAACTCTAAAATCTGAATCAATCGAGGTTCACGACAGATGCAAAAAAATTGTATCTACACCAGAGAGAGCAGGGTTCACTTGCCAGTAGCGAGAAAAAATCTACGTTCCAGCACTGATTCCATTATGTAGAAACTCTGACCTTCAAAAATGCCTGAAGCTGAATGGAGAGATGACAGACGTGCTTCGCAGCATTTGTGTCGTAAATGATCTGGTGGCAGCAGAGGCGAGGTAACACTGAACTTGTGGCATTTCGTACTTTGCTAGACCATCTTCTTCACGCCCCCAGCATTGTCCAGAAGATAAAACAATAAGCAGGCTTTTACTACGTTCCTTCCAGTGGTTGAAGCTGCTGCTGCTATAATACGAGAAGACATCCGATCCGTGATCTACATTCAGAATTCTTATCCCAAACTTGATAATTTTGTGGATGATATGGATGAAGACATTCCGAAATCTCTGAAGCTTCTCATGCAAATGATTGTGACGAGTAAGAAACAAAGGCGTGCAGAACGAATGAAAACAAAAGTCACAGCTATTTGACTCACTGTAGTTAGTGCTACAAGACCACGATCATTTCTTTTTAACCTTTTAGATTGGACTGATTCTTAAAAATACAGGTCCAGAAATCTTCTGGACGTTATGTGAAGCTTTATATGTTGTTCTTATTACTACGTTTGAAGAATATTGTATCAAATAGCCTCAGCCTCACAACTACCTGACAGATTCGTTCATCGTGCAACTCCCAATACTTCAGTATGCTCAGGGTCCAGAATTACCAAGTTAACGGAGGTGCCAAGATCCCAGACTATTGCGCTGAAATGGGGAACATTCCATTAATATTTGCCGCATCAGCCTGCTATGTATATCAATCAAGAACATACCAGAAGAGGAGTGTGTCGAATAAATAAAACTAATGAATGACCTATATTATGGGCATTTATTCATCGGAAACATGTTTGCTTACATAGGGTATATTGTCTCCGTTCTCAACAGAATATCTGAGGTTGTATCACTCAGAGAACTTTTTCTTGTGATAAGCGAAAGGATGGTCTACCGGGTCTGGAAGGAGACTGAATTTAGAGAGTGTTTTCATTTTTTGTATAGATATTCATAAAAATTGAGAAATATTCTCATTTACAAAACTACCCGTATCAATCTAACTTTGTTCGCATTTTATTATTGTCAAGTATAGGTAGGAATAGATTAAAAGTTTCTCAGAAAAAGGCCAGTGTTAACTGTAACTGAGTTCCAATAGAAGACTGACCTTCTGTAAAAAGCGCTGTTGGTAACTGTAAAGGGATACATCAGGAAGCCGGAACCTGACATCTAATGAAGGGAAGGGTTTCAAGTAACTCGTGCTCGGAGTACTATAGAAAAGCACGCTGTACATCTAAAGCAGCGACCTGAATTAAACTCTTAAATTCCTACTACGGAACGTCGACTTCGACATTCGTTCAGAATGGGAGAAATAGAGTCTAAACAATTGCCATTCCGCGTAGCAGACACGAAATTCTAGGCAAGGCGAACTAATAAATTAGTTTAAGTGTCTAAACGTCCTGAAACTGCTTCTGTCATTGCAAACGTCGTGTTACTGTCGATAACTGAAAGGGCTGAGAAAGACGCATTGTTGCCAACAATATATTAAGAAAATTATGTAGAAAATTTTATTGATAAACAAGTTTTTTTTTTACTTTAGTACTTCGAAAATTAAAACTATCACTATCCATCACTATCTCACCATTTAAGTTTACATCAAATTTGAATAATTGGGATTCACGTTGATATAAATAAATTGCACGGTTTGATTGACGGTACTCCTGATTTTTTTCTAATGTTGTTTCTATAGTAAGTTATTAAGAAACAATTGACATTTTATTTTAATAATCGATTCATAGCGGCAACATTGTGATGTCACCAAAAATACTCTAACGAACAGGCCTTGGCAGCAGGAAATGGCATCAAGGCGAGGAGATGCCGGAGAATTCCGGTGTTAACAGGACTTCGCCTGGAGGAAGAATGCCCGAAGCCATCCGACACTCCAGCCGGTCCAGAGTTTCATTCTGTGGTAATTGATTAGTATGCCGGCCTATTTCAGCCAATTGTGTTCGTAATTTGTGTGTGTAAACTTCAGATGCCTTTGCAAATTCCCTTCGAGTATGCTATGTGGACATTCTCGTATGCCCATTATGAAATAAACGTATTGTTGGAGTCACGGAAGGAAACAGTTTTTTAAGGAGTCCTTTAACAATACAATAATTATTACCTGTTAATACAATGAAATAACAGTTACAAAGTAACCGTTTTAGTGGGAGTACTCCATCCCGATCCTTCAAGCTCAATTTTTCACTCTCTCTGGTGTCCTTTTTACAGCAATTCGCTGGAAATTTGGAAAGTTAATGTAGCGTTTTATTTAATATTACATCGATTCTGTGCCTTGGTAGGCAGAGGTTTCTTAGAGATCAATATCTTGTTGATATATTTTTTTTTTATGAAGAGTTTCAGAAATTGGAATTTTTTCTCATTACAAAGCACGATTCTTTAAAAGGCGCTTAATAAAAGAGTTGTTTAATAATCAGCTTAATTTTACTTAAATCTATTTCGTAGCTGTAGCTCAACACCAGCGTCAAAGAGCAGTTTCACATCGCCACTTCTAGATTTATTAAGTAAGTAACTGAAGTCTTCCAATCCATCCTTTTCGCTTTTTTGTCCTTTACATTTTCTACATAAACCTCCAACTTAACGTCATTCCCATTTCGTTCACAATATTTCTACTTGCTGCAGCAACGTGTCTTGAACCTTTTGTTCTACTCAACGTGTCAGGCTTATGATCCATGAAATTCAATTCCCTCTACAACGAGGAGTCTGGATGGTAATGAGGGCGCATCCTGCATTATTAAACGGGCCTGCAACGAGAACATGAAACATGCCTGAGTAAAGTATGTCCCATTCAACGTCCTATATTGCCCAGGAACGATGATAGATTGCCTGAATCTACCAAACGTCCCGGACCTCGATATGGAGATTCTTCATCGTCAGTGTAATGAATGCCTGTTGTTGAACCTCCGAGCTGAGACAGAATAGTGGAGATATGATTTCATTACGTGTACAAAACTGGACTGACATGACGAAGAGGACGATTACGTCTAAATGGATGCATGTAATGGCTAGAAAAGCAATTTTCATGAAGATTTTTAGACTTTTGTTTCAGGCTGATAGTATAAATCGATTTTACATAAATAAAAGCCAATAAATTTTTGTAGAAAAATCTAATATTCGTAGGTTTTCCTGTATTATTATGCTCCTGCCTGGATGTAATATGAAACATTCACAGGTCCTTTTGTGATGTTTTCATTTCATTCGTTATTGAATTGAAATCCACATTCGTTTCCATTTGTTTCGACAAGAACAAAAACAAATGAAAATGGATCGCGTTGGTTGAATCGAAAAAATTTTATATACCTAGTGTGTAAAAAATAGGTATATGTCGAAATGATTTTTTTCTGATTATTTATTATCTAGTGGCATTTTACACCTTGTAATGTGAACTTTAAAAACTGAAGGGATTGAGACATGGTTGATGATGCATAAGTTATTATCAGATTCAGTAATGGGAAACTCAGAAGGGTGGTTTTTATCCAACCAAAATTTTTCTAAAATTTGATATTAACAAAAAAATTATATTCCGGGTAAGAATTTCTGCCACCTTTTAAAACTTGCCGGAATTCACAAATATGAGACAAGTGAAAGTAGAACGAGTGTTGACAAAAAAATAATCCATGATTCTCCATGGTTCGTTATGCATAAAAATAAGTATGTCCATGGTTCCGCTTTTATGCACAATCTGACAACTGAGTATTTAACCAGTGGATGGGGTTTAATTATGTAGTGAAAGCCAACGAATACGGTTTATATGTTAACTCCATAGCCATTTATTTTACTAAAGCAAAAGACATTCTGACGTATGCAGCGTGCTCAATCCAAAATATAAATTATTCTTAGCAAAAAAAATCTACCATACTCCCTAAAACATATTTCTCTGTACTAAAAATCCAGCACTACCTCTTTCAGATTTACTTAAGCTTAATTTGTCGTCTTAATTGAGAACGGGTAGAAACTAAGATCATAATAATATTATTGAATAACCACTTTAATTAGATACAAAATTTTGTCCATAATATATTTATAACAAAGTTATAGGTACTGATTCCAACCAATTTACTAGAAGGAACAAGATTTTAAAGAAATATAGTTAATAGAGATCTTCTATTATTTCATTGTTCTTTTAAGAACAGAGGTAGATATGCCCGAGAGAGAAGACATCTTCGGAGGGTGAAAAAACAGAAATTTTGTAGTACATTTTGCACGTGTATAAAAGACCACACACAGCATTACAGACTAGAGGCAGTTTGTAAAAACGTCCCTCATATAGGGCAGAGGTGAGCTTTGGAGGCGGCAGCTTTACACTCACGGTTCGCAACCTTCATGCAAATTGAAATGTAAATATGTTTGAGGCGCCCCCAAGCGTTGCTGCTGTGCGTCCTGTTTAACCGCCTCGCATTTCGCTGGTAGGTACTACTACAGCAATACCGTGTCTTGTGTACCGATGTAGTAAATTGGCGTTAGCCTGCTAGCCTTGCTATCTATTACCTTTTCCAGTTGTTTCTTCTGCGCTTTGGCTTTTGGTTGGATTCCAAACAGATTCTAGTTGGTATTGCAGAAGTTCCTGGTCACGGGATCGATTTACTGGAACGTGACTTGTGCGGACGCTTTTCCTTATTACCGATTTCAAAATAAAATGTAATGCGGAAGTAGAACGAATTATTTAAACTGGGTAATATTGGATATGGCTTGTATTATCTTGTCTGCTTATAATAGAACTCGTCACTTTTATAATTTTTTATTCAACTTTTCCAAATAGCGTTTTATTTTGTAAATCCACGTCGATTTTAGATTATCAAATGACATCCTGCAACCCCTACTTTCTATTTAAAAATTTAGAGGTCGTAACTGTCACCGATGGAGGTTGACTTTATGTCATTTTATAATCTTAAATCGACGTGTTTCAGGATTTTTCTTAAGTATGCACGCAATTACAATAATATAAGCGGTTCATTCCATACGGATGTTCCTCCTTGTGTGTGTTGCAACAAGCTCCATGCCGTGATTTTCTGTATCTGTTCAGTTGTGGTTGGCTCTAACTGGTAATTTTTCGTATATTATTTCACAAGCTGGGATATGATTGACTTCAATGCGTGAATGTGTGTGTCTTACGGCATGTCATTATTAAACTGAAATCATCAGGATAATGAACGTTTTATTCAATAGTCATAACGAAAATTCTTTCTCGACTGATAAATTGTATTATTTATAAACAGACCATTTCAATACGATTATTGTATTGGGATGAGACAATAAACTCAATGTAATGAAAGCTGATGTTTCATAATAATCACCTATAACGTTTTGCGTAATTTTATGGACCAATAAAAAAATTATCCAAGATATTTCATGGTCTTATAGTCTATACAGCGGAATTTCGCTTACGTAATAATGAATATTATTGATTCGAATATTTTTTAATCGGATCTCTGGAAGCAGAAAGGTGTGCGAATTGTTAATGCGATTACTGTGGTCGAACGATGGCGATAATTGAACATTTACGCTTTTAAAATATTAAATCTCTCTCCCGCGGTGTACATTTGCTCCATTGCTCGACATCCTCTCCCTAAATAAAAGGGCTGAATGGGTTCCATGCACACCGAATCCTAAACGAAAACCATTTCTGATTTATTTGGATTTATGTACTCCGGAATTCTCGTTAAATATTTGGTTTTTCTCCGCTCGGTGATTCGGGATTTTCCGTTTTATTCAGGGATTTGTTTTTTATTATGATGAAAAAAATTATGATGAGGTGGAATAGGACGCTTTCCATAACAGTATGATTATTAAGTAAGCCTCCATTGTTATCTTTCACTGATTTAAAAATTTAATTAAATATACCTAAAATTTCGCATTCCTTGTTAATACAAAATAAATTTTGCTACTTACATAAGATTTCTTACTTCAAGTAGGTACATCTACTTTAATTATTATCTTCAGCCATGATTTTAGAGCAAAAATCACGGCAGCAAAGTTTTGGAAGTCTTTGAGTTCTACTCCAAACGTTATTATTGTCATGCTTTTATCTAAATTAGCTCTTGAGTCTTGAGTTATCTCTGGTGATATAAATGTAGAGAAAATTAACATACGAAGTTTAAGTTTAGCTATAAATAATTTATTCCACACCTACAGGCTATACATATTCATATACCTACTGGGTGATTCACTAAGAATATAAGCAATCTCGAAATGAGGGTTACAAGACATCATGACATCAAAATATGACGATTGAGCCCAACATGTCTTTTCTTAACAAATCGGTGATGTAAGAACTACAGGCTGCTCAAATTTAGAACTTTTTTCCAAGAAGTGTGAATAATTTTCATAGCACATATCAAGTTAAATTATTTTTAAACGAATCAAAAGTATTTTTCAATCATAACAATCAAACTCTAGGGTAGTGGCGTTCTTACGGTTGGAGATACGGACATCTTGGATATGAAGCAAAATAAGTCTTTAATGAATATTTGAAATTACAAAAAACGCAAAAATGAACATACTTTGAAACGTGGCTTTACATTAACAAATAGAACAATAATAAAAAAGGGCTAATTTGAACGGACTGATCGAGAGGTAAACGAAACGGTAATTAAATAATTCTTGTAATGTGCATGAAGAAAAAAAATCGCTTAGGTTCACTCGGTACTTAACTTCGTGCTACTGATTGATAATAATTGATGTGAGAGGTGGTGCTGGTGCTAGGAAATTTCCTTGGGGTAAGGCTTCAACAAGACGGACTATTCAGTAGGTGACGAGTTGAACTCCGGAACAGATTCTAAGTAGTAGCGTAGAAAATTACGGGTGCTCCAAAACGATGAATCAGCTTCCAGAAAAAGGTCAAGCTCCCAGGGAAAGACTATAAAATCACGGCTCCATCACTGATTCTTCATAGTAAAGCAACAGCAGCGAATCGGTTTCTGCACGGGCATTTTAAAGTCTAACTTGACATAAATAACTAAAATAAATATGTAAAGACACGTGCAGGCCCGAATAAAACAATTATTCCGACAATTATTCAATTTAATAGAAAAATACAGTAATTCATATTGAAATAATAATGTCTGTATCTCACTTACATCATAAATAACTATTACCTGAATATTGTATCATTCAAATGACCTTCTCACTGCTGGTACTCTTGAAGCTTGAAAAATCAAAAGTTTTGCATCACCCACTCCAACATTTCTATTGGGTGGAACTTTCGACATTAATCTCAGCCCGAATCCTATGTTTTAGTTATTCCAAAGTTTGCGGTCGATTATTAATCACTTTTGACTTCAAGTAGCTCCATAAAAAAATCACAAGCTGATAGATCCGGTGACCATGTCGGCCAGTTGAGGTATCCAGAAAAAAAACACACTTTCAGGAAGCATTTTTCGCATTTGTAAAGTTGGGCATTCGACAAATTTTGAAATTTCTCACAAACATTTTGACAATAGTCTTAAATTTTTCTTTTTCACGAAAGCATGGCGACTTGATTCAAATTTAAATCTCATTATATACCAATATTACAAAAACGATTCAGTGGTAAGTACCATAAATAATTGGGCTTGTAGAATAAACTACACCACTAGGGAGGTGCTTCGGTTATACCCATAATTTTTCCAAATACTGCGGTTATTAAATAGAAAACGTACACATAAAGATTCAGAATGATTGGGTCTACTAGTATAGCAGAAAGATACAATAAAAAAACAGTTCCGCAGATCAACAATCGTATCCTCAATCTCGGTTAAAAAATATTTTGGAAAAAAATATTTGAATTTTAGTAATATTTCAGCGTTATCTACAAGCCCTTCAATTTATGGTACTTACCACTGCATCACATTGGATGATTAAATAAATTACTTTTGAGAATACCAGAATACTTTCACTACAAAAACTTTGAAAATTCACAAAAATATCAAACTTAAACTTTGAACACCCTTCTATCTCTTCAACCCGCGACATTCGATATCTATGTATAAGGGACATGTTGTCGTATTATAATGTCTTCTATCTCCATCCTTTTAGGATATACACGAGCTTTAATATAAAGACGAAAAAGCATTTTCTCTATCCTAGAAATTTTTTGACATTGTGTCGATGGGTGAAAACTAATAATTTCTTTTAGGTCTTTCACACATGATGCACGGCGAGGGCGATAGAGGCGAGACTAATAAAACAAGCTAATGCATCCCAAAGGGGGCTAAATAAAGTTACCCAGCATATCTTCAGATTTTACATCTTGCACTGCATGAAAAACTTAATTTTTCTCAGACCTAAACACATTTTCTGAATATTAGTGATAAAAAGACCTATTTTATAGTTTTAACGTCGCAGCATCTATGAAACAGGCGGAAGTAGTTAAAAATAAAACCATCCAAGCTTTCAGGGAACAAATTTAATTTAAAATTATATTTTTCTAGCTGAATAACTATTTTATCGGCCACTATGTAAGTCAATATATGTATATTGACTTATAAATATACATATACATATACATATAAATGATAAAAAGCGTAACATTAATGATTATGTTGTGATTCGAGAAACTGCTCCAGTTACTTAATAGTTTCCGGAGAAAAGACTGGAACTTGAATCGCTCGAAGAGGAAGAAATATAAAATCGAGACTCGATTGTATGAAACAATAAGAACAACTTAAAGTCTTTGTCGAATAACATGCGAGTTTCAAACATTTTAGAATTCTAACGACGTCTGAAAGTATATACATAAAGTTGTTCCCGAAGTTATAAAAGAATATGATAGTCTCGGACGGAGTATAAAGTCTCTGGATATGTTATAAATTCGTGGCAACCACCAGATCGGATTATCCCTTTGAAACGCTTCTATCTTTCCATAGAAAACTTACTGATGCAAACAACTGAACCTCTCAGGATGTAGCTTGTACCTTCGTATAACCTTTGAATTGTTCGATCTATTCTACAAAATTTTTATTCCTATTATTTCGTTTAAAGATGCTTCTTGAAATTCGATGGACTTGGATAGAACAAAAAATGGATGACGTGGTCTTGGCTAATGTATTTTTTTAATAATGATAAATAAAAAGGTAAGTAACTGACGTGAGTAACAATTGATTGCACCAAGGAGTAGAAAATATAGACCGCATGCAAAAACTTTCAAAAATCTGCATCGACGAGACTTCACTGGCAGTTTTCATTGGCGTGCCGCCGCGTGAACGACAACGTCACGTCATAACTTTCTCTAATTGAGTTGCTGGTACTTGCCGTCGGTCGTCCCGTTAAAGGGTGGAAAGCAGCACCCCTTTCTATTGGCCGGGTAATTCACGATATTGCCCGCGATATAGGGCAGAGGACGGAGCCTTTGATTAATCTGTCACAACAGCTGCTAACCTGGAAATTAAACAGCCCATTGCTTGTGCGTCGCCTTGACTCCGTTATGAGGTGTGAACAATATAGTGAGTATTAATTCAGTCAGGAAGCATTAATTCATGACACGGAAAATGATATGGGTTAAATTTCTGAGGGTGGATTATCCTACCGATTAAGCTGGAGGTCGTGCAGGTGCGTAGCTTTTGAAGTACCATTAAAAACATATCGATCAAGCTACGAATTTTTTTGCCAAATTATCAAAAGACACAAAAACATCAAATAACACGTCGTTGAATGAATCTTAATAAATTTCGACAAGTCCCACAAAGTAGCCGTAAACGATGAATGACAAAAATAAGAACCATCATAATTCAGCAATGTAGGTACTCTACCAGAAAGAGTATCCTTACGCAATCCAAACGTAAGTCCGCAAAAAGAAATTTTTCCCAGTTTGTTCAAGATATTATATCGGAAATCGTACAAAATCCAGAGGTCAGATATATTGTACAGATATTATCACTTATATAAGCTACTTTTTTAATGCTAATCAATCTTTTTTCATATGCCAGTGGCGGAGATTTTAAGGTTGTGTGAATATCCCCCTAATATCTACGACACTGGGCAAATTGACATTTTAAAACCGCATTTTTTACCTCCAATATTTTCAACACAAAAATGGTACTTTAGGTAATAACTGCTAATGTGAGCCACTTTCGAATAAAATGGTCATTTACGATGAAAAACTGTGTGTGTAAACATGATTGTGTAAATTGTGTGTGTATGTACCTATAAACTGTGTGTGTGTAAACATACTTTTAGTGTTAAAAAAATCTATGATGAGTTCATTAAAAAAGTATAAATTCATCACCTGGAGTATTTTTTGCTCCTAATCCTCAATAATTCATCACCACTACCGACTTCTTTTTTTTGTTTTTTTCTGGACGAACAAAAAATATTTTTTTTTTATTTCATATGCAGGTGGTATGTTCTGAAATCATTTATTTTATTTCATTATGTAGTTTTATTTTATAGTAAATTGTAAAAAAAAATTGATTTCTTGACCTAAAGTAAAAATCGTCAGATATTGTATAATATCCAAAAATGAAATGTTGATTGCTACTTATAGTAGAAAAAGAAACAAACATTTGGAAAAGTTAGTCAAGAAAATATGGTTCATTCCCACTATCCCAGTCAAAAAAATAGCAAACTAATTTGGGAAGGATGCGTAAACAGTAATTTCCGGCTTGTCATCGTTGCATGAAAATTCTCAAACCTCTTGCAGTCTTTTTGTTCGACCCACAATAGGTTTGTCTGTTTATTCTTTCCAGGGTCGTTTTTGTGTCCACAGCCATCGAAACATAAAGGCTAATGAAAGTTCTACAGGCTCACTGTGATGTGCTAATGCAGCAGCTTTCAACAACTTTCCTAACCCTGAATAACCTCTGTGCCCTTTGCCATATTGTGAAAATGAACTCTCTGCAGTCTGAACTTCATTTGCGGATCTTAATTAGTTAATTGCATGGTTGAGAGGAGACTCTTTAGAGTTCCCACAAATTTGTCATCGAAGCATTTACATTTTCACATTAATCAGCAACATTTGTATGGAATAAATTTCTAGTTCTTTGTTTTTTAACGATTCCATACCTAGTAATGAACTAATGAACGTAGTAAGGTCCTGAAAGTTATCGGTGAAATTTCATTTTAATCGGAAAATTATTGCTGGAAAGCAGACTGCAAGAAGAAAAATTCTAATAAGGCTTATAGGAAATTAGATCAATTTCTGGGTCGACAATTTTTGTAATTTGATTGCTCTAATAATTAAGGCTTGAACGTATCCGCTGTAAAATTTTAATTGAGGAAAAAACTCTTCTGAAATTAAAGATATTTAAGTAAAGAGACGAATCGACCGTTATCTCCGGCAGTTAAATTTACTAATCAAGACAACAATAAAAGTCCACTACAGGACCAATTATACGCTATAAATGCCTTGTATTTAGTACTAATGAGTTTCCGAGTTAAACTACTGCCAAAGTAAAATGCAAATCGACTCACCCTACAATGGTCAACCATCCCGAAATCGATTTTACAAACCGTTTTATTGCATCGAAAACATCAAAATCGTTCTCAGTTTTCTATAATATAACGAACCAACAACAGCTTTTTAATTAAATCAACATGAATTGGACCACTTCGATCGTAAAAATTTAAAGGAGCTACAATAAAAGAACGTCTCTCCTCTGTATTCATTAGGATTAAATAATTTAATGAACTTCCCAAGTGGATTTTAGATTGTTTGCTTTTTGATTAGAGCTTTGAAGTGGCTTATCATGGCCGGGATTGAATTCGAGCTAAGCTTCGTCTTGTGTTTGCCCAAGTCTCGTTCGATGATCGAAAATGGGAATATGCAAGGATGTAATTAGGATGCATTATCCTTTCATAAGGGTTGTTTACCTGATCGTTGATAATAAATCCTTAACCTTCTCCTTGAACCTAATGAAAAATGTTTCCCGAGCAAACTTATTTTAGAACTTCTATATTTGATCGAATATAAATACATGATATACATACAACATTCTGGATAAAAGGAATATGAATGGTCTCGAAATAAATTATAAGTTTACTACGCGTCTTGAAAAAGTTTTCTGCTAATGGCATTCATCAATTTCTTGAAATATTATTTTGGCTTCTTTGAGGTTTTTATGAGAATTAATGACTCATTTTATAACTTCACCCGATACTTATAATTTGCTGTACATACAATCTTACAGGCAACGAACTGAGTAGGTATATTATTATTCCCGCATTACTTATGATTCATTAATACTCTGTAATACGAATCAGAAATTTATAAATTCTGGGGGTAAATTTTTTTCTGGAGCAGATTTTCAAGCAACCACAGTGGGTCCTGTTTTCAGGATGCCACGAAAAAAACGGAACCCTCGTCATATCCGCTCGTCCATATGTCACAACCCTATATCTCCGACATATTTCCATCGATTCTGAGGAAAATTCAGAGCAGGTGTCTTACATGAATCACCCTCTCATAATTGTGTAATAAAATCACAGAAAAAATAATTAAGTAGGAGCTTTGGATCCACATACCTAATGTAGAGGTGAGGGATCCAAGCAAAAAATATTTCCGGCATATTTATAGCGTTTCAAGCAACGATAACCGAATCAGCTGTTTTGCCTCAGGCTCCATATATATATCTACAGAAATGTATCTTATTATGTTAAAGATTTCAAGGTTTCATTGTTTCCCTTTTGCAAGTGCGATTGTAATGACGCCCTGTTCAATGCTGGGTATACTTTTGTAGCATTCAAAACGCCAATAATGCCATATTGTATTCATAGCGGTCGGTATCAAGTAGAAGGGGCGAGTCGACAGCCTTCGAGAAATGGCTGGTGCGACCTGTTCGGGTGAATGTGCGAGACATGATTGTCTGATAATGGTGTTATCACAGCCCTTTATAACAGAGATGCCCACAGGTGTACCCATCACGTTGAAATACGTCGTCATTATAGTAGATCTTACAGGTGTGAAAATACCGTTGAAGTTCTTGCGGCGGTGCTAAATTACCATAACTGTCAAACTATTCGACTGTCTTGCCATGTTTCCGGTAGGCAACCCAATGAGTGCCGGGACCCGCGCTAACGTCCAGGTTGACGATGCCGCTTTCCACATGATGTGGCTGTGAGGGCAGACGATCCCTCATGAAGACGCGCCGGAAGGCCGGAATACGTCACAGGCCAGCGTACCGGAGCAAGTCGACATCACTCAGGGGACGGGCGGGCCGCTTTAGTTTTTTGACTGGTCACGTTTCAAATAGAGACCGTAGCCGTTGCGCTGACGTTGCAAGTACATTCCTGACCCCTTTTTGCCCAACGCAATGTCCTCCATATGACGGTTATGGCGCTTCGTCTCGTCTAGCTGTCGGGTCTTGGCTCTGACGTCTGTAACGGTTTTAGCGATACCAGCAGCTCCGCTGGCTAAAGCACCGAGTGCACTCAGCCCGGCAAATATTGGTATCAGAGGGAGTACACCCCCGGTTTTAGGCATCGGTATGATGCGTGGTTTGTTAAACTTCTGTCTTCGAATTATGCGGCGTGCCGTCTTGAGAGCCGATGATGCAACTGCCGAGATGTCCGTGTCATCGCTGGGTGGTGTTTCACGTTTAATCTGACGAACCAGAGCTGCGAAGGACTTAGACGAACGGCAACGGCATCCCGCGCCAAGTTTCCGTTTGACCTTCATGGCGCCGGTAATCATAAGCGCTGCGGCCTTCTCACCAATTCCAGAGTCTGATACCTTCACACGCTCCCAAGCACCGTCTTCCAAGATTTTGTCTGCCTGATGTCTAGATGCTAGATCCTTGCGAAGGGCGTAGGCAATGTCGTGAGATCGACACAGGGTGTCAAGTTTGTTCCTGGGTATATCACCTCTACGCAAAAGCTCTTCGAGTCTCGTGCCAGCACCGCAAAATTTGTAACTCGGGTTATGTAGTTGAAACGGGAGATTATTGATGGCGTTATTAATGAGGCCTCTACCCACAACGTCCAACATAAAGACTGATTACCGATCAACTGCGCTGTTCATATATTTATATACCAGTCTTATCGCGATGGCATGCTAGTCAATCAAAGCAATGCGTATCATTCAACATCACGAGTTCGCTCTGCCGATCCTCAACTTGGATCGCGAGACGACCCAGGTCAGGCCGGTGACCTACTGCCACAGACAAAGTGTAATCTTGTCTGTCTTATCAATCTTTTAGGTTATTAGTTTAGGTAGGAGATTATTAATATTATTACCGAATACTTATCAAATGAGTGTGATGAGAGTGAAACTGAAATGCAAAACACCTCAAATAATATCACAACTAAAATTTCAATTGAAAGTACCTACTTTACCACAGCAGTCAAAAGAAAGAATATTAGTAAATTTTATTATTCACATATTCAGATTACTTAGTAAATCTGAAATGAAAAATTATACATATACTAAAATTAGGTATAGTAAGTAAGAAGATAAGGTAGGTAAGAGTGAGTGCGTCTGGCATCATAATAGAATATTCTATATCAAGGGCGGAAAGAAGTTCATTTCAGCGAGTATGAAGTTATCGGGCCGAGCGGAGCGGAGCGGAGCAAGGGTCGATTGAATACGAGCTGAAATGGACTTCTGATCCGGCCGAGATATAGACGCTATTTTTTTAGCGCATCGCGTTAGAACACTGAATACTTTGGCTTGTTAGCTTGTTGGCGAATATGTGGTGGCGTACAAATTAATTCACTGTCAGTGTCATTTTCCTGTCTAGCGTTCATTTTGTTGCTTTATTGACGAAACCTCAGAAACTAGTAACCCCCGTTAATCGTTATAATTAGATAGGTACCTACCTGCTATTAATATATTTCCAGCTCGTTTAGACTTGATTGAAATATGCGCGTAGGTATAATGGTCTCGGTATAGTTGTCAGCTGTGTGCTTCAATTTCGCTCCACCTGCCGCGTAATCACTAACTGATAACAACACTATCAGTAGTTGCTATAGTAACCTAAATCTGTCCGCCCTAGGGCCAGAAAAAACGTTCGTTGCGGGCTAGAAAATTTTGTACGCTTGGAAGCGAGCTGCTGTTGCATGTAGGCTGCAATATGCGTCGTTCCGCCGGCTACTAAGCTACTGAAAAATCGTCTTTCAGAGGCGATGCGCTAAAAAATCATTTGTTATTTATAAGCTATCGGGAGTGGATAAAGTATAGTACAATATCTCGAGTTGAAAATTGATTTCGCACGAGCGGAAAAATGCCACTTTCAACTCTTGTTATGTAATACCTATACTTTTTCCGAACCTGTGTAAAAAATGTTGCGTCTTTCTTATTAATTTGCTAGTGCCGTATGCAGGAATTGGATTCAAAATTCATAACTTTCACTGTACATTTTATTGTACATTTTCGAAGGAATAAAAGTAAAATTTTCACATCAGACAACTACTGTGAACAGAGATTATGAAAAATTTCAAGAGGCATTATATTTTTAAAAGGGGTAAAATATTCACAATTCCAAGCGCCAATTTATGAAAAAATACACTAATTGAGCCATCGATGCATTCGCGTGAAGGTTTTATAATTATTATTGTCACTGTAACCTCTAACAGTAATTATTATAACGATCCATTTATCTGCATAATAATTTATAATTATTTTAGTTTTTAAAGTAATTATCATCCATTTCACTACAACTCATTCTGTCATATCTCATATTCATAAGTATATAAAGAGAAAATAGCAACGCCTAGTCAAGAAAGTGACAAAAATATCAAGTAGTAGAAGTTGAAGACGATCGACTTCACGATGAAGATTTTAGTAGCAATGGTAATGTTACTAGCGGTTATTTTATTAAATATTGAAGTAGACGCTGCAGAAATCGAAGATGCAGGGATTGAGTCACGTTCCTTTGATAACAATATTGATGGTAAGTTCCAGAGCAAGAATAATAATTACAAGTAGACTCAAATTTTGATTTGAGTACATACTTGGTCAAATCTCTATCAAATCAAATTTAAATAGATTTCCAAGTGACGACTGATTGTATCGGACATGCTAAATATGCATGGGCATTTTTATCTCACCTATACAAATTTTAATTTTCGAACCTTCAGAAACAAATTAGATGTTTTTTCCCTTATAGAATATGAGAATGATTATGAAAATTTTGCCCCCTTTGAGAACTATAGAAGAACCTTGAGAGCCAGAAGGGAGCTTGCGATTCACACAGTCGATTGCTGTCCAGTGACAGCAGAGAAATGTGTTGAGAAATCAGAGTGTAGGTGTGGTGGTTGTACTTATGGTACTCCAGATGATCCACGAAAGATACACGTCTGGACGGAATTACCTCCCGAACCAGAGTATCAAGGTATGTGGTACAAATGATTTTTGTAATAAATTCTAATAAAGAAATTTAAACACTAAAATTTTGAATATAATTCTACCGTCCTTTATGCGACTTCTTAAACATATCTAAACATATCTAAACATATATATTATAACATATATATGGATACAGTGTTACCCATTTGTTTTTGAAACACCCTGTCCTGTAGAATCTTAATTTATGGTGCGATTTTAATGCCTAAAACCGGGGGTGTACTCCCTCTGATACCAATATTTGCCAGGCTGAGTGCACTCGGTGCTTTAGCCAGCGGAGCTGCTGGTACCGCTAAAACCGTTACTGACGTCAGAGCCAAGACCCGACAGCTAGACGAGACGAAGCGCCATAACCGTCATATGGAGGACATTGCGTTGGGCAAAAAGGAGTCAGGAATGTACTTGCAACGTCAGCGCAACGGCTACGGTCTCTATTTCAAACGTCATCAGTGAAAAAACTAAAGCTGCCCGCCCGTCCCCTGAGTGATGTCGACTTGCTCCGGTACGCTGGCCAGTGACGTATTATGGCCTTCCGGGGCGTCTTCATGAGAGATCGTCTGCCCTCACAGCCACATCATATGGAAAGCGGCATCGTCAACCTGGACGTTAGCGCGGGTCCCGGCACTCATTGGGTTGCTTACCGGAAACATGGCAAGACAGTCGAATAGTTTGACAGTTATGGTAATTTAGCACCGCCGCAAGAACTTCAACGGTATTTTCACACCTGTAAGATCTACTATAATGACGACGTATTTCAACGTGATGGGTACACCTGTGGGCATCTCTGTTATAAAGGGCTGTGATAGCACCATTATCAGACAATCATGTCTCGCACATTCACCCGAACAGGTCGCACCAGCCATTTCTCGACGGCTGTCGACTCGCCCCTTCTACTTGATACCGACCGCTATGAATCCAATACGGCACTATTGGCGTTTTGAATGCTACAAAAGTATACCCAACATTGAACAGGGCGTCAACAGCAATTCATGTAACACCACGCACTGGTGTGGACGTCTCTGCTGTTAGCCATTTCTTCGATTTGCCCGATGGGTCATACGAGATCCAGCATCTGGAGTCATGCATACGGGATAAGTTACAAACTCTCATTGCCACCAACGAACGATGCCGTAAGATCTTGACCGCGTACCTCCCCAAGGACGGTGCACCGCCAGATCCGGAAGATGTTTTCACCCTAAAGTCTGATAACAGTACACTGAAATGCCACATGAAGAGCGCTCTGTTTGATATTGACTTCACATAACCAGACAGTCCAAACGATTTGTTGGGTTTTTCACCTAAAGTCTATGAAGCCCAGCAGACACACGAGTCCGATCAACCCGTGAATATTGTGCGAACACTATCGTTACATATCGAGACAAACCTCACCACTGGGGCTTATTTGAATTGCTGTCTCGGCCATGTCATCTACGAATTTACGCCACTGGTTGACCCGGGACTTGTCATACGTGAAGAGCCTCGCACTACAACCTATTTACCACTACGACGGCAAGTCCATGATTGACAATATAACCATCGGCATCAAGGACCAGGACTCATACCCTGTCAACTTTCGCGGGGAGAAGATTGTCATCCGATTGGAGCTGCGTAAAGAACCTCGCCAGGATGTTGGTCATTACGCATACTAATACGTGATTGGTACACCCACAGACGTCAGTTCATGTGCGACGCCCCGCTCGATCACATCATCGTGCTATAGCTGCTAACAACGTCGCATTCCTACGATCGCTTGGTTATAATGTCCGGAGTCCTCGATATCTATACCAGACCAAACTACGATGAATCGATCGTCAAGGCTGAGGTGCACACCTACCAACCGCGGACACGATCATTTAGCTATAATGATACTTGCGAGATCATCATCAACCAACAAGACATTTGCCTGTTACCGTCCGAATCGACTCTAGTGATTGAAGGTCTATTTGTACCCAGCGCTGAAGGGACCGGCACGTGCAGCTTGACACAGAATGCTGCCTTGTTTTTGTTCTCACTTATGAAATCAATGGGAAGGAGATGGAGAAGGTTCGTGACGCCGGAATCCTTACAGCGATGCGCACACTGCTCCTCTACAACCGTGATGAAGTTAGTGCATTGAAGCATGCCTACAGGAGCAATACGTTTGAATCACTGTTAGGAGGAGACAGGAAGTTTTGCTTCCGCGTCCCCCTTTCACATCTGTTTAGTGTTTTTTACGACTATCGCAAAGTATTAAGCGGAAAACACATCTTCCGTTTCACACGAGCCGTCAGCGATATCAACGCATATGTCAGTTTGCAAGCCGACGGAACGGTCGGTACGAAAACAGCCACCATCACCGTAAGCAAGGTCGAACTCAAGATGTTGCATATGTCCCCGATAATGTCACACGCCTCTCGATGTTACGTCACTTGAACGCTAACAAACCTGTCTACATACCCTTCCGCCGTTGGGAGCTGTACGAGCTGCCACCTCTCAGTAACAGCACAAAGGATCTGTGGGCTGTGAAAACATCACCGGTAACTGAACGACCTCGTTACGTTATCGTTGGTTTGCAGACCAACCGATGGAACAGTTTTCAGACGTGTCGAAACTTGTCGATACGTGCCTCTGCCAAATTAATGATGCAGGTGTGCAACTCTATTGTATTCCAGACAAAGGAACGCCGAACAAAGGAGTGACAGGTGGGCGTGACTAATGACCCCGATAACAAAAGAGCTCATTAGTCTATTGTGTTTCCGAACAATGGACCGGATGCAGGTGTGTCCATAAATAAGGAGTAACTTGACAGGTCTATTGTGTTTACGCCACGCCCACTCCATTGTTCGGTGACAGGTGGGCGTGATTAATGACCTTCATTTGCATATTGTAGTGACTTCACTTCTACTGAGGTTCATCGCATGTCATATTTTACTATGCGTTTGCGAAGTTAACCTAGACGTATTGTTTTTTAAATTTTTTTTGTAAACGAAACATTTACATAAAATTAACCCAGTCCAAGTAAAACAACAGCAAAAACAAGATTTTTTCTCCAAAATTTGATATTGATGCATTGATAACTAAGATACATATAGTGAAAAACGGAAATCACAATCATTTCTATATGGCTTTCATTTTTTTTTATAAGCAATCCCCAATAAAGTGGCGAATGGAAAATCCACATCCGGTAGGCAATTCCACATAATAATCAAATTTTTGTTCTCCTACAAATACAACGGGCAATCAGCGCCTGCAGACATTAGTTTAAATATCTTCCGAGCACCGTTGCAGGCAGCGGAATGCAAGGTCTATTTGTTACCATAAATATTGCTATACATATTAGGATTATGTGAAATTTTTGTCTTCTGATTTATTTAAATTTATTTAATTAATATTAATAAATTTATCTATAAATTTAATAGTATTACAAAAGCTTAGAGATATAAAATTGTATTCATGGGGATTGTAGAAAGAAGTGTCCCCATAACACCAGCAGTTTACATCAAACAGAATCCGTGCTAATGATGTCAGAGACTAGCTTCGCTCTCTTTGCTTTGAGAGGTTCAGGAATGATATTTCAGAGGTAGAACAAACGTAAATGTTGATTCTCTTCATTGTATAATATAAATCAGGATTAATTCAAACTACCTACAATATGTGTTATGTGTAAACTAACTTGATTTGTCTAAACACTACGAGAAGCTGTAGAGACATCAGCGATGGGTCTGTTTATTTGAATACTTTTTTCATACACTGTCATTCAGTTTGGGCATCAGTGATATATCTATATCTGTTGTACCAGTTCATACTGCTATACTGTACAGAACAATACATGCACTGAAGTCAGTTTTCTGATTGAAGGCACTGAAGGTGCCATAAGTGCGTCGGTAAAATAAAACGGTAATGAGTATGTCAAACTTTGAAGAAAAGGGAAACCGAGGAAGAGTTGGCGATACTATGCTACGTATTTGTAACAGAACTGAGAGGACCAGTCACTGATATGTATGAATTGGCCTTTATTGCTACTTCCCGAGTCTTATCATTGCGGAAATGTACCTGGAGATGTTTCTGCAGCAGACGATGTCACGTAAGTAGAAAACGATCTACAACTTTCAAACCCAAAGGCTTAATCATAGACTTCAATGCTTCTCCGGAACACGTGCACCGGTAAGTGCAAAGGACTGTGTTATTGAATGACTGCGGTTTGAAGTACTTATACTTATAACAACTATACATATAGGTTAAAACTTGAAAGTGTTATTGTGTTCGTACAGTCTCAGCAGATTCTGTGACAGGCACCATGTAAGGGGATATTATATTAAATTTATTGAACATTATTTTGGTAGTTAAAATTGTTAATAAAAATTAAAACAATCGTCGGTATTCGGAATAAGTCCTCTAGATGGCTTTAATATTTCTGCGATAATCTGTAATTCGATTCTAAAGCATGTGACGTTGGCATTTATGGAGTACAATCCGAGAGAGGAGCGAGAGAGGTGCACCACTCAAATTGGAGCAGTTTGTCATAACGAGCGGTGCAGGAGGATAACGATCAGGATAATGGCGCTCGCAAATGAGCCGCCTCGTATTATTGCTCCTGTTTTAGGGGCTTCGGGACGCTAATGAAGTGTTAACGGCGTTGCTTTTTGTCACTTGCCTTGCGGTCACCCGTCCCGCCGTTGTATTGTTGCCGGGGATACGGCCATGCATAATTGAAAAATCCATTAAATAGATACTCGAATTAATAGATTCGTTTTACTATGAAACAGAATGCAATTTTCAGTTTAATGGAGGCATTATTGCTGTTTATATATTCCATTAATGTTACTTTCTACATTTTTTCATGAATATTAAGGGAAAGAGTTGAACTCTACTTTCTGTAAAAAAATTCCATTAAAGCACGTTATAAGCTTACATAAAAAAGTATACCCGGATATTTTTCTATTTGAAATATCCTTTTCTTATTGCACGGTTTTTACTATTACATATTTCGAAGCTAGTTATCGTCGATAATGTTTAAATTTTTCTCTCTAGCAATTCTCTAATTCAGGATTTGAGAACTAAACTCATTTATTAACGAACAATGTTGTCTTCTTGAATTGTTTAATTAGATAAGTATAGACAAACAAAATATCCTTGACAATATCCGCCGTTTCAGTTCAGATCTATAGGATTTATCTCTTAGAATTGCTTGTAATTGTACATAAAAGAAATATGAAGGAACAGTCTTTGTTACGTACGCGATATCCGTTTTATTTTAAAATATCAATTTATAGGTAAAACAACCTCACAGTTATGAGATAAGTTTTCTAGTACCTGCAGTTACATGTAAGTATCTTATTTCTTCGCATTGTAATCGATACTTGAAAGAAAATTTCAAGTGAAAACTGGAATGAGAACAATAAAAATATTTACTGATTCCTCGCTGTGATAGTTATAACTACGTACACTTACCTATTTATACATGCCTAGACCGATAAACTATTTAAACGTTTACGTTATTAAAACAAGAATAAGCACTAATCTTAAGCAAACTTTTCATCCGTTAATGGTCCATTTGATTACGATGTGCGAGGCACTGAAGCGCACAATTGGAGTGCTTTGGCTATAATAACCGCTGCCACCATTCAAATGGAGTACTAAACAGGGAGACAGACCTCAGTAATGATATTTTCAGACATCATCTCGGTAATTCTGTACCTCTGTTACCCCGAACTCAAAAACTAACAGCCCTTAAAGCTCTTCATAGACGTGCGGATATTTGTAATTAATCGGATTCGAGACATTATGTAATAGAATCGGTGTTTGTTATTGAAATTATAGGCACCTGTATCTGTATTGCTTATTAAGTTAAAATGAGAATGTTTAAGAAAATCATCAATACAGGATTTTAGAAAGTTAGTCTCATTAATTTTGTTCAGAAAACGGAATCAATACATTCATTTGTGCCGGGCCGCACCGCTTTTTAAGTTCAAAATTGTCTCCCCCACCCCTTCCCTTCATACCAAAAATCCATTTGAAAAAAAATGCAGATTTTTATTTCGGGTGCCAGCGGCGGATTTTTCGCGAACGTTGCTTCGGAAAGGGCTCATTGTATTCCGGGCAAAAAAAACGAACAAACGACGTTTGATTTTTTGCGCTACGCCTCTTCGGAGTCGATTATCTGGGTCTTAAGAAATTATTTACTTTCGCTTTCCCTCCCCTCCAAATTGTTCCACCACCCCCTCCAAACGGGCCCTTAAAAACATCAAAATACCCTTCTAAAAAACATAGCTGAACCCCCTACATGCACTACCGGCCAAGAACAAATCATTTGAAATTTTTTTTAGTGTTACCCTAAGTGTAAATAAATAATAATTAGATAAATAGATAATAATTATTATTAATGTGTCGTGTGTAAGAAAAATTACTATGAGTATTTCTTTAAGAAATAATAAATTAATTGATTGAACCTGAAATCACTTTATAGACGAAACTATCAATAATAAATTCGACACTGTTATATCAAGTAGAGAATTCTAATCTTCTAAAAAAAATTAAAGAAATGTATGGCAACCTTTAACGACTATAGTTAGAAGGAATTTAAAAACCGGCATTCCGTGAGTTTCATAAGAGCCTCCTGAAGTATTCGGCGTCGTTACAGTCGTAGAAGGAGTTCCTCTGATCGAATCCGGGATACCGAGTGAATATTGCATTAACTTGTTTGCCTGCGACATGGCTTCGATTCGAATTGTTAACTTGGAATTATTCAAGTCCCTTGCGTCCCCGGAGACAGCGTGTTTTTATTAATTTAGGGAATCGAACAGGGAAAGACATTGACCAGACTGATTGTAAATTGAGGTAGTTATCGCCCGGATTTCCTCTTCTTCGTCTTGGGTATAAATCCGATTTAGGAATTCGGAAAGGTTATCCAATTACGTGCTTATGTTTTCCTTGGATTGGGAATCTAGTCTGAATATATTGGGGATTTTAAATGAGTATTTTTGATTGAGTATCTTCTAGTGAAATACCCTGTTTAAATCTACTAAATCTAGTTTATTTATGCTAATGAGTATGAAAATCAGATTAGAGAGGTTATTTTGATTAGTAACAAGAGCCCTTAGTAGAAGCTACTGCTTGAGAAAAATAATTATGCCAGGAGTTCCCAAGGGATTACATTGACCCTTCCTTAAGCCAGCTTTAGGTCTACGGCTTAAGATCCCCCTAAAACGTCTAAGCTGTGGGGCCCCTTATACGTGGGAAATGCCAGCCTATCCACTGATTGTCTAACACTGTTGTATTAGATGGCTAATCTGATATAGCGCTCCAGAAGATTGATAGGTGTAACTGCAAAATAGCTCAGTTCTAAAAATCTATTATTTTGTTATAGCTTCGAAAGAAATATCAATTTCTCAGGAGGGTATACAAAGAATGAAATGCTATAGAGAATGACATATATTCAATCAATATACAAATTGCTATTTTATCGCTTCATTGACTCTTATAGCGCCTACTGCAAACGATTTTATCCCATTCATTACCTCATAAAAACCTACAACCCCTCGAACGATCTATTAAATAATATCACCTCACCCTTTCTCTCATAAATCATCTTAACCGAACTCATCCCCTATAGTAGTTGTGATTTAATGAATACCGGTCGGAAGTGGATCCATGTGGCACGGGGTGTAATGTAAATAAGGTGAGGTGGGATTAGGAAGTCACGGCGCTCAGGTTAAGTGTGCACATAATTCAGGCAGCTGATCTTATCGGGGGCGACTTAAATACTGCCCGATAGCATCGCTGCCGTCCATCGTCATGCCGTCCCCGGCGGCCGCCTGTAGGCAAAAAACGTCATATTGTGTGGCGGGGCGGGTGTATAAATTGAGAAATCCAAGGAGCTTGTGCTTATGGGAAGGTGTCTTCGGGATTTCTTGGGGGATGGTTATATATGATAATGTCGGAAGGGAGTGTTTACATTAGATAATACTTCCCTAAATGGATTAATTTTTTTTTTTAAGTTTTTTATACCAGCTGGTATTTTTTTGACACAAAGAAAAATACAGAAAGTACAAATAAATTTGGCTTATAAAATTCATAATGAAACTACTTGGAAACTAAAAAGGAAATTTATTTAAGAAGAGAAAACTTGAAAATGTTACTATCACTCATGTTCTTTCTAATAACAATTACAAATTTTTTAAATGAGTTTTTGACAATATAAAATATGGTTATTTTTCTATATGCCATTGATGATATCATTTTGCACCACCGTAATTACAAAACCCGGCTACTGGCCGTGTAATGATATGACTAAAGTTGGCAAGCGTGAATGAGGATTTATTTCAATAAGAATTACTGTCAAATTATGACTTTCAACCTAATTTATGAGTTTATTCATACAATTTTTTACATTTTAAATGCATTTTTGTTTTCCATAATGTTTTGGTCGTCATCTTCTTATGTAGAAATAAGAAAGGAATTTTAGGGAACATGTGTTGTTACCAATTTGAATTATAAAAGAAAAAACTCATTATAACCGATAGGATACTTTTTGTTTGGGAAAATCCTTTTTCAACTCAATATTCTTACTATCTAAATAATCTCAGGTTTTGTAATACCAACCAGTTCCAGATTGTTTATTTTTAAAACTCGTAATTATAATCGCTCAAGACCGAGCTTATTAAGTGAAGCAATAATTTCCTCTTTTCCTTCTTTTCACAATAATGAGTAGGTACATTTTAAATTTAAGTCGCTTCTAATGACTTTGAGTCTATTTTTAAACAAAGTTACCATTATAATACTTGTAATCAGGGCTCATTTACAAAGGTATAATATAAATGCCATAACAGGGTGGGCTAAAGCAGAACTCCGGCAGTTTCAGGGTAGCTTTAGGGAATTTCTTTAAGCCGGATAAACAGGTATCTCTTAGTCACGTTCATTATACAAACACGTTAAATAATTCACGTCCAAAGCCTAGTCCAGTAATAGAATTTTCGATTAGATAATCCCTTCTGCGAAATTACCTCTTCAACTTTATAAACTACTTCTTTAGTTACACCCAGCAGTCCACATCAGGAATTATGTGTATTTAACTGGGAGGCTATTCGAAACAGAGGGCAATCTAAGTTTAATTCCTTTGCGTGATCAAGGAGGCGATATTTAGATCACGTCCTTCTTGGAATATTGGCACCGCCATCCATGTTTCATGCCGCCAGCATGTATAACAGGATGCCAGATTTACGCGATGATACGAGTTAAAGGCAACCCAATCGACTTCTTATTCGGCACCAATCACGATTTAGTGCCTCGCATAAATTCACTAAATGAGGTTCGACACGAAAATGCCACCAATTCAAACCTGGAATTCGAATTTCCTTTACTGTTGCTATCAGAAGGGCCAAACACAAATATGTAGTTGCTTTGTGAAGAAAGTACTTCTCCTTAACAGTTTTTAATAATCTGTTAGATTTTATGTTTGATAGACTTGTTTTTTTCCTCCAGGAAACACTTACTATAACTATTTAAGGGCCTTCAAAAACTGATTTTTTTTCATTTTTCAATGATCCAGATCACCCAGCGAACAAGTTTTATGGAGGAAGAAGGCTTATTGTGCTTACCCCTTTTGGTTGTTGACTTTTGGCTGCTCCATATATTTCCTGTCTTCTCCGGTCCAGAGATTAGCATACGCACAGAACATGTGTATCTATCTCTTTGGCAAAAACAGCGCCCGCTTGCTTACCTGAGAATTGCTTGTAACCACCATGCATACTGGCTTTTCTGACCTTTAATTCGTCCATTTCATCAGGATGGTTTTCCAATGCATAATGCATCTTTTGACTCCTGAGCACCATTGTTCAAAGAATGTGTTTAAAGGTATTTGGTATTTCTTCGGCTCGAAACATTACAGTTGTGTTAAGTTGTGTCGGAAATTTTCTTGCTTGTACGATATACGATATAACATTTGTTAGATAATGAAGAGATCGAAAAGCCCTAAAATATTCAAATTTGCGATTATCTTTTATTCAATCCTTATAGCTTTTATTGTTTATTCTGATAGATAGAGATAGAGAGTTCCATTCCCCTTCTCAAAATACGTTTCATCGAGCATCGGCGTTTTTCCCTTATTTGCCGATTTAAAAAAAAAGCGATTTCAAAAAACTTCTACAATTTGGAAAAAAATTACCGGGGTCAAAATTAACACGGTTAGTCAATTTATTATTGGCCAAGTTAGTGACCAATAATATCTGTTTAATTACGGTTACGGTAAAGAGAAAATTTTAAGAAAATATTTTTTCCTCAATTTTGGAGAATTTCCCAAATGCCATCCAGTACGTTTTTTTTTTTTAAATCCTTTTGGCAAATCTAGGCAAAACGTCGGCGTGGCCGCTCACCGCAACGCGCTAGACCTAACTCGACAAGAGGGATTTTGAGAATGGGATTCAAATTTTATAGAAACCTGCTTTTCTTCTATTTGGGAGATATACGGCATTTTTATCGCGATGTCTCTAACATCGATTCTCAGTCCTCGATCTTTTTTCCTGAAGAATATGCTTCAATTTGAGCGTTAAATTGCATGAATCCGTTGACGAGGAAAAAAGTTATTGCACTACTTACAATAGAGCAAACCATCCATTTTTTGAGATCACCCTGCAAAGACACGTGGTGAAGATAAAAACATAAAGCCGTCTCGAGAATCTCGAGATGAGACATCAAACCAAAACTTACAAGAAGAATTTCTTTAGAAAATGTGGTTATCAAAACAGCGGTACGATTTGGCATGTCATCACATAATGTGTCCAATATAAGAATGAACAGCATGGAAATCTCGGAAACCATGAGAGATACAGGGTCGGTAAAATGGGAAAAAACTTGGGCGCCAGAAGGGCAATACAATGGCTGAAAGAGATTTCAAAAATTATGTTTGATTTTCAAATTAGGTATTTTGAACAAAACAAAATTTTCAATTTTAGTTTTTCTTGTTTATTGACGTTATTATTGAAGATTGGGAAAAACTGGAACCACAATATTTCATTGTAGTTATTGACAAGCCTTATTTTTGCGCTGTCAGTTATTTTATTTGACGGTTCATGTTTGTAGAGACGGACTGAAGTTCGATGTTTTAAATACCGACCTGAAATTATTATTGCAAGAATTTAATAATATTTTAATTCTGAATTTAATGATATTATGGCACACAGAGTGGTTCAAACGTGTTTTGGACTATAGCCCAGTGACATCTTCACTTTCATTTCCCGTTAATATGGATCTGTGCTCTTATTAAACTTTGTGGACTTGTCGAAAGTTTAATATAAGTCAATACCTGAATTCCGAAGCACGTTTCAACAACTATCTGTGACATATCATTAAATTCACAATTAAAATATTTTTCAATTTTTTCAATAAAAAACAGGACAGTATTTGAAAAATTGAACTTCAGTACGGCCTTGCAAATGTGAATAATTGTCAGATAAAAAAAAAAAAAAACTGACATCGCAAAAATATAGCTGGTCAATAACACTGTAATGAAAATGTGGTTTCATATTTCTACCGTCTTCAATAATAACGTCAATAAATACGGAAAATTAAAATTGAGAATTTTGTTTTTTCCTAACAATTTGAAAACAAAAATAATTTTTGAAATCTACCTCTGTCGCTGCCTTGTCTTTCTGGCTGCTCAACTTTTTTCCCATTTAACCGACTCTCTATCTCTCACGGTTTTCGAGATGCCCATGCTATTTATTCTTATCTTGGACATCCTGTCTATGATAATTATTGTTTTTCTTCAAACGTCAGTAAATCAGACATTACTCGACTCAGTAGCCGGTCTTAAAGTTTCACTTTTCCTCCGCCGGAGCTAAAGTGTTGCCAAGCAACACTTTACCTCCGCCGGAGCTAAAGTGGTGCCATAGCAACATCAACATACAAACACATAGCTACCTGTATTAAGAATCAACTATTGAAATTTTATTAATGTAGGCCCGTATATTCATCAATAAAATTCAACCTAAGATATGAAAACTCTCTAGTTTATTATTATCTAACAAGGTTAAAAGGAATTTGGTATTAATCAAACATAATCTTTGGAAAATCTACACCGAAACGAAGTAATTCTGTGAAACGTCATAATTATACCCGAAGCCGGACGGTCGACAGTCGACTTCAGTCGAGTCGAGCTCGTGCTCGGCTCAGTCTCAGTCGGCTCAAACGTCAGAAAAAAAGTTGGGTTATTGCGAGGTAAACAGAAATAATTATTATTCCGTATTGAAATTTGAATATTGAACACAAGGATAATAATTATAACCATATACCTAGGTACATAAAGGAATCCAACATCTTATATTTTTATTATTAGGTAGGTATTAGTGCACATAGGTACCTACCTACAATGACCTACATATTATTTAACATTCAACTTCTGACTGACTGGCATCAGGCATCATCATTAACAGAAAATGAAAAAATTGACCAAGCAGGGTCTAGCAAGAGGTAGGTAGATGTTATCATTAATTTTATAACTTACTTACAAACTTTTATAACGTTTTTAATTTTGATTTTGCGATGATTAGTAGTTTAGTTACATAATTATTATTTTATTATTTTTCTTTAATAATTTCAATAATAATTTCTCGATGTTCACTGACGTTGATGACAGTGTCAATTTGACAGCGCCGCGTTTCTATAGAAGCAGCTCATACTCCATACTCACCTACTTATACCAGTCCAAACCTTTTGAAAATTCGCTTTCCTTCAATTAAAAATGATGTTCTTGCTTAAATTTGCCCACGTTTGAAGAAAAAATAGTATATTTTATTTGGAGGAAAAGTGACTTTTCATGGCTTGCTCTCTATTATCAGCCTCACTTCGTTCGGCTGATAAACACGAGCGCGCCATGAAAAGTGTCACTTTCCCTCCGTATAAAATAATATACTATTATCTACGAGTGATTCATAAAATGCACTTTTTTAGACGTTTCTTAGTTCATAAAATGTATGATTATATTGAAGAGTTAAATAAAGTTGTTTGGGTGTAATAAAGTGCCGTAGCGGTTCATTATTTAACGCTAAATCTGTCACGTTAGTGCACGCTCGCCGACTGGCAAGTAGCGAGCGGAGAGCGGAGCGGCTCAGTCGGCAGTCGGGACGTTCGCAACTAGCAACAACAACTGAACACGACACGCTGAACGCTGAATTACATTGTATCCCGATTTATAATTACCATGCACCTATACTAGAGAAACGCCGCAGTTTATTAGCAGAGCGCCAGATCTATGTACAATTATTAATATTTTGCGTTTTTCGTCGTTTATACCTAAAATGGATAACATTGTAGATGCTTCAATGAATGAAATCTAGATATCTTCTACCCCAGAAGAAATTATTTTTCAATCAAATGTGGCTATATAATTTATATATTTTATGTTTACATTTAATCATGAATGAAATATCATCCGCACTAGAAGAAATTCTTATTCCATCATATATGGCTGCACAAAATCTGTTAGGTACCTACCTCAAAAATCTAAAGAAGTGTATATTAAGCAATATGTCACCTTTATGAACTGACGTGATGAAAAAAGCGTTAACAGCTTCAAAGAAACGCTTACATATAAGATATGAATGCATTGGAAAGTTTTTTTTTATAATAATAAATTTTCGTTCTAATTTAAGTCACTCGTAGATAAAATTTTGTATGCAACATATGCATAAAGTGCCTTTTTTCACTTCTGGGATTGCCGCATTCGCCTGCGGCTCATGCGGTCAATCTTCCCAGTCGTGAAAAAAAGTACCACTTTATGCACTTGTTGCATAAATAACTATTATAAAAACTCATTTTTTCAGGACGAATATCATCAGAACGATATTTTATATCAGAGTTGAGCTGATGAAAATTATTATGATGATTATTATTAAGACTATTATTATTATTATTACTATTATTATTAAGCTGAATTACAAAAATTCGAAATTCCCAGCATTTATTTGCTGTATAGGAATTTCAGGAGTGTAATGGGATGACATTTATTCACCGGTAACAAAAGTACCGCCTTTGCAAATCATCCTCTAATTGATATTCTCCAGGATGAAATAGGAGACCAATACCAAACCTAATTGACACCTACATTGTTGTTAATGAAAAGCAACGGATGATAGAAAAGACAAGTAATAGCGTGGGGGCGTAAAGTAACCCGTCGATGAGCAGATATTAAGTTTCTACGGACCGGTAATCAAAAGGTTCGTTTGTAGTGGCGTTATGATGAACAACTCTAATGTTTATTTGCGGTAAATTACAAGGCAGAAATCATTAATGTTCGATGTCGTTCTCTATTACATCTGCTGAACACAAAGGGTGACGTGAATTTCAACTCAGGGAGGAAATTTCTCCCTTATTGCAAACGTATGAATCAAAATAATCAAAAGATACATCTTGTATTTGTCGTGGAGAGACGTAGAATTAACGGAAAGATTAATTATTGGTAAATATGATAAAGGAATACAATATCATATAAAATGTGTACCAATAAAGTATACCTATAATAATACGCAATAATAATAATAATTATAAGACTTGAATTCGCGTTATAATTCCCGTGTTATAAACTATTGTGTTTTATGAACTATTTCGGGTATTTGCTTGGATCTAGGATAATGGAATGAAATAAAAATCTCCCTAAGTTCTTGTATTTCTTCGTAGGCTAAAAAAATGAAGAGGTCAGGTTTCCTGGATTAAAGTTATGTGGCTGAGTGATGGTAGAAGATTCCACTTAGCCTGTTTCGTCCATCAGTTGCAGCTGGGAAACCTGGAATCTCAATATTTGCATGATAAACGTGCTTTTAGTCATACACTATACAATGTACCAAAGAGCTCTTTTGAGCAAATATGTGTACTGTGTAGGTTGGTTGCGATGGAAATGATCTTTACACAGATATATTTGCCGTGATCTCGATTTATTTTCCTTGTGACCTTATTATATACCTATGTACAGGGTGTTACTTGAGAGCAGGAAATTATTCATGACGGAGAAACTTAAAAGAAATCATGATGGTTCTTCCATTTTTTTAAGTCGGCTTAGAAAAAAATGCATGTTAAAAACTGAAAATGTATCGGTGCATTTAATGCTAAAGTTTCAAATTTTTCTCGAGTTTTCTTCTACGTTAGGTATTATAAAAAATAAAATATATTAAATAATTCAAGCAACGAAGTATTTGATTATCAGGTATAAGAATTTAATTTGACAAGAAGTTTCTTTAAATTTTAGAAAGAGTTTAATTAACGATAAAGCAACGAATACAGATAATAGACACAGCCAAAGAGATGTCAGATTGCACCGCAAACATTACCCCAACGAAATCCCAATAACGCTCAAACATTTATGTCTCTGACGTAACGACCTTTACACATGGCTAGTATAAATGTTAATGTTTCGCATCTTAGACGTAACTAATTGAAGACCTCAGAAACTAGATATTTCAGAAAAAAGCATCCATTGACGTAAGTACCTAAATGTCGCAGCAAGAGATATAATTATATATAAAAGTTCGCGGGGGTGTTGCGGATATTGAATGGATATAAGAAAACGTCACGTCACGAGACGTTCAATAAATTTGAACATTAGAATGAACTATTACCAAACAGAGGATGTTTATAGCAAGTTGTCTAGAAAATATTATTTTATAGGGTTTCAAAACGATGTCTCGATCACTAGATGCAATCATTCCGTATCATTATGTTCGTCGCCTTGTTTTTGAAATCTCTTGAAAATATTCAAATCGACTAGATTGTCTTCAAGTGAAATGAAAGACATCTAGCTAAGATAATGGGTAAGGAGGGCACATCCAATGATACCAAACTGGACCCCAGACTTCACCCACCATGCAGGGTTGGGGGTGGACTTTGAAATATTAAAATGAGAAAATCTCCTTTTTTGTTATAGGTTTCGATTTTTTGGCTAAAAAAACGTTCCCCCCTTTCTCCCTACATGTAGATGCGTCAGTGTAATTTATTTTGAAATGTTAGTTAGGAACGGTTATTTGTATTTAATTGCAGCTTCGGATTTTATGACTAAAATAACTACGTAGAATTCGTTTAAACTTTTTTTTACAATAATACGTAGGAAAATTCTCCCCCCGTCCCCCTCCATGCAGGTGCGAGGGGGGTTAAAATTTTAATTTTAGTTAAGAACATTGATTTCTTATTGCAGATTTGTATTTTATGTCTAAAAATACGTAGAATTTGTCGAATTTTTTCTCCATTCACGTATCTTTTTCGTTCATTTCAAAAATATACAAATCGAAAAAAAAATTGTTGATTACAGGCCATCTTTCATGGATCCCAATAGTTGTTTATGTATCTTAGTGCAAAAAAATGAACTATGGGTGCTTGAGGATGAGAGCTTTTTTGTCGAGGTGAAAGCCGAGACAAAAAATCATTCGAAAGCACCTTAATTTCGTGCTCGAGATGCATACAACAGTTTTTAGACAGATTTATTGAAATAATCAAAAAATCGAAATGATAATCATCAAAAATGACGCAAGAAATTTTTTAATTTAGGGCAAATCATTGCTTATTTCTTTATTGCTAGGGAAACAGATATAAGATTCCTCTTACCATGCACGTTACCGAGAATACACACACACAATGTGCCATTTTTCATTCAGATATTGATGAAAAATTGTCAACATTTTTTACGGTTGTCTAAAAAAATGTTATCCTAACTAAAATTTCACATTCTTCCTGGCTCCACCAACACCGACCCTGGAAGGGGGGGAGCAACGTATTTTCAACTCTTGAATCCGAATCTGCAATAAAACAGTGGGTTAGCATTTTATGATTTCAAAGTTGCCCCCCCACTGGAGTTTCATATTAATGGGATGTCCTCAATCCAGACGAACAATTTCTATTAACTACTTGTTTTGATCCGATTTGTAGAGTTTTACAATGTATATTTCAATATCTTCAGAGAAAATGAATACATATCTACATATCCGCTTGTAAGTACATATCTAATATAAAGAGGCTATTATGATTATTAAAAATAAATAAAAATAAAATAGCACGGTGGGTTCGGCTTTCGCCATAGGATGCAACCCCAGGCAGCTAAAACGCATGCCAACAACTGAGTGCAGTGCCTCCCGATGTGCGTAAAGGTAGGATAGGCCTACTTCCAAAGTTTAACAAAAAGATGAACGACATATCGTAAAACGATACGTCATTCATTGATTTCATGCTGTGAGTCAGGGGTGGAAATTGTAGACACGTGTTTCGTCCTAATTGGGACTCTTCAGTACAATGTATCTTGCTAACACACAGCACAATTTAGTCACTTAATAGTGAGCAAAATGATAAAAATAAATAAAAATAAAATAGCACGGTGGGTTCGGCTTTCGCCATAGGATGCAACCCCAGGCAGCTAAAACGCATGCCAACAACTGAGTGCAGTGCCTCCCGATGTGCGTAAAGGTAGGATAGGCCTACTTCCAAAGTTTAACAAAAAGATGAACGACATATCGTAAAACGATACGTCATTCATTGATTTCATGCTGTGAGTCAGGGGTGGAAATTGTAGACACGTGTTTCGTCCTAATTGGGACTCTTCAGTACAATGTATCTTGCTAACACACAGCACAATTTAGTCACTTAATAGTGAGCAAAATGATAAAAATAAATAAAAATAAAATAGCACGGTGGGTTCGGCTTTCGCCATAGGATGCAACCCCAGGCAGCTAAAACGCATGCCAACAACTGAGTGCAGTGCCTCCCGATGTGCGTAAAGGTAGGATAGGCCTACTTCCAAAGTTTAACAAAAAGATGAACGACATATCGTAAAACGATACGTCATTCATTGATTTCATGCTGTGAGTCAGGGGTGGAAATTGTAGACACGTGTTTCGTCCTAATTGGGACTCTTCAGTACAATGTATCTTGCTAACACACAGCACAATTTAGTCACTTAATAGTGAGCAAAATGATAAAAATAAATAAAAATAAAATAGCACGGTGGGTTCGGCTTTCGCCATAGGATGCAACCCCAGGCAGCTAAAACGCATGCCAACAACTGAGTGCAGTGCCTCCCGATGTGCGTAAAGGTAGGATAGGCCTACTTCCAAAGTTTAACAAAAAGATGAACGACATATCGTAAAACGATACGTCATTCATTGATTTCATGCTGTGAGTCAGGGGTGGAAATTGTAGACACGTGTTTCGTCCTAATTGGGACTCTTCAGTACAATGTATCTTGCTAACACACAGCACAATTTAGTCACTTAATAGTGAGCAAAATGATAAAAATAAATAAAAATAAAATAGCACGGTGGGTTCGGCTTTCGCCATAGGATGCAACCCCAGGCAGCTAAAACGCATGCCAACAACTGAGTGCAGTGCCTCCCGATGTGCGTAAAGGTAGGATAGGCCTACTTCCAAAGTTTAACAAAAAGATGAACGACATATCGTAAAACGATACGTCATTCATTGATTTCATGCTGTGAGTCAGGGGTGGAAATTGTAGACACGTGTTTCGTCCTAATTGGGACTCTTCAGTACAATGTATCTTGCTAACACACAGCACAATTTAGTCACTTAATAGTGAGCAAAATGATAAAAATAAATAAAAATAAAATAGCACGGTGGGTTCGGCTTTCGCCATAGGATGCAACCCCAGGCAGCTAAAACGCATGCCAACAACTGAGTGCAGTGCCTCCCGATGTGCGTAAAGGTAGGATAGGCCTACTTCCAAAGTTTAACAAAAAGATGAACGACATATCGTAAAACGATACGTCATTCATTGATTTCATGCTGTGAGTCAGGGGTGGAAATTGTAGACACGTGTTTCGTCCTAATTGGGACTCTTCAGTACAATGTATCTTGCTAACACACAGCACAATTTAGTCACTTAATAGTGAGCAAAATGATAAAAATAAATAAAAATAAAATAGCACGGTGGGTTCGGCTTTCGCCATAGGATGCAACCCCAGGCAGCTAAAACGCATGCCAACAACTGAGTGCAGTGCCTCCCGATGTGCGTAAAGGTAGGATAGGCCTACTTCCAAAGTTTAACAAAAAGATGAACGACATATCGTAAAACGATACGTCATTCATTGATTTCATGCTGTGAGTCAGGGGTGGAAATTGTAGACACGTGTTTCGTCCTAATTGGGACTCTTCAGTACAATGTATCTTGCTAACACACAGCACAATTTAGTCACTTAATAGTGAGCAAAATGATAAAAATAAATAAAAATAAAATAGCACGGTGGGTTCGGCTTTCGCCATAGGATGCAACCCCAGGCAGCTAAAACGCATGCCAACAACTGAGTGCAGTGCCTCCCGATGTGCGTAAAGGTAGGATAGGCCTACTTCCAAAGTTTAACAAAAAGATGAACGACATATCGTAAAACGATACGTCATTCATTGATTTCATGCTGTGAGTCAGGGGTGGAAATTGTAGACACGTGTTTCGTCCTAATTGGGACTCTTCAGTACAATGTATCTTGCTAACACACAGCACAATTTAGTCACTTAATAGTGAGCAAAATGATAAAAATAAAATTAAATAAAAATAAAATAGCACGGTGGGTTCGGCTTTCGCCATAGGATGCAACCCCAGGCAGCTAAAACGCATGCCAACAACTGAGTGCAGTGCCTCCCGATGTGCGTAAAGGTAGGATAGGCCTACTTCCAAAGTTTAACAAAAAGATGAACGACATATCGTAAAACGATACGTCATTCATTGATTTCATGCTGTGAGTCAGGGGTGGAAATTGTAGACACGTGTTTCGTCCTAATTGGGACTCTTCAGTACAATGTATCTTGCTAACACACAGCACAATTTAGTCACTTAATAGTGAGCAAAATGATAAAAATAAATAAAAATAAAATAGCACGGTGGGTTCGGCTTTCGCCATAGGATGCAACCCCAGGCAGCTAAAACGCATGCCAACAACTGAGTGCAGTGCCTCCCGATGTGCGTAAAGGTAGGATAGGCCTACTTCCAAAGTTTAACAAAAAGATGAACGACATATCGTAAAACGATACGTCATTCATTGATTTCATGCTGTGAGTCAGGGGTGGAAATTGTAGACACGTGTTTCGTCCTAATTGGGACTCTTCAGTACAATGTATCTTGCTAACACACAGCACAATTTAGTCACTTAATAGTGAGCAAAATGATAAAAATAAATAAAAATAAAATAGCACGGTGGGTTCGGCTTTCGCCATAGGATGCAACCCCAGGCAGCTAAAACGCATGCCAACAACTGAGTGCAGTGCCTCCCGATGTGCGTAAAGGTAGGATAGGCCTACTTCCAAAGTTTAACAAAAAGATGAACGACATATCGTAAAACGATACGTCATTCATTGATTTCATGCTGTGAGTCAGGGGTGGAAATTGTAGACACGTGTTTCGTCCTAATTGGGACTCTTCAGTACAATGTATCTTGCTAACACACAGCACAATTTAGTCACTTAATAGTGAGCAAAATGATAAAAATAAAATTAAATAAAAATAAAATAGCACGGTGGGTTCGGCTTTCGCCATAGGATGCAACCCCAGGCAGCTAAAACGCATGCCAACAACTGAGTGCAGTGCCTCCCGATGTGCGTAAAGGTAGGATAGGCCTACTTCCAAAGTTTAACAAAAAGATGAACGACATATCGTAAAACGATACGTCATTCATTGATTTCATGCTGTGAGTCAGGGGTGGAAATTGTAGACACGTGTTTCGTCCTAATTGGGACTCTTCAGTACAATGTATCTTGCTAACACACAGCACAATTTAGTCACTTAATAGTGAGCAAAATGATAAAAATAAATAAAAATAAAATAGCACGGTGGGTTCGGCTTTCGCCATAGGATGCAACCCCAGGCAGCTAAAACGCATGCCAACAACTGAGTGCAGTGCCTCCCGATGTGCGTAAAGGTAGGATAGGCCTACTTCCAAAGTTTAACAAAAAGATGAACGACATATCGTAAAACGATACGTCATTCATTGATTTCATGCTGTGAGTCAGGGGTGGAAATTGTAGACACGTGTTTCGTCCTAATTGGGACTCTTCAGTACAATGTATCTTGCTAACACACAGCACAATTTAGTCACTTAATAGTGAGCAAAATGATAAAAATAAATAAAAATAAAATAGCACGGTGGGTTCGGCTTTCGCCATAGGATGCAACCCCAGGCAGCTAAAACGCATGCCAACAACTGAGTGCAGTGCCTCCCGATGTGCGTAAAGGTAGGATAGGCCTACTTCCAAAGTTTAACAAAAAGATGAACGACATATCGTAAAACGATACGTCATTCATTGATTTCATGCTGTGAGTCAGGGGTGGAAATTGTAGACACGTGTTTCGTCCTAATTGGGACTCTTCAGTACAATGTATCTTGCTAACACACAGCACAATTTAGTCACTTAATAGTGAGCAAAATGATAAAAATAAATAAAAATAAAATAGCACGGTGGGTTCGGCTTTCGCCATAGGATGCAACCCCAGGCAGCTAAAACGCATGCCAACAACTGAGTGCAGTGCCTCCCGATGTGCGTAAAGGTAGGATAGGCCTACTTCCAAAGTTTAACAAAAAGATGAACGACATATCGTAAAACGATACGTCATTCATTGATTTCATGCTGTGAGTCAGGGGTGGAAATTGTAGACACGTGTTTCGTCCTAATTGGGACTCTTCAGTACAATGTATCTTGCTAACACACAGCACAATTTAGTCACTTAATAGTGAGCAAAATGATAAAAATAAATAAAAATAAAATAGCACGGTGGGTTCGGCTTTCGCCATAGGATGCAACCCCAGGCAGCTAAAACGCATGCCAACAACTGAGTGCAGTGCCTCCCGATGTGCGTAAAGGTAGGATAGGCCTACTTCCAAAGTTTAACAAAAAGATGAACGACATATCGTAAAACGATACGTCATTCATTGATTTCATGCTGTGAGTCAGGGGTGGAAATTGTAGACACGTGTTTCGTCCTAATTGGGACTCTTCAGTACAATGTATCTTGCTAACACACAGCACAATTTAGTCACTTAATAGTGAGCAAAATGATAAAAATAAATAAAAATAAAATAGCACGGTGGGTTCGGCTTTCGCCATAGGATGCAACCCCAGGCAGCTAAAACGCATGCCAACAACTGAGTGCAGTGCCTCCCGATGTGCGTAAAGGTAGGATAGGCCTACTTCCAAAGTTTAACAAAAAGATGAACGACATATCGTAAAACGATACGTCATTCATTGATTTCATGCTGTGAGTCAGGGGTGGAAATTGTAGACACGTGTTTCGTCCTAATTGGGACTCTTCAGTACAATGTATCTTGCTAACACACAGCACAATTTAGTCACTTAATAGTGAGCAAAATGATAAAAATAAATAAAAATAAAATAGCACGGTGGGTTCGGCTTTCGCCATAGGATGCAACCCCAGGCAGCTAAAACGCATGCCAACAACTGAGTGCAGTGCCTCCCGATGTGCGTAAAGGTAGGATAGGCCTACTTCCAAAGTTTAACAAAAAGATGAACGACATATCGTAAAACGATACGTCATTCATTGATTTCATGCTGTGAGTCAGGGGTGGAAATTGTAGACACGTGTTTCGTCCTAATTGGGACTCTTCAGTACAATGTATCTTGCTAACACACAGCACAATTTAGTCACTTAATAGTGAGCAAAATGATAAAAATAAATAAAAATAAAATAGCACGGTGGGTTCGGCTTTCGCCATAGGATGCAACCCCAGGCAGCTAAAACGCATGCCAACAACTGAGTGCAGTGCCTCCCGATGTGCGTAAAGGTAGGATAGGCCTACTTCCAAAGTTTAACAAAAAGATGAACGACATATCGTAAAACGATACGTCATTCATTGATTTCATGCTGTGAGTCAGGGGTGGAAATTGTAGACACGTGTTTCGTCCTAATTGGGACTCTTCAGTACAATGTATCTTGCTAACACACAGCACAATTTAGTCACTTAATAGTGAGCAAAATGATAAAAATAAATAAAAATAAAATAGCACGGTGGGTTCGGCTTTCGCCATAGGATGCAACCCCAGGCAGCTAAAACGCATGCCAACAACTGAGTGCAGTGCCTCCCGATGTGCGTAAAGGTAGGATAGGCCTACTTCCAAAGTTTAACAAAAAGATGAACGACATATCGTAAAACGATACGTCATTCATTGATTTCATGCTGTGAGTCAGGGGTGGAAATTGTAGACACGTGTTTCGTCCTAATTGGGACTCTTCAGTACAATGTATCTTGCTAACACACAGCACAATTTAGTCACTTAATAGTGAGCAAAATGATAAAAATAAATAAAAATAAAATAGCACGGTGGGTTCGGCTTTCGCCATAGGATGCAACCCCAGGCAGCTAAAACGCATGCCAACAACTGAGTGCAGTGCCTCCCGATGTGCGTAAAGGTAGGATAGGCCTACTTCCAAAGTTTAACAAAAAGATGAACGACATATCGTAAAACGATACGTCATTCATTGATTTCATGCTGTGAGTCAGGGGTGGAAATTGTAGACACGTGTTTCGTCCTAATTGGGACTCTTCAGTACAATGTATCTTGCTAACACACAGCACAATTTAGTCACTTAATAGTGAGCAAAATGATAAAAATAAATAAAAATAAAATAGCACGGTGGGTTCGGCTTTCGCCATAGGATGCAACCCCAGGCAGCTAAAACGCATGCCAACAACTGAGTGCAGTGCCTCCCGATGTGCGTAAAGGTAGGATAGGCCTACTTCCAAAGTTTAACAAAAAGATGAACGACATATCGTAAAACGATACGTCATTCATTGATTTCATGCTGTGAGTCAGGGGTGGAAATTGTAGACACGTGTTTCGTCCTAATTGGGACTCTTCAGTACAATGTATCTTGCTAACACACAGCACAATTTAGTCACTTAATAGTGAGCAAAATGATAAAAATAAATAAAAATAAAATAGCACGGTGGGTTCGGCTTTCGCCATAGGATGCAACCCCAGGCAGCTAAAACGCATGCCAACAACTGAGTGCAGTGCCTCCCGATGTGCGTAAAGGTAGGATAGGCCTACTTCCAAAGTTTAACAAAAAGATGAACGACATATCGTAAAACGATACGTCATTCATTGATTTCATGCTGTGAGTCAGGGGTGGAAATTGTAGACACGTGTTTCGTCCTAATTGGGACTCTTCAGTACAATGTATCTTGCTAACACACAGCACAATTTAGTCACTTAATAGTGAGCAAAATGATAAAAATAAAATTAAATAAAAATAAAATAGCACGGTGGGTTCGGCTTTCGCCATAGGATGCAACCCCAGGCAGCTAAAACGCATGCCAACAACTGAGTGCAGTGCCTCCCGATGTGCGTAAAGGTAGGATAGGCCTACTTCCAAAGTTTAACAAAAAGATGAACGACATATCGTAAAACGATACGTCATTCATTGATTTCATGCTGTGAGTCAGGGGTGGAAATTGTAGACACGTGTTTCGTCCTAATTGGGACTCTTCAGTACAATGTATCTTGCTAACACACAGCACAATTTAGTCACTTAATAGTGAGCAAAATGATAAAAATAAATAAAAATAAAATAGCACGGTGGGTTCGGCTTTCGCCATAGGATGCAACCCCAGGCAGCTAAAACGCATGCCAACAACTGAGTGCAGTGCCTCCCGATGTGCGTAAAGGTAGGATAGGCCTACTTCCAAAGTTTAACAAAAAGATGAACGACATATCGTAAAACGATACGTCATTCATTGATTTCATGCTGTGAGTCAGGGGTGGAAATTGTAGACACGTGTTTCGTCCTAATTGGGACTCTTCAGTACAATGTATCTTGCTAATTTTTTTATTATGATTATTGTCCCAAATTTCTATATAATAATTGGTTAAATTAGGAATGAAATTATACAAGTAATTATTTTTTTTTATAAAAGCAGAAGGAATATATTTTATAATTAGACCTTGTCAGAACTCCGTTCTTTGGTCTTATTGTGATCTAGTTTGGAGCAATAAAATCTGAGGTCTCTCGCAAAAGACATTCTTTCTAAAGAATTGTACGATCTCATTTAAATATTCCGGAAACTTAGATTTATATTCCTTCTTTACAGAGGCGAAGCTAACACAATTAAACGAATTCCTCCACAAATATAATTCAATTTATACAATATTCAAGTCAGAAGTAGAGCAGTGAAAAAGTTTCCAGGTCTGTCTTCATTACCTTCGTTTTTAACATAATTGAATTAAAACTCTGCATGCTTATCAATTATTTAAAACAGTCACGGTGATGTTTTCTGTAATAACAGAATCCAGGAGTTGTACAAGGAAGTGGCTGGCTAACTGTACTCTGGATAATTTATTACGCTGTTCCGAACTCCCGGGCTTGGATAAATGGGAAAAGATTTTTGTCTGTTGTCTCTCGATGAAAATCAGAGGTCCGGGAGCAGTTTCCTGATGTATATATATATATATATTTAACGCTTTTGTTTTGCTTCCTTCGAAGCCCTTTATCTCTAGATTGCATACCGCTACTGCATGATATAGCAGAACGACTTCATTTTCCTTCACTCATTAATAAATACCCAGTAAATCGAAGTAAGTGACGCGGAAAATTTATACTAATTAAAGATAATATGAGTATTTATAGGAATTTCAATAAACAGGGAAATATCTCACAATTCTCAACAAATAGGTATGACTAGTAAGAGATGTTGAATCCCTGAATTTTGTCGACTAAATCTCGTCAAGAGGTAAAAAAGGTGCAATCTTGAGACTTGTTTAAATATTGCATTAGAGAATTCACATTTTTTTGCACAGTTATATTTTTTCCCTAAACATCACATAAAATACTTTGGAAATCCTTTTATTATTGTGAAACCTTCGTGAAACAAAAAGATGAAAGAGAAGTGGTCGGTTGACAGAAAATCATTCCCAGTAAGTTGTTTCTGGAATTTGCTCCACAAAAGCTATAAGACATTAAATCGCTTTATTCTTTTCTTGACATGTGGAGAATTATATTGTTTGTATTTATTTTATTAACCGGAATTTGAAATCAGAGTTGTTTTTCATATTACGATGATTTAAAAAGATATACAGTGTGGAAAAGCCAAATGGAATAAATTCGATAATAAATCAATGAAGATGGTTGCGAAAAAACGCTCGGACACATCGATTAGTATTTTTAGTTGCGCATTTTTTTCAATGAAAACTTTTTATACAGGGTGTGTCGTGTAACAGTGCTCAATACCAACTTTCTTCTTTCAAATCAAACACCCTGTATATTATTACATTTTCAGATTGCCTGAAAAAATGTAATAATAATGCTGTTTATAATTCAAAATTGTAACGAGTGATTTTTGAGTTATAAACAAATGAAAATCGCAATTTTTAATTTTCAAAACAGTGTACACCGATAACGGCTCAAGATGTCGGAAAACGGCTTACATGTCCCTATCCTAATTTTTCATGTAGTATCCTATTGTGTGGATGAAATTTTTATACAGGGTGATTAAAAATCTGGTAATTTTCATGACCCTGTATAAAAATTTAAACTACCTAATAGGGCTCTGAATGAAAAGTTAAGATAGGGACATGTAAGCCGTTTTCCGACATCTTGAGCCGTTATCGGTGTACACACTGTTTTGAAAATTAAAGAATGCGATTTTCATTTGTTTATAACTCAAAAATCACTCGTTACAAATTTGAATTAAAAACAGCATTATTATTACATTTTTTCAGGCAATCTGAAAATGTAATAATATACAGGGTGTTTGATTTGAAAGAAGAAAGTTGGTATTGAGCACTGTTACACGACACACCCTGTATAAAAAGTTTTCATTGAAAAAAATGCGCAACCAAAAATTCTAATCGATGTGTCCGAGCGTTTTTTCGCAACCATCTTCATTGATTTATTATCGAATTTATTCCATTTGGCTTTTCCACACTGTATAATCACGCAATGACTTGTAATATATCTTCTCTTCCGAAAGGGTTAAAATCAACATAGATTTCGATCAATGATCGAAGACAAAAATACGAAATATTACCGTTACATATAAATGAATAATATACAAGGTGTTTACTATATTTACTTTCCGTTTGTCGATAGTTTGTCTTCATCATTCCAACAATTGCAAAAGTCTGTAATTCCGACTTCTGATTCCAAAAGGGCGAGTTTTCCTGCCCTTTACCAATATATTAGCAGTATTGACTGGCCAGTTTTAGTTGGCCTTACCGACCCCAATGAAGCTTGCGAGACCTTTTATGATCTTTTATGACCCTACAATCCCCTCTGAATGATAATGTACCCAAGACTGTGCCCAAGATTGCAGGTTTTCCACCGTGGTTCTCGCCTCATATAATTCAGCTTATAAAACGCAAACATAGGCACTGGAAAAGGTTCAAAACACAAGGTATTATTACTGCGTGTGACGAATTTCATATTTTGAGACGTACAATTAAATTTGAAGTCTGTAAAGCGCATCGAGGGTATGCTGGCCTGGCTGCATCGAATTTGATAAGTAATCACAAATTATTCTAGTCATTTGTAAATTCTATCAAGAGATCCGGGTCTGCTCACAAGGCGATATCCTACGATGGTTTAGATTATCCTAGCGCTACAGTCGAAGCATTTGATGATTATTTTCAAAGTACGTAGGTACTTAAGTCACAATGACGGAGTCGAGTCTGTTCAGCGAGATTTGCCGTCTTACAAAAATAATTCTCTTGTGATTCTGTCGTTTTCTGACAATAATTAGTATGTCTTATCGTCTGAATAATTTTGGTTCATTATTAACCAGCATTCATGCTGAGGGACTACGCTTCTGCGTACCCTATTTCTATTTTTTTAAATTATTTATCCATCAGGAAGAGCATCTTCTCTGACATTTTAAGAGGTCGTCTACTCCAGTCTTTAAGAAGGGCTCTAGAAACGTTGAGAATTACAGATAGATTTTAATCATCTCCAATTTTTCTAAGGTCTCCGAGATGCACAGAGTTATATACTCTATATATACACAGAGTTATATATAGAATCATGTAAAATGTTACATATCGTCTGTCCACTGAGTGTTGTCCGTTGTCATGCCACATTTATTCTGACTAAACAATTTCATTTAATTCGATTTGATTCGTACACTTATTTCTAAGTCGAACCAGATGTGGTATCGCAGTTCGTGTCAGTGGCGTGTGTTGAGGAATAATGAATATCCTACAAATATATTATTTCGACAAGTTATTGACGAAGTAGAGCCTTGCAACTTTTTGATAACAAATATATATAATGCAAGTAAATAAGAATGATAATAATTATTGTTATCATCATGATAGAAATATCATTATAAATATATCATGTCACCTACCTGCTGGTTGCCGTTTAAAAGAAAGAATAACACCTCCGTTTTCTTATTATGCAAGTAAAATATTCCAGCAATTTAACCACAAGACCACGTACTAGGGAGTTCAATCGTTTCCCAGGCAAAACAAGGAAATAGATTTTTAGGCATTCGCGCAATTAATAAGTTACTCATCGTTTATCACACCGTACAATATCACAGGTAATTCTGCTAATTTCGTATTAAAAACGTTTCAAATCACAACACAAACCTCATTAGTATATTTAGCGCTGTCACTGACACTACTGACAAGTAGCCGATCAGCTGGACGACAATCTTATCGTAATATCGTATCAATCTAAGCGTATCAAGACGCGAGTCGGTACTTCCGTCTCACTCTCGCTCATCTTTTTAGAATTGCGGACGATTCAAACGTATTTCTGACAATACGTCCCATGTTAACTCGATTGACTATGCAATGCAATAGAAGGAGTAAGAAACATAACGAGATGATGTATCCTTAGTTACCACAACAGACAGACTCTCAGTGTACAGACTCTATCAGAGTTTCAGCATGGTTTTGTCTCGTGTCGCTCAACAGTGATGAACCTCACTTCTTTTACACAACACGTGGCTCAATCACTGGATCGCAGGCAGCATATTGATTTCGTTTATACACACATAAAAATAATTATTTGAAATAAGTAAATAAGTTTTTATTCAAGTATATCGAATCTTTGTATATAAGCAAAACTTTTATTTTCTTAAAAGAAGATAATAATTTGCTTGGGATTGAATGTTTGTACGAAGTAATGTGATCTTGAAGAAAATAATTAAATAACTTAGTTCAAGTATATCAAAGTGTTAAATTAAATTTTTAGTATCCTTGAAGTAATTAATTCACTTACTTGATTCAAGCAGATTATAGTATTAGATTTAATTTTACGTGTTTTTGAAATAACGAATTCAGGAACTTCGTTTAAGTATATTAAAGTGTTGGATTGAATTTTTCGTACCCTTGAAATAATTAATTCACTAATTTGGTTCAAGTATATCATAGTGTTGGATTTAATTTTCCGTACTCTTGAAATAATGAATCCAGTAACTTCGTTCAAGTATATTAAAGTTTTAGGTTGAATGTTTCATACCCTTGAAATAATAAATTCACTGAACTTGGTTCAAGTATACCAAAGTCTTAGGTAGAATGTTTCATACCCTTGAAATAATAAATTCACTGAACTTGGTTCAAGTATACCAAAGTGTTAGGTAGAATGTTTCATACCCTTGAAATAATTAATTCACGAAACTTGGTTCAAGTATATTAAAGTGTTAGGGTGACTTTTTCGTACCCTTGGAAGAATAATAGCAAATGATACATTCAAAGAAAATCACTATTTCTATTGAATTAAAGACTTTAAAGTAAATATTTGATATGTTTAAAACTATTATTTAAAATTTCCAAATACAGTCTACTCTTTAAATAAAAAATACTTAAAGCAAGAAAATCCGCTATTCAATAATTTAAGGAAATTACATATTATTATTAACTACTGCATAAAAAAATAAAATTTATTTTATTATCAAGAATTATTGTTAATATAGGTGTTTAAAAGTAGTAATAAGCAATAATTACATTAGGTGGAATGTGGAGTTATACAAAGAAATATACGAGTATAGTTTTGGAAAATTTGTTTTATTTTCTAAGTTAGGTAGGTACCTATTTTATAACGTAAAAAAATAAATAGATATATATAATAACAAAACAAATAACAAATTTATAAATACAATACTGAAAATTTCTAAATAACAAGAAAAAAACAGATTTGACCTAGTTATACTTATAGTGTGTCTACGTAAGTTGGAGTCATAATATGGAAAACTTTTTTATTACCCATTTTAGGAAATATAGTTATTTTTTCCATAAAAAGTTGTGCATGGTCTGAAACCTAAAACGTAACAGTCAGATATCAGATTTTTACAGTCGTATACGAGGTTTGTCCAAGAACACGAATCTTGCCAAAGAGCAAAGTAACTTTATTTTTGACAATATCAAAAATTGTTACTTTAAAAAGTTGATCAAGTTGATCAGAATCTGAAACAACATTCAAAATTTCAATTTATCAAGGAAAAGTTTCAAGTAAAAAATCGACTTATCAGTCACGTGTTTTAGTTTTTATCCTGTTAATTTTTTATTTACTCAAGGTTGTAACTGGATATTTGAATGTTGTTTTCAAATCTGATCAACGTTTTGAATATTTTTTAATTTTGTCAAAAATAAAGCCTACTTTACTCTTTGGTAAAATTTATATTTTTGGACAAACCTCGTATACGGCTGCAAAAATTGGTGTCAGCCTATTTCGTTTTAGGTTTTAGCCCAAGGACAACTTTTTATAGAGATACACTTTTTTTCCTAAAAAGGGCAATAAAAAAAGTATTCCATATGACTCCAACTTATGTAGCTTAGGTACTTACTGTAGATAATATATTACATAATATCACATCAAACTTAACCATTATTCTTAATTTTCTTCAGTTTTCAACGCAAAAGAAGTTCTATAAAAAATATGCCACATGGAACAAAATATCTATACAGTGAGTTTCCTTTTCAATACATGGCAACATAAGGATTTACCATGCTAAAACTTTACCTTATATTAACGGTTTTCCTGCATTTTTGTTATTTGAGGGGGTTTTGTCGTTAGTCATGGCAATAATAGAAATTATGTCACAAATTAAAAACTTTTTCTCTGGCTTAAGAAACTTAAAATAAATAACTACGCACGCAGTAACATAAGAAGCTTTTCTTTCAGCTTTTCTTAAGAAATGATTCGCCAAAATTTACGAAAATTACATTTTACATATTATGTGATTACCCTGATATACCTCTAAAAATTTTATACCCTGCTTTGGTTCCTACATAACCCTCATACATACATTACCTATGTGTTTGTAAAATAGGTTTTTAATTTTTATGTTTTCTATTTATATACTCATAGTTTTATAGCTAGTATTATAAAGGCTGAATAAGTTAACAAGCAGATTTCTGGGGTCGTTTTAAAAAATGTTAATAAAAGTAATTTGACATGAATATTAGCTTTAAAAATGGTATCATGCAGAAATCTGCCCGTTAGCTTAATGGTCCTTTATAATACTGGCTGTTAGATTTATAATCATAATAATTGTGATATGTATAAGATACCATTAGATAGACGGTGGAGGGTGCATGGTATAGGTGAAAATAGATCTTTTAAATCTAGTATTTCTATTTCATTTAAGTAAGACGCTGTGTAAGCTCGATAGTGTGCATCAAAAGAATCTGTGCGCATCCTTTTGCATATGAACTTGCATGTTGTTTTATCGTCCACTAGAACATGGATTATTTCAAAAAATGAAAGCTCGTTATTTTCCCTTTCCAAAACCACAATTGATTTCCCATCATATCGAACACCGTTAATTTCAAAAAACGTTACAGCATTAAATCCACTTAATACATTACACTCCGGTTCATAAATCGTTCCAATCTGTATTATATCTTGAAGACCTCTTTGTGATATAAGTCTATAGCAAAATTTCAGTTGAAGACGCATTGAAAGACTATATGGTAAGTTTTTTCTGCATCTCAAAATATTTGACTTTAAATCTCTATGTTTGGCTTCAAATCTAATTGACGAAACATGAATTGGAGGTCCAATTTTTAAAATTATTCTTGGATAATGTATAAGGAAATGATGTTTGGGTTTTAGATTATCTTGAAAGATATTTATATATTGAGTATGGTGATCAGAAATCAGAACTGTCAATAAGTTTGTTGTTGCAACTGAAATAGATGGCGAAGTTAAGATATCTGTAATTTCAAGCAACAATAAATAGAAGTCCCATATTTCATCCTCTTTAGGAACCAAGTCTCCTACTATAAACCTAAAATTTTTCACTAATATATACATTTCGGTGGCTGAAGATATGATACAATTATTTTTAAGATGTTGCAGTTTAATAGGCGGGGGTTGATTTCTTTCGTTATTCGCATATTTAAAATATTTTATTCGAGAGTTTAAAATGTCAAGGGTAAAATGTTTTCTTTTTATTAGTGCATTAATTATATGTGCCATGTCATACCTATGCACTCCTTCAAACAAATCATGCATAATATCGCATGTTAAGTTTTTATACATATGAAAATCAGTCAAGTCGTGCCAAACGCATTGTTCTTTAATTCCAAAGTTACCTTCGTTTACATGTGCTTCATATTCCTCTGGTTTCCTCAATTTTTCAGGAATTTCTTTATTTTGAGACGCATTTTCTTCTTTTCTACCTGTGCAGAATCTACAGTAATAATTTGATGAAAAACTTTCTACACACCCGAAAATGGAATGAATACCTAAATTGTCTCCAGATATTAAAACTACCTTGAAATATACTTTTCGAGAATTAATGTCAATTCCGTGTGTTTCTAAGTTGTTGAGAGCTTCTATTAATTTGCTAAAGACTATTTTATTACCGAAGTAAACCCTATCTGAGCTATGAAAAAGTACAGCTAGAAATATATTTTCCAGTTTGCTTGAAAATTCAGGCGGCAATGATGCTATTGTGAGGTATACAGCACCTAGCTTATAGGTTCCTGCATGACTGCCTAAAGGGTTTCCAGTTTCAAAGTCATCGAAATACACCACTATTGGTAAAATAGTTTTTTCTTTATTAGCAAAGAAATCCCTAAACAGCGAACCATTAACTATATTATACATACAATTCGATGTAATATCGCAATTGTTATTTAAAAGCTCATTTTGATGGTCTATAATTTTATTAAATACACCCGGCAATTCTAGAAATTTTTTTAATGTCGTGTCTATTGGTATGTAACAACTGGTCCGGTCCTTAAGTATGAGAGAAACGATGTTTTTATTATATGACCGCTCTTCAGAGGATCCCAGTCTATACTCAATTGGCCTTATGAGATAATTTGAATTTTCAAAATATTTTTCTCGTTTGTATTCCGTTATAACCGACTCAAACGGACTTTTAACTAAATTCAGCATGTTTATTAAAATTTCATTCTTTTTTGGGTCAACATTATATTCTTTTGAAACAATATCACAGCATGTAATTATGAAGTCAATGATCCCTGATTCCAAAAAACTTGACATGCATTGAATTATATCTTGAATAGCCGATTTATGCAAAGATAGCTTGTCATAGAAAACAGAAATCAATTTGATTACTGCAGTACTGAGTACTTCCTTATATTTTATAAAATTAAAATTCATTTCATCATGACTGCTGTTACTGTCTTCTGGAATATTAGAGTTTCCAAACGAAAAACAGGAATCAGACTTGGCACGTTTATGTGATGAACTGGCCAAGTCTTCATCGAAATCAGTTTGCCTAGAATGACCTTCATCATCAGTATCATTGGGATCTTGGATTACACAATAATGTTTAAGATGCAAATGCTTCTTGAAAACGGATTTTCGATGGAATGATCTTTTACAATTTAAATCGGGACAAGTGAAATTATTTGTTAAATTATGGATGTACTCTAAATGAAGAATAAATTTTTCAGGCTGCAAAAATATTTTACCACACTCTCCACACTCCATCTTATCTAGTGGTTCTTGAACATACCAACTAAACACAAACAGCTACTTACTTCTCAACTAATTATTGTCTTAACAATAAAACAGTCTTAAGATTTAACAATCTCAATCAGGTCCATAATATAAGGAATTACTAAATCGTATTTAGAATCTATGTTGTAAACTCCTTTTTGTATTAAATAATAGATATGTTCAGCCTGTGGTGGATATTTTGCATTTAGGACATGAAACATTTGAAAACAAAGGTCAAATGCAGACCTTGTAGTTTGGCATGCGTATCTTATCTTATCAATAATTACGTACGCATTTTTAATGTCCTTAATACTTGGACCTTCTATGATTACATATGGCTGTATGGGCTGTTTTCTTGTAGCTGCCTTCTGCATTTGTGCTTCAATAATAGATGTTATATCACCAGGAATCTTAAAAAAATATAGAAAATATAAGTACTTCATAAAATAATTTTTTACCAAGTGATTATACCTTGGCATGACAAACAATAGCCTCAGCGCTTTCTACTGTGGAAAATTTCCAATGGGTTTTCCCGACAGAGATTCTTCCTCTCGGTGGGACTAAATATGGCAAGGTTGACAGTTGTATTGTGAACCTTGCGTCTGGAAAAAAGAATATATTTTACTGAGGCATGATCGATAATTGCACCATGTATAATAGGTATACACAATCTAAAAATCACGTGCTAAAAAACAATTTGCTGCTTTGCACAAATGAAAAAACTATTTTCAAAATACAGGAACTCATTTGCATTCAAGACATTTATTTGAAATATGATCTAAAAATTTGTTAATTTTTTAGAAACAATTAAAATTGTGTCATTTTTAGTAATTTTTGCATCAAATAAATATGTGCTATAGGTATATTTAAATCGAGATTTAAATCATAGCTAAATATCATCTTACCATCGTTCAATGTATCATCATCCAGCAACGATAGCAACTCTACGGCATAATTGTCTTTTAAATGTGGTTTCTTTTGATCAACAATTTTTCCAAAAAATGTCTCCCAGTTTAAAAGAATCTTAAGAGACGTGTCAGTGTTGTAGAGCTTTTCAAAGTCCATAGAAATCTTAAAAACAAATGTCTTAAGCATTTGTAACACAATATAAAAACTTATTATACTCACCAATGAAACAGACCTGGGATCCTTCAGGATAGGCCATTCTTCTATAAATTCTTGCACAGTTATAACCTGAGACTTCTGTCGTATTTCAAAAGTATTTTTCCACTTTTCTACTGCCTCATTCCATGGTTCAGTTTTATGACGAAGCCATAAAACATCATTTGACAATTGTTCTAAAATTAATTTGAATTGTTTTAAAATGCTATTATGAGAAAGTGCTATGAGAATGAGATAAAATTTTTGTCAGCTTACCATTATTATCGTCTACAGTTTTTTTTGTTTCTGTTATGCAACTGTCGTCTAATTTCCTCTTTTTTGGACCTATTTCACTATAACATTTATAAATCAAATTCTTGCATTTATCGACCAACTTTCCCCTTGCTAATACGGGACGTCCGGATTTTGAGTTTATTTTTTTTATAGCTGGTACATAATATGTAGATGAACATTCCGTGGGAAATAAACTCAGAATTTTTGCTGTAATTATGTTGTATTGCTCATGTTTGAGACGGCTAGAAATAATATAATCTAGGTGTAATAAATGACAATAATTGATATAAACATAACATTCATAAGTGATGGAAACCAACTTACTTTTTCACTATATAATTGAACAAGTGTTTTACTATAATATCCGTTAGACGGTTTCTTCTGGTAGTATCTAAGTTTTGATTTGTCTTATAAAAATTTATTATGCTCAGTCCTAAGGGACTGGTAGATAGTAAAGTTGCTAGGTCAAAGTCTGGAAAACTAGGCTGCAATATATAATCTTCAAAGTTGATTACATTGGTATTAGATGACGACGTCTCCTCTGTTTCGTTCTCATTTGCTAAAATATCATCATCATTAAACGCATTTTCTGTTGCAAGGGTTTCGACACTGTCAGTTGAAGCTACACTAACGTTAGCCTGAAAGAATATGGGATACATATGAGATACTTTATACGTCATTACAACATATTTTTGAATGAAAATATCATAAATTGAAATGGATAGATTGAATTCGAAATGAAAACATGTACATCAAAGATTTTCAGAAACGCTAATCGGTTTTTAACAGTCCTGAAGCCATTAAAAGGCGTACAGGTTGAAGTTAGTTACTTCTCGTAGAGATGTCGTTTATCGTAATTAAACAGGTATTTGGTTTATTATAGCTTTTTTTATTTATTATAGAATTAATTGATGGCGTACATGTCTCATTCCGAGTTCGGTTTACCACATATTGTTTTATTCTAGAAAATGGTAGATAACATTAGGTTATGAACATTATTTAGGTCTTAGATTATGAATCTGCTATTTCACATTCTACGTATATAGGTGAAAAACATACAGGTTGTTGATGTGAATGTGTGACATAGCGAAATCACATGCAAAATGAAACTTTGTTAAATATTATCTTCCCTATTAAATGTTTTAGAATGAATCATTAAATGTAGCCTTGGTTAAGATTGAAAAGCTGCTGTTGAGTTCAAGTGTATTAATATTACGTCACAATTCACAAATAGAAATTTTTTTCTCGGAAATGGGGAAGACATAAAATCCTTACTCTCAACAGAAGCAGCTTTTCAATCTTAACAAATTGTAACACTTACATTTCTTTCTAAAACAATTTGGAGGTAACATTAACCAAAGTTCCAGTTTGGCATGTGATTTCCCTATGTCTCAAATTGAAGTCTAGATATAGGTAGTACGTAGTTTTATACTACTACCTATTATCCAGATATTATTATTTTGAGAATAACAAGAAACGATTTGGTCATAATACATTTAATTGTAGGACCGAATGAATTTATGTTCAAGAAGAGAGGCAATAAATTTTGGGTAATGTTGCTGATTGACACCCTGAGCTCCTCTCCACTAACTCATATCATTGGTCAGGTTAGCAAGAAAATAGAGCATATTTGGGAAAACTATACTAACAGCGGGTATTATAAAGGCTCATTAAGTTAACGGGCAGATTTCTGTGGCCATTTCTGAAGAAAGTATCCAGTTTAAGTGGAATTTTTTAAAATTTATCTATTCTTGACATGAAAGTAATTGCAAAAATATTGCAAAGATATTAGCTTCAAAAACGAGCACAGAAATCTGCCCGTTAGCCTAATGAGCCTTTATAATATTTGCTGTAAGTAATATACAGGATGTCCGTTTTTCACGTGCAACTAAAATTATTAAATTATTTTTTGTAGGTTGACATAACCCGTCAAAAGTTATCCATTTGACATTTCAAAAAATTTTCAAAGTCCACTATAGGTATTATAGATCCCAAAAATTAACAACAATAAAAATAAAATTCTCAAAACTTTTAGTATTCTTTAAAAAAAAGAATTTTTTTTATACCAAATATTATAGGAAAATTAAAACAAAACATAAGACAAGTATTATAACTTCATATTAAAGGTAAATTTGATTAAAAAAAATTTTTTTCGAAAAAAAAATCTGAATGTGATAGATTTTTGGTTTCCCCTATTTTTTTATACCGAACGACATAAAAAAACAATATGGCGGTCATATGAAAAACAAAAGTTGAGTTTGAAAATTGAGATCTAGTCAGCTTTGAAAATTTTTGTAATGTCAAATAGATGGCCTTTAATGGTTTATGTTAACCTGCACAAATAATTTATTAATTTTTAATAATAAGAAAGATAGGGCTAAAATAAGAAATTTTGGTTTTCAGTTTTTTCAGGATTTTTCAGCAATGACTGCAAATAACCTGAATTTATTTTCACATTCTTATTAAACACAAAAATTCGTCAATTTGCCTGCTTTAACCAACTTCATATCTCTTAAGATAAACGAGATCCCCATAGTGACACGCGAAAAACGGACAGCCTGTATTTCTGTGTGTATAATTCAACATCCAAATTTCATTAAACTGATGTCAAATAATTACTTATTATTACTTTTGCATATCTACCTTTTATTACTAATAATTTATAATAAATTATTTATTATTTTTAATATTATTATTTATGCAATATATATTATACTAATAAGTAATTTCCTTCTATTGAATAGGAGATGTTCTTGTAGGAAGTAGACAGCAACTTTTCAAAACAAGCAAATTAAATATGTAATATGGTTTGAGTACCTATACCAAATTACTTGCTTTAAAGTCTTTTTAACTCAAAGAAATAAAAATTTTCTTTGAATGAATCATTTATATTATTATTCGAAGAGTACGAAAAATTAAATCTAACACTGTGATATATGTACTTGAACCGAATTACTGCTTATTTACTTATTTCAAATAATTATTTTAATGTATTTAGGTTTTTCCCTTAAAACTTACTGCCCTTGCAGCTTTTTCATCTTCTAAGTATATTTTATATTTTACTTAATCTGCTTTAATTTTCATAAAATTTCAAGGAACAAAAACTACCCTGACCAATGCTCTTAACTTAGTGGAGAGGGGCTGTATAATGGACGGAAACCAGCAATATTACCAGATTTTGAATAATCTGTACTTCAGATTACTAATCAGATTTGTTAAATTTTGTAAAAACTACGAACTGCTATGATTTCGTGAAACTAATACATTCATTATGCGAGTCTAGTGAATACCCTTATAGGTATCATCAGTATGGTCTAAATACTACATGAAAATTATCAGCATTTTATATGACCTATTCGTATCTTCCTCAAAAGTTTTCATAAAAACGTTTGAGTACAACTACTTATTATAATATATTTTTTATTTATTGAAACAAACCTGCTTGATCGTTTCATAAAATTTTGCACTAAACTTTATTCGTTTCCCAACACTTGGTATTAATTCCCTGATTAATTCTGGCGTCAGTAAGTGCATGTTTTCAATTGTAATATCATTACCTGCAACAGTTTTGTTCAATACCTATAATACTTAACTAATTTAACAAGTACGGCAGTACAATATTTATTAAATATTTCACTGAATAGAGTTTCACGTACCTTTAAACGCAGCTACCAGGTCTTCACAGTCCCAGTCTTTTAGAAGGTCTTCCATTATTTATTAACGAATTAACGAAGTATAGCTATTCGTTTTAAAAGAAAAATTAGCACAAGCAAAAGCACGCACTTCCAAATTGGAATGATGGCTGCGAACAGGCGGAAACCGACAGAGCCTAGCAGGATGTCTAGCGTTACGTTACGTTACACGTATGCGAGAAAAAACGGCGTCACTATAATATAGTTGAGTAAATCACCGACTTCAATGAAAGGAATTGAATACTTGAATCGAACCAGCCAAATATTTAATCAGAAATACAATACCAAGAACATTACGGTCTTGAATCATACCAATATATTCTCGGCTGAAATATAATTTACTTGAGTAAAACTTATGGGCTTCTTGAAAACAAGAATTTATAACGATTATTTTAACATTATGGTAGTCTTCAAGCAAATTTTTAAATGCTTATTTCAAGTTAAATTTCTTGCAAAAAGTAAAATGTTCAATTAAATATTATTCTTACTTGAAATATAACATAGTTTTGTGATGAATATGACATTCCTTAACGGAAATAGTTTTTTCTCATTTCAAGTAATTATTTTCAAAACTATTGAATTACTGTATTCGAATAAATCTTTTTATGTGTGTACGGACTTCTCCAGGGTCTTTGATCACATCGAACACATATTCTCTCCAATCCAAGATAAAGTCTTTTGTCATCGGATGCTCTCCTTAAGTTTTTTCTTCCTATCTGGATTCGAGAACTCAGAGAGTACCTACATGACTAAATGTTTTTTTATTTAGCCAATTATTGTTCATCTGGAGTGCCTCAGGGGACAGTACGGGGCTCCTCTTATTTCTACTGTTTGTTAATGATATTGTCTATCAATTAAGTGTCAGGTGTTTATTTTATGTTGATGATCTGAAGATAATCCACAGCATACGTACAATAGACGTAGTCATTTTCTCCAGTCGTCTCTGTCGAGTCTTTTAGTTTGGTGTCGGCGGAATGGTTTGAGTTTGAACGTCGCTAAGGCCCGGTTGTACCATCCAAGTTCAACGGCGGTTCAAAGTTGAACCAAGATCGGCGTCACATTTGTGTTGTACCACGTCGGTTCCGCGTACTGAACTTGATTCCAACTGCCGGTTCAGTTGAACGGCCATTGGGGTCCGTTTAAACCCATTCGGTATAACGCGGCCGCCGGAAAACTTAGTCCATCCCCTGAACTCAGTTCAGTTCTGAACAGAGTTCACCGGCGAATGGTACAACCGGGCCTAAGTGTCAAGCAGATGTCATTTTCATTGTGTCCCCAGGCGGACCCATTTCCCTACACCATTCACACAGTTGTGTTAGGGAGGCTTAAGACGATCACGGATGTCAAGGATCTCCGTGTTTGGTTCGACTCATCACTCTCGTTTAGACCTCATTATCCTGAACCTGAAGAATGTCGCAATGAATTAAGGTACTTTCTACTGTCATTGCTGACGCCGATGCCTTTTGAGGTCATTGTTTATGTCGTCGTCTCCTGTTTAGTCTGAATATATCTCGAACTAATATTTTACAGTTTTTACCACTCTACAAAATGATCTTCCTCTACCACAGTTTACAGGATTCACTAGATATATTTGCTTGTAATACTGCTGCAATAAGATAAGTCAAGCTGACCACAAAGTGAGTTCTTTCACACTGTAATATGGTAATTTATTAATGATGCAATGTCTGAATTGATCTTTATCTCTGTATTTTATTGTTTGACGAATGGTTCGAGAATCACGATTGAAATAATTCTTCCATCACACTTAGTCCACGAAACACGGAATATACAGGGCCAGTCTTTATTAATGCCGGATTTCCTCTTGGTACATTGTAAGTGGCAATTCGTGCAGCACAGGAGAAATAGTTTAAAAAATTCCTGGTTAATTGATCGAGATATCAAGAGGTATTGAAGTTTAGAACTCAACTTCTTCAATATGAAAATAGATACTACGGCTTCTTCTTTCAAATATCGTAGATTTTTTTTCAAAAGCAAGGTTTAAAAGAAATGAATTGATATGATGAATGATTGAATATGAATGAATAAAACTTCAGTTTATGGTATTCCAAAAATGAAAAAAAAAAGATGAAGTTAATTTCATTCATATAAAGATTTGTGCTTTTGAAAAAAATATATGAGATTTGAAAGAAGAGCCCGTAGTAAGGTATCTATTTTAAGCAAACATTTTTTTTTAACTGTCCTCAATAAACTGTTCTCAATTTTACCTCTTCATATCCCGGTCAATTTACAAGAAATATTTTTTTACCATTTTTCCTGTGCTGTACGAATTGCCCCCTGCATCAATTTTAGGAAACCCGCCATTAAAGACATACCCTCTATAAACCTGCTGACGGAAGTAAGTAACGAATTCAGTCTATAAGTGTAAAACGCATATGAAATAGAACTCGTAATGTAAATTTGTTAATTACTAAATGTTATATAAATAAAATTTAAGTGGTAAACTCGTGTTCAAATAAATCAAAACCGATAGGCTTTATGTATCAATGATTGCTTAAGTTAGTGCGGCTCTAAGTAATTGTGTAAAATAATTATATTTCTTTAATGAATAATAAATTGAGTCTGAATTTACTTTAGGTGTAGACGAACCTTTCAACGGTAAATCTGTAACAAAATGATACAGGGAATGATCTCTTCAGTTCTTTCCACAGATATGTTTAACAAAAAGCGTATTCACAAAAATTACCATATCAATTAAATTCAGCAGCGACTTTTGTTGAAAAAAAAAAAATAAATAAAACACAAATCAACTTCGTTTCCTAAAATGTATAAGTAGAACTTTCCTTGCTCGATTTACTTAAATCAATAATGTTATATTTGAATTTAAAATAATAATAATACTATACATTATTATAATATAATAATAAAATATTATAGTCAGATAATTGAGGGAATTATATTAGGGCAATATTAAAATATGTGATGAGTTGCTACAAATGAAGGTACAAGAGTCGACCTTCATTTGAGTTCATCCTTGCTATCAATATCTAAAGAAAAACCCCGTTAATTCCGTTGCAATTAATTATTTATACCTAATTATCTCTCTAGGCTGAAACATATTTGATTCTATACAGGGTGCACCATGTATCCTTCTCTATATTGCTATCTCTTAACGCTAACAGATACAGGGTCGGTTAAACAAGTCCAAAGAAGCGCAGTTTTGTGGCCATCTCGAATCCGTCAAAAAATGCAAGATATCTGTGACCGTTCCTGAAACATCCTGAAAAAACTGAAAAATCGAGGAATCTTATTTTTGTCATATCTTTCTTACAATTGAAAATTAATAAATAATTTTTCATAGCCTTACATAAGCCGTTATGAGCTATTCATCATCGTTTCAAAAATTTTCAAAGCCGACTAGATGCCAGAGTTTTCATAGTCAACATTCGTTTTTCTTATGGCCACCATAGTGTTTTTTTATGTTATTTGGTATAAAAAAAAATCATAAAAACAAAAAATTGTTAAACTTAAAAAAATAAATTAAAATTTTTTTTATTCTTCTTTTTTCTTTACAAAAAAACAACTTTTTAGACCGAATTTCATAGATAAATTGTAAAACCATAAGGCAAGCACTATTTCGGCGTATTTTACAAATGTTGACGTTTTTCGACGATATTTTTTTGGTTTTTCTTTGAAAAAAGAAGAATAAATTTTTTTTTTTTTAAGTTTATTAATTTTTGGTTTCCATTATTTTTTTCATATCGAACGACATAAAAAAAATAATATGGCGGCCATAAGAAAAACGAAAGTTAACTGTGAAACCTCTTGGTTCTAGTCGGCCTTGAAAATTTTTGTAATGTCAGATGGGTAGCTCTTGACGACTTATGTAAGCCCACAAAAAATTATTTATTAATCTTCAATAATAAAAAAGATATGGCAAAAAATAGAAATCACGATTTTTCAGTTTTTTCAGGATATTTCAGGAGCAGTCACAGATATCTTGCATGTCTTGACGGATTCGACATTGCCACAAAACTGTGCATCTTTTCTCTAATTTAACCGACCCTGTATCTCTTAGCGTTCAGGAGATAGCAATATAGAGAAGGATACATGGTGCACCCTGTATAGATAGTTGAATATCCTGTTCAGAAATTCCAGAATCTATCGATACCTACATATTAAAATGCATTTCCCGACTACTTCACAATACAATTCGTTCGCGTAAGACTAAGAACTTCAATATGTTCCGACAATTTCCTACCTGGTACAAAAAGTTAGTGTGTAGAAGTGCGGTACTGACCTGGAATCACAGTGTTTAACTTTCCAGGTCAGGGGACTAGGATACAAGCTCAAGCATTGTGGAGCGTTTAGTTGCAATATGCTACACAAAGGCGGCGTTTTGTTGTTTCAAAGCTCACCGGAATTCTCCCGGATGATCTTATACTCGAAGTAAGAAGTTCAAAATGACGAAATTTCCATCTTCAAGACCAGGCAGAGTCGTAATAACAGTCTAATCGTGACACTGTAAAGTGATTATTTTCAAATGATCAATTGGCTGCAAAGGTAAATTTTTGGTTCAAGATAAATCTTTTCAAGGATTTCTCATTATGTATTCCAAATTTTCAGGCATAATCTGTATCTCAGTTCAGGAAATGATGGTGGTGCTTTCACTCACGAGACTAATGATTTATTATTTCTATGAATGGAAAGAACATGGAAGATTATGTTGCAAGTCCCTGATGGTTTCCGTTGATTAATAGAGTTACAAACTCGATGACTTTGACTTCAATTAATAATCTCCCGCACGATTCTGTAATCTGTCAGCATCAATAATTCATTTAGAAGCAGTATTTATTGCGGCTGCTTTCGTGTGTAATACAGGAGGCCTACATGAGTATAAAATGGATATTGTGTGGAGAATCTGGTAGCCTTGAGGTACAAAATCACAGGTTCAGGCACGTTAGTGTGTGTATAATTTGTAAAATGGCAGCGCATGAAAGTTAAAGGGCATTTAGGTAATTGCTAGTTTTAAACTGTGTTAATCTTGCAGTAATAATCTCAAAATAATTGGACCTGCATGGATCTTATAGTCGGTTTAATTATATAGGGTGTGTAAATGAAGGTGGCTTTATTGCAAGTATTATAAAGTTTATTACACATGCTATTACGGTCATTATTAATGGCCAAATGTCTATATCGAGCGTGAAAGTTGATACGATTTGAAGCAAAAGTTGAAGCTGTCAATTCAATACGCAGAATTTTTCGTTAAACTGGCCTTCTAGTTAGGATTTTTCTCAACGAGTAAAATCGATTCGGAGTTATTATAGATGATGACAAAGATATGGTGATGTTATCTGAAAAAAATCCTCGGGCGCCATTCAGTCACTTTTATTCCTACCATCTAGAAGATGTCACCTGATACAAAAAGATGTGGAGGTGAACTGGAAAAATTGAACGTTTTTTTCCACTTTTGTCCACCCCAATTTTCGTTTGTTCGGAGGGGGGGGATAATTTTTGAAGATTTGAAAAATATGAAAGTATAACTTTTCTTTGAGATGCCCCTCCCCCGATATTTTCTTCTATGCTTAAAGCACTCCAATTTTGTATCATGGAAGCTATTAAGTGAGGACGTTTATAGCCCCCCCCCCTGACCTTAAATTTTGATCCGAACGAGATATAACTTTGGTACGAAAACCAATTGGCAGCGACTGCAACGTCACCTTTGACATTTGAAAAATCAGTTTTACGTCAAAAAGTATTAAAAATCATGACATTTGATTTGGTTTTCGTACCAAACTTCTATCTCGTTCGGAAATCTCGCTAGAAAATTGACGTTCACAGCGATTGCAACGTCATCTTTGATATTTGACAGAAATGTCAAACGTCAAAAAGTAGTAAAAAAAAACACATTTTATTTAGTTTTTGTTTGAAAATTCAAAATTTAAGGTCAGGGGGGGCTATAAACGTCCTCACTGTATGTATTCGTTAACAGTACGTCCGTATAAATGTGAGTTGAGGTTGTTTCTAAGAATACTTCTTGTTTTTTTTTACGAAGTTTTTGTAACTTTCTATTGTAAGGTGGACAAGCGAACGTGGACAAATCGTTGAGAATCGTATCCCCTATATGAAAATTAATGACAAATAAGGTACGTACACAAATATTCATGGGGGACTGTTAAATGTAAAATTTGTTTAATTTGACCGCAAGTTTTTTATGGTTGATTTAGAGATAATTTTTTTTTTATTTGGTCATAACTTTGACTTGGAGGATAGAAAAACAAAAATTTTGGTTGGACAAATGTAGAAAAATAGTGGACAAATGAATTCCGTTTGAAATTTATAAATATTCGATCTTAGGAACTTCACTGAGCCCTTCTCCAGCCCTCAAATATATTCTATTTAGAAAATTGGCAAATAAAGGGTTTTCCAACAAGAGGTGTTATTTTGAATCACCCGGTATTTCGGTAGCTGTCACTTTTGAAGCTTTTATTCTTTGACATTTGACAAGTAGAAACTACGCCATTACTAAAAATGGAACGATACACGCTTCAACAACGCATTGAAATTATTAAAATTTACTACAAAAATGGTGAAAATCTTGCAGTCACAGTTCGCAAAACTAAAGCATTTTTGGGTCAAAAATCATTTTTACTGATGAGGCCCATTTCCACCTCGGTGGCTACGTCAAAAAACAAAATTGCCGTATCTGGGGCTCAGAAAACCCAAGAGTTATTGTTGAGAAGCCTCTCCATCCTCAACGTGTGACTGTTTGGTGCGGTTTATGGTCCGGCGGGGTCATTGGACTTTACTTTTTCGAAAATGAGGTTGGGTCAACAGTTACGGTGAATAATGGATTGCGCTATCGAGAGATGATTAATGATTTTTTATGGTCGGAGTTGAATGGTATTGATCTGGATAACGTTTACTTTCAACAAGACGGCGCTACGTGCCACACGAGCAACGAAACCATTGCTCTTTTACGGGAAAAGTTTCCGGACCGTGTTATCTCTGGAAGAGGTGATCACAATTGGCCTCCGAGATCTTGAGATTTAACACCTTGCGACTTCTTCCTTTGGGGCTACGTGAAAGATAAGGTGTACGCCAACAGCCCAGCGTCGATTCAAGACCTCAAAGATGGAATTCGTGAGGCTATCGAGGACATAGGGCAGCCACTTTGCGATTTGGTTATGGAAAATTTCATGAAAAGGATATGGTTCTGTAAGCGTGGTCTTGGTGGCCATTTGGCTGATGTTGTTTTTCATTATTAACCGCATACCTTCCTCTTTATTATGAAATAGACATCCGATCATTTATCTCAAAAAATTGGCTTTTTCTTTGAATACCAAAATAACACCTCTTGTTATTGGAAAACCCTATACATGGGCAAAATGCTACATTGGAAGACTGTAAGTAGGCAAGCAGAATCAGACATGTAATGCGATGTCAGTTTGATGTGAAGTCGTCAATATACTCATCTATCCCACCTAGATCTCGAGAGCGTATATGTATAGAGTTAAACAATAGGTCATCAGGGTTGTTTGTGTAGTAGTTATTAGAAGCTCTTAAGATGAGACGATATACTCTTATTCTCATTTTATTATTAGAACATACATTATGATTCCATCAATAAATGAGGATAGCTTAGAGTAAGAAGGGAATTTTCGAGATATAAAGTTTAGATGCAGGAAATATTCGAGATAGAATTCTACTAGACCTATTAATTATTTGAGAGTCGAGAATTTTGATTCTTTCCATAATATAGAATCATTAAGATCTATCCATAGATCCGTGGTCTCTAATGAACCGTTGTCGAGCGAGTAGCTGGAAATGGAAGCAAAAGTTAACTTTACAAATGTGAGCTTTGTGATTAGGTACCTAAACGTACTTCCTATGAATCTAATTTGTTCAGTCAGAATATCAATTGAATTCCAAACGTATTGCATTTTACACCGTGGTAATTCTAATGGCCGTATTTAACAGCCCTCAGAGTTATATTTTAGAACATGTGATTGGTTGAAAATTCATTGCATTCGCTGCGTTTAGAGCATTAAACCAATCAGCTGTAAGAAATTCATAAATTCGAATTATATTTTGAACTAAGGATGGAAATATTACTTTTTTAATTATCCCTCAGCCAAATTAATCTTTTAGTAATAATTAATTACATACTAATTTCAATTTTCCACCACTCAGGTATGTTATTCATATAATAAATCTGTCTAAATATTTTTTTAATTCTGGATGTATATTTTAACTAATTAGGTCTTGATCAAGCCTCGTTACATTTTGGTACAATTAGGTATAATTAATTAGATCCTCCTGTTGGCAAGAGCTTTTAAAATTATGTCAAAGGTATATTAAGAAATTCTTCGTTTTATCATTGAAATAATAACTTGTTATGTAGGTATTCCGCGGAAAGATATTGATTCTGGTTCCTGAAACTCCAATAAAATTACTTCCTGACTGAAAAAATTAAAATGGGTCAACTCTATGAAAAGTTTATATAGCTCATTTGATTAGCCTGAAGAATAATTAAAAAGGTCTAAGTTAATTTTATGCGGGATTCGTGATTTTATCGACGATCTTCAGACATTCTACACCGTTTTTAATTAGTTTTTAATTAAAATTGGTGTCTCGTTCCAAGCTGTGCGACACGAAGACAATTTTTAATGAGGTAATTTGAATTACACTTCTTCTCAAATACATACTGCTTATTATGTCTAGTGAATATCTCTAAAGTTGTACACTTTTACCTCTAAATCTAAAGCTCAACTGTTCTATTATGAGGAAATATATTTGAGTTCTTCGAACTCAACGCAGTTCCATATCAATAACAGATGAGAGATTTCAATGAATATAGAAATAAAAATATTTGTACAACATTTTATTTAAAATTCTTCATCAAGTAAAATATGTAATGTAGGCGAAGAAGAACTCTGGAACATACACTTTTCTGAATAGTAATTTGATACCATCATAAAACTGTTTGTTAAACGCCCTCGCTTCTTTTTTTTTAATTCCCAGCATACAATTGATTCAAGTCGCCCGTAAATTTGAAATTAAACAGGCCGTATCAGGTATTTCACTATTACTTTTCGTTTATAATATCATAAAGGAGTCAATGGGAACCCAACGATATGAAATATCAATTTACAGAATTAAAACGATGTCAATGTAAAATATCTGTTTCGGTTCGGGCCCCATCGGCGCTTTGAAACCTCATATGAATAACCTGTAACGTAGGATTAGTGTCGGACGTACATTTTAAATTTCACTCAAGTATTATTATAAGCCGTTGCGGCGGCGGCGGCATTGCATTTTACTGCTCCCATAAAACCCTGATCAACGATTTGATGGTCTGCGTAAATTCTCTTGATGAGATGACAATATAATCGTCTGTATGTGTACTGTGTAGTCCAACCCTACTCTCTGTCGACGTGCTAATATTGGAACTAGCGATGGAAAATAAGAACTACAAGTAACTTTTATACTTTATAACATAGGATTTAATATTCATTTGTAAAATGTACACCTATAAATTTCCAAACTAATTCTTTAACTTTCATAAGACGCTTTTTGCTATTAAAATGGCATCCCGACTATGACTGGTTGAATAAATAATTCCATCCTGTAACGTTAAGCAATCAGTAAACGTTATTGAGACTATAAAAAGAAATATTTTGCTTTTTTTAAAGGTGAAAATTATAAATTTTGCATAATGTTTCAATTTTAAGCTAACTTCATCAAGTCAAACTCAAAAAGCAAATGATTTTTTACCATTTGTTTCAAATTTTTTATAAATTTTTATGAAATTTTTAGAGCGATAATGTTAAACCGTTGTAGTAACAGAGCCTTGGTTGATTCAGAAAAAAGTATAATGCAAATCGCTCTTATTTGTCGAATAATTGCCCTTTTATGAATTTCACTATTCAAATTAAAAACCTGGAAAAGCAGGCAATGAAGTTTCATCCTTTACGTTTAGGCCCATATCTCTCTTGCCAATGACATCGAAACTATTTAAAAAACATTTTTGAAAGGACTTGAACCTATCACGAAAAAATTAAATTTACAGTCTTTTCTCTTGGTATTCCTCCTTTGTCAATTGCTTTTCTTAGTAGGTCAAATGATTTTCTTATTTTTCTATCTATCAATGATTATTAGTCATTGATGTATCAATCAGTTTCTCTCTAGCTAGATAGATATGCCAGGCATACAAAGTTTCCTTGATTTCAAGTTGCCATAGAGCAAATTATAATTGCTAAACCGAAGGTTTGAAGGGCGATAATCGTATATAGGATTCTGAGATTGCCAGTAAAATTCTTAGTACCTAAATTTTTTTTTTTTCATGCGTTAGGATACTAAGCGTATTACCATTTTACATAATATAGTTTTTCTTCATAAACCGTTACACGTATCCATTGAAATAAGTTCGCTTGGTGTAACTTCGTTCACATCTTTACTCGTATAAGGCTATAAGTATACAAAAAGTATAGTAAGAATAAATTTCAACACCTCGATAGTTCCAACTAATATTACTAAATCCCCCAAATAGCTTGAAAATTTCGCTTCAATAAAGCTGAAATCCTTTTACATCAGGTGGTTAAAGCCAAATCACCATTTCAATGTCATCACTACTACCACTAGAGGCCACTATTCAGTCTCGCCTTATTTACGAGCGGTCGCTTTCCAGGATATAAAACAGCGACCCGCGGAACTAAAACACTGCACCAGCGTCCTTTACGAGATGCCCATATTCTCTATCGTTATGTCTTGGGGCTTAAATAATACCTCCCTATTATATCTATGCATAACCGGAGACATAGAATAAAGCTGCTCGTTGAATATAACGTATACCTACACGTAGCAGGGATTTTTCATGAGCCTTTTCAGGATTACTCCACTGAAGTATTACGTTGTAAAACTGAAAGGAAAATATTTCTATAGAATCTGAATAATAATTTTTACAATAACGCAAAGAGATATTCTTATATTGTTCCTTTTACGGACATGTTTAACATTACATGTATCTGTAAATGGATAATTTTTACATCCCTGAGTTTTAATTAGAATCGCGTCTAAGAGACTTTATATGGTCTTAATAAAAAATACATACAATAAATTTGTTGTTGTATAAAAATTGTAATAAGTAATAAACGTGTTCAAAGATTAGGGTAATTAAGTATTATAGGTATATATGGGTGGCAAGTTCTGTTTGTATTTCTTCTGAAGATGCATTGCACGCTTGATTTCTTCTGTTGTTTCACTTGTCACACAGATTTCTATAAGTGGGCCGTGGCAGTAAAATAAATGTTATGGATAGAATAGTATTATAATTTCTAGCAAGACCTATTCCATTATGTAATTATCATCATTTATACATGATCTATTTATAAATTAGCCATCCCCCATTCTCCAAATTATTCACGAGTCCACTGCTGACGAGCTTATTATGTACCTCATTCATCCACATTATGTCTTTATGTATATGGCAGAAGCATACAAACAGTAAACAGTTCTTTTACTTCCAGATTTTACAGTTCCAGGACTTTTCCGATCATTGTTCACTTGACAGTTTTACTGATATTCTGATTTTAGATTAATAGTTAGGGCCGCGGTGACAAAAATGCCTTGCAACTCCCAAACGGATGAAAAGCACGGTTTTGTATAGTTCGAGTGTCGTTCTCGAAATCCGTGTTGTCGAGTAAGGGTTTGGCGTTCGGCGTTGGGCGGCTATAGTATTTTTTCCGAATTTTGCCCAGCGGTTCCAAAAATTATTTCCCAAACGGATGAAAATTACTGGAGGGCATCTACGCAAACCCCCAATTACCGGAAAAATATTTTCATCCGATTTGATATTTGCAAAGAGCTCTTCCAGAAGCTCTAAAAAAATGGAAAAATAGGGAGGGGGGGAAATTTCCTCATTTGAACTTGAAATTTGGCAGGGAGATATAGTTCGTGTCTGAGAATATGTAAAAAATTTTTTTTTGCTCTATGTATCGCGATCGCTTTGTAACAATTTTCCAAAATTTAAATGGGCCAAATTTGATAAAGTAATTCCAAAATGGATGAAAATTTGCCCACAGGTTCTTTGATACCTACAGAACATCGAAAAATTATTTTCATCCAAATTTGTTGCGGTCAAGTCCAGATCATCCATAATAATGCTCCGATATATTCATTAATACGGGAAACTGCAGGATCTGAAAGCATAATTTTGCCAGGCGCATTTTGGATGAAACCTTTTTTTTCTAATAACATAAATTATAACCATTCATATCAGTCCGGTTGCATGCATGCGGCTGATAATTTTTTTCATTTCGGAGTCTGGGTCAATTTAATTGTACTGCAGGCTACGGCAAAGATCAAATCGGATGAAAATATTTTTCCGGTAATTGGGGGTTTGCGTAGATGCCCTCCAGTAATTTTCATCCGTTTGGGAAATAATTTTTGGAACCGCTGGGCAAAATTCGGAAAAAATACTATAGCCGCCCAACGCCGAACGCCAGACCCCTACTCGACAACACGGATTTCGAGAACGACACTCGAACTATACAAAACCGTGCTTTTCATCCGTTTGGGAGTTGCAACGCACTTTTGTCACCGCGGCCCTAACTATAAGGTTTTGTATCATTTTAATTTAGAGTGCTGCAGAATCGAGTCAAAATTTGGAAACACACCTTTAAATTCTAAATATTTATTATGAATGTAGTAAAGTTATATTTGGTTATGTCCTATAACAATTATGTATTGCCTTGGACTAATAATACATTCTAAGTCTTTCCTTAAAGTTTTTCGTTAGCCTCTCGCCAGCACATCCCAAGAAATGATAACAATTTCATCTTTGATTGCCTCGTTAAGTTGTTCGAGAGTTTAAAGCCGATGTTTAGTCCTAAGCTTTGAGGTAGAACCATAAAAAATCTCAGAGACTTGAATCAGAAGAGCAAGCTGATCACTCAATTGTGCTCTTAACGAAATCAGGTTTTATGAAACCTTCCTTGCAAAAGAGTACGATGAAACCAGAAGTAATCAGAGGAGGATCATACTCTGAAAAAAAAAACTGCTATTTGGGACTAAAACATTCTGCAACGTGCATTAGTCGGAAGTCACAGTTACAATGACGCCATCGTATGCAAAAAATATGTCTTCATAACGGCCAAACACCATCTTCTCAGTTTAGAGCTGTAAAGACATTGTTTTATTTGATTTTCCGGGATCATGTGGAGGCTAGTGAGGAAAATTCGTCTTTTTGGCGGTGATCTACGTTGGGGCTAGCTTCGTCGCCATTGCTTCCAGAGGAGTAGTTGTAGTAGTAACGATTCCTTGATGCAAATTTGCTCTTTGAAACCTATTCCAAACAGGATTTGAACTACAAACAGCCCTATGTGTGAATGACCACTTAAAAACGTGTGTTCTTCCGGGCAGCCCATGCAAAAGTCGTTTTATAGAATGTTCGGAAATTACGAGTGCAGTGGCATAGGAATGTTTTCGGACAGGACGTTTTCAAAAATTTATTGTGCGTATATCTGAAGAGGTTTTCAACCTAAATTTGGAGCAATAAATTGGAATGCTGTTAAGTGTTTTGAACGGTTGGTATTGTATCCTTATTGTCTTGCATACTGTCTTGGATATAGCTCACGTATTTCGCAAAAGCAGAATCTCTTATTCAATCATAATCATATCATGCGTGTTGCGTGTGGTAAACTATAATCATTAATAATAATTATTTACTTAACACGAAAACATTTAAAGCATCTACTTTAAAATCATTTCAGCTGGAGGTCTACTGCTACTGTCCAAACCATACAATACCTTAAAAAAACCTTCTTGCGCATCAATCGCAGAAACAGTGTATTTTTATGCGATTCAACTATGAAAATTTTTGCCGCCTTTTAAATTGGCTTTCTGAATTTTTCAATAGTCAGGTCGAATTTACGTAGTGGTTTACTGTGAAAATTTCATTTCATTTCGTTTGAAAGCGTGTCATAAAATAGATTTTTACATATAATAAACCAAAAAAAAATTGGCAAAATTTAACAATTTCGTCTCTTGTCCTATATACCCGCCACTGACTAACTTTAAAAAGTTACAGGCGAGTTCTGAAAACCGAACATTTGAAATTTTAGAGAAATAAACATCATGTAAAAAAATTCGAAAAACTCCGCCATTTCTCTTATTTGCTTCTTTAAATTTTGGAGAGTTACAAGCTATTAGTGTAGTTGTCTACTCCGAAAATTTCAGGTAAATTCCCTCAAAAATGTGTTCATAATCAATTAAAGAAATTTAGCCATTTTTACCATTTTCTTACCCACGCCACTAGCTTACTAATGAAAATAATAAAAATTTTATTGCATTAATTCAAATTTCAAATCATTTTAATCCAATCTTGTTAATACAGGTTTGTAGGAGTTTTTATTTTCTGCAATTGGGGTTGGCAGGAGCAGTCATATCTGCATGGGTGGTCCCGCCCGAGCCGAGCGCGATGAAAACGGCTGGTCTGGTGCTGGTGCTGGTTTTAAATCAAGCAGTCCCGGGTCTGAATATTACATTCAATCGTTAAACAAGCCTTTAATTGTCATCCTCATTATTTTGTTGTGAAAAGTTTTCTTTCTATATTGCTTATACAGGGACTAAAAAATAGCCTTTTTCCCTAAAATTCAAAAAGCCGCCATTTTGAAACGGCTCGATCGATTTTGCTCAAAAATGCAATACCAGACCACTACTTGTGGATAATATCTTCCTCCCATAAAAATTTCAGCCTCCTAGATTGAAAACTGCTACCAGAAAACCGTGCCACAGGACCGGATGTTTCGAAATTTTAAAGGACACCCTGTAGAAGTAACGCGACTTTTGAAAAATTTTTCAACGAAAATTTAACGTCATCCCAAAGTTTCACAAGAGTAAAAAATTTCTTCCACTAATCTTGAAAGATGAAGCTACTAGAGCGTTTTTAAAATTTTAGAGATATTTACATCATGTAAAATAAATTTAAATATCTCCGCCATTTTTTTTATTTGATCCTTGAAATTTTTGAAGATTAAAGAGTATTAGTATAGTTGTCTACTGTGAAAATTTTAGTTCAATTCCTTCAAAAATGTGCTCAAAAACTGTTATAGAAATTAAGCCATTTTCACTCTTTTCCTACCCACGCCACTGGCTTATTAATGGAAAAAATTCAAATTTTTTTGCATTAACTCAAATTTCAATTAATTTTCTTTCAATCCTGTTAACTTGATGTGAAAGTTTTTTTGCCATCTTGCTCATACAGGGATTCAAAAAATAGTAAATCTTCAGCAAATTCAAATAGCCGCCATTTTGAAATGGCTCGGCCGATTTTGCTCAAGTGCAATACCAGACCACTCCTTGTGGACATCTTACTCTCACAAAAATTTCAGCCTCCTAGATTGAAAACTGCGGCCAGAAACCGTGCCTCAAAGTCCGGATTTGGGGAACTTTGAAAGGACACCCTGTAGAAGTAACGTGACTTTTGGAAATTTTTTCAACGAAAATCAAAAGTCATTCCTCAGCTTTACAAGAATCCAAAATTTCGTTCACTAATCTTGAAAGATAAAGCTACAGGAGCGTTTTGAAACTCGAAAAATCGTGATTTTGGAGAAATAAATATATATATATATAAATATAATAATGATGATGTTAATGAGCGCAAAGAATTAAAAATTCAAAATAAATTTAACGGGCATATCGCTCTAACCTAGGGCTTCCTGAGGCAGACCTGACACACAGAGCCATCCAGTCATCTCGAAGCTGCAGACAACGTTGTTTCGGTCTCTTAGACCTCATCAGTACAGCACATCGAGAAATAACTAGAGGATGCATGCCAGGCCAGCACAGGAAGCCAACTATATGAATAAAGAGGTGACACGGAACTCCGTGACCTCAATAGTTGGTTGCCATCTACCGACGGAGACAAGAACTAAACGGCAGCACGCTACCAGCTTTGTGTCCATCGGGAATAGGCAGCCCACAATTCGGGGCATTACCATCCGTCGGGCGGTGCTGGTTAGCTACCGATAGATGTCTCTCGCCAAAGCCCATGGTTATTACAATAATAATGATGATGTTAATGAGCGCAAAGAATTAAAAATTCAAAATAAATTTAACGGGCATATCGCTCTAACCTAGGGCTTCCTGAGGCAGACCTGACACACAGAGCCATCCAGTCATCTCGAAGCTGCAGACAACGTTGTTTCGGTCTCTTAGACCTCATCAGTACAGCACATCGAGAAATAACTAGAGGATGCATGCCAGGCCAGCACAGGAAGCCAACTATATGAATAAAGAGGTGACACGGAACTCCGTGACCTCAATAGTTGGTTGCCATCTACCGACGGAGACAAGAACTAAACGGCAGCACGCTACCAGCTTTGTGTCCATCGGGAATAGGCAGCCCACAATTCGGGGCATTACCATCCGTCGGGCGGTGCTGGTTAGCTACCGATAGATGTCTCTCGCCAAAGCCCATGGTTATTACAATAATAATGATGATGTTAATGAGCGCAAAGAATTAAAAATTCAAAATAAATTTAACGGGCATATCGCTCTAACCTAGGGCTTCCTGAGGCAGACCTGACACACAGAGCCATCCAGTCATCTCGAAGCTGCAGACAACGTTGTTTCGGTCTCTTAGACCTCATCAGTACAGCACATCGAGAAATAACTAGAGGATGCATGCCAGGCCAGCACAGGAAGCCAACTATATGAATAAAGAGGTGACACGGAACTCCGTGACCTCAATAGTTGGTTGCCATCTACCGACGGAGACAAGAACTAAACGGCAGCACGCTACCAGCTTTGTGTCCATCGGGAATAGGCAGCCCACAATTCGGGGCATTACCATCCGTCGGGCGGTGCTGGTTAGCTACCGATAGATGTCTCTCGCCAAAGCCCATGGTTATTACAATAATAATGATGATGTTAATGAGCGCAAAGAATTAAAAATTCAAAATAAATTTAACGGGCATATCGCTCTAACCTAGGGCTTCCTGAGGCAGACCTGACACACAGAGCCATCCAGTCATCTCGAAGCTGCAGACAACGTTGTTTCGGTCTCTTAGACCTCATCAGTACAGCACATCGAGAAATAACTAGAGGATGCATGCCAGGCCAGCACAGGAAGCCAACTATATGAATAAAGAGGTGACACGGAACTCCGTGACCTCAATAGTTGGTTGCCATCTACCGACGGAGACAAGAACTAAACGGCAGCACGCTACCAGCTTTGTGTCCATCGGGAATAGGCAGCCCACAATTCGGGGCATTACCATCCGTCGGGCGGTGCTGGTTAGCTACCGATAGATGTCTCTCGCCAAAGCCCATGGTTATTACAATAATAATGATGATGTTAATGAGCGCAAAGAATTAAAAATTCAAAATAAATTTAACGGGCATATCGCTCTAACCTAGGGCTTCCTGAGGCAGACCTGACACACAGAGCCATCCAGTCATCTCGAAGCTGCAGACAACGTTGTTTCGGTCTCTTAGACCTCATCAGTACAGCACATCGAGAAATAACTAGAGGATGCATGCCAGGCCAGCACAGGAAGCCAACTATATGAATAAAGAGGTGACACGGAACTCCGTGACCTCAATAGTTGGTTGCCATCTACCGACGGAGACAAGAACTAAACGGCAGCACGCTACCAGCTTTGTGTCCATCGGGAATAGGCAGCCCACAATTCGGGGCATTACCATCCGTCGGGCGGTGCTGGTTAGCTACCGATAGATGTCTCTCGCCAAAGCCCATGGTTATTACAATAATAATGATGATGTTAATGAGCGCAAAGAATTAAAAATTCAAAATAAATTTAACGGGCATATCGCTCTAACCTAGGGCTTCCTGAGGCAGACCTGACACACAGAGCCATCCAGTCATCTCGAAGCTGCAGACAACGTTGTTTCGGTCTCTTAGACCTCATCAGTACAGCACATCGAGAAATAACTAGAGGATGCATGCCAGGCCAGCACAGGAAGCCAACTATATGAATAAAGAGGTGACACGGAACTCCGTGACCTCAATAGTTGGTTGCCATCTACCGACGGAGACAAGAACTAAACGGCAGCACGCTACCAGCTTTGTGTCCATCGGGAATAGGCAGCCCACAATTCGGGGCATTACCATCCGTCGGGCGGTGCTGGTTAGCTACCGATAGATGTCTCTCGCCAAAGCCCATGGTTATTACAATAATAATGATGATGTTAATGAGCGCAAAGAATTAAAAATTCAAAATAAATTTAACGGGCATATCGCTCTAACCTAGGGCTTCCTGAGGCAGACCTGACACACAGAGCCATCCAGTCATCTCGAAGCTGCAGACAACGTTGTTTCGGTCTCTTAGACCTCATCAGTACAGCACATCGAGAAATAACTAGAGGATGCATGCCAGGCCAGCACAGGAAGCCAACTATATGAATAAAGAGGTGACACGGAACTCCGTGACCTCAATAGTTGGTTGCCATCTACCGACGGAGACAAGAACTAAACGGCAGCACGCTACCAGCTTTGTGTCCATCGGGAATAGGCAGCCCACAATTCGGGGCATTACCATCCGTCGGGCGGTGCTGGTTAGCTACCGATAGATGTCTCTCGCCAAAGCCCATGGTTATTACAATAATAATGATGATGTTAATGAGCGCAAAGAATTAAAAATTCAAAATAAATTTAACGGGCATATCGCTCTAACCTAGGGCTTCCTGAGGCAGACCTGACACACAGAGCCATCCAGTCATCTCGAAGCTGCAGACAACGTTGTTTCGGTCTCTTAGACCTCATCAGTACAGCACATCGAGAAATAACTAGAGGATGCATGCCAGGCCAGCACAGGAAGCCAACTATATGAATAAAGAGGTGACACGGAACTCCGTGACCTCAATAGTTGGTTGCCATCTACCGACGGAGACAAGAACTAAACGGCAGCACGCTACCAGCTTTGTGTCCATCGGGAATAGGCAGCCCACAATTCGGGGCATTACCATCCGTCGGGCGGTGCTGGTTAGCTACCGATAGATGTCTCTCGCCAAAGCCCATGGTTATTACAATAATAATGATGATGTTAATGAGCGCAAAGAATTAAAAATTCAAAATAAATTTAACGGGCATATCGCTCTAACCTAGGGCTTCCTGAGGCAGACCTGACACACAGAGCCATCCAGTCATCTCGAAGCTGCAGACAACGTTGTTTCGGTCTCTTAGACCTCATCAGTACAGCACATCGAGAAATAACTAGAGGATGCATGCCAGGCCAGCACAGGAAGCCAACTATATGAATAAAGAGGTGACACGGAACTCCGTGACCTCAATAGTTGGTTGCCATCTACCGACGGAGACAAGAACTAAACGGCAGCACGCTACCAGCTTTGTGTCCATCGGGAATAGGCAGCCCACAATTCGGGGCATTACCATCCGTCGGGCGGTGCTGGTTAGCTACCGATAGATGTCTCTCGCCAAAGCCCATGGTTATTACAATAATAATGATGATGTTAATGAGCGCAAAGAATTAAAAATTCAAAATAAATTTAACGGGCATATCGCTCTAACCTAGGGCTTCCTGAGGCAGACCTGACACACAGAGCCATCCAGTCATCTCGAAGCTGCAGACAACGTTGTTTCGGTCTCTTAGACCTCATCAGTACAGCACATCGAGAAATAACTAGAGGATGCATGCCAGGCCAGCACAGGAAGCCAACTATATGAATAAAGAGGTGACACGGAACTCCGTGACCTCAATAGTTGGTTGCCATCTACCGACGGAGACAAGAACTAAACGGCAGCACGCTACCAGCTTTGTGTCCATCGGGAATAGGCAGCCCACAATTCGGGGCATTACCATCCGTCGGGCGGTGCTGGTTAGCTACCGATAGATGTCTCTCGCCAAAGCCCATGGTTATTACAATAATAATGATGATGTTAATGAGCGCAAAGAATTAAAAATTCAAAATAAATTTAACGGGCATATCGCTCTAACCTAGGGCTTCCTGAGGCAGACCTGACACACAGAGCCATCCAGTCATCTCGAAGCTGCAGACAACGTTGTTTCGGTCTCTTAGACCTCATCAGTACAGCACATCGAGAAATAACTAGAGGATGCATGCCAGGCCAGCACAGGAAGCCAACTATATGAATAAAGAGGTGACACGGAACTCCGTGACCTCAATAGTTGGTTGCCATCTACCGACGGAGACAAGAACTAAACGGCAGCACGCTACCAGCTTTGTGTCCATCGGGAATAGGCAGCCCACAATTCGGGGCATTACCATCCGTCGGGCGGTGCTGGTTAGCTACCGATAGATGTCTCTCGCCAAAGCCCATGGTTATTACAATAATAATGATGATGTTAATGAGCGCAAAGAATTAAAAATTCAAAATAAATTTAACGGGCATATCGCTCTAACCTAGGGCTTCCTGAGGCAGACCTGACACACAGAGCCATCCAGTCATCTCGAAGCTGCAGACAACGTTGTTTCGGTCTCTTAGACCTCATCAGTACAGCACATCGAGAAATAACTAGAGGATGCATGCCAGGCCAGCACAGGAAGCCAACTATATGAATAAAGAGGTGACACGGAACTCCGTGACCTCAATAGTTGGTTGCCATCTACCGACGGAGACAAGAACTAAACGGCAGCACGCTACCAGCTTTGTGTCCATCGGGAATAGGCAGCCCACAATTCGGGGCATTACCATCCGTCGGGCGGTGCTGGTTAGCTACCGATAGATGTCTCTCGCCAAAGCCCATGGTTATTACAATAATAATGATGATGTTAATGAGCGCAAAGAATTAAAAATTCAAAATAAATTTAACGGGCATATCGCTCTAACCTAGGGCTTCCTGAGGCAGACCTGACACACAGAGCCATCCAGTCATCTCGAAGCTGCAGACAACGTTGTTTCGGTCTCTTAGACCTCATCAGTACAGCACATCGAGAAATAACTAGAGGATGCATGCCAGGCCAGCACAGGAAGCCAACTATATGAATAAAGAGGTGACACGGAACTCCGTGACCTCAATAGTTGGTTGCCATCTACCGACGGAGACAAGAACTAAACGGCAGCACGCTACCAGCTTTGTGTCCATCGGGAATAGGCAGCCCACAATTCGGGGCATTACCATCCGTCGGGCGGTGCTGGTTAGCTACCGATAGATGTCTCTCGCCAAAGCCCATGGTTATTACAATAATAATGATGATGTTAATGAGCGCAAAGAATTAAAAATTCAAAATAAATTTAACGGGCATATCGCTCTAACCTAGGGCTTCCTGAGGCAGACCTGACACACAGAGCCATCCAGTCATCTCGAAGCTGCAGACAACGTTGTTTCGGTCTCTTAGACCTCATCAGTACAGCACATCGAGAAATAACTAGAGGATGCATGCCAGGCCAGCACAGGAAGCCAACTATATGAATAAAGAGGTGACACGGAACTCCGTGACCTCAATAGTTGGTTGCCATCTACCGACGGAGACAAGAACTAAACGGCAGCACGCTACCAGCTTTGTGTCCATCGGGAATAGGCAGCCCACAATTCGGGGCATTACCATCCGTCGGGCGGTGCTGGTTAGCTACCGATAGATGTCTCTCGCCAAAGCCCATGGTTATTACAATAATAATGATGATGTTAATGAGCGCAAAGAATTAAAAATTCAAAATAAATTTAACGGGCATATCGCTCTAACCTAGGGCTTCCTGAGGCAGACCTGACACACAGAGCCATCCAGTCATCTCGAAGCTGCAGACAACGTTGTTTCGGTCTCTTAGACCTCATCAGTACAGCACATCGAGAAATAACTAGAGGATGCATGCCAGGCCAGCACAGGAAGCCAACTATATGAATAAAGAGGTGACACGGAACTCCGTGACCTCAATAGTTGGTTGCCATCTACCGACGGAGACAAGAACTAAACGGCAGCACGCTACCAGCTTTGTGTCCATCGGGAATAGGCAGCCCACAATTCGGGGCATTACCATCCGTCGGGCGGTGCTGGTTAGCTACCGATAGATGTCTCTCGCCAAAGCCCATGGTTATTACAATAATAATGATGATGTTAATGAGCGCAAAGAATTAAAAATTCAAAATAAATTTAACGGGCATATCGCTCTAACCTAGGGCTTCCTGAGGCAGACCTGACACACAGAGCCATCCAGTCATCTCGAAGCTGCAGACAACGTTGTTTCGGTCTCTTAGACCTCATCAGTACAGCACATCGAGAAATAACTAGAGGATGCATGCCAGGCCAGCACAGGAAGCCAACTATATGAATAAAGAGGTGACACGGAACTCCGTGACCTCAATAGTTGGTTGCCATCTACCGACGGAGACAAGAACTAAACGGCAGCACGCTACCAGCTTTGTGTCCATCGGGAATAGGCAGCCCACAATTCGGGGCATTACCATCCGTCGGGCGGTGCTGGTTAGCTACCGATAGATGTCTCTCGCCAAAGCCCATGGTTATTACAATAATAATGATGATGTTAATGAGCGCAAAGAATTAAAAATTCAAAATAAATTTAACGGGCATATCGCTCTAACCTAGGGCTTCCTGAGGCAGACCTGACACACAGAGCCATCCAGTCATCTCGAAGCTGCAGACAACGTTGTTTCGGTCTCTTAGACCTCATCAGTACAGCACATCGAGAAATAACTAGAGGATGCATGCCAGGCCAGCACAGGAAGCCAACTATATGAATAAAGAGGTGACACGGAACTCCGTGACCTCAATAGTTGGTTGCCATCTACCGACGGAGACAAGAACTAAACGGCAGCACGCTACCAGCTTTGTGTCCATCGGGAATAGGCAGCCCACAATTCGGGGCATTACCATCCGTCGGGCGGTGCTGGTTAGCTACCGATAGATGTCTCTCGCCAAAGCCCATGGTTATTACAATAATAATGATGATGTTAATGAGCGCAAAGAATTAAAAATTCAAAATAAATTTAACGGGCATATCGCTCTAACCTAGGGCTTCCTGAGGCAGACCTGACACACAGAGCCATCCAGTCATCTCGAAGCTGCAGACAACGTTGTTTCGGTCTCTTAGACCTCATCAGTACAGCACATCGAGAAATAACTAGAGGATGCATGCCAGGCCAGCACAGGAAGCCAACTATATGAATAAAGAGGTGACACGGAACTCCGTGACCTCAATAGTTGGTTGCCATCTACCGACGGAGACAAGAACTAAACGGCAGCACGCTACCAGCTTTGTGTCCATCGGGAATAGGCAGCCCACAATTCGGGGCATTACCATCCGTCGGGCGGTGCTGGTTAGCTACCGATAGATGTCTCTCGCCAAAGCCCATGGTTATTACAATAATAATGATGATGTTAATGAGCGCAAAGAATTAAAAATTCAAAATAAATTTAACGGGCATATCGCTCTAACCTAGGGCTTCCTGAGGCAGACCTGACACACAGAGCCATCCAGTCATCTCGAAGCTGCAGACAACGTTGTTTCGGTCTCTTAGACCTCATCAGTACAGCACATCGAGAAATAACTAGAGGATGCATGCCAGGCCAGCACAGGAAGCCAACTATATGAATAAAGAGGTGACACGGAACTCCGTGACCTCAATAGTTGGTTGCCATCTACCGACGGAGACAAGAACTAAACGGCAGCACGCTACCAGCTTTGTGTCCATCGGGAATAGGCAGCCCACAATTCGGGGCATTACCATCCGTCGGGCGGTGCTGGTTAGCTACCGATAGATGTCTCTCGCCAAAGCCCATGGTTATTACAATAATAATGATGATGTTAATGAGCGCAAAGAATTAAAAATTCAAAATAAATTTAACGGGCATATCGCTCTAACCTAGGGCTTCCTGAGGCAGACCTGACACACAGAGCCATCCAGTCATCTCGAAGCTGCAGACAACGTTGTTTCGGTCTCTTAGACCTCATCAGTACAGCACATCGAGAAATAACTAGAGGATGCATGCCAGGCCAGCACAGGAAGCCAACTATATGAATAAAGAGGTGACACGGAACTCCGTGACCTCAATAGTTGGTTGCCATCTACCGACGGAGACAAGAACTAAACGGCAGCACGCTACCAGCTTTGTGTCCATCGGGAATAGGCAGCCCACAATTCGGGGCATTACCATCCGTCGGGCGGTGCTGGTTAGCTACCGATAGATGTCTCTCGCCAAAGCCCATGGTTATTACAATAATAATGATGATGTTAATGAGCGCAAAGAATTAAAAATTCAAAATAAATTTAACGGGCATATCGCTCTAACCTAGGGCTTCCTGAGGCAGACCTGACACACAGAGCCATCCAGTCATCTCGAAGCTGCAGACAACGTTGTTTCGGTCTCTTAGACCTCATCAGTACAGCACATCGAGAAATAACTAGAGGATGCATGCCAGGCCAGCACAGGAAGCCAACTATATGAATAAAGAGGTGACACGGAACTCCGTGACCTCAATAGTTGGTTGCCATCTACCGACGGAGACAAGAACTAAACGGCAGCACGCTACCAGCTTTGTGTCCATCGGGAATAGGCAGCCCACAATTCGGGGCATTACCATCCGTCGGGCGGTGCTGGTTAGCTACCGATAGATGTCTCTCGCCAAAGCCCATGGTTATTACAATAATAATGATGATGTTAATGAGCGCAAAGAATTAAAAATTCAAAATAAATTTAACGGGCATATCGCTCTAACCTAGGGCTTCCTGAGGCAGACCTGACACACAGAGCCATCCAGTCATCTCGAAGCTGCAGACAACGTTGTTTCGGTCTCTTAGACCTCATCAGTACAGCACATCGAGAAATAACTAGAGGATGCATGCCAGGCCAGCACAGGAAGCCAACTATATGAATAAAGAGGTGACACGGAACTCCGTGACCTCAATAGTTGGTTGCCATCTACCGACGGAGACAAGAACTAAACGGCAGCACGCTACCAGCTTTGTGTCCATCGGGAATAGGCAGCCCACAATTCGGGGCATTACCATCCGTCGGGCGGTGCTGGTTAGCTACCGATAGATGTCTCTCGCCAAAGCCCATGGTTATTACAATAATAATGATGATGTTAATGAGCGCAAAGAATTAAAAATTCAAAATAAATTTAACGGGCATATCGCTCTAACCTAGGGCTTCCTGAGGCAGACCTGACACACAGAGCCATCCAGTCATCTCGAAGCTGCAATGTAGTAGCAATGTAATTCATATAGTTGGCTTCCTGTGCTGGCCTGGCATGCATCCTCTAGTTATTTCTCGATGTGCTGTACTGATGAGGTCTAAGAGACCGAAACAACGTTGTCTGCAGCTTCGAGATGACTGGATGGCTCTGTGTGTCAGGTCTGCCTCAGGAAGCCCTAGGTTAGAGCGATATGCCCGTTAAATTTATTTTGAATTTTTAATTCTTTGCGCTCATTAACATCATCATTATTATTGTAATAACCATGGGCTTTGGCGAGAGACATCTATCGGTAGCTAACCAGCACCGCCCGACGGATGGTAATGCCCCGAATTGTGGGCTGCCTATTCCCGATGGACACAAAGCTGGTAGCGTGCTGCCGTTTAGTTCTTGTCTCCGTCGGTAGATGGCAACCAACTATTGAGGTCACGGAGTTCCGTGTCACCTCTTTATTCATATAGTTGGCTTCCTGTGCTGGCCTGGCATGCATCCTCTAGTTATTTCTCGATGTGCTGTACTGATGAGGTCTAAGAGACCGAAACAACGTTGTCTGCAGCTTCGAGATGACTGGATGGCTCTGTGTGTCAGGTCTGCCTCAGGAAGCCCTAGGTTAGAGCGATATGCCCGTTAAATTTATTTTGAATTTTTAATTCTTTGCGCTCATTAACATCATCATTATTATTGTAATAACCATGGGCTTTGGCGAGAGACATCTATCGGTAGCTAACCAGCACCGCCCGACGGATGGTAATGCCCCGAATTGTGGGCTGCCTATTCCCGATGGACACAAAGCTGGTAGCGTGCTGCCGTTTAGTTCTTGTCTCCGTCGGTAGATGGCAACCAACTATTGAGGTCACGGAGTTCCGTGTCACCTCTTTATTCATATAGTTGGCTTCCTGTGCTGGCCTGGCATGCATCCTCTAGTTATTTCTCGATGTGCTGTACTGATGAGGTCTAAGAGACCGAAACAACGTTGTCTGCAGCTTCGAGATGACTGGATGGCTCTGTGTGTCAGGTCTGCCTCAGGAAGCCCTAGGTTAGAGCGATATGCCCGTTAAATTTATTTTGAATTTTTAATTCTTTGCGCTCATTAACATCATCATTATTATTGTAATAACCATGGGCTTTGGCGAGAGACATCTATCGGTAGCTAACCAGCACCGCCCGACGGATGGTAATGCCCCGAATTGTGGGCTGCCTATTCCCGATGGACACAAAGCTGGTAGCGTGCTGCCGTTTAGTTCTTGTCTCCGTCGGTAGATGGCAACCAACTATTGAGGTCACGGAGTTCCGTGTCACCTCTTTATTCATATAGTTGGCTTCCTGTGCTGGCCTGGCATGCATCCTCTAGTTATTTCTCGATGTGCTGTACTGATGAGGTCTAAGAGACCGAAACAACGTTGTCTGCAGCTTCGAGATGACTGGATGGCTCTGTGTGTCAGGTCTGCCTCAGGAAGCCCTAGGTTAGAGCGATATGCCCGTTAAATTTATTTTGAATTTTTAATTCTTTGCGCTCATTAACATCATCATTATTATTGTAATAACCATGGGCTTTGGCGAGAGACATCTATCGGTAGCTAACCAGCACCGCCCGACGGATGGTAATGCCCCGAATTGTGGGCTGCCTATTCCCGATGGACACAAAGCTGGTAGCGTGCTGCCGTTTAGTTCTTGTCTCCGTCGGTAGATGGCAACCAACTATTGAGGTCACGGAGTTCCGTGTCACCTCTTTATTCATATAGTTGGCTTCCTGTGCTGGCCTGGCATGCATCCTCTAGTTATTTCTCGATGTGCTGTACTGATGAGGTCTAAGAGACCGAAACAACGTTGTCTGCAGCTTCGAGATGACTGGATGGCTCTGTGTGTCAGGTCTGCCTCAGGAAGCCCTAGGTTAGAGCGATATGCCCGTTAAATTTATTTTGAATTTTTAATTCTTTGCGCTCATTAACATCATCATTATTATTGTAATAACCATGGGCTTTGGCGAGAGACATCTATCGGTAGCTAACCAGCACCGCCCGACGGATGGTAATGCCCCGAATTGTGGGCTGCCTATTCCCGATGGACACAAAGCTGGTAGCGTGCTGCCGTTTAGTTCTTGTCTCCGTCGGTAGATGGCAACCAACTATTGAGGTCACGGAGTTCCGTGTCACCTCTTTATTCATATAGTTGGCTTCCTGTGCTGGCCTGGCATGCATCCTCTAGTTATTTCTCGATGTGCTGTACTGATGAGGTCTAAGAGACCGAAACAACGTTGTCTGCAGCTTCGAGATGACTGGATGGCTCTGTGTGTCAGGTCTGCCTCAGGAAGCCCTAGGTTAGAGCGATATGCCCGTTAAATTTATTTTGAATTTTTAATTCTTTGCGCTCATTAACATCATCATTATTATTGTAATAACCATGGGCTTTGGCGAGAGACATCTATCGGTAGCTAACCAGCACCGCCCGACGGATGGTAATGCCCCGAATTGTGGGCTGCCTATTCCCGATGGACACAAAGCTGGTAGCGTGCTGCCGTTTAGTTCTTGTCTCCGTCGGTAGATGGCAACCAACTATTGAGGTCACGGAGTTCCGTGTCACCTCTTTATTCATATAGTTGGCTTCCTGTGCTGGCCTGGCATGCATCCTCTAGTTATTTCTCGATGTGCTGTACTGATGAGGTCTAAGAGACCGAAACAACGTTGTCTGCAGCTTCGAGATGACTGGATGGCTCTGTGTGTCAGGTCTGCCTCAGGAAGCCCTAGGTTAGAGCGATATGCCCGTTAAATTTATTTTGAATTTTTAATTCTTTGCGCTCATTAACATCATCATTATTATTGTAATAACCATGGGCTTTGGCGAGAGACATCTATCGGTAGCTAACCAGCACCGCCCGACGGATGGTAATGCCCCGAATTGTGGGCTGCCTATTCCCGATGGACACAAAGCTGGTAGCGTGCTGCCGTTTAGTTCTTGTCTCCGTCGGTAGATGGCAACCAACTATTGAGGTCACGGAGTTCCGTGTCACCTCTTTATTCATATAGTTGGCTTCCTGTGCTGGCCTGGCATGCATCCTCTAGTTATTTCTCGATGTGCTGTACTGATGAGGTCTAAGAGACCGAAACAACGTTGTCTGCAGCTTCGAGATGACTGGATGGCTCTGTGTGTCAGGTCTGCCTCAGGAAGCCCTAGGTTAGAGCGATATGCCCGTTAAATTTATTTTGAATTTTTAATTCTTTGCGCTCATTAACATCATCATTATTATTGTAATAACCATGGGCTTTGGCGAGAGACATCTATCGGTAGCTAACCAGCACCGCCCGACGGATGGTAATGCCCCGAATTGTGGGCTGCCTATTCCCGATGGACACAAAGCTGGTAGCGTGCTGCCGTTTAGTTCTTGTCTCCGTCGGTAGATGGCAACCAACTATTGAGGTCACGGAGTTCCGTGTCACCTCTTTATTCATATAGTTGGCTTCCTGTGCTGGCCTGGCATGCATCCTCTAGTTATTTCTCGATGTGCTGTACTGATGAGGTCTAAGAGACCGAAACAACGTTGTCTGCAGCTTCGAGATGACTGGATGGCTCTGTGTGTCAGGTCTGCCTCAGGAAGCCCTAGGTTAGAGCGATATGCCCGTTAAATTTATTTTGAATTTTTAATTCTTTGCGCTCATTAACATCATCATTATTATTGTAATAACCATGGGCTTTGGCGAGAGACATCTATCGGTAGCTAACCAGCACCGCCCGACGGATGGTAATGCCCCGAATTGTGGGCTGCCTATTCCCGATGGACACAAAGCTGGTAGCGTGCTGCCGTTTAGTTCTTGTCTCCGTCGGTAGATGGCAACCAACTATTGAGGTCACGGAGTTCCGTGTCACCTCTTTATTCATATAGTTGGCTTCCTGTGCTGGCCTGGCATGCATCCTCTAGTTATTTCTCGATGTGCTGTACTGATGAGGTCTAAGAGACCGAAACAACGTTGTCTGCAGCTTCGAGATGACTGGATGGCTCTGTGTGTCAGGTCTGCCTCAGGAAGCCCTAGGTTAGAGCGATATGCCCGTTAAATTTATTTTGAATTTTTAATTCTTTGCGCTCATTAACATCATCATTATTATTGTAATAACCATGGGCTTTGGCGAGAGACATCTATCGGTAGCTAACCAGCACCGCCCGACGGATGGTAATGCCCCGAATTGTGGGCTGCCTATTCCCGATGGACACAAAGCTGGTAGCGTGCTGCCGTTTAGTTCTTGTCTCCGTCGGTAGATGGCAACCAACTATTGAGGTCACGGAGTTCCGTGTCACCTCTTTATTCATATAGTTGGCTTCCTGTGCTGGCCTGGCATGCATCCTCTAGTTATTTCTCGATGTGCTGTACTGATGAGGTCTAAGAGACCGAAACAACGTTGTCTGCAGCTTCGAGATGACTGGATGGCTCTGTGTGTCAGGTCTGCCTCAGGAAGCCCTAGGTTAGAGCGATATGCCCGTTAAATTTATTTTGAATTTTTAATTCTTTGCGCTCATTAACATCATCATTATTATTGTAATAACCATGGGCTTTGGCGAGAGACATCTATCGGTAGCTAACCAGCACCGCCCGACGGATGGTAATGCCCCGAATTGTGGGCTGCCTATTCCCGATGGACACAAAGCTGGTAGCGTGCTGCCGTTTAGTTCTTGTCTCCGTCGGTAGATGGCAACCAACTATTGAGGTCACGGAGTTCCGTGTCACCTCTTTATTCATATAGTTGGCTTCCTGTGCTGGCCTGGCATGCATCCTCTAGTTATTTCTCGATGTGCTGTACTGATGAGGTCTAAGAGACCGAAACAACGTTGTCTGCAGCTTCGAGATGACTGGATGGCTCTGTGTGTCAGGTCTGCCTCAGGAAGCCCTAGGTTAGAGCGATATGCCCGTTAAATTTATTTTGAATTTTTAATTCTTTGCGCTCATTAACATCATCATTATTATTGTAATAACCATGGGCTTTGGCGAGAGACATCTATCGGTAGCTAACCAGCACCGCCCGACGGATGGTAATGCCCCGAATTGTGGGCTGCCTATTCCCGATGGACACAAAGCTGGTAGCGTGCTGCCGTTTAGTTCTTGTCTCCGTCGGTAGATGGCAACCAACTATTGAGGTCACGGAGTTCCGTGTCACCTCTTTATTCATATAGTTGGCTTCCTGTGCTGGCCTGGCATGCATCCTCTAGTTATTTCTCGATGTGCTGTACTGATGAGGTCTAAGAGACCGAAACAACGTTGTCTGCAGCTTCGAGATGACTGGATGGCTCTGTGTGTCAGGTCTGCCTCAGGAAGCCCTAGGTTAGAGCGATATGCCCGTTAAATTTATTTTGAATTTTTAATTCTTTGCGCTCATTAACATCATCATTATTATTGTAATAACCATGGGCTTTGGCGAGAGACATCTATCGGTAGCTAACCAGCACCGCCCGACGGATGGTAATGCCCCGAATTGTGGGCTGCCTATTCCCGATGGACACAAAGCTGGTAGCGTGCTGCCGTTTAGTTCTTGTCTCCGTCGGTAGATGGCAACCAACTATTGAGGTCACGGAGTTCCGTGTCACCTCTTTATTCATATAGTTGGCTTCCTGTGCTGGCCTGGCATGCATCCTCTAGTTATTTCTCGATGTGCTGTACTGATGAGGTCTAAGAGACCGAAACAACGTTGTCTGCAGCTTCGAGATGACTGGATGGCTCTGTGTGTCAGGTCTGCCTCAGGAAGCCCTAGGTTAGAGCGATATGCCCGTTAAATTTATTTTGAATTTTTAATTCTTTGCGCTCATTAACATCATCATTATTATTGTAATAACCATGGGCTTTGGCGAGAGACATCTATCGGTAGCTAACCAGCACCGCCCGACGGATGGTAATGCCCCGAATTGTGGGCTGCCTATTCCCGATGGACACAAAGCTGGTAGCGTGCTGCCGTTTAGTTCTTGTCTCCGTCGGTAGATGGCAACCAACTATTGAGGTCACGGAGTTCCGTGTCACCTCTTTATTCATATAGTTGGCTTCCTGTGCTGGCCTGGCATGCATCCTCTAGTTATTTCTCGATGTGCTGTACTGATGAGGTCTAAGAGACCGAAACAACGTTGTCTGCAGCTTCGAGATGACTGGATGGCTCTGTGTGTCAGGTCTGCCTCAGGAAGCCCTAGGTTAGAGCGATATGCCCGTTAAATTTATTTTGAATTTTTAATTCTTTGCGCTCATTAACATCATCATTATTATTGTAATAACCATGGGCTTTGGCGAGAGACATCTATCGGTAGCTAACCAGCACCGCCCGACGGATGGTAATGCCCCGAATTGTGGGCTGCCTATTCCCGATGGACACAAAGCTGGTAGCGTGCTGCCGTTTAGTTCTTGTCTCCGTCGGTAGATGGCAACCAACTATTGAGGTCACGGAGTTCCGTGTCACCTCTTTATTCATATAGTTGGCTTCCTGTGCTGGCCTGGCATGCATCCTCTAGTTATTTCTCGATGTGCTGTACTGATGAGGTCTAAGAGACCGAAACAACGTTGTCTGCAGCTTCGAGATGACTGGATGGCTCTGTGTGTCAGGTCTGCCTCAGGAAGCCCTAGGTTAGAGCGATATGCCCGTTAAATTTATTTTGAATTTTTAATTCTTTGCGCTCATTAACATCATCATTATTATTGTAATAACCATGGGCTTTGGCGAGAGACATCTATCGGTAGCTAACCAGCACCGCCCGACGGATGGTAATGCCCCGAATTGTGGGCTGCCTATTCCCGATGGACACAAAGCTGGTAGCGTGCTGCCGTTTAGTTCTTGTCTCCGTCGGTAGATGGCAACCAACTATTGAGGTCACGGAGTTCCGTGTCACCTCTTTATTCATATAGTTGGCTTCCTGTGCTGGCCTGGCATGCATCCTCTAGTTATTTCTCGATGTGCTGTACTGATGAGGTCTAAGAGACCGAAACAACGTTGTCTGCAGCTTCGAGATGACTGGATGGCTCTGTGTGTCAGGTCTGCCTCAGGAAGCCCTAGGTTAGAGCGATATGCCCGTTAAATTTATTTTGAATTTTTAATTCTTTGCGCTCATTAACATCATCATTATTATTGTAATAACCATGGGCTTTGGCGAGAGACATCTATCGGTAGCTAACCAGCACCGCCCGACGGATGGTAATGCCCCGAATTGTGGGCTGCCTATTCCCGATGGACACAAAGCTGGTAGCGTGCTGCCGTTTAGTTCTTGTCTCCGTCGGTAGATGGCAACCAACTATTGAGGTCACGGAGTTCCGTGTCACCTCTTTATTCATATAGTTGGCTTCCTGTGCTGGCCTGGCATGCATCCTCTAGTTATTTCTCGATGTGCTGTACTGATGAGGTCTAAGAGACCGAAACAACGTTGTCTGCAGCTTCGAGATGACTGGATGGCTCTGTGTGTCAGGTCTGCCTCAGGAAGCCCTAGGTTAGAGCGATATGCCCGTTAAATTTATTTTGAATTTTTAATTCTTTGCGCTCATTAACATCATCATTATTATTGTAATAACCATGGGCTTTGGCGAGAGACATCTATCGGTAGCTAACCAGCACCGCCCGACGGATGGTAATGCCCCGAATTGTGGGCTGCCTATTCCCGATGGACACAAAGCTGGTAGCGTGCTGCCGTTTAGTTCTTGTCTCCGTCGGTAGATGGCAACCAACTATTGAGGTCACGGAGTTCCGTGTCACCTCTTTATTCATATAGTTGGCTTCCTGTGCTGGCCTGGCATGCATCCTCTAGTTATTTCTCGATGTGCTGTACTGATGAGGTCTAAGAGACCGAAACAACGTTGTCTGCAGCTTCGAGATGACTGGATGGCTCTGTGTGTCAGGTCTGCCTCAGGAAGCCCTAGGTTAGAGCGATATGCCCGTTAAATTTATTTTGAATTTTTAATTCTTTGCGCTCATTAACATCATCATTATTATTGTAATAACCATGGGCTTTGGCGAGAGACATCTATCGGTAGCTAACCAGCACCGCCCGACGGATGGTAATGCCCCGAATTGTGGGCTGCCTATTCCCGATGGACACAAAGCTGGTAGCGTGCTGCCGTTTAGTTCTTGTCTCCGTCGGTAGATGGCAACCAACTATTGAGGTCACGGAGTTCCGTGTCACCTCTTTATTCATATAGTTGGCTTCCTGTGCTGGCCTGGCATGCATCCTCTAGTTATTTCTCGATGTGCTGTACTGATGAGGTCTAAGAGACCGAAACAACGTTGTCTGCAGCTTCGAGATGACTGGATGGCTCTGTGTGTCAGGTCTGCCTCAGGAAGCCCTAGGTTAGAGCGATATGCCCGTTAAATTTATTTTGAAGTATATAAATATATATATATATATATATATATATCGTGGGCAGGTGAATTTTGGAAAACCACTTTTTCGTAATCTGGGGGTCATGATCGGTGGACATTTGATGAGTTTGGGTGATTTTTGGAAAGTGATGTCGTCCTCAATAGTGTATTTTTTTGTTAAAAAATACACTAATAACGCTACTCAACTAGTGGAAGTGAAATAAATAACGATGTCATTGCTAAAGAAATCCCGGCTGTCACCGAATCACTGTTACCTCCCTCTAGTGACGCGCCTGATTTAATCTCTATAGCGTAGCCCCGTAAGCGTAGAAAGGCCGTAGATCATCGGTAGCCGGCAATAACTCAGCCGGGCACGTCGAACGGCTCGAACGGGAACGTCCTTCCGTATAACAGGATATCCTGACCGTGTGAAGGAACAACATATGACCATCTCTGGCATGGCAGGTTAATAGGAAAATGCGTCATGTAACTACGGATATAAGAAGGATAAATATGGAGGTAGGATAGGGATCAAAGTAGTTTTTCCCACGAACAGACATGGGAAATAATAGGGAGATACATTTTCCATTGATTGTGCAGAAAATTGTGTAGAATCTTGAGGGTCTTTCTTCGTATAATATAGTCGTTTATCTAGCTCATGCGTGTAAAATATTAGCTTAGAAACTTGTATAATAAAGACAGGATTATCACCAAACTTTTGCTTTACTCTGTGGAATTGAGTAGGCATGTATTCTAATTTTAAGATGTCAAGATATGTCGCGGATGTGCACAATGTTAAAATTTCAAGAGACGTTAATCAGTATGTTAGATTCACATCTTGTACCTATATACTAAACGCGTCTAAAATTTTATTCAAGAAAACAAGACAGAATTAGTGATAACATACGGGATAAATGTCCTCTATTCACCAATTAATTATTGACCGATATCTAGTATCTGAATTATCAGATATCATCTTGTATCAGATATTATCTTCATAAATTATTTCTCAGAAGATTACCTACCCAAAAATCTCAGCTTTTATCTACTCTCCACCCCCACAATCTAGTAGGCTACGTTCTGGTAATTCTGTAGTGGTAAAATTTGGCGAAATTCAAAATTGCCTAGGAGAGAACTTGAACTATTATTTCTTTGATCACAGAGTGAGTCGGCGGTTACGGATCAAACTCAATACAACAAGATAGAATTAGTAATGATTACCTACTTACATAAGGTATAAATGTCCGTTTTCACAAATTGAGCTCATTTCATTCTGAAATCTTGTAACGGCTTATAAAGTTTAACTACACATGTCTTACATCAATAATAATTTTAAAATTGTTTTATCAGGCTTAAATTCTTAGCGACCTTTTCCCTTAAAATATCGCGTATAGATTCACAGATTGACCAGTGCCACGAGCACAATTCGATAAGTGCGTCGCGTGGAGGGAAAGAATTGACTTTGATAGTCAGAAAGGTGATGTGGAAGAAGCATACAGAAAGCGATGCGTAAAATTAGCATAGGATAGGTCGAATATGACATAGCGTTTGCTAATTGGCTAAAGGACCACGGACGCAGGATTGAGAAAAAGGAAGCGCGTGGATGACCATGAGAGAAAAATACAGGGCAGGGCAACCAAAGAGAGTGGACGCGTGTACGGTTCGAGGGAAGCCCACCTGTAAAGCTATCTTACTTAAATTTATATTTTTATCTTTTCCCGTGCCTGTACCGTTTCAAATAAAAGTTCGACCACTTCTAAGAATTGCCCTTCGTGAAATTCGAATTTGAAACCAAAAAACCAACCAGTTCTTCGGTCGTTTCGAAAAACTGCGCTTTACAATTAACTAACTAACTACACCATTTCTAGTTTTTTGCCGAGAGTGAAAAAATTCTCCCAAATATCTAAAACCAAAACGTATCGTTGGAATAAACAGAAGTGTTTTTCCGGCAGGGACCGATTCCCGTATCAAGAGCCGTGTGGGGATCTAAATTTTCATAGACATATTTAAAATGAATGCTTATACATATACCGCAGATACCTTCGTTTTAGCAATACTGCTTCCAGCCTTTACTTTTTCTTCTGAGTAATAGAGAAAAAATTGGATTGCTGTTCGACTGCAGGCTCGAACTGCAATCGCAGATGAAGCAGAAAATGTTTAGAAGTCAATGGTGGGGTATTTTATTTTAAAAACGTTCCTATAGCTTTATCTTTTAAGCTTTAAGAGCAAAATTTTAAACCTTTATTAAATCTTTGGAGAATTATGGATTTTTGTTAAAAACGCTTACCAAAAAGATGTTGTTGTACAGGGTGTTTCTTCACATTTATCCTTCACATTTATCAAAACCTCGTACTTATCACTGTAAGGCATTGAATTGACTGTAGTAGTTAGCGGTCTCGAGGGAGCTGTCTAGTAGGTATCGTTTCAAAATAGCCATTTGAACTGCGATTTTTCCAGCACCCTATATGCAAAACTAAATTTAATTTTATCTAGTTAACGGAATTCGAAGAACGTACCCCAAGCTAGATAAACCTGTGCCAAAGAATTGTTAATTTCCTTTATCGTAGAACGCGTTTTCAAAGGAATAAAAATTAAATTTTCACACCAGACAATAATAATTAAACTTATACAGGGTGAAAATGAAAGGTATGATTCTTTGGCGCGTTCTGAGAAAAAAGGTCTTATTAATATGGGTCCGCAAATCGACCGGTTTTGACACATAGGGTGTAAAAAAAATTTTTTTATCAATTTTTTACGATATCTTGGAAACCGTTCAAGATACAGAATTCACTTTTGGTACATGCCTTATCATTAATATTAGCTATTTTTTTTATTGATAATTCAGTTTTTTTTTTTTTTATTTCAGTGCGGATATTTTAGGGTTGCGCGACATTACGACACTATTTACATATTTTTACATTACATCGTATATGCAACTTTCTATGAGTTTTTTGACGTAATCTCAGGAACCTTTAGAGATATAAAACTGAATTTTTCTACACTTCTTATCATTAGTATTATTTACTTTTTGAGCCTACTCAAGTTACTTTCCCCATGGCAGTGGCGGAGATTTTTGGGTTCTTCTGCCATATGAAAAAATTCAATTCTCCCTCAAAAAATAGACTATTATAATGACAAGATGTGTACAATAGTTGGGTTCTGTGTCTGAAATGGTTCCTGCATGAGGAAATATCGTCAAATCAACTATTTTTTTTTACATCTCGTAAACTTTACCTTTGCGCTCTCATGTGAATAGAAAATTTTTTCTTAGAAAGAAGCAGGAAATCGCACTTTTAATTTTCCGACACATGTTTTGAGCAGACACCCTATAGGTATATGATATAACCATGAAAAATTTTATTAACTCAATATCAAAAATGGCGAAATAATTCATATTTAAATCATCAACGCATACAAATTGACGAGAGTGATGCGCAAGAAGATTTTTTTGTTTTCTTTCTGGAATAAAAAATATTCTTACTAATAATTATGAATCCGGAATCTGTTGAAAATATTTTATCAAAAAAAAGACTTAATTTTCCATATTAATGAACGAAAACTGTTTTCATATTGAGCCGAAATGCATAATGTGATATTTTTGTAACATCACATATTTATGCGCCTATAAAAATATACATGATATCCGGGGCTTCAGAATAAAATTTCATTTTATTAAAGCACGCTGTAAAGCAAATATACGTAGGCTCGAGTAGCGTGTAGGGATACATTCGTAGGCGTTTTCGATGTAAAATAAAGTCACATTTTCACAGTAGGTACAAGTGTAAAAGATCTAAGGAAAGGCTGAAATATTATTCCTCATATTTCTATGTTTCTCTTTTATTCAGTTTCGTCCGACTATTGTTATACTAACATAAATACAATATAAGACATAAATAGGCAAATGCGCTAGGCTATGTACGCGACTGTACAACGGTGGATATCAATTTAAAATAATGAACAGAACTTCTGAAGCGAAATGTATAGTCAAGTTTCCCATGCTATACGATACATCTCAGATATTTCTCAATAGTAATTGAGTTTGTAAGAAGTTGCTACGAGAATGATCAAAACTTGTAGATCATTTCATAAATCAAATCTAAATTGATTACTGCACAAGAGACAAGAAAGCTACCGGTGTCAGCTGCGATGGTCGAAGCTTCTTGTAATCAGCATTCATCCGACTGAAATTATTCCAAAGCAATTTCTCGTTAATCAACCAATAGTAACTACTTCTAATTGTGGTTGAGCCCACACAGGTCGTATGACTTATCGAGCAATTGCTAAATACCTGCTTGTAATTCCCCGGGCTACTCGTATATAACCAGGGACTGATCCAACGGCGACACTTCAATTACGCGATCCATGATACATAATTACTATTCACCCTATTACCCCAACCCTCTCAACCTGCATGAGTGGCGTCCTGATGCTTGTCAACATACACCTCCATGCATCTGATAATTCACGTCGAAGTAAATATGTATTGTAACCTGACACACAATCAAATATGATACTAGACAATATTTACACGATTCAACAGTTTATTGTTACATGCAAGGACAGCGCAATCATGTTCGATGTAAATGTTTTTGTTATATTCGTCCACCTCCACGCGAAGATAAATTTATTGCATTTAAGAGGTCCTAAAATACTATGGTTCAACTACGTACATGCTTATTCCGATGTTGCATCGTGTGAATGTCCTCATATATGTTCGTGATATGGAGAGCACAACTAGCAGTTATTATAAATCATGGCCTTATTGTTTTGCGAGTGTGTAATTCATAGATGGAATTTTAATTAACAGAAACTGTTGTTTCACTGATTGAAAAGGTAGCTTTATCTTTGTCAATTTAAATTTTTATATTGAAATATATAGACCCCCACCCAAGGCAGAAATATTTCTTGGTTAATTTGCACTGGTTTAAGATCATGAAAACTCAAAATTTAACGAAATAATTAAAAATCAGATAACAATAATAAGTACCGGAATTTAAAGATACATTTTGGTACATTTACCGGCAAAGTAGTGATTGTATCAAAAACCTTCAGGGAAACTACAGGGACATTTGTCACAATATTCATTTGTACAGATGAACACCTTCTCAGTTGGTGCCGAAACCAAGGAACGATGGTTGAAGGTTAAATACATTCGGCAAAATATATAAATAAGCGGCAATAGGTATACTCTGGAGGCTTATTAGACAGAGGGAGAAGAAAAACATAAGGTCAATAATAATAAGTCAGCTAGGAAAAAACAGTCCACGCAACACACCAAACCATCATAAGCTCAAAAGCGCGAAACTCACACAACACATACCCATTAAGTTCGGTTTTGTTTAAACCATTCTCGTCCAGCTCTATTAACTGCCTAACAGTTCTCTCAGATTCGACAAAAGCGAGAAAAGTTCTGGTATAACTACAAGAAACTCGACACACAATCATCAAAACAAATCGTCAATCCGCCGCTGTGAAGAAGGTTCGGTGGAATCTGTAAGGCTGCGCACCGTCTGTCAGAGAAAAGGCTTGCAATCCTTTTGCATTATCCTCCTCTGCATAATTAGAGAACCCAAACTGACCTTCAGAAACTTCTTCAGAAGAGGGCTCTCAAGATCCTGGCAGGCCTATCTATCCGCCAGTCATGCAGGGGACAATTTGGACGACTTGGCTTTTTAACATTGTCCGCCCTGTATGCCCTGTAAGGGTCACCTGTACACTTAACATTTTTCAATGATTTTTAAGAGGCTGATTTTTCGTTTATTGATTCAAGACGTCATGATGTCTCTTTGGCGTCTTGACGGTGCTATTTTTCCTAACTTTAATTTTTTTTTTGAGATATGCCACTGTAACCACCAAATAAATCTCGCCCCATAGATATGAGTATATCTTTTTTTATCCCGAAAAGTTACCTATCTTAAAAATATTCGCCGTGACTTTTGTTTGCTTTAGAAAAATATTAAACACTGTTTATGAATATTTAATTAAAACAATAATTATAAAATAACGTAGCTTGCTGACTTATCCGAAGACGAGCCTGAGAATCTAAAACTTCCAAGGCAAAGTAAACGAAGAAAATATGCCCCGAAAGTCATCTTTGTTTTTTCGGTTTTCTTGGCGTCTGCAATCAACTCACGGACTCTCGAATATGAACTTCCTTAGATAATCCTGACTGGGTGAAATTACCTCCGGCCCGAAGATAGCAAATTTTAAAATTATTCTCTGCGCGATCTGTTCCGATGTGGATCGATATCACGTGTAGAATTTAATAGACAGGTCAGGCATCGGTACTCTGGGTCACGTAAGGCAATCAAACAAACCGAACAAACCTATTTCCATAGTCACCGGGCGGCAAGGGCCGCCTAGGGACCGCCCCGTGCACCACAAGGGCCTTACTTATTCCGAAAGACTGCCGGGACGCCCTTAGAGAAAGGATGGATGCCTCGTAGAGAGTGAGAGATGGAACTGTTACTTCTAGTTCGGTTTTGAAATAAGTCGAATTCAGAATTGTTGCTTTAAAGCAAACTTTAATTAAGTTTTATTTATGACCTATAATACTAGGTATACTTGATCGGAATATGTATACAAGCATAATCAACAATATAAAAAATAAAGGATGGAAAAAGTAATTTACTTCGCTGCTTTGAATGCAGTAGCTACTCGAATTATACTCGTACAAACAATCCCAATCATAATGAAAAACTTGAAAAAAAAACTGAGTTTCTTATAATACATCGAAAAGTACTCTTGTTTTGGTAATCTAATTTTTTGCATTGAGAAGTTAGCATTTTTTTTTTTATTTTTGAACACAATGAATTATTTTAAATGCATACAATCAGTTTTAGTGGAACTAATATTCATTTTTAGGGAATATTAGTGTATATTATTCATCTATATGTTTTTATTTGGCCGTTACTGCAAATAACGTTTCGACTTAAAAATTCAACACAACCCAGGATCGCTAAGGGCAAGGATTGCAGATAACGCGATCCTTGCCGTCTTGTGGGAATATGCCGAAACCTCCCGGCTTTGGCTGGTAAATGTCGCTATTGACACTTGTATTTTTCATATTTTATATCAGGGACAGACATCTTGAATATCGCCGTCTCCTCAGAGAATATTTTTCGGGCTCTCGAATCGTCGCCGTTTGGTCTTTTGTGGTTTCCTCAGGTCCTGCAATCGCGTTATATTTACATAGACCACTGAGCACTTTGCTCTTGAACCGTTTTCATAGCTTATGGATTGCCTACATTCAGTTGAATAATATTGTCTATACACCTATAAGGAAACATTTTTATGTATTTTAGTAAAAATTTATGCTATTTAGATTTTATATAAGTTACATTGCGTTTTTCTTTTACAGACCCATTACATGGCCTCGGCAAAAGTGCGCTCGATTATCGATATGGGAAATGGAAAATAAACACAACTAAAATGGCACCTACTACAAGAAAATTATTTATCTTCATTGCTCTTTTGGTAAGTGTCTTTCTCTTAATTTATACTTAATCATCAAAGTAAACCTAACTTTTAATGTTGAGACTTGGAAATGTGAAAGTAGGATATGCTGTACCTAAGAAACAGCTCTTTTAGTATCACTCGGTGTACGATTAAATCACTCAAATGATTACAGCCGTAAAAAACATTTTAAACCAATTTTATATGCCTTTTACTGGCCAAAGTGAGCTATCACAAATCCCTGAGGCAATAAAAGCACATCGTTATGTGGGAATAGGAAAGAAAAAAACATTTAATTTGCTTGAAAGAAAATTTATGTAGGTACATTATAATAAATATGGATCACTCAATAACGGTATATATCAAATTCATCCATAAAGAGTATTAACTGAATTTATATCTTATTGAACCCTTTTTTTATTTTTCATATTGAAATTTTTAAAAAGTATTTGAAATGCAAGAGCACTAAGAATAATGATGAAGTGATGAAGGGAGGTACATAAATGATATTAAACATTTATTCATCAGCGGCGCACCACAAAAAACTTCAAGAGAAAAATATCTCCCTCTATTGATACAACCAATTTGCATCTTCAAGGAATGAGCTTTATAGTGTAGTCTGTATTCCAAAAAAAAAATCGGTTTTTTTGCCATTTTACTACCAAAAAATACCTAATATTCTCGAATAATATTTCAAAATAATTTAATTCCAAAATAAGCATAGAGGTCAAAAAGGAAATTATAAAAGTAAAGAACGAGACATGCGAATGAAAGTGTGAAGAAATCAACAACTGTGCGTATAAGCACAAGATCGATCAAGAGGAGTATGGAAAATTTTGCGAGACTTAAGAACCAATGAAAGACAATCGGTTAAAATAAGCTTAGATATAAGATTAAAGATAATAGTCTGCCTACAACTTACAACAACAATATTGAAGGGGTGACATCTGAGGAAGTGCAGAAGATCGTAAAGTCTTTCAAAAATGGCAAAGAACCTGGACTACATCGAATTTATAAAGGCCGCTGCAAACATCCTCTCGAGATTCTTGCAGAAGTATTCAACTTTTGCTTTCTGGAATACGAAGGAAATATGGAAAGATGGGATAAACATCAAAGACGACACATTATTAAACTCGCTACATTAATTTAGCGGATGATTAGGTAATATTTGCAAAAGATGAAGATGGTGCCTTTTATATGAGAAAATTCTACGAAGAATTTAGAAAATGGGGACTACTACAAATAAACCTCGACAAAACTGAATATAAATATGGTCGTTGGTGGAATTGGCAGAGACCTGATTATGGTGGATATGGTAATATAGCTGACTGTGGTAATAAAGTGCTGCCGAAATTATAAGTAATTTGGGACTTCAATGTTCAATCGAGGTGGAAGTGACCAAGAGATAAGGCACAGAATAGGGAAAGGCATGTGTTCCGTCATCGCATTTAATTTGTAGGTCAAAATTGAGACCTAATCGCGACGAGCGATACGCTAATTTCATACAACAAAATTTCGTTCGTCAGCGCAAGAATCGTGGTTTCAGAACAACCCCTTCCCTTCCTACTTTTTACCCGCACATGAAGGAAGAAGGAAGAAACTCACTTGACCAGCCCACGTCGTGGCAACAAGTCATTTTTGTGACGTGACAATTCGTGTCGCGTTAATTTGTTTGGTTACTCGTAATCGTCGAAGTGAATTCGCATTTCGTGATACGACAAAATTGGGTCGTATCAAACTCATATAGTGATCTAAAAGCGGCGCCTTACACCCGTCGCTTCTAATCGTAAACTAAAGTGATCATCAACCGTCACAGCAGGAGACATGCAGAGGCAGACCGAAGGTCAGTACCTTAATTAATCGAATTATTTCCTTGTGCAACCTATCTCCTCCTGTCTCCTTCGGGGTTAATAGCCCTGGTCCTTCCTGTCGTCAAACAGCAGGACTGCAACAAAACAATAATTTTCCTCCGGTATTTGGAATAAAAATAACACAAACATCGTAAAACGGAGGATATACTTACAAAACAATAGTATAAAGTATTGCAATCTATATGGAGCAGATGAGTGGCAGATATGACAAAAGAACGAAGGAACATTAAAAGCGATGGAGATGGATTTATGGAGGCGCATCAGCTGCTTTTAGTCTAGACAAGGTTAGAACCGAAACTGTACGGGAGAAAATTGGAGTCACCCTGAAACTATAGATACTATTGAAAGTAAACGTTTAAACTGATATGCACACCAGAGAAGAATGCCAGAGGAAAGATGGCCATCTAAAATTTGGCACTGAAATCCTGCGCTAAGGAGACAAAGGGGAAGATCTGTGCAGGAAGGAGACTGGACAGAAAGGAAATTTTGAAGAACCCGAAATTTTCAATTTTCTGACGTTATTATTGAAGATTTGGAAAAACTGAAACCACATTTTCATTGCAGTTGTTGACCAGCTTTTTTTGCGGTGTTAGTTTATCGTCCGATAATTTAACTCATGTATTAAAAATGACATAAGGAATAGTGTTTTTCTTCAAACGTCAGTAAATCAGACATTACTCGACTCAGTAGCCGGTCTCAAAGTTTCACTTTTCCTCCGCCGGAGCTAAAGTGTTGCCAAGCAACACTTTACCTCCGCCGGAGCTAAAGTGGTGCCATAGCAACATCAACATACAAACACATAGCTACCTGTATTAAGAATCAACTATTGAAATTTTATTAATGTAGGCCCGTATATTCATCAATTAAATTCAACCTAAGATATGAAAACTCTCTAGTTTATTATTATCTAATAAGGTTAAAAGGAATTTGGTATTAATCAAACATAATCTTTGGAAAATCTACACCGCAACGAAGTAATTCTGTGAAACGTCATAATTATACCCGAAGCGCCGGACGGTCGACAGTCGGCTTCAGTCGAGTCGAGCTCGTGCTCGGCTCAGTCGGCTCAAACGTCAGAAAAAAAGTTGGGTTATTGCGAGGTAAACAAAAATAATTATTATTCCGTATTGAAATTTGAATATTGAACACAAGGATAATAATAATTATAACCATATACCTAGGTACATAAAGGAATCCAACATCTTATATTTTTATTATTAGGTAGGTATTAGTGCACGCAGTTATAGGTACCTACCTACAATGACCTACATTTAACATTCAACTTCTGACTGACTGGCATCATCATTAACAGAAAATGAAAAAATTGACCAAGCAGGGTCTAGCCAAGAGGTAGGTAGATGTTATCATTAATTTTATAACTTACTTACAAACTTTTATAACGTTTTTAATTTTGATTTTGCGATGATTAGTAGTTTAGTTACATAATTATTATTTTATTATTTTTCTTTAATAATTTCAATAATAATTTCTCGATGTTCACTGACGTTGATGACAGTATCAATTTGACAGCGCCGCGTTTCTATAGAAGCAGCCCATACTCCATAGTCACCTACTTATACCAGTCCAAACCTTTTGAAAATTCGCTTTCCTTCAATTAAAAATGATGTTCTTGCTTAAATTTGCCCACGTTTGAAGAAAAAATAGTATATTTTATTTGGAGGAAAAGTGACTTTTCATGGCTTGCTCTCTATTATCAGCCTCACTTCGTTCGGCTGATAAACACGAGCGCGCCATGAAAAGTGTCACTTTCCCTCCGTATAAAATAATATACTATTTTGTCACTTTGACATCGGATAAAGTTAGCCCTAACTTTGCATCTGGATAAAATGTAAGCTAGCTTTTTAGACGCAAAATCAAGTAAGTAGTTACCAAGGTGATATTAATTGACAAATTAATAAACGTCATTTATTAAATAAATTTTGTTATTCGTTAAATTATCTCCCTAAATTACACACGAGCTTATATTTTTTATCCGGATAAAGATGCACTTTTAAACTCAAATTTGTTTTTTCTTTGGTAATTCAACTCGTCAAATTGTCAGATAAAACGACTCGTCCTTCGGACTCGTCGTTTTATCAGACAATTTGACTCGTTAAATTGCCAATAAAAAACAAATTTTCGTTAAAACTGCATCTTTATCCGGATAAAAAATAAGCTCTCGTGTAATTACCCCCGATAAAAAATCTGACATCGCTGTTAAACTGACGTTTAACGTCAATGAATATAAGAAAACGTAAAATTTAAAATTTTGTTTTTTTTTCAAAATAATTCAATATTCAAAAATATTTTTTTAAATGTCCTTGTGCCGTTGTATTATTGTCCTTCTGGTTGCCCAACTTTTTTCTAATTTAACTGACCGTGTATCTCCCACGGTTTCCGAGATCCCAAAGCTGTTCTAATCTTGGATACAGTGTATACTTACTTCCGAATTACAGTTTTTTACTGCTGAGGACAGAACGAAAAAAATTAATTAACCTGATTAGGTCATTCTATAAACCACCTGTACATCATATTGGGGAACATCTGTATCAATGAATGGATAAGGAAATGGAAAGTAATAATTAGGTGCAGTAATTTGAGGAAAACTGGTTATTCTTTTGCGATTATGTATAATAATTAAATCAATCAAAAGACTGATGTTTCAACCAGAGAAACAAAAAGAAATACTACAGCAAATTTGAGACAGCTTTGTAGATTTTATTGAGATTTTTTCACTTTTTGAGATATTAAGTAAATTTTACAAGAAACAATAAAACCTCATCATAATATGATGAACTTGGTAACGTGTATAAATTCTACAATCTCACGTCTTCTAGAATTCTTGTAGATTCAATCTAAATTTTTTCACACAACAACAGTTGCATGAAATATGAAGTGGCAGGGGAAAATATTGATAAGATTCCAATTCCTCCTTCTGCTTTTATTCTGTGCAGGCATAAAATACTGAAGAAAAAGGTTTCGTTTTCAGTGCTCTTAAAAGGTGCCATCAAGATTCAACGGAGCTCTTTTTGGGTTTAATTCTCTGCCGGTGTAAAGGCAGTAAGTAGTGTCAATCAGGATCAATACTGCGATTTTCACCGTATTTTTAGCCTTCGTCAAATATTCATTAGGTTTCCGTTGCGAGCGTTGCCTCATTTTTAATTCAGTCAGGAAGTTCACAGATACTGAACTGAAAACACGACAGCATATTCGGGATTTTATACAGAGATATTATCACAGCACCCACCAATGCAGCATTCAGGGACAAATGGAACAATTGATTGCCCTAAATTTCTCCCCAATTCTACCTGCTATGAACTATGGGACATTTTAATCGATCTGAAAGATATTTGAATAGCACTCCAAGCCTGGTATTTTATATTATTCTTCTTGATTCTATACTAAAATGTATTCTTTTTATTATCATACACATAAATATACCTTCATCAAGCTTTTTATATAATCTTTTTTGAATGGTTGTTTTGTTACGTCCTTGGTGAATAATCGATTCGTATTCTCTAAGACACCACCGTTTCCTACCCCTTCCTATCCCTTTACACATCGGGACGAAGGAAAAGGACACCTGACCGGACAGGACCACACATAGAGAGAAGAGTCGAGGTTTAACATCGAGAGAGGAGAGAGCTCGACCAATAGTGCCGTTCGTACCAGACTCGTCGATGCTGGTGTTACGGGAACGGGATACCTAGTTCTTTAATTAAATAAGGAAGCGGTATTAAGTAGTGGAACAATCGTGGGTACCTACATAGTGAAGCAGAGTGAACAATAATAATAGTTACAACATCTCGCAAATTAAAACAAGTGCCCCTTTAGTCGGACAAGACACAAGGTCAGTAATTTCGATAATTATTAATTAATTGTGTTCCTGTCAATCATTGGCAATTATAGCCTGGTCCTTCCCTAAATTTTGATCCTGTCACCGTGGCGATTTGTCATTACCATCGCGGCATCGAGCCGCATTAATTTAGCCCCTTTCAGGATCGAATCGCGTCGTTAATATTTCGTGTGGCTCTTTGACGCGGAGTTAACATTTTTTTGGTCCCTCCGTAGTCGGATAGGAAAGCTCGTGGAAATATAGTTCATTAATTGGTTGCATCATTTGTTTGAAATTAGTTTCTCACTCACTGTGTTAAGGTAGCCTGTTTGTAGGTCAAAGGATTCGAAATAGTCGATCCAAAGGACGCCAGACGGCATTTTCACCCATTCCACTAATTTTACTCCATTCTCACCTCACTCCACTTCTTCGTTCGTTGCAGGTGTTCGTTTTAAAAACCTCTGTAATAGTTGAAATATTTTCTCTCTGAATTCGCAGGGCAGAATATTGATTTTGCATTCACGGTATACTGGGTACACTCGGTATCTTAAGTATTGTTTTTGGTGAATTCGAATTCAATAATTTATTTTCAACTCGATATTAAATAAGTAACTTTCACTTGGTTAGGTACTTATTTTTGGTATTGCTCATCGTTCGTTGTTGTTGTATTTTTACAGGTTTTTAACGAATAACCCTTTTTCGTTGTTACAGGGAAAATATTGATTTTTGTATTCACGGTATACCTACTGGGTACACTCGGTATCTCAAGTATTGTTTTTGGTGAATTTCAAAGTCAATTTATTTTCAACTCGTTTTTAAATAAGTAACCTTCACTTGGTTAGGTACTTATTTTTAGTTATTGTTCGTATTTCGTTGTCGTTGTATTTTTTACAGGTGTAAAAAATAACCCTTATTCGTTTATTGCTTTAGTGTTTTGTTGATACTCTTTAGCAAAATGTCCAACACTTTGGTCGGAGCAAACGCTTCTGTTTCGAAGTTTTTGACTCGTTTGAACTCGATTCTGACAGTGGTTTCAGCACCCATTGATGAAAAGTCGCGTTTTATTGTCCTGGCTGCATGCGACAGCGCTTCAGATTTGTACAATCAGGTGCAGGAGGTTGATAGAAATATCCTGATTACGGTTGAGTCGGCAGATAAGAGTGCTTTGGTCGTAGATGTGTCATCGGAGATTTGGAAATCATACTCGGGACTACTTATCGAAGTTGATTCGGTTTATTTTCAGATTAGAGCGGTTCAATTGTCGTTGGAATCGACTCAGGATACGGTGGTGAAATCACGTCATGGTTCGAGTGAATCGTTAAATAGTCGACAGTCTGGTGCTCCCGCGCTACCCCCCTCTGCAAGTTCACATGTGAAATTGCCTCGTATCGGTATACCTACTTTTGATGGTTCGTTGAGGATGTGGTCGGTTTATTATGATTTGTTTAGGACTTTGATTCATTCGAATGATTCGTTAGCTCCAATTGAGAAGTTCCAGTATTTAGTTTCGACTTTGTCAAAGGAACCTCTTACCCTTGTCAAACATTTACCACTGACAGATGACAATTATGTGATAGCTTTCGATACTCTTGTCCAAAGGTATCAGAATGAGCGAGTACTTGCGACGTGTTATTGGCAGGCGATTTGTAATGCTCCCAAAATAACGGATTCTGATTCCTCACAATCGCTTCGTGAATTGTTGAATACCTTTTCAGAAAATATTACAGCTTTGGGTCAGGTCTCAGGCGTCTCTCTCTGGGATTTCACTTTGTTCAACTGGTTGCTACAGAAATTGGATAACGCTACTCGAAAGCGTTTCGAACTCCAATTTGCATCTGAAGAGTTTCCATCATATCAGGATTTGCACAAGTTTTTGTCGTCACAGTGTCGTGCATTAGAATCATCTTTGGGGAATGACCTATCTCCGTCTGCAGTCGTTGGTAAGCGGAGTAGCGTCAAGTCTGGTGGAAAAGTGGAATCGAGGAATTCACATGCATTTTTGTCAACGTCGAGTGCGTCTTCATCGAAGCAGTCGTGCTTCCATTGTAATGGAGAACACCCGATCTCGAATTGTCGTTCTTTTTTGAAGTTGGACCCGCGCAAGCGTTTTGAGGCTGTGAAGGCAGCGCGCTTGTGCCTAAATTGTTTTGGCCCTTCACACTTGGTGAAGCAGTGCCCCTCTTCTCATTCGTGTAAGGAGTGTGCAGGTCGGCACCACTCTTTATTACATTTCGTTAAACTTAGTAATTCGGATGGAGCAGCTTCTCATCGAGTTGAGCCGCCTCCAGTCGCATCCACGGTTGCCATGTCTTCTCTCCCATCCTTTCAGGATGTTCGTTCTCGTTCTCGTAGCAATACTACGGTTCTTTTAGCAACCGCATGTATTGAAGTTCAAGACAAGTGGGGCAACTATCAAGTGGTTCGTTCTTTAATTGACTCTGGCAGTCAGTCGTCTTTTATTACTGATCGGTGCCGCAAGCGTTTGGGCTTGCACTTGAATCGATCATCAACACCTATTTCTTGTTTGGGTCACGTGACCTTGGGATCGGCCCAGGGATCATCTGATTGCATTATTCGTCCCGTTGGGGTACCATCACCTACTTTTAAAGTAAGTACTTTGGTCTTGCCCAATATTTGTGGAAAACTTCCCAGTGTTGACATTTCGCCATCGAAGGCGCTTGATAATTTGAAGTTAGCGGATCCTAATTGGTACACGCCTGGTTCTGTCGATGTTTTGCTAGGAGCTGACATCTTTCCCAATATTGTTCATGGTGGTTATTTGTCGGGCAGTGATAACTGTCCAGCCGCAATGAACACGACGTTTGGTTGGGTTCTTTTGGGAACCATTTCGTCGAAGGTTGCGGGCGAGGTTCAAGCTTGTTTTGCGTCGGTAGATTCGACCCTTGAAGAGACTCTTAAGGCATTTTGGAGAGTTGAGGAGGTGCCTTCAGTTGAGGTTTGCTCTAATGAGGAACAAGAGGCTGAGTCGTTGTTCGTTGAGTCTCATTATCGAGAAGAATCAGGTCGTTTTGGGGTATTGTTGCCATTTAAGGATAGCAAAGAGTTGCCTATCTTTAATGATTCGTTGAATGTCGCAGATCGTCGTTTGCTCGCTTTGGAGAGACGATTGTCGAGGTTGCCTCACATTAGAGACATGTATGTAGAGTTTATGAAAGATTATTTGGAGGCTGGGCACATGTCGTTGGTGCCATTGGAGTCGGAATCTGCAAACTCTTATTACATTCCGCATCATTGCGTTTTTAAAGACCCTGGTGTTTCGATGTCTTCTGATGTGTCTTCGCTCGCCCCAGTATCGTCGAAAATTCGTGTCGTGTTCGACGCCTCGGCCAAAGCATCGAACAATCTTTCGTTAAATGATACCTTGTTGATTGGTCCGAAGTTGCAAAATGACATCACTAGTGTTTTGCTTCGTTTTCGAGAGAACAAATTCGTGTTCACTTGTGACATTAGGCAGATGTATCGGCAAATTTTAGTTGGAGATTCACATCGACAGTATCAATTAATTCGTTGGCGTTTTTCAGAAAAGGATCCTATTCGAAGTTACAAATTGAACACTGTAACTTATGGTGTTTCGTCCTCGCCATATTTGGCCATTAGGTGCTTGTTACAATTAGCTCAAGAAAATTCTGAGAAGTTTCCTCTCGCTTCGAAAGCCATTCGTCTCGGGCTTTATGTCGATGATTTTGCCATTGGGGCAAATCAAATCGAGGAAACCTTGGAGTTGAGAAATCAGCTCATTTCGATATTGCAATTGGGACAATTTGAGTTGCGGAAATGGTCTGCTAACAATCCACAATTGCTTCAGGATCTGCCGGTTGAACATTGTCAACAGCAGTCATCCAACTTTGATTCGGAATCGGACTTTTCGGTGAAAATTCTTGGCCTTCAGTGGCAATCGGCTACTGATTCGTTTTCGTTCATGGTTAAGTCCATAGATTCACCTTGTACTAAGAGAAGCATTCTCTCAGAAGTCGCTAAGATCTATGACCCGTTGGGTTTCTTGTGCCCATTGACCTTTATGGCAAAACGAGTCATTCAACATTTGTGGTATCTCGGGCTGGATTGGGATGAAGATCCACCAGCTGATGTTGTCGAAAAGTGGAATCGATATAAGTCCACTCTTCATGTTTTATCCAAGTTGACAATCCCTAGGTGCTTGGTTCCCGAAGGATCTTTCGTGTCGTGTCAACTGCACGCATTTTGTGATGCGTCGACTGCAGGTTATGCGGGTGTGGTGTATTATCGTTTCGAGGACGCCGATGGCAATGTGCAGGTTCGTTTCGTTACTGCCAAGTCTCGTGTTGCTCCGCTCAAACCACTCTCCGTTCCACGGCTGGAATTGTGTGCCGCAGTCTTACTATCAGATCTCGTTTCGTTCGTCCTTGAACAAGGTCCTCAATCCATTGTTGTTGATAAGGTTTTCGCTTGGAGTGACTCTTCGGTCGCTCTATCCTGGATCAAGTCGTCTCCACATCGGTGGAAGACTTTTGTTTCGAATCGTGTCGTCCACATTCAGGATCGAATTCCTCCGGATTGTTGGAATCATGTACGTTCAGGTGACAACCCAGCGGACGTCGCGTCTCGGGGCTTGTTACCAGAGGAGTTAGTCGGGGCTTCCGCATGGTGGGCGGGGCCTGAATTCCTCAGATTGCCGCTGGAATCTTGGCCAGCACTCGTTCCCATTGCTCCCACTTCTGATGTTGAACTGGAGAAAAGGAATATTGTTTTGTTCGCTACGATAGAGATTTCGGATGTCGATGTTTTGTTGAAAAGATTTTCTTCTTTGAGGAAAATTCAGGGTATTATCGCTCGTTGTTTTCGTTTCACTAACAATTGTCGTGCTGTCAATAGGACCACTGGTGCATTGAGTGTCTCTGAGTTGCATGCTGCTCTCATGCACATTGTTAGAATTGTTCAATCTTCGGTCTTCTCTTCGGAATTGGAGAAAATTCGCTCTGGTAAACCATGTGCCAAGTACTTGCAGTCATTGTCGCCCTTTATTGATGATTTCGGTATTTTGCGAGTCGGGGGTCGACTGTTGCATTCGGGTTTAGCATTCGACGCTAAATATCCCGCATTGTTGCCAGGAAGGCATAGGTTGGTTGAACTTTTGATTGATCAGATACATCGAGGTAATTTGCACCCAGGAGTGAACACTACTCATTATCTCCTTCAACAAAATTTTTGGATCCTGTCTGCTCGTAGGGTCATTCGTAGTTATTTGTCGAAATGCAATCGTTGCTTTCGCACTCGTCCCCTCTCGTTGGAGCCTCCCATGGGGAATTTACCTGTCGCTCGTGTCTCCCAATTGAAGCCCTTTAGTTGTGTCGGGGTCGATTATGGGGGACCCTTTCCTATTGTCTTGTCGAGGTATAGGGGTGTCAAAACTTCTAAAGCCTATTTATGTTTGTTCGTATGTTTCGCGACTCGCGCGATTCATCTCGAAATCGCTTCTGATTTATCGTCAGAGACTTTCCTGGCAGCTCTTAGGAGGTTTGTCGCTCGCCGCGGTCGCTGTAGTGACATCTACAGTGACTGTGGAACCAATTTCGTCGGAGCTAACAAGGAGCTCAACTCAAATTTGAAAATCGCCGCAGAAGGGGAAGGTATTCGATGGCACTTCAATCCACCCTCAGCTCCACACTTCGGTGGACTGTGGGAGAGCGGTGTTAAGTCCGTCAAAACACACATGGCCCGTGTTATTGGTGGTCAAATTTTGACTTATGAGGAGCTGAACACCTTCATCGTTCAGATCGAGGCCGTCTTGAATTCGCGCCCCCTTTGCCCCATTAGTAGCGACCCCAACGATCTATCCGCGTTGACCCCTGGTCATTTTCTGACCTTGGAACCTCTGTCGTCGGTGCCGGATGTGAACTTGTCACATCTGAAGATTTCTCGTCTTTCTCGTTGGCAATTGGTGCAACGGATGCAACGTGATTTTTGGACACGTTGGAGGGCTGAATATCTTCATAATTTCCACCAGAGGAGTAAATGGTCGAAAACCCATTTGTTTGAGTCAACGGATATCGGTTCGTTGGTGTTGATAAAGGATGAATTGTTGTCTCCTTTGAAATGGGCTCTAGGAAGAATTGTTTCTCTGCACCCTGGTGCGGATGGTGTCGCCAGGGTTGCCTCGGTTCGTACGACCAGAGGTCTTTGTAAACGACCTCTGGTCAAACTTTGCCCGTTACCTAACCAGTAACGGACTCAGGGAATTTCGTCCCTGACTTGTCGTTTCGTTTCGTTTCGTTTTTGTTATTGTCGTTAGTTTCGTTTTCGTTAGTTTCGCTTTTGGTTCAATTTTCTGATAGTGGAAAATTCCTCCGGTAATTTTGGTGGGCGGTATGTTACGTCCTTGGTGAATAATCGATTCGTATTCTCTAAGACACCACCGTTTCCTACCCCTTCCTATCCCTTTACACATCGGGACGAAGGAAAAGGACACCTGACCGGACAGGACCACACATAGAGAGAAGAGTCGAGGTTTAACATCGAGAGAGGAGAGAGCTCGACCAATAGTGCCGTTCGTACCAGACTCGTCGATGCTGGTGTTACGGGAACGGGATACCTAGTTCTTTAATTAAATAAGGAAGCGGTATTAAGTAGTGGAACAATCGTGGGTACCTACATAGTGAAGCAGAGTGAACAATAATAATAGTTACAACATCTCGCAAATTAAAACAAGTGCCCCTTTAGTCGGACAAGACACAAGGTCAGTAATTTCGATAATTATTAATTAATTGTGTTCCTGTCAATCATTGGCAATTATAGCCTGGTCCTTCCCTAAATTTTGATCCTGTCACCGTGGCGATTTGTCATTACCATCGCGGCATCGAGCCGCATTAATTTAGCCCCTTTCAGGATCGAATCGCGTCGTTAATATTTCGTGTGGCTCTTTGACGCGGAGTTAACAGTTTAATACCCTAAAAGTAGAACATACTTTCATTACGATAATACTACGACCAACAACGAGTATTTTCAACATTACAACATTATATAGGTATATTTAAAACTTTATACTACACCTGAATTTGCTAATTTACGTAAAATACGACACGTACAAAAAAATTTCAAGTCAAATTTCCAGGGCTAAAAATGTGAAAACTGTAAAACCTGATAGCTACACGATTTACGCGTATATTTTATCGTAACAATAATTTGATTTACTTTAACTTCGGAACGTGGTTGAAATGCGCTTTCGCACCATAGATGAAAAAGCGGTGATAAAATTACATACAAATTCCGCTCGCTCCACACTTACAACTGCACACAATCTAGCCGCATCAGCTCGCTTTCCACATCTGATAGGTGGTGGCATAACGAGAACACGCTGCGGTGATCTGCAGTGTGAAGCAAGCAGCTGCATGGGACATGCCTTGATTAGGGCCGGGATTCCGAGGGGTCACCTCCCGGTTCAAACTGCTCCTCAACTGCTCCCAACAGTTGTAATCCTGTCAGACGACCACAACTGGGATGTTGATAAACCAGAAATGCTAGAGAGACATCACTACTTCCTGTCTTGGGATTGTTCCAGTATAGTTAAGGATGTACAGAATCGTAGTGTTCAAAGCGAGGAAGCTATGTATGTAGAAATACTAAGTCCGTATACAAAGCGATTTAGAAACAGGGAGAAAAATTTCAAGATTACATAATATAGGCAGAGTTACTTACTGGTGCAAATGGTCCAAAGTTACTTTGAAAATAATCAACCAAAAATGCATTTCATGTGAAAGGAAGACTTAAAAAAAACTCCACATAGATGAGAATATGACGAAACCAGATAAATCAGAGCCGTTTAGACACCAGGAAAAACTTGTTCTCTCAGAAGATTTACCGAATGTGGTTTATAGACTCTTTCCAATGAAACTAACAGAAACTGAATAACAAATGTTGTCTTCTTCGATCTGTACCAAAAATCATCAATAAAAGTTTCGGACTAGCCTTATATAGAGCGGAGCCGAACTGGAAACACAAAAAAGTTTAATATTCAGTGACCTCGCCAAAACGAACTCTTTCATAAAGCTTCAAGTAACGTGCGCTTAAAAAAATCCTTCTCGGAGTTTCGTCGTCGGTTTTGTCCTTTCCAATAGGTGGGCAGCAAAATACCCACAATAAGACACTTTGAGAAACAAGGCTGTGGTCTTCACATAGGACTTGGACAGCATTTGGATGAACCAATGAAGAAACACCCACAATAATGTTGTCAACTATTTAATGGAGTGCTTTTGACAAAATGAGATAGTTCGCGAAGTCAAAAATCGTGTCCTATCTAAAAATAAGATTTCTCTTCATAGCAGGTCAGCTTGGGCAGTTTTAGTTTTACTTACGCACTTGAGATAAGTATTTAAATGGTTCTGGGGTGTAACGTAATTAACTTTCTTCCAACTAACGTATGAGCAGTTGAAACCAATGATAAATATCCCCCCAGTCCGAACCCTCCCGTGCATTCTTCCACCTTCTCTCCTCCAATATTCGCATCAAAGTCTCCATTATTATTGTGTCCTGTTTTCTAGTTGCCTCGATTACATTATCTAGAAATGCATCTTTCTTCATAAAATCTTTCATTTCGTCATATTTGTCAACTGTCTGTAATATATTTAATTTCTGTTGTCTTTGTATTTATGATCTTCCCTTCATACGGCCATTGACTGTCACTATTCCCAATATTTTGTGTATAATCTTCTCATTTTCTTCACTAGATTGTGTATTTTTCTCGCCTGATGTAAACTTCTGACATACCATGCAGCTATTTTATAGGGATTTCTTAGGCTGGCTAGGAAGACTTGTATCTTGGTCTGTGAGCATGACAATTGTACTGGTTTCCCGTTGCCTGCTGCATTTCCATGCCATTGATCATTTCATGATTCATACGCCTTTAGGAATAATTTTTCACTCCAAGGCTAAGTACCCTATCTCTTAGCAGATCTTCCACCCAAAGCTGTTGGCTAACAAAAGCTATTTAGTGACTATTTATTCCGACAGTCACTCGGTAGACAGAGCCTCATTAGTTATGTAGCTGGATATACCACGAGCAGGTGAGATTGTCATTTGGGTGACATTGAGTCACCCCTTACACTCCCTTACACGTTGTTTTGTTTACGAAACAAAAATGACCGCGACAGAGGCGCTACGAGATCGACTGCTCGACTTCACAATACTCATCAGAGATGAGTGTTGTTTACATGCTCTTCAACGAGCTACTTAATCGATCCACAAACGAGCTGGCGCATGTATTCAGGTTATTTTTTATTGGTGCTCTCTTTGTTGTAAATACTTGTAGAATATGAAAATGTAGGCTTTAAAACATTTATCGCTAAATGCAATATGATACTATGTTTCAAAATAAACTAACAAGAAAATTTTTTGTCTAGAAGCAAACGTTTACTGTATTCTTTATAAGGCTACGTCAGTGTATTCCTAAGCGAAACAAAGGTTGTCTAGAATAATGACTACATTGTGTCGTTTATGTGGCAAGAAATGCGGTAGGTATGGAATAATTAAAGGGTGACATTATTAAAACGGTTAAGGGATTTCCTCTACTGCATCTAATATCCATGACGTATTTTAATGCGGCCTATGTAGTTAAATTTCATGGCGTTTTAACTATTAACAGCATCACAGTATGGATATGATTAATTAATCGCCTTAAAATTATATAGCACTTAAGCTTTACGATACATTTATAGCATAATGAAGTTGTTAAGCTCGACTTTAGGATTTTACAATCATTAACGTAGTTTGAGAAGTGAAAAAATGCACTGGTTTAAATCTACTGCAATAACCATCATCAATTAACTTTACTAATCATTTTCTATATCACAAGATCATAAACGATAAACAATTCTTGCAATATTAGGAAGAAAATTATTAGATATACCTAACTTAATTACAGGTATTAAATTGGTAAATCAAGACATAACAAGTACATTTAGGAATTTTTACTACCATGTGGATTAGCATTGCCTAGGGCTTCTAATTTTCAACCATTTTCCCTATTATATCTAGTAATCAAGTCTTAATTGACGACGACCTTAATGACGGATGCAGCCACGATTTGCTCCGACAACTTGGATGCCTTCATCGTTAACCCCAAATGGCATAAACTCAGCGGGCAATTTACTTAATAAATTATTGCTTCAGGTTAAATATTTCATTTCAAGAAATGAGAATATTCCACCACATATACAAATAAATCCGAAATTACGTGATACGCGTTGAAAAAAAAAGAAAATAAAGACCAGGTCAAACTTTTTATAAAATAAAGTTTACAGGTCAAATTTATTTATTACATCAGAGACTCTCAGCTATACAAATAGAGTTGCGACGTGAAACTGTCAACAAGAAGTATAACCAGGGTATGGAAATATTCTCGTTACTGTGATATTCTGTATAAAATACAGGGTGTCCGGTAAGTACCTCCTAATCTCTCGGGAGCATACAGGGGGGGTCAAAATAAACCTAGTCTGTCATAAAAATAAAATTCCTAAAAATTCCTAAAAATTCCTAAAGTGTCCCTAAACGGAGATACAGAGTCCCAAAATGGTACCCTAAGATTTACTTTTTTGGCTCTAACTTTTGAACCGACCTGTATAATTTGATGAAATTTTAATTTTTTTATAGAGGCCATAAAGACTCATTAAGCCATATCAGAGTGGATGTTTGACGTCCTAAAGGAAGTCAGGAACGGACTTACCATCACACTCATTGTGTCAAAGTTTTGACAGGTGTCATTATACAGAGCTGAAAACTTATTTTTTAAATACGCTGGTCATTCATCTTCACAAAAGGTACTCTTAACTTATTTCGATAAAACTAGCGGTTCTCAAGATAAATCGACTTTTATGCGAATTTTGATCAAGTTTCGTCAATAGCAATCCATTATGTAGGAGGTAGGTTTATCAACAAAAACCTGATTTTTACCTGTTTGTGTTTAGCATTAGTAAATTTTGAGTGTTTCGCATACCTTAAAACCGATTTATCTCGAAAACCGTCAGTTTTACCGAAATAAATTAAGAGCACCTTTTTTAAAGATGAAATATTAGACTATTCAAAAAAATAGTTTTTAGCTCTGTAAAGTGACACCTGTCAAAATTTTGACACAATGAGTGTGATGGTAAGTCCGTTCCTGACTTCCCTGACGACGTCAAACATCGACTTTAATATGGCCTGATGGCTCTCTGTGCGGCCTCTATAAAGTGTTTAAATTCCATCCAATTATACAGGTCGGTTCAAAAGTTAGAGTCAAAAAAGTAAATTGCGGGGCACCCTTTTTGGGCTCCATATCTCCGTTCGAGGACACTTTGGGAAATTTTTTTTTATGACAGACTAGGTTTATTTTGACCTCCCCTGTATGCTCCCGAGAGATTAGGAGGTACTTACCGGACACCCTGTATAAACGAAAAATACCAGAAAACCAGCGCACAAACCCCTACAGTTGAGTTTACACCAGCCAACAATTTCAATAACTTCTTTCTGCTTCAATAATATCTGTACCAGAAAGATAACATTCCCTGCAGAACTACGCAATAGCTCAAGCCAGTGCAGCTTTTGATAGCGCACATGATCACATATCTTCCTGGAGGATTTTATCAGACATTTCAGACTGGAGAATATTTACTTCAAGAGCCTTTAAACATAAATAATTTAAAAGTGACTTTCTCATTTTTTTCCCATCAATGCACCTTCTCATCAATAAATTTCTTTTCTAGATTTATTGAAACAACGAATCAGCTTCTCTATGATGTTAAACAGAGGTAGAAATATGAACACTGTAATTGTTGTACAGGAGGTTCATTTCGTCTTCTTGTTCATAATCATGTAAATATCTTGGCACGCTCATTTCCATAGAGCTTTCCCTCGTTCGACTTTCCTTCACATTTATCTCTCTTCCCATTTTTTCATCATTTTCCAACTCTTCTTCACTTTTCTGCTTCTTTTCGATCAGTTTTTGGTCATTTTTTGTTTTTTTTCCACTCTCACTTGTAATTGGTTTTCTCTTAGTATCTTATTTCGTCAAAGATAATATTCCGTCCATGTACAATCTTTCATTCATTTTGGTTTCACAATCAACACCCATTACTCTGATCTCATTATTTCTGATCTTGGGTCTGATTTAGACTTTCTCATCCCTTTTGGAATTAAATTGTATGCATAACATTGAAACAATTTTATTCCTCCAAAATCTGGTTTCTCACTATTTCTGCTGGTGTTTTGTGATTCTTTTTGTTTTTTTTTTCTCTCATTTTGTTGAGGATTGTATGCTACCGTATATTGAATTTTTATCCCTTTTTGATCACAAAATATATAATCTTAAATCTTAAATAATAAAAAAATCGAAAAATGTGTTTGTTGCTTTTATTCTCAAGAGAGGTCTTCATAAGGAATTTTTGTTTGTTTAGTCTTCACACACACTTCGCATATACCTGGAGCTGGAAATTTTTACGGGTGTCCCATTCTTCTATGCTTTAGCATTGTTTCTTCCTCACTTGTCAAATTTGCACATACTTTTAATTTAAAATAAACCAAGTAAAGTTTTTCTTTTAACTTTCCCTCCACACACATTTTTTTTTTCATGAGCTCGCATCTCCATTGCTGAAATCTACTTCCAGTCCGTTTCCCTCCAATTTCCTCATCGACAGAAAATTATAAAGTGAAGTCTCATAATCCCATACATCCTTTATGGTAATTTGCCTTCCAGTTTCTGTTTCTACCTCAAGATTTACTTGTGTCGTTTCCATTATTGTCTCACCTTCTTTTGCCACATTTATTTTATGCTCAATCTATTTACTGCCTTCATGCATTCTTAGCAGTAGCCTCTCTTACTTCCATTATCCATTACAAAACTTATACTACCTTCATTTGCTACAGATAACGAACTTCGAGTTGATAAAAATGAGATTTATGTTCATCATCATTTGTTTTTATAGTTTCATGCAAAAATCCCTCGTCCAAAATTTCCACGATAACCACCTCTTCTGTTTCTATTGATTGGACAATCAGATCGCTTGGGACTAACTCAGTGTCAAATAAATGACACTTGCATGTAAATTTTACCACATTACCATTCCTTGAGCTTGAACTTCGACTTGTAGCTGCTTTATATATTCCGCTAGATTTTCTCCAGTCTGCGCTTTGTATGGAATTTTTAGACATAATGCCATATTCGGATTTTCTTTTTCTTTCTGCAAAATTTTTCTGCAACGCTTCCTCCAAAAGCAATTTGTTTCCGACAAAATCTATTTGATTTGAATTATGACTTCGGCAGAACATAACACCAATAATAGCAGTTGTAACATTCTGGAAAGACTCGTCAAAGGCATTGATGAGAGTAGCTGCAATATGAGTTCGCAGTCGTCGGTTTTTCCTCCTGCTGTCGTCCTTAATTCGCAGATTGTGTTATCAAATTTGGTGAAAAAAATTGCTTAATGGTGTTCCCTTAGTGTATTAAATTTGTCAGTTTTTTCTTCACCATTGCTTAAGATGATATTCCCTTTTTTGCAAAACAATCTCCAAGAATTACCATAATCTCTGCAGTCAGTTTTGCTTTTACAGATTCCAAAATACTCTCTGATAGACACTGTACAATTATTATAGAATTATCGCTCTAGCTTTTACATCAGATTTATTCCATTTTTTAAACCGATCAGTTTGGGTTTATATTCAGACTTTGGCTTCGAAAGCACATACAAAACTTTGTGCTGTTCTAGTAACAATTATTCTCTGAATTCCCAGTTAGAAGATGCATTTCCGTCGAATTGTCGCACATTAAAATTATCTGTCTTTTTTCCGCCATTTTCCTTTTTCTGTTCCTTTTTTGACCGTTGAACTGAATCTACCAGAGTGTGATGGAGACTTTGGTGGTGAAGTGTCTAAAATGTGTTGAGCTGGTGATGAAAAATTAATTATTATCTCCACGTAAACAGAACATGCAATTCTCCTCTTAGCAATACATCTTTCGTGGTTAATCAAGCGCCAAGACTCCTGGTTTTTGTTATTTGGAGATCACAAAAACTGGAAGATTTACGATTTGCAATTTCGATTTCTTATGAACAATACAAATGCTTTTAAGAAGCCTAACTAGCCTCGAACTAGGGGAATCAATAATAATTTTCAAACTAACTTTGTACCTATGTTCCATCCTTCTTTATAAAGTCTTCTATAATATTGTTGTTTACCTATTATTAATATAATACCTGCAATTTTCCTAAATTTCAACACGGGAAACTTGGAAAGTTAAATATACATCCTCATCTGATGAGATTTTTTTTTAGTGTTCGGTTACTTTAAAGCCTGATCGTTTTAATCCCGTCTGATGAATTACTGGAACAAAAATATAACTTTTCCGATCAAATTGTGTATTGTTGAAATTGTAATTGAATTTTCTTCTTGATTGCTCCATTATCTACGGAGACTCAATTATCTCTTCATCTTTATAAATTTAATCTATCGAGGCCGACCTGAAACCGCGTATCTCAAACGCCAGGAAGTGGTTTAGACTGTGCCAATAAGAACAAACTGAACCAAAATTCTACTTTACCACCGAAATTAAGTTGATGCAAACTTTCCCAGCTTACACAATATAGGGTGTCCATAAATGATAAATAAAAAACTGAAGGTGGATGATAATTCTACTCGAACAATAAAATGTCATCACAAGTTCCTGTAATGTATGTAATGTATGTAAAAATGTTTCCAAAGCAAGCATTGTTTATAGTGGTGATATTTCAGTAGAAGTGGTTCTACTTTAATGGCTTTTTCGGAAACATTGTATCGTGATGCAACAAGAGAAACTTGATCATAAAACAGAATATTATTGGTGATTACCTATTCATCAAGGGCAGTTTAAAGGAGTTTACATAAAATTTTAGGTACATAAAAATGCATCACATGTCGAAACTTGTGGCAGAAATTGTTCAAATATAGAATTATCCCTCGAGCTTTTGGTCATCATTTTCGTGCAAATAGTATTTAATATTCGCTATACAAAGCATGTATAGCCAATGGGTCTACATGCACAGCAATTTTTCAAAGTACAAAGTTGATAATAATAAATAAAAACCGGTATTTACTTACAATGTCACTTTAGGCGAAATGATTTTATTATTCCTGTTAGAATATTATTTACATAATAGAATTCACACTTCATGAATTTTTTGACATGCCGCCTTGGAGAAACAAATGTTCTAGATTCTACCCTTGAAGAATATGCGCTTGATGTTTTCCATTAAAATGCCACCGAAAAAAAATTTATGTTCCTCGCAAAGATCGCCTGTTATTAGACAAGTTGAAATCAGCTTTAGGATCAGAAAGTAAGAACTTCATCTTTCGAGGAACAGGGTTCAGTAACCATTGAAGATAATTCAGGATTAATTTATATGAAGGCAGTTTACACTGAGTGCACGATGACGTAGTATGATATTTGATGAAAAATTGTTACCTATCACCTCTTCCATTTGTCCATTATGAAGGAAGCAACAGAGGAGCTTAGTATTTTGGATAGGACGTGGAAGTAGTTATGAGGTTGGAATTTATTATCTCAAAAGGTAACATAGGTAGAGAAATTTTTACTTGACTGTCAACCAAGCATGAAAATGCTCTGATCAATACCACTTACTTTTGTCGTAGAAAGTTATTTTGTATGAGGTCATTCGATCATCACAGTGCAGCCTGCTATTCTTTCACATTTTACGAAACATCCCCTCAAGATGCTACTCCTGGCAGAAATTAGATTTTGTCTTGGGTGAAGACCTTCATCGGGGCGGCTGGAAGTCATGGTAGCTCAAAAATCCATTTTATACGATTTCATAGACCTGGAAACATGCCGCTCTCTTTCGCTTATCAGATCTGCAGCAACATTGCTTGACACTTTACCTCATGATGTTTTTTTTTCAATGACGTTTTCACCCTCTCAGGATTCTGCTCCGGAAGTGCCCAGAATGAAAAAATGCGCTACCGGAGCGATATCAATTTCAGGTATGTTAATCGGAGGCTATGTAATTCGAAGAGAGTCATACTTTGGTGTGCCTTTTCATGAGAAAGGCACGCCAAAAAAAAAATACAAAATAAAATCACACTTTTTACGTGAATTTACGGCGTTATGTTGCAATGATTGAGAATAATTTCTGTAGCTGTGGGAGCATGGACGCAAAGCAAAGTACGATTTCAGCAGAATGGAGTCACGGCGAACACATTGAGAATTTCAATGAGCCTTTTACGAGTAATATAAATCTTCTAAGGATGAGGGCTGATCTCTAGTACAGAAGGGATTCCATTGTGATCATCGTACAGTTCCGCAACCTTAACAGCCTTGAAAAACAACCTTCGTAACGAGATGATCAACATACTGACTGCCAAACTGGAAAGAAGCAATAGCTGCCTGAGAAATTTCCTACAAGAATGGGCGGCAAGTATTCTATTAAATATAATTTAATGTCAAACTTCTCATGCTGTCATTTCCCGTTTCTCACTTTCAATTCAAGGAGTCACCTCTCACGACCGTTATACTACACAGTGGCCAGTACAGCAGATCCAGTACAAAACTTCATCATTTTTTCATCACTACTACATGACAACTTCACTGATCGACTGTTTTAAACAAAAATAAGTCCTCGTCGCGTTCGATTGTCGTGTATGAATTTTGGGTGACCCAGCCATCGCGGCCTGGCCAATAAATAGTGCGCGGTCGATCAATGTGCTTTTTCGATTTCTTTTCTGGTAGAAACATTTGTTAAACTAGCACACAAAATGCTATTGCTGATGATGCACTAGAATTGCTTGATAATTCTGTAACGAAATCCAAGGCTTTCATTTATTAGAGACAGTTAAATTTTAGTTTATCAATAATTTAGAGCAGAAAGGCGCTATCACTCCCGCCGCAGCTATATAAGTGGAGCACGTCTGAAAGACTGGCAGTATTTAGTTGGGAATTGACCAATTAATATTCCACTCCTGCAAGGTGCATTGAGCCTCGCAGTAGTAGACGCCCCGCGGTGAATTTACTCCATGAGTCCATCAGCCGATCAGGGAAAAGCGAGCCGGGAACTAACCATGCAGCGAGCATTTGCTTCCAATGATAGGTGTATTATTGAGCCTTCAGAGGAGCAGGACAACCTAGGTGCATGAATTATCGCCACCAAGAGTGCATTCAACTCTGCGCGAAAAATCATCCCCAGTTTTCAAGCTATCGTTATATTGAGACAAGATCTGATCAACGAATCCTTCCATTTGACTTGCCTTGAGAGTCAAATAGGAGCGGCAACATCCCCGTCTACCAGCGAACTGATCAAACAGGAACAGGACACACGGAGACAGATCGTCAGCTTCATGACAGAAGCAGAGGTTCGCACGCTGGCTCAGTGGATCAAGGAATGCGAAATCAACAAAGGAGTTAGCACAGCGCCGACCGCACGAAGCGATATCTCTTAATAATCATCGAATACCACGGCCAATTCCAGGCGAGCCGATCAGGAGAGATATCGAACGGGACCAAGCAAAAGCCAGCATTTTATAAGAGTACGCACTACTTAACCAGAGCAAACCGGCGAAAATATTATATTAATGTAGATTTTACCTTCATTGAAAATAAATAGGTAGAAAGTTATTTCCAACCTCCTCTTGATTGAACCTGAAACCAAACAAAGTTTCCCCGTTCTAGAGATAATTTAAGTTACCATCAGTACATCAAAATATTATTCCTGGAACTATAATATCGAGTTGTAATGTTTCTGGCTCATATTCCACGATAACCAGACTGGGAATTGATTTTCATCACCGCAAAGTTGAGGTTTATTACAATGATTATATTCCAGAAATTTGATTGCTCGAATATTATGGAATACATTATACTGCTGAAAAGTTTAAAATATTACTCTCCAACCACAGGAATAGATGAACGGAATACTCATGTGGAATACCCGATGGTAAAACCTTATTAACCGTCGATTAGAGAGGCCACTGAAATGCCAGCGCGAGGGACTTACCTGACCTGCGGCTGGCAATCGATCAAACCCCCACACTTAACCGCGAACTGGAGCCCTGACGACATCAACCAACGGCCTGACCAGGCTATAGCCTAACCGGCGTACTCTTATATCCTAACCGGGTGCAAGAACGCAACAAGTGCCCCTGGAGAATGCTGCCCGGTATTGTACAGGTGCCTGGCTTATTGAATTCACTTACTGACAGGTTTGTTGGAGTTGTAGGAATTCTGGTAGCTACTGGGGAATTTGATGTTTATGAAATACTACTCATATTGTGGTGGGATGTATATTATCTGACTTAGTTTCGTGAGTTGGTCGTCCTGTTAATTATTATACCCAATGTTTAACTGATGAGAAATTATCCGCATCCTTCTATAATTTAATAATGAAAAAACCTCAGTACTAATATTATATTGGTCCTCGTATATTTTTACATAATAGGTATGTGTATGCTTTATAAAATCTCTTTATAATCTTCCTAGTAAAGAGAATAGAGAAAAGGAGAAAAACGGAAAACAGTCCTGACAATAAGTTTTAATGGGTTCTTCTTTCTCATCCTCCCAGGGAGAAGGAACCAGTAGCGAGAGTCCCATATTTACCGTTATTAGCAGTACTGGTTAAAGCAGCACTCGCAATTAGCAAAGCCGCCTTATGATACAAAATATAGGTTGTCTAGATTTGTAGAAACGTGAAAAAACATCCCCAATATTTAAAGAAAAAATTGAGTGTACTGAATGATGGTCACGTCGCTCTCTAAATAAACCCCGTGTGAGCAACTGGAAGGTTTTTTACACAGGCTGTTCATTTTATCTAAAGACATTGAAATATATCCAAAACTACCTATGCATCAGATCATAAAAAGTGAGTAATGAAATTTGTTCTCCTGGAAAGGAGACAACCAATGATATAAAACCCGACCAGCCTACCCCTCCTGGGGGGTGGGGGACAGCAACTTGTAAATCTTAAATGAGAACCGTTTTTTTTATTTCAGATTCGAATTTTACTAGCGAAAACAATTGCTTCCCCGTTCCCTATTCATGCAGGGGGGGGGGTTAATTTGAAATTATTGCTTGGAACCCTAATTTTTATCGTATACTATTCGGATTTTATGGCTAAAAATACGTCGCATTCGTCTTAAAACTGTTTCTCAAATCATGGATTATTCAATTTAAGTATTAAGAAATTTCGAAAAACAAATTTATGATTTCGTCGATTACAGCGCCATCTTTAATGAATCTAAAAAAATGCTACATCAATACGTTGCGTATTGTTAATTGTAAATCCGAACCTCCAATAATACAAATAGGGTTCTTGATCAAAATTTCAAATTCACCTCCAGCACCAGCTGCATGGGGGGATAAGGGGGGAGCAACTTCCTACGTGTTTTCCTCCATAACATTCAAATCTGCAATAAAAAGAGCGGGTTTTTAAATCTAAGATTTCAAATACTGGCTGTCCCCCAAACCAAGGGGGTGGGGGTGGGTTGGTCGGGTTTTGTATAATCTAATGTCCCCCTTCCAGATGAACAGCTTTCATCAACGTTTGTTTTGTTTTTAGATACATTGCAATGTCTCCATATGTCATGAGCAGCCTGTAGAAGCCTCTACTATATGCTGGCTTGAGAAACATCATGAAATATTTTAGCTTTTTTTTTTCTTTAATATATAACTAGCAAGCTTGGAGTTTTGCACCTAAATATCTGAAGCTCCCCCACTCTCTCCAAAGAAGAGCATCCTCCTTAAAACATGGCTGATTGTTAGTAACCTCTACTTATTCTATAGGTCCGACTACTTCCATGCCCACCAATATACATAGTTGGCCTCCATACAAGTGTAGAATCACATTATACACAAGATCGTTCCTACTTAGAACGGACTGAGGGGCTTTGGACTTCGCTAGCAACAACCTTCCCCTTGGTCTACTCCCTCAATTAGTTTGAACCTAGGTTAGGCAAGCATTTACTAAATGATAACCTACCTCCACAGCATTCGTAGAAACGGTTTTATAGGTTCGCCTTCGTGGAGGTGCTAAAATGAACAAAAGGAAGCAGATACTTGTATAGGTACGTACCTCTTTGCAACAAGCTGGTGAGGTAAATTCTGTTGAGATTGGTTCCTGCCATACTGAAAACTGAAAACCTATAAGATTATAGGTAAAAATCTGTTACTCGCTCATTATTTATTTCCACTTGAGTTATCGGTAAAATCATCAGTAAAAGATTATTTCTCTAGTACAAATTTTTTTGAAGTGACATTAATAAAGGGTCTTAGAACGAAACAACCAAATAACTGCAGAGCCAGTGAGTGGCCAAAGTCCATTCAAATTGAGAAGGATACAAGTTTACAATTTTAACAAAGATTTTCCCCAAATGTTGCTCAAGCTCATTTTCTTTTGCGGATATTTTTCATAGAAATGCGAAAGAAAAGTTTTAATTGATTTACATGTGAGATCGAAAGCTTAAGAACCGTTTTTAACCGGAAGCCCATTATATTTCTGGTCGTACTAGACAGGATGTCCCCTATTTCAGAGTTCACTATGGGAATCTCCTAAACGCCAAGAGATACAGGGTCCGTTAAATTAGAGAAAAGCTGCTCTATTTGGTGGCCATCCCGAATCCGTCAAGACATACAAGATGTCTGTGACGGTTCCTCTGACCGTACAGAAATCGTTATGCAAGAGCTATCTCAACCGACATTTCAAAAATTTTCAATTTTTTCAAATCCGGCTAGATCCCAGAGTTTTCACAGTCCACTTGTGTTTTTCTTATGGTCGCCATATTACCTTTTATGTCATTCAGTATAAAATAAATCATGGATACCAAAAATTAATAACATTCAGAAAACAAAATTTGGTGGTGGTGGTGGTGGTGCGGAAAGAACTAACCTCGGAGTCGCCCTCCATTGGTCACAGACTTTTGTAAAAAACAAAATTTGAAAAATTAAATTAAGAAACCATAGCGCAAGTGATAATATAACCAAATTCGGTGAAAAAATGTTTGTTTTTTTCTCAAAAAAAGATAATTTTTCAAATTTTGATGACATGAAACGACATGAAAAGTAAAATGGCGGCGATAAAAAAAAGAAAAGTTGACTATGAAAACTCTGGGAACTAGCCGGCTTTGAATTTAAGTTTCGAAAAATATATAAAAATAAGAAATCTATATTTTTCAGTTTTTGGAGGATATTTCGGGAACGGTCATAGATATCTTGTGTCTCAACGGATTCGAGATAGCCATAAAATTGGGCGTTTACGAGATACCCATAGTGACCTCTGAAGTATAAGGGTGTATAGTGGTGTGCCTATAATGGTGTAGTATTTGTATGGAATTTGGTATATTTTAATACAAATAAAGTATATAAGTAAAAATTTCCATTACTTTTATACCGAAGCCAGCAGGGAAATACATGTAGCAGGACGTTGACATGAAGCCTTAATAAAATATAGCATCAGTTAGGTAGGCACTTAATTACAAAATGTTTCGGTCTATGACCAAATTTTTAATGTATCTATGTTGCATTAATTCAATTTTATGAGCTTACAAATTAAGTATCATTTAGTACAGGTAATAACGCAAATTTTTGGTCATATCAAACTTGTGAAATATTGCGTTATTAAACAAAATCAAAGGCAAATTTATTTCAGATATGAGGTGAATAATAATAATTACTATACTAACTAATATGATTAGCATGTATCAATGCAATTTTAATATGTAGCTATATTGTTGTAGGAGTATCCGATCACCCCTAGTTTGATTGTTGTTAAGATTAAACCCATACAAGTTATTATTGTACGTTGACACCTATGTGTCCAAAATCAATTGCTATACAATGCTGTTAATTGGATAGACTGTGAGAGGATTGATCGATAATTTAGGCTTCCTATTGCACTGCACTATTATAATATTGGCGACAATCACGTGACAATGATGTACATTATGCTATCAATACTTGCTATTATGGAACAGTGATGGGTATACGAGACAAAACCCTACTATCTGCTAGCACATTTAGAGGCTTAGCAAGAGTTAATTTAAAATCCTATCTTTATATGAGGTCTTAAAAGTGATTTGATTTATTTTATAAAAATATGTCAGCGAAAATTTTTCAATTTTGCTGCACTCGATTGACCCAGCTTTTTATAGCCCGTTAATCATCTGAGTATGTTGTTCTATTCGATTAGCTGCGAAACGCTACTGCTGGCCTGGCCCCTATGCAACTTAGCAATTCACGAGCTGCCAATGATTTCATGGAGTGATTATGGAGCCAGAACACTCTATTACAATGCAGGGGAGATTGCTGCTTGTGCTACTGCACCACAATCGACCACAAACTGCCACTGCCAGTCCTTCACGAAATTAGGAATTCACGAGTTGCTGTTGACCTCAAGGTGTTAACTGGTTTGAACCTGAACTCTTGATGTCGAAGGAGGTGAAGTGTTTTGATTTTTCCCAGACTTTTGGTAAGCTTTCTTTTGGTCAAAGTTTTCTTATTTTGCTATGAGCATCACGAAAGTTGAAAGTCTTTACTTAATCTAAAGAAGGATTTTGTGATTTTTCCTCGCACCAACCTGATGTTTTTTTTAATTTTCAACTTTTTGTATCGAAAATTTTTTTCTCGATGTTATGTTAGGACTGACATACGTATATGATTCGTCCCTCGCAACTTTATCGAATTAGTAGCAAGTCTCCATTGTCAGCCTTAATGCTCAGCCCGGCTGTCGTCAAGAAGTTAAGCGGAAGGAGAAGAGCTTATGACATCTTATGACATCGGAGGAGGATTTATAATTCCGACTTGGACTTCTTGGTTGTTTTTTTTTTTTTTTAATTTTCAATTTTTATCGATTTCTTAAGTTTTTCGAAGCCTGGTGAAATCTGCGGACGGAATACTTTAAAACTAAATAAGTGCATTGAAACTTTATGGTAGTAGTAGTGCGCAGAACTGATAAATCACAAACTGAAACTGTTCTTGTACCTTTTCCCAGTTCTGAAGCAAGAAAGGAATTATTGTACTCTCTGGTCGAAGAAAAAATACATGTTCCTTAAAATAACATATTTATTGAAGAGAATTCCGAAAGCACATAACAAAGTAGTCTGTCTGTTCGGGGCCTTGGCATAAATTTCAGCATCCTACAATACTTTCAGCGCACTGTTCCGCTGAAGGAGCGCTATTTCGGCGTGTAATATACGAGTCGGCCGCTGCATTGCAGGTCGCCGATTAGCATACGTTAGAGTCCGCCCACTCCGGGCCAAAACACAAATCCTCCACCCAATTAAGAATTGGCGCCTATGGAAATCAGTTCTCACCTGCAATTTATCACCCGGGTAGAGGCTATACATATATATACGAGCATAATAAAAAAGAGGAGAGGTTTCTATCACCTCCACCGATCGGCGAAAGCTAAATCTTTATTGAGTGTCTGAGGTAAGTTGAATTTATGCAGCAGCCAAGAATTTAAACAAATAGTCTCGAATTTTTAACAGAGAGGTAATCTGGGAACAAATGACCGCAAGAAGTGTATAGTTTCTGGTAACAAAGGTATATGTGGCAGGCAACTATTTCTTGGATGTAATTATTTGTTTCCAACTTTTAATAAGATTTTGACCATTGCACATCCCACTATTAAAACGTTTAAAGCCATCTGAATCGCCCTGTATAATATCGGTTCCGATTGACTTTATAAAGGGATAAATCAACCCAGTGTGTATATTGTGTCAGCCATGCAGACGAGACCATATATCTACTAATATTAAATCCTCCGTCAAGGTTCCAGAACCAGGTCTCTGGCCCTGGCGTCTCATATTCCTGTCTCCTGTGTCGTTCGTGCTATGTATTGATGCGATTTATCCAGAAGCCTCGAAATAATCCATCACTCTTGATGAATTACGCTGGAGTTATATATTGGTAGTTACTGTTTGCGGCTTTGTTCCATTCTTTCAACACACAAAGGCTTTTAATTTATTGGTAATGTTGGTACTAGAAATACGACTAGGTTACGAATAAAAATTTTGTTATTCGCCATTCTCTTTCGGAAAGTAATCGACACGGCTCCGGGATACTGAAAAACTCTGTTAGAGGTTTAATCAATACAATTCGTAACTGCTTTGTCAAGTCTCGTATAGCACTGATAATGAATGGATGGTTCTAAAAATTTTGAATGATGTCAGAGGTATATGTTTTGGTTAATATAGCTGATTTAGTGGCGTCGAGATTATGTAATGTACCTTCTTATAAAACAATGTCATAATAACGTAATCATAGAATAATTCGAATAGCCTCCCAGGTAATTATTTCTAGTATGTGCCATGTACTTTGGTATTAGCCTGTATCCAGGAAAATTTTCTGTTACCGCAATTATAGTAATTCGTTATAACGTCGATAAACTATCCCGCTCAAGATTAATTCATGACCCAAGAAAGTGGCATACGTCGATTCTAACCAACATTGAGGTACTCTGTCAAATCTGATCCATCAAGCGGCAATAATCGTGAGATATTGCGCATCGCCGGATACTTTTAATTTGGACTTTAGAAACTTTTCAAGAGGAGAAACTTCTGGTATGTGCGCTATCTATCTGTGAGGCGTTTTTTCCGAAGAACTGTGGCTCCAAACGCGATGGGATAGCTTGTAGTAATTGAATGTAAGTCTCTATCGGGGACAAGATGTTACCTGCAAGAAGGGCGTGTCATTGATTGATCTTCACCTCTACTGACAGCTCAATCTGTTGGCCGAGAAAGCACTGCTCGCTCCCGAATGGAGGAATAATGTGTCCCTGCAGAGTCAACACACATCTTTGATAAAGGTTTGACACCCGCGTTGTCAGATGGTGCTGCAATATTACTGTAGATTAGAGAGTCTTAGGTCCTTGATTGTTAATTACATTTGATGGCTAATTGTTTACTGATACTTATTTATTCAGGCATTAAGTTATTTTTATAAATATTTATGAATCGCTCGAGAACTTATTTCACTGGATGCCTGCCACTAGTTTAGCTCAGTGACGTTGACACCTTTAAGTGCGAATTTTCATAACGATAAAACGGCATTTGTTTGTCCACGATTTTTTCAAGTTTGTCCAACCATGATTTTCTTTTGTCCATATTCCAAAAAAAAATAGCGACCCAATTGGCCACCAAATATCAATTTTTATAAAATGCAAACGGCATTCGTTTGTCGACTGTTTGTCAACGCTTGTCCAACCAAAATTTTCGACTGTCCATTTAAAAAAAAATATACTGATACTCTCGGGTCGTTACCATGCATGGACCAAAGTTTCTTGATATTTTGATAATCCACTCACACCGGCCTAGGAGAATTCAGAGGAATTCTTGATCATTCCAATACGATCAGTTGCACTTACGTATCCAGTTTCATTATTTATGCCTAGCTATGATCACTCTATTACAAATTTTGAGAAATGTTTCTAATAATTTTTTGTAAATTTTTGTAATTTTAAAAAACTTTGACACCCTGTATCTTGAAAACCAGACACTTCAGGACACATGTTTATAAGAACTTTTTTTTCTACTTGAATTCGGTTCAGGAACGCGCACTAGAAATAACGGCCCATCATTAACTAACACCCTGTATACGAGAAACCCATATAGTCATCTCTAAAAACATAGAACACTCTGTATAATTAAATAAGTACCCTTCGTTGATTTTTTTTTCATAATGTGTAGCTTGAAATTCCTAAGCGCCAGTTTAGAATATGTAGGGCACCTGCATTTTTGTGCCCTTGCCTCGAAGTTCTCCCAACTTAGCATCCTCATTGTGTAAGTTGCGACAAAACTTAGTGAAACTTTCCTGAGTATACATTGTTTACATTAATAGCCACATAGTTGCTCACTCCTGCTATGTCATCATCGCTTCGTGTACTTTATTCTTAATCAAATTTATCTTGCAATATTCCTCTAATACTAAAATCGGCTCATAACTATACGACGCGACAACACTGTTAGAGTCCCTCAAGCAATCGCGTCACCCTCACGCGTGTTCATGACTCGTAACGTCCCGTTCCAAGTGTTCCCGAGAACTGTCACACCTTGCATGTCTCTTGGCACGGGCCATCCTGTATGCTGCAATTAATACCTGTCACCTTCCACCCCTATCCTACCAGATTCCCTTTCAATCCTGGTGAATTCCCTCAATCTCCTCCGGTTTTCGTGAATCGTGAGTGACCTACAGAGACGTGTTGCGTGTCTCAAAGTTTACCGCAACGTTTGGCATAATGGAAAACGGTATAAGGGATTATTAAAGTTTATATAACACTCTAAACTCTAACAAAAAGATGGAAAAATTATTATGAGATTACGCATATCTCACTGGGAGCTACCAGCAATGTTTGAGAATAATAAAATAATACTGTAACACATTGTCTTAACAGAGTGACGGAAAGAAATTTTAATCACGATTACTTGACGGTAAATAAAAATTAACATGGTAGTAATAATATGAGAATAAAATAAAAAACAAAAAACAACTCCATGCAGCCTAAAATGATTCGTCGTGTCTTGAAGATTGCTGAGTGACCAAACAATTCAGGGAAGATTGGGCAATTTGATCGTGGCAAATGCATGATAAGAGAAAACATCTCAGTGAAAAAGGGAGCGGTGTTGCAAAGATTGATTTATTTAATCCGGGCGTGTTAGGAACATCGCAATAAAACCTCAGAGCAGCGACTGGAAAAGAGTAGAAGCTACGACGCCGCCAGCTGAGAGTTAAAGCGGTCTCGACAGAAAGCGGTGCATCTCCACTTATAGGCCAGGAACTTCTAAAACTCCGGAAATGTTCTGGCAATGTTTTTGCTCCGGGCAACCAATTAACAGGATACTCGATGTCATCACTTATAATATTTGTCGATAAAATGTCACCGGAAGAGCAGCAATAATATGTAATCCAAAACAAGAAGAATATGGTCAAGTATTTATTCGATATTCTAATCTAAATATTTAAATTTCCTAAGTAGGTATTCATCGATTCATAATAAAAATATTTTCCTCCCATTCTAAAATATTCTGTAAAATAATTGAAACAAAAAAAGCGAGTCACTTTTAGTTTCAAACTTGGTACCTACTTATTTCATTTTTAAATCTACTAGGCTAAATTTTCCAAGAGGGTTTTCCCTCGAGCATCAGATACATCCGCATCGCCTTTTAATTACGGTATTTTTCAAAGCAAAAAACTAGATCCGATACGCGAAGTTCCTGGCCTAAGCTGTAGCTCAACAGCAGGAAAGGAGTTGTGGAGGATAGAAGCCTTGGGCTCCGATAGCCTCTTCGGTAATTGAAACCGAAGCCATTATTTCTCCGCTACTATCATAAAGCCATTAATCCATCCCGATTGTGTTGTCTTTAATTTGAACAGATATTTGATACTCCCTCGCCAGTAAATAAAGTCCGACAAAGCCTTTGTTCCTCGACCTAGCTTCCCGGATTTTCCAATACTATCACCCAAAACATATCTGGAAAACCGAGATATTAATTCTGAGATATCAAGTTAAAAATCCACCGGAACCAAATGGAATATCTGGACCCATTTGTTAAAATTGTGACATGTAAGAATTAAAGGATTATATTCTATTAGTTTCGGAGAATAATTTCAACTTCTTTCTCGCTTTAGTCTTGCATGATAGATTATTCCATTACCTCACAATGACATAAGTAAAATGACTTCCAAAGTTTTATTTATTTATTTTACATTATTTATTTATACAAAAATTAATCTATCTGGTATCTTAAAGAACAGCTTTTACTTCCTCGGTCGATGCAAAAAAAGTCAAGGGTGTGTTAAAATTTGCAGCAGAGTGTACACATATTGTGTATTGGAAAGCATCAGACTTGTGCACGCATGACGTAGGTAAATCGTATTAATAAATCTCGCTACAAGTCTTTTAGAGTAGCAATGTTCAAACGTGCCAGAAGGTCAGGAAAATCAATCAAATATGTATCCAGTTTATACTAGAAGAAGACCCCTGTAAATTCTCTGTTAGTTTTCAGGCTTTGTAATCAGAGACTGATTCAGTAGTGTTTTTTAGAGTAACCTATTAAAGGATAAACTCGGTTAATTTTGTAGCTGAGATATTTTAAAAGCGGCGTTGTACGCGAGTACATAAGCGAGTTTATGTGAATTTGCGAGCTGGGTGACCGTACCACTGAAGCATACTCGAGAATAGGGATCAGTGACACGAACAAGGTGATACAAGTGTTGATGTTCGAAAACTCTTTGGAATGCCTTAAGAACGCTTCAATAGATTTACATGCAGAATTGTTGACATGAGCAATGTGATCTGAAAAAGTCAAGTAGGAATCTAAGAAGTCACCCCAATCCTTCACAGAATCGACCCTTAGAATGAACTTACCCCCAACTATATCTCGTAGCTGCAGACTATCTTGGATTTACTCGTAGTATACGAGACAAGCCACACTTGTTGATGATGTTAATTTTGAGAGAGTTCTTGTAGCACCATAATTTTGAAGTATCCAAGTCTCTCTGCAAAGGAGAGACAATGTCGATCAGAATTTCAGTAGATATTTTCATGTCATCTGCATACACTAGGCAACCACAATAATTATGATGTTTTCAATAATAATAATAAATAATATACTAAAAGGCAAGAGACCCAACACCAATCCCTGAGTAACACCAGAAGAGACAAATTGCCAGCGAAAATCAGCGAGTTCGATATACTGAAACCTGTTTGATAGGTAATTTCTTATCAGGTCAACGATGCGCTGTGAAAAACCAAAGCAGTGGAGCTTTTTGTTGTGGACGTGATAGGAGATTGAGCCAAATGCTTTACTAAAGTCGGTATATTTTCACATCGACCTGGCGTCCAGCGTCAAGTGATTCGGAGATTGACTGGGTTAGAGATGCTAAGTTGGTGATGATGGATCTTTATTTTGGTACATAGCTAGAAACCTTCTATTTCCTTTTTTAAATACCGGGATAATTTCGTCAATTTCCACCTACTTGGGAAGACGCCAGGCTTCCAAATGATGTTGAAAATGTGCAGGAGAGGATTCCTTGACTAGAAAAGCTAGAACTCTCTCTGGGCTCGCAGTGAGCTTCGGCTGAAGTTTTCTGGTATCAAAGGGAAGTTCATATTCCGTCAAAAGGTAACGAATATCAATGGTGACCGTGCTTGGCTTGGCACGTGTTATGATCGGGAAGAGTCTAGGGTGATTTGTGCTTGAGAAACATGAAGCTTAAAAGTCATCAAAGCCATGTACTGGCTCCTAAATTCCATTGAACTCTGACCCAGATTAAAGCATATGCTGTGATATACTGTTACGCTACTTTTTGTTGTTTATAAAGGACCAAAACTTTGCAGGGTCATTGCGAATGTTGGATTAGATGTTCGCTCGGTAGTATTCCTTTTTTAACTAGGGGACGAAGTAGTTTAAAGTAGTCTTAGTGAGAGTTGTCTCGTTTAAATTATAGAGTCGCTAGAGCTTATGCTTTCGTTTAAAGTTCCTTCGCAAACTTCTATCTATGTTTATGGAGATCATATGCAGTATCCAGAAAAAATCAATATTTAGGTAACGATTGAGACTTCAATATATGAATTAGCCAATGAAAATTTTAAGTGAACACTTATTTTGTTTCCAGCAAGATAGGGCTCCTCATTATTTTGTATAACTGCCCTGCCATATAGTTTTAAAATTGTCACCCTCTATGTAATAATTTTAAATTATTTTTGTACAGTTCTCTGATGAATAAAAAGAACATTTTCTATAACAAGAAGGCGTAATATTGACATGTTCATTGTTTCAAGCAAAAATAAGTTAATAAATCAGCAAATTACAAATAAGGAACAGTAATGGAATCGTTGATTTGCATGAAAAAATATAATATACATTCATTCAATTCATTAAAGAGTAACACTCCAAGGAGTGTCTTTTCAATTTAACATCATGGGTATAAAATAAACATTTGCTAAAAGAACAGCCCATCATAAATTCCACGTCGCCTAAATGAAATGGCGGCAGCACAATTTTCTTGTTAAATTTAATTTACCATTCTGAATTATGAAAGACATATGAATTGAGAGTGAGAGCATAACCTGAATTCCCGAAATGGAACCTGTTTGCCGAGAGGAAAATTGGACATTAATAATGTAACACTCCTTGCATTGGACTGCTCCAAATCCGGAGTTGTTAAGCGGCACAAATATAAAACTCAGATTAACGCCGGCTGTTATTTGCTTTTCTTTATTGAGCAAAATAGGCTTTTAACATTTGCCCCGAAGCGCGGCGGCGAGTTTCTCTAAAAACATCATGGTAAACATGGAGAGCTTTAATCTTTATCTAGAATTCGTAAAAATTATCTCCCCCTTTTATAATCGAGGATTCCTCAGCAGTGCTCAAGAACTTTAGCATGAACTTCAGATCTTACGTGAATTTCACAAATTCAGCAAACAGTGTCATGATGTAAACAACAACCCAGTTATCAGGGTGGGTTTCTACATTTTTATACTGAAGTATATTGCAAAAAAAAAAAATGAAAAAAAAAAGAAAGTCGTATTTTCAGTCGCCCAATCTGAAAAAAATATCAAAATTGAAAAAAAAGTGAGTGGTGTTTATTTTTCTTCGCAATAATCTTGATGAAAAAGTCCTTGATACGCATATAATTTTGACACATAGTACAGGGCGGACCATCACTTATGCCCACCCTCAAAATAGAGGTTAATTTTAAAGATAAAAAAAAATAATGCAATACCACAGAATGGCATAATCAGTTTCATTAATTTTGTTTCGTCCGGGCACCAGCGATAAAAAACTCTAATTTAGGGATAAAGTGGCGGAAAAAAATCGAGTTTTCATACATCGGTAGAAATCGATCAATAAAATCAAAATCGCTGAAAAGAAATATTCTCTTGTCTTCTCTTTTGTTCTGTGTTAAAGAATATTTCTCTTCTCTCATCACGTGTCCCATGTATTTCAGTTTTCTGATTTGAATGGTCTCCTTATTTACTTCCTCAACATTTCTTTGTTGGATGTTCTGGTAACCCAGCTTATACCTTGAACCCTCCTATACGCCCAAATCTCGAATGCTGCCAAAGTAACTCAATGTCGATCTTCTTCAGTGTCCATGCCTCCATCCCGTACAATAATACCGAGATTACATTGCATTTAAGCATTCTGATTTTAAGATCTACACTTAGGATGTTATTGCAAAGTACGTTTCTTAGTGTGCTAGACATTGCTCTAGCTTGTTTAATAATTTTTGATTCTATTTCCTCCGTATACACATTGTTTATGTGTATTTGTCTCCGGGTAGCTGCTGACAGACTTTTTCCACTGGCAGTCCCTTTATCCAGAGTTTTCCCTGTTGTCGTGTCTTCGTGATTATCATAAATTTGTCATCTTTGTGTTCACTCTAAGTTCCCTCTCTTTTCTTGTTTTTACTATCTGATCCATTAGATCTTGGAGTTCTGCCAAAGATTCTGCTACAGTCACCTTATGATATTATGAAACAGTTTAAATAGAAATGAAAATTAAATGCACGACGTTAATGTGAACTTGCCAACCCATTTCCATGACAGAGTTGCGAATAGCCTGTCGGTAGGTACCTACATATAAAGTCCAAAGGAAGACATAAATATTCATTTTCTTAGGAGTTTTCTAAGTTCATGTGAGATCAGAGATTAGACATTCATATAGTAAGATAGTATCTTACTACAGTTTAAATGAAGCCTATCATCCAGAATTACGAATGAGGAAGCCCAACAACCTTTTGACAGGAGAGGAGATTATATCAGTGTTCAATATAAACGACAACTTAAATCTGACATGAAATCCACAGAGATGGTGAGTTGATAATTTTGAATAGATTGAACCTTATATGATGCTTGTGGGAGAAAAGTATGAAGCTTAGCCTGATTTTTATGAATAAGTATCAGGGAGAAAACATAGGTGCCCTGTACCTATGGCAATTTTAGAAGACCGAGTCGCCTAATTGTCCCCTAGAACTGGCGGATAGATAGGCCTGCCAGGATCTCGAGAGCCCACTTCTGAAGAAGAAAAACTTTTTGGAATGCCTTCTTGGTGCTACACCAGATGGTGATTCCATAGGCTACAATACCTATATGCCCATAAATGTCCATAATATGCAGAGAGCCAAATATCATGAGAAACAGTATGTTGTAGTCGTCTCAAAGCGAAGCAAGAGCTAGCTAATCGGTGACATAAGAGGTTGGTGTGAGCTGCTCAGTTTAGATTTCGGTCAACGTGAAAGCCCAAAAATTTCACAACCCCCCTGGGCTTAATCAGACATCATAGATATTACATCATGCATCATTGACAAAGCTCTTATGATATTACCACAAAATAATCGGACACAAAAGACATCTACTAATGAGCACCTTCTTTCGGGCTTCACCACGATATCACGATGCACGTTAGGTAACTAGTTCGTGCTTCGCGCTTTGATACTCCTACATCGATTTCATCTGTCTCAAGTCAACCCGATAATAATATTGCTGCTAATTAACTGGCTAGAAAACAACGAGTAGAACCGGAACTAGAGAACGATTGCAAGTTGAAGTTCCAGATATTTTCCTGCAAGAAAGGAACTAAGCTGAATCTTATCGTTTGCAGTAAAGTAAAATAAGAAATGTTTTTGTATAACAGAACTTTCTAGCTATTTTTATAAATATATCAATCCACTCACATCTCCACAACCCTCTTTAGAAAATTGAGGAGAAGATTTATCAACATTTTAAAATAAGCCAATAAGAATAGAATTTACGCATTGGAGATTTGTCATAAAAGTATACCTAGTAAAGATTGTTCTAAACTTTCACGGAAAATAAACTAAAATTAAGCACGATAAATGGAAAAGTTACATTCACATTTCCTGTGCTGTAGCTAGAACTCCTTTATTCTTGTTAACTGTTCTTGAAGTTCCCACGAGAAGCCATCAAAAAAGTTTTACATGTATTGGACACCAGATGAGGAAGCTATAAGTAGTCCGTTCCGGACTGAAAGACTGAAGGTGATAAACTGTTTACAAGCAACTTTACTTCGCGAGGTATTTCTTTTCCAGGACTATTTAGTAATTTCTCTGCGCCCCTTTAGATTTCCTTTTTGGAGTTGTTTTCTCGCATTGTGGCTATAAAATAATGTGAATTTGAGATTCCATTTTATTTTATATGAGTCGTGATTATACCTACCTATGTTTATATCGTTTTTTATCGTCTTGACAAATTGACGATAATAATTAGAGCTACGAATTCTGACAGTGTTTCACCGTAAATGGAATAAGTGTAAGCGGAAAGCAAATTGTAGATGTATTCAGGTTACATAACACATGATTTTGTGGCATATTAACATATATAACATCACATAGCGTGTTATTGTGACACTACGTAGAATGTAGACGCCAGTAGACCTCAGGGTGAATCCCTTAAGCCTCATTCAGCTGAATTATACACAGCCTCAAACTCTCGTAAATTCTACTAGACAAAATATTCCACTACGATTATTTTACTTACAATTATTTCCCATTTTAGTGACTTCATTCATAATATAACCCAATACATTGGTCCTTAATAATTGTGATATTTTTTTTAATATATTCCGCATAAATGCTCCAGAATAACTTCTTTATTCTTAAGAATTCAAATAATCAAAAAAAAAAATACGTTACAGATATAATATCTCGATAAGAGTTTATAACAATTATGAGATGTTTTAAAATTGGCACTTTTCTTGAGATCATCTTCTTGACTACAGTTCAAACAACTACCAATAGAAATTATCTTACTCCCGTTAGTGGAATATTCGCCTATTACATCGCACGAGGTCGACATAAACTGCCTGAAATGTGGAATTAACGTTCCTATTCAGGGTCGGACATTTCAGGTTGCACGAGTATACGTCGCTCCTGGAGAACTAGGATCTGTCTTTCCTGCAGGAGTTTATAGCCTTTAACACTCTGCATACGAGGAACGGGGCTGGAATTCGATAGGTAGGCTGAGAGCTAAAGGGATAACGTTCGTCTTATCTCACTTTATGCCTCCTCGGAATTGAAAGGGAAAGTTTAGCACTGCTCGTCGGTGATTTGCACGAAACAGATTTCAATAGAGTTTTAGGAACAATCACGTGCTTCTGGTATGATAAGTTCTAATTTTATTCCTATGTGGAAGGCTTCATGCTGCTTTAGAAATACAGTTGAATTTAATGGGTTTTTGTAAATTATTAACCCTGAACATGAAATAGGCGGATATACAATATACATGTCATTTTGTTTTTTCTTATTATTAACAATAGATAGAAGATTACCAGATGAAATTCGTTCTCTATAATATTACCTATATCTTTAGTGTTTTACATCAAGACCTCTTGCATTAAACTCCATATCCGAAAGGATTATTTGATCCCTTTATGTAAAACAGGATAGCCTTTAACGTATCAGGAATAACAGAACTGGCCAATTCTTCACTGCCTTGTTGTACCATAAGTAGTATCTAAAATTTATATGCTAAATATAAGTTCCAGTTCACTAACAATAATTCTTACTGCAGAGAACTTTAATTTATATTAAGAATTTTCTTCTGGAGCAATAATTCCCACGAGATGCCCAAACTAGCTATTTTTTGTCATGATACGTTCAATTAGTTGATTCCCTGCCGATTCTCCTAAAAAACTCACGTGTTTGAATGAGACGTTTCCAAACATGATATATGGCTCCTTCACTTGTTTTATGTTATGTAAATGCTAAATAGGAGCTCATGTTTTTTCTCCCGCCACTTCTGCTGACGTAAAAAGAGCTTCGTTCAGTAAGTTTGGATGTGGCAAATTACTAAAAATCATAGGGAGTCGAATCAAGGGAATATCACGGTTGCTCAAGCGAGTTTACACTTTTCTTGCAAAGAACTTTCTTGTGATAAAATTTTGTGAGAAGTTGTGCGTTGTGCTAAATTCATCCGCTTTCCACTATTTTCGTCTTTTTGTGCTTACTCCTACTCATTCGCACTGTTCATTCAATGCGATTATTACTGTACGAATCGTTGTTCCAATTGTTGATATGAATTGCCCGGATCACAGCTAATGTTTTAGCCCATACAAAAAATATAGTTTTTGCGACCTTCAGCCACCGTCAAGATAAAAAGCACATCGTAATTGAGATTAAATGTCTTATATTACACAGTACCAAAAAATGACAAACTAAGGGAGCTGTGGTTCTCTCACACCACACTTCAAAGGTCTTCACTCTATGATTAATGTTAAAAACTAGAATCGAGAATTGAAGAGAGCTGTTGCTCTTTCTTGATCTTTGCTCGTTCTGTTCATCTGTTCGGCTCTCCGTATACGTATTCGCCTCCTACCCTTGCATCAGAGGTTCGTTTTGTTCAGGAGAGGCTTCACTCCTGCCTGATAGTGTCGAGAGTGGCGCACGGAAACCAAACAATTCCTGATGCACTAATTTTTTTGTTACGAATACATTCTACCATATAAACGAACGGATATTCCAAGAAAATGATCTTGAAACAAAGATATCCACAAACAAAACCATCACAAAGATTTTTGCTTACTTTTCCTTCAAAAAGCTCGCTTTTGACAATAATTTTCCATTAGAAGTCTCAAATACCGAATAGGATAAGTCGTATGTATATCCTTGTATACAGGGTGCGGCGCGAGAACCTTAGGGCATTTTTATATGGAGAAGTCCTGGGAGTAGAAGTCTAAAAATTTGTACGTGTATAATTTCGATTTTGACGAGCTGAACTAAAATATTCACAACCCCTCACCATTTCCGGTTATACCGGAAGTTGCCATCAGCTCTCTTATTTTAAATGGGACAACCTGTATATTATTACATTTTCAGATTGCCTGAAAAAATGCAATAAAAATGGTCTTTACAGTTCAAAATTGGAACTAGTGGTTTATGAGTTATAAACAAATGAAAATCGCAATTTTCCATTTTCAAAGCAGCTTAGGTCGAAAACGGGTCAAGATATCGGAAAACGGCTTACATGTCCCTATCTTAACTTTTCACGTAGTATCCTATGGTGCTGATGAAATTTGTATACAAAGTGATGTAAAATCAGCTATTTTCAGAAAAAAATTAATAAAATTTTTTTTTCGTAGGTAGGTACTCCTGCGTAGTATACAAAAAGTTAGGATAGGGACATGTAAGCCGTTTTCCGATATCTTGACCCGTTTTCAAGCTAAGCTGCTTTGAAAATGGAAAATTGCAATTTTAATTTGTTTATAACTCATTAATTGGTCGTTACAAATTTGAACTGTAAGCATCATTTTTATTACTGTTTTTCAGGCAATCCGAAAATGTAATAATATACAGGGTGTACCTACCATTTAAAAAAAGAAAAATATGGCAACTTCCGGTATAACCGGAAGTGGTGTGGGGATGTGAATATTTTAGTTCAGCTCGTTAAAACCGAAATTATAAACATACAAATTTTTAGACTTCTACTCCCAGGTCTTCTTCATATAAAAATGCCCTAAGGTTCTCGCGCCTCACCCTGTATGTTACAAGCTAAACTGTTTTTAAGGACAAACTAGTTTATCCTAAGTGCGTTCGGATTAACTATTTTTTCCTAGGCCAAAATAGTTTGTCCTAACGTACTTAGGATGAACTAGTCCTGCCGAATTTGAATAGGTACCTATTTATTATCTCAGGACAAACTAGCTTATCATAGAACAAACTAGCTTGGTCTAGGATAAACTGATAATAAAAAAATGAGAGAAGAAAAATAAAGAAAATTTTAAGTGACAAGAAATACTGTTTATTTACGTTTAATTTTTGGAGATCGGTCAAATATTTAATAATTAGTCACTATTTTTTTTTAAGTATGTGAAGAAACAAAAAAAGGGGAGGAAATAAATGAAATAAGAAATGTTCACGCTCTTGTTCCTTCGTAGATTCTACGTAGAACCTACGTAGACTCTACAATGATATACAGTGAGGACGTTTACAGTCCTCCCCCTTCTTACCTTAAATTTTTATTCGAATGAGATGGAAATTTAGTGCGAAAACTAAATCAATTGTCATGAATTTTACTTCTTTCGGGGAGGGAATTGTGATTCTGACTGTGAGGTAGACTTTGACTCTGATGACTCGGTTCGTGATGAAAATTATTTACCATCATCATCAGACTCTGAAAGTGGTGCGAGTAGTGACGACGAATTCATTGATATCGAAAATGATGTTGACTTGGAAGAAGTACCAGAAAGAAATTTTACGCCTCAAAATGAGTGGCATGACATTGATGAAGCTGATAATAATATTCATCATCGTCAGGAGTCAGGGATAATGAACTTTGATGTCAATGAAATAAAAAATCCAATAGATGCGTACCAGTTATTTTTGACACAAGATTTATTAGAGCTTATTATTCAAGAAACAAACAGATTTGCGCGTCAAATGTTGAATAACCAGAACTCTTCAAAATCTCGTCTAAACATGTGGGTTGATTGTAACGAAGATGAAATTAGACGTTTCTTCTCAGTAGTCTTGGTGATGGGACTGAATGACCTTCCTGCTTTAAATCTGTATTGGTCCAAAGATGTGATGTTTCATAACGAGTTTATTGCAAACACCATTACAAGGGATCGATTCCTTCTGTTACTGCGATGCATACATTTTTGTAATAATGAAACTGTTGATAGAAATGATCGGCTATACAAAATACGAAGCTTACTGGAAACTATAAACAATAATTTCAAGAAAGTGCTAACACCGGGAAGAATTCTTGTCATTGATGAGAGTATGGTGCCTTTTCAAGGGAGATTGATCTTTAAACAATATATCCCAAACAAAACTCATCCCTATGGGATCAAATTGTATAAACTGTGTACCGTCGACGGATATACAAGCAATATAATTGTGTATACAGGCAGAAACGAGAGAAACCCTGAAGTATGTCACTCTGAACAAATAGTGCATGATCTTTTGATAAATATAAACCCGAAGGACGGACACTACTTATATGCAGACAATTTTTATTCCGGTTTACATTTAGCGGAGTCGTTATTCGAACAAAAAATTATCTACTGTGGCACAATGAGATCAAATCGGAAAGGTTTACCTAAAAATTTGCCACAGAAAATGAAAAGAGGCGACGTTTTCGGCATGCAAAGAGGTCCTTTACGGATTATCAAATGGATGGATAAACGTCCTGTTTTAAGGCTCAGTACAGATCCAAGCCACACTGCAGAATGCGTTCCTACTGGTAAGCGGAACAGACAAGGTGTTGATATATTAAAGCCAAAAGTAATTATTGACTATAATAAAGCTAAAAAAGGGGTTGATTATAGTGACCAAATGTCCTCCTATCATTCGGTGCTACGCAGAAATCTTAAATGGTACCAAAAATTGGCATTTGAAATTTTATTTGGAGTATGTATTGTGAATTCTTGGATACTTTATAATAGAATAAGTTCATCAAAGGTTTCCATAACAGAGTTTCGAAGAAAATTGGCACAAGAATTAATTTTGACGCATAGTGCACAAGCCGATCCAGTAACTCCGAAAAGAGTACCACATACATTCGTAAAGCCGTCAGGACCAGGTAAAAAGAAGAGAAGACAATGCCAAGGCTGCTACAATAAACTGCGCGAAAGTTACTCCAGCAAGGAAGCCAGTAATTTAGTTACCAAAGTTACGAGTTATTGTAGTGACTGTCCTGGGCAACCAGGAATGTGCCTGACATGTTTTAACAAAAACCACAAAAAGTGATACTTTTTTATATTTTTGATGAACAATTTCACTTTTAATTTTCTTTGGAATTTTGTAGAAACATATATTTACTTTTGTATTTCATATTATAATAATTACACATATTTGTTAATAAACTGCAAGAAAAATTATTATGATCTATGATTGCCTGAGCATTATAAACCAGAAATAAAAAGTTTTAAAAAACTCAAATAAAATGATCGTACAGTGACGCGACTACAAACTTAAGTACTACAGGGACTAAGGAAGATAATTGAAAACCACATTTGTCGTAGGTTCTATAGTGTTCCTGTTGAGCAGGAAAAACTGATTTTATGATTACCGGTCCTCGAGGACCGGTGCCGCACAAAAGTAATGGGACGTTACCTCTCCTCGGGGACCGGTAACGCACAGTTGCGGAGTAGTCCGATTTCAATGACGCAGTCAACCTGTTAAAATATCTCTAAAATGGAGTCTTGCACGTTCCCTCCATGCCATTTAACAAATTTGTTCACAGTACTTCACAGCGACTACAACGTCATCGTTGACATTAAATGTCAAAGACTTTGACAAATTTTGACAAACAATTTTACGTCAGAAAGTAGTAGAATTCATGGCATTCGATTTTCTTTTCGCACCTAAGCTTTATCTTATTCGGATAAAAATTTAAGGTCAGGGGAGGCTATAAGCGCCCGCACTGTATGATCCCTACATAGTTCGATTTTTCTTTTGCTTTCAATACCAATATGTGAAGAGAATGCTTCTAAGCATTGTCTTCACATAATGCAAAAATTTGATAATTTAGGCTTCGAGATCCATCAACAGCAAATTCGATGAATACGTGGTACGTTAAGAAAAAAACGCAATCATCTGCTACAATTTTATCTTCAGGCTAATGATAAATTGCATCAGTTTCTCAACTGATTTGTTGTTTCCCAAGCATTACGCAAACCACACAACTGCAGCATATTTCAGATACGACCTAACCTAACAGTTGAACAGGCACATCGGGGTGCCTTTCTTATTGCTCAGAGAAGTAATCCAAAGTTCCATTATTGGACAAATCTCAATATTATATTAGAAGCTTTTCAAACAAGAAGTTGTGTGGCTGTCAAAATGACAGATCTCAAAGATTTTTGAGAATGACAGAGTTCATTGAAAGGTGCATGATGCCAAGATCCTTAAACCCAGTATTGTCTGAAAGACTGGACTAATAGGAGTTCGGAGATTTACTATGAACATAAGACACTTTTCTACATTTGCAATTATTTTTGTTAATTCCACCATCACCTCTGCACCATTCATGAAAAACAGACCAGTTTTTCTGCAGAAGGAAGCATCAACGACCTTACGAACTTGACAGAATATTTTTGAGGTCATCAACATTGCATAGAGATTTTACAACAAAGTTACTGGTAAAATCAGTAACAAAATAATGAATCTCGGAGGACCCAGTATGGAGCCTTGAGGGACACCGCTAAGAAGGCGGTCAGTATTTGATCGAAACCTATAGAAAGTAACCCGCACGGATCATGGAAATCAGTCCTCGGTTAAAATTTCTAAAATTCAATTATGTTATTCAACTGTTTATGGTGATCAAAAGTATCAAAGGTAAAAATCCATAGCTATGAAGTGAATATGTATATAGGGTATGGTAAAAAGGCTGTTTCTTCTATTAACCATTCCTAACTTTGTTATTATTTGAGCTACGAAGTTGGTAAAACTACCAAAAGTGAAGAACTTTTGACGCGTAAGTACAGTGGTGAATCAAAAAAAAAAATTAATTGTAATAAAAAAAATTAGCAGAAAAAACAAAAAACCGAAAATCGCAGGTATTATATCACGCTGTATACATATTCACTTCATGCCCATGGATACTTTTGATCGCCATAAACAAATTCGAATTTCAGTAATTATAACCCATGGATAATTATCATGAATGATCCGTGCAGGGTCCTTTCTTCAAATTGTTTCCTAACAAGCAAGTGTCGGTCGATAAGATGGGAAAGATTTTCAGAGAAACAGAAATTTACAAGTTTTTCCATGAGAACGATAATGGTCCAAACGATCGAAGGCTTTGCTCATATCGATGAGTACAACATCCACCTAATTTCCGCCATCCAGTTTTTTTTTATGCAAATTCTGGATACTGCCCACTCATGATACAGCTATAGTTATTCTCAAACGTCCCTTAAAAAAACCGCTCGATTGCGTTGAAATTCCAAACAGATGTAGGGAAGAAACTAGAATTCGTAGTTTTTTTTCATTCTTTTCAAACATTCATTTCAAACATTCATGTCACCGACTAGCTGAGTATGAATTAATCCAGGTGGACGTTCAGTTTGTTACATTACAGTAGAAAGGTGTAATCAAATTGCATAGTGATAGCTTTAAATTGATTTAAGTAAACCTCGAAGCTCAAATTTGTTGGTTCTTTCAAGAATTTAAACGATTACTTTCAAAATTGAAATTTTCATTTTCTGGGAAACGATTTCACATTCAATTCAATACGGTTATGTACTTTTCCTAATCGAATATCGATTAATCATAGTAACAAAAGTGTAATATGAAGTTTCCCATTCTACCCTTATAGCTCTTGTAAGGCTCAATTAAAAAACTCATAATTAATCTAAATTGATTAGTCTGAAGATGATTGGTTCGAATTTGAAATTCTATATCCCAAATTGAAAGATAAAAGTGTATACCTACCTTTTTAAGGAGCTAAAAATGCAATTTTTATTCCAAAAGATTTCCCTCGTGTTAGGGACAATTCAAACACAGTTTAGGCAAATTACCCTCGCTTGAATTCTCATTTAAAAGATTATGGAAGACTGATTAAAATATTTGATTTAGTACTGGAACGGTGCAGTAGTACAGGTAACGATATTTACATTTCCCCTTTTTGAATAATTCATGCATGACATGCAAATAACGTAATTGGAACGGACATTATCGGAAACTGCCTAACTCGATTCCGATTCCCATATACAATCGACTTTCCATCTTGTCGCCTTGGAATAGGGCGGCGATTACTTGCGACCTAATGCTATCTACAAATGTATAAAAAGACATCAATCAGCTCTCAGCGGGTCCGATTTACAGGGAAGCAATTGATTTCTTATAAGCGAATGTTGCTGACCTCATTGATGGGGAGAGCTCTGGACCAATTGTATCTTTTTGATGTGAATGAAGGCAAAAAGAATAGCTGAATTTTGTTACACCAATTATTTACGATTGTCAAATTCCAAATCCCTTCTATCTTAATAATCAAATCTCTAATTTGATCCGTTTGATCCTGAAAAGAAAAATTAAAAATATTCTTGGTTTGTAATTGCTAGATATTTATTTTTGTAATCTCCTGACTGATTATAAATTTTCTTCCGTAGTAAATGTATTATTGATGATGTATTGGTATAAGTTTTTAATTTTCTGGTGAAATTTTCCAATTTTCAGCACAAAGCGCCATATTGATTCGATCTAAGAGGCGAAGTACACCAATAAAACAAAACATGTTCCACATACGAATTCTCGGGCTGCTTTCTTTTCTCAATACACTAAGTCGTTTTGTTTTATTCCTCAACCAAAGCATGGCCGATTTATCGACACGTAACTTTTGATGTTTCCCATCCCTTTCACCTTTTGCCCTCCTAAGCCCTCTTCCCTGATAGGTCTATAAAGGTTTATGTTTCCAAGTTTTATCCAAACCACCGGATTCTCTGCTCTGGAAACTTTAAAATCCCGGTTCAAGTCATAAATATGTATAAGCAATATCGCGTAATAAAGGTGGAACCTAATACTGGTATACAAATCCTCTGGCTTAATATTACACAAATTCAAATTAATTTCTGCTTATAATAACTCACCCATAACTTCCGGGGCTCTATCATGATACGCTTCCTCAGTGGGGGGGTTTAGATTATCGTATTACCATAATAAGAGAAGGAATAATGAAAAGTTATTTCTCATTAGGAAGGTAACTGGCTGGCCACCACTCAAGAAAAAATACAAACTTAAAAAAAAATATACATTATTTCCCAGATAAGGTTAGTTTGAATGTTTTAGTTGACAACACGTTGTGCGTTGAAGATTTTTATGAAAAATATATTATGTAATGTAAATGTAAACAAACAATTACTTATAGCAGCATGTTGTAATGGAGCGGGGTTGAAGCGCCACTTAAGAGTACAATTACGCTAATTAGACTTAACCACGAACACAAAAAGCCTGTTGTTTAACGAACACGGTCGTGTTTTGCTAAGAGATAATAATCGGTTACTCTACACTGTCTTTAAAGACCCCGTTATTAAATGGATATTAAGCTAACCGGCAATTAGAAATTTTCGTAAGTTTAATTATTAGATTACTGCTTTTACTTTCATTACTTCAATGACGACATCGTTATAGAAACGTGGTGGACCTAATACAAAAATATTGTGAGAATTTTTGTATAATTACATTTATACAATAATTCTGATAATGCCACTCATACGTTATTACACCCATTTGATTTCTCAAATATCGCTGTTTGCTATCGGATATTTTGTATCGAGGAAGCAAGAAAGAATGCAAATGGATAAATTTATCGATAATTTTGCTTGTTTATATGTTGCTATGGCAATGGCTCGATTCCTTGGCACTCTTTGAAATATTTTATATGGAATAAAAAAAGTTTCTCGGTCTTGCCGGGGTTATATGCCACATATTATATATATATATATATATGGAAGACAATCGATAAATTTTCTATTTAATTTTAGAAAGATAATTATTATGTTCCACATTATAATCGCATTCTTTCACTTTTCTTATAGAACCCTTTTTTGTGAAAAACAATACACGAATCCCCATTCGAAGTTCATTTTTGTATTAACTGTTTCAAAAAATAAAACTAAAAATACCTAATTCAAATATTTAAATGTCAAATGTCTTAAAACTGTACATCGAAATTACTACTCTAAGTGAATTGATAAATAAAGAAACGACTGTTCACTGTGTTCCAATAAGCATTGGCCTACCGGCTAGTGGCCAATCATAGCTCGCCTTTCTTCATTCGCCCACAGATTCTCCCATATTCTCCCATAACCACTCCATTATGATCACTCGCGATTACAGATTTGCACATCTAATAATGTTTTTCAAATACTTGATATAATTTCCTCTGAATCTCCAAGAAACTGACACGGAAATTGGCTTTTATGGATAAGCTGGACGTCTAGTTTTATTGACTTATACGTGGAACACCGAAAATTCTGCAAGTTAGTTCTAAAAGTTTATTACATACGAATTCCAGAAAAATTGCAGAAACAATAAAATGTACTACACATAGTACGTTTTATTGTATTCATTTCTGGAATTCTCATGTAATAAATCTTTTAGAATAGTTTAAAAGAGTTCACAAACTATTTTTCTAGAAATGTTCTATCAGCCTATTAAAAAAAAAACTAAAGGCACTGAGTTTTTCGTATAGTCGTAGAGAAAATATCCTCTTCTACTCACGAACAATTGCTATATTATTCCCTTAGACGATTATAACCTGAGCCACCGTGAATAATGGCTCATTGAAGAATATGCTTATAACTATTTGTGAGCCAATCAATAAATCACGTAACAAAATAATATCACACAATTGGTGTAAATATTAGATTTTATGATATTACTTTTACTTACAAATTTATTGGAATTTTGTCTGTTATCTCTTCCCAGTCCTGACTGTTCCCAAACAACATGTTCCTGTGTTATTTATTTAGGAGATAAATCTTTTAACATCGACAGCAGTCGTTTGGTAGAAATACAACCGTGTTTTATTAAAATTTCATCTGTTTGATGCCACAAGGCTTAGGTTCCTGGAGCAGAAACACGAAATGAAAACCTACTCACCTAATTACAATGATGTTTTACATCGATGAGATGACATGGGAATTCAACTTTTTAACCTTCGGTGCATAAAGATCGATAGATGATCGCGGACCACCCAACGAAACCTGATTTAATATTGCCTATTTCAATTTTCAGATGAAAAGAAGAGAAATCCAATAATTACTTTTCTATTTATTCATTTTGTAAGCTTTGATGATTGTAAATATTTGTTAGGATTGTTATTATCAAACTTCAATAAATTTACTTTAAAGTTGTTCTTCTTCCAGAAATGACTGGACGGAAACCAATTTCCAAAAAGTATTAGTGTGACAGTCCATTTTGTTTGAACTGTCAAACTCTGCTAAAATTCTAACAAAACTGAACTGAGGGAATTCCTCAGCTCCGAAATACTTTAAATAAGTTTTTTAAGAAAATAAGATGCACGTATAGTTTCTATTTGCGCTACTTATGATAGTAGCTATTTTGAGGTGTTATTTTTGGGAATATTTGAAAAAAATATTTTTTCTCTACAACTATTAATTATTATAGGTAAAATTATATTTTAAGCAAAAACCTAAGAATAACTTTTTTCAAGATCAGGCCTCATTTAGGAAATATTTTCTGAATCGTTGTTCAGTTACGGAAAACATATTTTTATTGAGGCCTTATATTTACATTTTTGTAGATATTTTCTAAAAGAGGCTTCATCTTGAAAAAAAAATTATCTCTTTTATGCTTTTAAAACACGATTTCATACATGGCGTTTGATTTTGAATGTCCAGTTCCTAAAAAAAACTATATTTTTTAGCAGCCTTAGTTTCAAATTTTTTAAAATATTTCCTAAACGAGACCTCGTATTCGACAGAGTTATTCTCTCTGTTATGCTTAAATTAGGTACGATTTTATACATGACTATAACGAAGTCCGGAAATCCGGCCTCCGTTTTTGTCTTGGTGTCAGGGGTTGTGTCAGGGATTCCCAGTCATCTACATTTTTCATTGTCGTTTGTTATGTTTAAATTAATTAAATCAATCGAATCATGAAGCAAACTCGAGTCCCGGTTAGTTTCCCGATATTTAAATTTATTATTAATATACAGTTCATCGGTTATTTATTGGCGGAGAATTCTCTGAATTAATCTGGGCTGATAGCAAAAATATTGATTCAGGCAGTGGCGTGCAAAAAATGATGTTTATAACTCTCACTATATGGACAAAATCTTGTTAATTTTCACCTGATAATATTCAATATCAACCACGCCGCCTATGGCAGGTGCAATTGGATGAACGTTTTAAATGATAAACACTCATTATCGAGACAATTTACAAAGATAAGAGCGAACAAAAAATCGAATGTTCAGGGAGATCCATACAAAAGTGTTAAATTATTTCTGTTCTCTATACATTTAGATAGGACTTTTTTGAATCACGAGTATACCGATAAAAATTTTATTGCTTATCAATTTTCAAGAATTCTCCGCCAATAAATAATCGATGAGCCCTACCTACTTGGTTTTTTATAAATAAGCCGTAAAAATAAAATTTTTAAATCATCTAATTCATACACCGAAGCTGAAGACTCCAATCGCCGAGGAGATAACGCTACGCGATAACGGCCGCAATCGCAGGTAAATTGATTAATCCAAGAGAAAAACAATGTTTATCGCTAGCGTGGCTTCGATTCTTTTACAAATTTAATAAATTTTTTTAGATTACTACCGCGGTAGGGATACGGGCATATAAGGCCGGAACGCGAAGAATCTCTGCTCTTCTCTACTGCTCTCCGTGTACTACTATCTGCAAAGTGTTAAGAATTATTGTTTCCGCCCCGTTTCGGGAACAGCACGGTGGTTACACCGTGGGGAATAGTGACCGGTGTTATTATTTGTGTGTACCTACGCAACCGCTTTAGCAAAGCCGCGACCGTCAGCAAGAGTTTTCCCGCAGAATAATAAGGTAGGTGCGAATAAAATATTGAGTCGAAGTTTAATTGTGCCCGTTTGTCGTGATTTTATTTATTCCCGTCCCTCACCGAGATTAGCGACGTACCCGATAGATTAGGCTCATTAGGTACCATCCACCCTGTCGTAGAGTAAAGAAGTATTTGGCCCCTTAATACGAGTACACTAGGCGGTGTGTCTACCTACGGACGCGTGATACCTGACTTTCCATGCGGTGTCAAGCCCGGCGAGTCAGGGGTTAACGTCGAAGTAGTTACGCGGCCATATAGGGATTCACGCCCCGAGGCGTAGGTGTCTTTCCATGCGGTGTTAAGCCCGGCCGGACGCCCGCACCTCAGGAGTGTCTCCGTGCGAAACTGTGTATCTCCCCAAAATCGTCGTCGTAATCAACTATTAGAAAGGTTACATCGCGCCATACCTCTTGTTACATTTTTAATCCCGCCCCCGGCGAAATACTCCGCCGTTCGTCGTATTGTTCGTCTCGTGCGAACAAGAACCGTCTGCTTACGTTTTATTTTATCTCATCTGTGTTACATTATTTTACCGACCAGACGACTCGCTCAGATCAACCGCCGAACCTGCAATAAAATTATTTTAATAAAGGATACAAATATAGCTTGTTTTCATTTATCTGTGAGTTTTATTTTGTGTGTGTACTGTTACCAATTACAACCGCTTTCTCGCCCACATCTTCGCTCCGTGAATTGCCCAGCGCTCGTGGCTCCGTGCCTAAAGACCACGCGGCCACGCACGATTTTATTTTATTGATTTTTGCGTCCAACCATCCGACCCCTGGGCTAATTTCGTCTCCAGTGAGCTACCTTAGGGACAAGGGCACCATAACGGTGTCAATTGTGTGAACAGGTTCAACAGGGAATTCAACGAGGGATTCCCCGAGGGAGTAAACCCTTCCAAAAATCTGGCGCCCGAGACATCCGAAGGTGAGTACCGCCAAACCACGAAACCGGATCCTAAGAACGCGAACAATCGTCACATGACATTTGACTGTATAATTTTGTTGTCCAGTTACCAATCACCCTGTATACTTACATTATAACGGGCTCATTCAAACTTTTCAAAAAATCACATTGCAATACAAGTTATACTTCCGCGGAGATTTTTGTAATTCTTAGCCATTCCTTCTCGTTTATCACCTCTCGGAGAATTAGAGACCATTTTTTTTTGTCACTCACTGCCAAAATAGTTGTGGCAGGGAGAGGTTATTTAAGGTACATCAACTTTGATGAAATTCAAAGCCTCTATCAATGATTTTTATCCTCGTGAGAAGAAATGTCCTCGTATCTCGAAAAGATTTGAAATGTTCATCATCAGCTCCAATTAACAAAAAGGAAGCACATCTTCTTCCAAAGAAAACTCAAATTGCATTTTACAGCTTCATTGAGATCAGAATTATGACATTTCCTAACATTTCCTGAAATTATCCAGTATGTAGATACTTTACATAAAACTAACACTGTAGGTACCTACTTCCAAACTTAGAAATTGTTCTCTTGAAATTAAGTAGGTGGCTTTACTTTTATGACTCTCTCCTAAATAAATTTCAGAAGGAAAGTTAGAAAAATAATGACTTTTTTTGCATTTTTTATTTTAAATCAATTCATTTCGAGTTAAGTAGCTCAATTTTTTTGATTTTAAGTTGTCAAATTTCTAAAATTAATTTTTTTTAATAGTTAAAAAAACCTTCCCCAGATCCAGAGTTTTCTTTAAAAAGTCTTCTTTTACTTCATATAACTTCCAATCCTGACATGTTATTAATAAAAACTTATTGGAAACCTTGCTTTTCTAAAAGATCAGTATAGCTATTGGACCTATAACTACATTAAAAATGTATAGGTACTAAAGCTGCATGATCTGCCGACAACTTATTGCAAATTCTTTTTCCTAATAAATAATTTACTTTGTAATATTACGCATAAAAGTAATGACAGATACTGTGAATTGCGATTAAAATTAGCATGGATATCCTACAATATAAGATTAATATTATTAGTGGTAGAAGTAGTAATGATCCTAAAATACAAAATTTTTGAACTTTTCCCCTTCTTTATATGAGAAGACTTCTATATAAAGTAGTTGCGATGGATAAAAAGCCTTGAATAAACCGCGCCATAATCGTAACCCGGGCGTCGATCATGATGGTTATGTGCGGATTTTTTGCTAATTATTATTCAGAGTGACGAGCCAGTCAACACAATGGATGCGCCACTGTCGATGTCTAATGAATCTCAATCAGGACCGTAAACCTCGCGCCCTATCATAACGAGATGGGCTCCCTTTTTGTCATGCCCGGTTATTAATTATCTGCTACGGGGCGATTATAATGCAGATTTAGAGTTCATTTGGCAATATTGTCATCGTAAAATTCATCATTGTAATGAATTATCAATACTTTTTACTCGCTCTCTTTTATGAGGTAAGAAGTTGAGGGTTGATAAAAAGTTGTATTAAGTATAGTCGGTTTTTAATTGATGGTTCGTTCGTTAAACTTATCTCGGTAAAATCTCTAATGTGACACTATCAAAGAAGATTCTAAGAAGTTGAATGCATAAACCAGTAAGAACGGCCCATAAAGAAGTTGTATGATCCAGATAACCGTTACTGGTTATTTATTAACCATTTATGAGCCACCACCTCTCTAGAAAATACTAAAAACTTAGCTCGTATACGACAGTATGATGCCTAGAATAGTAGGAAGGATACGGAGTCTGTCCAATAAAAGTTTACCCCAGTGTTGTCCCCAAACATTTGGAATTTAGAGTAATAGAGTAATCGATTACAGCCAAAACATGCTAAACTCGGATCTTGAAATATTCTTAGTGATAGGAGTGGAAACGGATTACTTTCTTTCCGGTTATGAAAATAAAGAAGAACTTTCCCCAAAGGAAGGTGTACGGATTCCAAATCAGTACGTGCTAATAATACGTGCTAATAACAACAATTTTATCACTTTAGTGATGATGAGAGGAGACAGATGTCACAGTGAGGGGTGTGGGATAATTAATAAAGGATAATAAGAAAAATCACATTAAAACAGCCCCAAATAAAGGGAAATTAGTTGATGATGTACCGAGATATACTTACCTAAGTACTACATAGTGGTCGGAAGATCGACCGTATAAGTTGTGGATTACTTTGAGAAGCATCCGTCAAGTGAATATTAATCTCACGGGAAGATGTGTGGGTGTGTGTCCTTCTAGGCAGATAACGCCACACTCTCAACCCCGTCCGAAGGACATCAGTACCTGGGTCAAGGTCAGTTTGCCCATTTCCTTACTAGTTAAGATTGCCAGGGATCCAGATTAGCAGAACAGAACTCTGGTGTACCCAGGTTTTATTATTTAAATAACTGTTATTTATTATTCGACTGTTCCACTAACTACCTCTGTTAAAAAGAGTGTCGTATTTCTTTATGGACTCCATATCGGAGGTTTAAGTGTTAAGTAATCCATTGGTGCAGTGAAGTTGCTCTTAGATACCTACCGCCCATTCTGTACTCGGTGAAATTGTTTAGTTTAAGGATTTTATGTTTATTTTACAGGCCATCGGCGGGTACCCAGCTGGACGGTTCTGATTTTGTAAATGTATGATTATTATATTCTTTTGTAAATCTGCTACTAGCATCCCGGAATAAATAAGCTTTTCTGAAGTCCAGAATTTATTCATCTGTGAACTCAGACCCGGACGAGATACCTAATTATTATATGAAATATAAATTGAAGATTTTTCGAAATTGTACAAAGGATAGCCATTTTCATACTCTGCGATCTACATATGTACCTCTAATTATTGTTCTTATCAGTACCTAACATTATTTAGAAGAACCTGATCTTATAATTAATTACTGAACCCCTGGGAAAATAGCGACAACTAAAGAAGATATTTCTAGTGAAGTCGTTCAAGAGTACCCACATACTAAAACGACACAATACATTCGTTTAAAATATCGGAACTATAAGAATGCAGTAGCTGCAAAATTTCATAGTTTATCTCATTGCATTAAAAAATAACTATGTTCCCTAAAGCAATTAATTTTTTTTTCAAGGGAGGTTTCCTTGCATATATCTCACCGGCGCTTAATTTTTTTAGAACGAAATTCGAGCAATGGAAGCAAGAGTTTTTATTATTTATCTTTTCAAATATTTGGAGGTTTTAAACAGCAGGGAAGCTATACTCAGTTATGTTTGTTCTCATCCAGTCTTAGTCTTTCCAAAATTATGACTTTTCCCAGAGGGGCCAGTTTCACATGAAAGGAGTGAACTGCAATCCAGCTTGTGGGCCAAGTCTCCATCGCTAGAAACAATCCTTCATAATTAATAGTAAAATTTATGATCACAACTGTTTAAAGATCTTGATATTACCATTATGACATCGACCTACAAAATAAAATAAATGTTCTTCTACAATGCAAGCTTAATTTATGAAATAATTTACGTCAACATTACAAAGGTAAATATTGTTGTTCTATCCTCTTTACCAAAACACAGTATCCGAAGCCTCGCAGTATAGAATGAAGTGAGCATCCAACTCCTCTTGCATTACTAACGTAGTAGATTCCCTCTCTCTGATGCTAAAAGCCGTGTCATTGGTAAAGGATCGTGTCATCTCCAAGTGGAGTGGCGGAAGCTGCTACACTTGTTCCAGAACAGGAGACATCCGAGACAATGAGGGCGTTTTCTAACCCCCTATAAATAGGGTACAGCTCAAGTAGCCAGGACTGCGAGTACTAACTATGTCAGTGGATAATAGCTGCAGCGTCGAGTACATGAGAGGGTGCTGGAGATTTCCACATTCAGCAATTTACTTGACATGGAGAACGGTGTTTGGGTTTTATTAGTAATACTGGAACTACATTATAAGTTAGTTAATATGCGCTTGATGTATAATGTAAAGAGAGTGGTTAAGTATGTGGACGTTTGTCTGTTCTGACTGAAGTTTTTTATTTTTTTTTATTTGGGAGGTTCATTGTAATTCTTTTATAGGCGCTTTTTAATACTAATACTAGTTTAATACTACGTTTAATAGTCTATAAATTATTGCGAAATGCCAATGGCGCCTACTCGTTAAAAAAATGTAAATTAATTATCGCAGCTTGATAAAATTACGCAATTAAACTTAAAGCATACATACAAAAAAGCTTCCGGGTTACTTAGTAATTTGGAGTTTCTTCATAATGGTTGTTAAATAAGCTGATTATTGCATAAATTAACAAAAAATAAAATTTATGTTGCCTAGTCCTACCTACAGTTTATTCAACAAGCGTGTTGAGGTCTTGCCTTAACAGTACAAAAAGGATACCAGTTTCTCTTACTTATACAGGCGGTAAAATGGCGGAAAAGCTCTACGGTACGTTGTGGGGGAGCATTATCGGAGGCCAGAAAAATAATGTAAAAACTCCATATTATGCTTTTTTCGAACTTACTAGACAAAAACTAAAATGTAAATTTGGCAACGTGTATAAAATATGAGAATTGCACCTTGAACCTATTTCAAAAATGCGTTGTCGCACCTACAACACGTCAGAAAGTTGGAACGCTTTACAGGTAGGTAGGTACTGCCTCATTGTAGAATTATTAAAAATGCTTCAAATCATTAAACTTGCTCATTGTTACGAATTGCTAAAAATTTTGTCCTTACGCCTCCAAACAAATCTGAGCTCGAAGCACTATGTTGGTCCGCACTCGCTGTAGCATTTTAAGCGTAATAGCAGTGACAGCAACATTTCGAATTTTAGCTATTAGGTCTTGCTCATTTTGGACAGGAGTGCGATAAACACTTGACTTGACGTGACGCCAAAAGAAAAAGTCGAGTGGGGTGAAATCCGGGGACCTCGCTGCCCATTGCCATTCCCATTCCCGGGTATTGTTCTTCTAACCAGGTTCTCACTGGGCCAGCAAAATGAGCTGGGGCACCGTCCAACTGACTCCAAATATCTTGTATTTCCGCCTGGAGAAGATTGTCTAATCGTTCCTTTAGATCGCCGTTCAGAAATGCCAGGAAATTCACTCCATTTAACCTTTGCGGCAACATCATAGGTCCTACAAGCTTATTCCTCAGAATCCCAGCCCACACATTAACGCCAACGCCAAAACAATGTTGATGGAGATGTTCAACCGACACATGCGGGTTTTCCAAAGCACAAATGATAATTATTGTGCGGATTAAAGAAACCTCTCGAGAAAAATTTGCTTCGTCGGCCCATAACACACGAAAATTGAAGGCGTGTCTTCTACTAGTCGCAACAACCAATGGCAATAGTTATCTCCGGGTTCAAAATCGTTGGTTAAAAACGCCTTGGTGTAGTGGTAACATCATCCTTACCACAACAAGCCCTCACCAGCGATAAACTTATGAGTAGAGGAACGTGATACCTCTACTTCCAGTGCTATACTCCTTAGGCTGCGAGTTGGGTCCTCTTGCAAAATTTCCAACACATCTTCCTCTATCTGAGGCGGCAACGCAGAACGTGGGCGACCGGGCGACCGCGGTCTACACCTCAATTTGGAATGAAATGACCAGTCTCTCGCAACCTTCCTTCCAATCTCCTGATGACGTTACATATTTGGATTTTTCGTCTATATTAGGAAAATAACATAAAATTCAACGATTTTTCATTGAAAGTTTTGATCATTGTTGAAGCAGATTTTAACAGTGCTTTGAACTGTTCACAAATTCTAGCGAACCACTTAGTGACGGTTCGAAAACATGTTGCCAAATGCGTTTACACAGCATCTTGATAAAAAAATTAGATATTTGAAGTAAAATTGTTTTATTTTCATTATTTTTTCTGGCCTCCAATGATGCTTCCCACAACGAACGCAGAGCTTTTACGCCATTATTAGGAAACCCTATATAGAAATTCTGTAGAAATTCAGACGAAATTCTCTATCAGGCCAGACTGAATTTTGCAACAGCTTTAGAAGAAGCCACCTAAAACCAGTAAACATGTATGCAGAAAGTTTGCGGCAACTTTACTCCTTATTTTAATGCAGAATAATGATGTACGTATTGTGGAATAGGATTAAATTATTTGCTTGATTTAGCTCATTGTCTTAGCGGGCAAACAAGAAAACTATAGAGAACGGTTTGCGGGTTCCCACAAGTCTATGCAGACAATTAGCTAAGTGACTGAACTTAGCACAAACTCCTCTGCAAGCTTTCGTAGAAACTTCTCATATTTACAGAAAACGAACTTTTATTCTCGGTTTGTCTCTTGCTTACTGACTTTCTGAATTCAGCGAACTTTCTCGTTGAAAAAATTAATTACCTTTGTATAAAGACTTCAGGAAAAATGTCAATTTAATTTAAAGCTATCTAGAAAATTAATTAAGGGAGTGAAGTTGATAATATAATGAAATATTTAATAGCAGCATTGCAACGTTATTAATTATTAATGAAAAGAATAGAAAAAATATAATTAATTAATAGAATGAAAAGAGTTGTTAATAAAAATTGAAATATTCGACATTTTTAAAATGTCTTATTATAATTTATCAAGACAGGAGAGTGCCACAAAGCATAGTACATTTATGTGTTTGGTTTATTTATTTAGTTATTTATTTGAGTAGCGTGTCTCGGCATCGGACGGCCATTGACAGATTAACAGTTCTTGTGGAGCGTTTGAAGTGGGCTTTGAGATCTGTGTGGATTTGGACTATTTCAGGACTTGAATTTTATGATGCGGCTTGTTTGGGCTCCTGGTCAGCTGTATGCCAATATGTAAAGGAATCCAGATTAATGTCATGGCTACTCCAAGGGACTTGATTGGAGGAGTCGTGGATGGCTAATACGAGGGGATGGCGGCAAGTGAATCTGTGCATATAATAGCTACTTGCTTATGGTCAGACGTTAGTAAGTTCATGGCTAGTTTAATAGCAAAACATTCGCCTGTGTGCACGCTGGAGAAAGATGGTATAGAAGAATTCTTGTGATGGCTCACCTACGCCAAATTCAGTTTTGGAAACGTCCGTGTAGCGGATTTTGTCGAAATGAAATGAGTTCATTAGGGTTAGGAAAGCTTGTTTTAGATTTAGAAGTTCATGTGGGGTCCCAAGTTTGCTATATCCGATGAGTGAGGTGTCGATGTTTGCTAGTGTCTTAATTTTAAGGTTATCTGGGTTAGGTCTATGTTGCACAGAAGGGCGAGGGGAGGTAACTTGCGGCAGCGGTTGTAGCCTGAACTGGTAATGATTAGTGTCAGGGAAGTTTATTATTAGTGAAGCAGGAATTGGTGGATTAGCAAATATTTTGGCAAAGTATCTTGTCAGCGATTGTAATAGACCCCTAGTATGTGAAAAAATCTATTCTTGACAAAAAATAAATAAGATAGGGGACTATTAATGTATAATAGTAGTGACCTGTGGTCAAAGTTTATTATTAACAAAAATATATGAATGACAGTTTAGTTTATAATTTGTCAAGAGTTAGAGAATAATAAAAATTATTTACTTGTTCTTAATCTTGTGTTATTTCTCAAATATAGAACTAACAAGATTATACATGGTGTCAGGAAAATAACTGAAAAAGAATAGATTTAGTTTATAATTTGTCAAGAGTTAGAGAATAATAAAAATTATTTACTTGTTCTTAATCTTGTGTTATTTCTCAAATATAGAACTAACAAGATTATACAATTAAGAAAAATGATGACGTCACAGCTCAAAAATATGATTTGATAAGAAATTCATTTTTCTGTTGATAACTGCCTTTTTCAACAAATAAAATCGAACTGTTTCGAGATTAAAAAAAAATGGTAAAATCAAAGTTATGAATATTATACGGAACTTTATGACCGCACTGTATAATAAGTAAACTAAGCAGGTACAAATAGCTCATAGCAATATCATTTTTCATAATTAGGCCGTCATGAAAGTTTTTGACGAACACTGCATGTAGTGTCATAAAGCTTTTAAAACTACCGTCAGATACCTACTTAATACATTATACGCCACGGTACTCTTCTCCTGCATGCTTGCATATAATTTGGTTTAAATTTAACCCCCGGGGAAATCCACTGCTGGATATTTACATGAAAATGTGCATATCGCAAAGATAATGTTGGTGTAATGTTTGAACCTACATTTATAGAGGGCATAATTGAATAAAAATTTACACATCGATCCAGTAAGAGATAACAAACAGTCTATAAAAATTAAATTACCGTTGATCAGAGAGACTGATACGCATAGGCTCATAAAATATAAAATTTGTTATTTCAACATTTTCGACATTGCTTATTTAAATAAAATGATACAAGCTGGCATGCATTTAAAAGCAGATCAAAATTGCTTTTCAACCGAGTACTTTTAATCCATATTCAGTCAATTCCGTCATGTCGAAATAATGGGTTTATTCCAAGTTCCAACACACGATGCTGAATGGTTCAGAGCCACTAAACAGTCCTTATGACAGTTCAAATCAAAAGTACATAACTACATCGGCAGATCTTTTTATTATAAACCTGGTTCGGAACTGTCCAAAATCGTGCATGTTGTAACAAAACTATTAGATAAAGTTCAAGCAATAATTCTAGCCCAATATAGTCGCAATAAAATCTAAAATCAATTTCGGTCTGTTATTTGCCAACTGAAAGAGTAACCTGGTTGCCTGAAAAGTATGAAATAAGTATAGTAGGTAACTAGATTTATCTAACTTACGATGGTCGCCTTTGTAATATTTTTTAAACCTGTTTTTGTTATTTTTTATAGTTCTCTTTTTAACCGTATTTTTGAAAGAATATGAAATAATACTATTATTGTTGTCTTACTTTATGATCATTAAATATCATAAAGTACCACATTTTGTAAAATACTGGAAATTTCCGTCTCTAAAATCATTGAATCAATTTATAAAATTTTTCAGAGAACGGTTTAGAGAGTATATTTAATTACTCGTATCTCGGTAAGCTTTGCTACCTAAGTACGTATATAATATGTAATTCATATAACTGATAATTTAATTGAAGGAAACCAAACAACTTATTTAGATACGTCAATCATAATCAACCAGTGCGGAAACTCTAGTTGGATTGCCGCAGTTGGAAACCTTTCATCTCTATCCATATTTCTCCAGCTCTTTATCTGATCTATTTTATCCGAAATATACACTTCGTTTCGCAAATTTCCCGAACTTGTTATCTCCGAAGCCCCGAGTTCCTTCAGCCAAACAGATACAATAATACCAGCCGGCAAACTAACTGGATTACCTGGGCCTTGTAAAGGAAAAAGCACCAGCCTGTAAAAGTGGAAAATAAGATATGGTGCAGGATTCCTTCTCTTCATTCCGTCTCTCTTAATTAATTCCTCAAATACTGTTACGACGTTGATTGTTTTGTCATTTTTTTACAGGTTACTGCGAACGCGTACATAAAAAGACATTTTTCACGAGGAAATTTCCTCATTTTTTATTGAAAACTCTCCAATTATCTCTTTAAAAATGGAGGAGAGCTGGCTATTATTGTTCCATAATTAAAAAGTAGTTGTAGCATGAACAAAAAATGTAAACTAATGAAAACAGAGTAGGTAAATATACAATAATAATTGAACATCAGCTGCTCATATTTAGGTTGCCTGTTCTATGTAATGTAATAGATAATGCAATATATAGCATTATGCTGATCTTTTTGATAAATAAAGAAAATAAAAAATATAGTTCTCATTAGCTAAAAGCATTTCAAAGTTACCAAAGCGAATATATATTTTGGACTAAGTTGTTGATATTATATAATTTCAAAGTGAACCCTACTTCGTGTAGGTATATTTGAGATTATTAAACCATCTTATATTATAATTTAATTTGTAAGGCATTTATTCACGTTACGTATCTGTCTCGAGATAGAACTGCATTGAAAACTCATAATATTTGGTAAGGTTAACTTTATATAGAAAGCCTTCTTTATGTAAAGAGTTTCACACTATATACTCTGGATATCGAGGTTCTTGAACCTTTGACACTGCGTAAGAGGGTAATATACTTTAGTGGGAGGAAACATATGCATAAGGAGTGGTCTGGTATTGCAATTGAGCAAAATCGGTCGAGCAATTTCAAAAAGACGACCATTTGATTTTTCGTGAAAATTGATTTTTTTGAACCCCAGTATATTACGCAAGACGGAAAAAACTTTGGAATCAAAGCAACAGGATAGAACTTTTTACTCGTAGAAATTTACGCTCGTGTAAAAAAATCTGATAAGTCAGTGGCATGGGTAGGAAAATAGTAATAATTACAAAATTTTTATAACTATTTATGAGCTTATTTTTAAAGGAATTTAACTGAAATTTTTTAAGTAGACAGCTATATACTAATAACCTTTAATCATACAAAATATAGGCAGCAAATAATTGAAATGGCGGAGATATTCAAAATTTTTATATCCATATCATTCTTTAAAAACTTCCAGTTTTGGATCTCAAAAACGCCGCCTTCTTTATGCCTTTCAAACTTTAGACACAAACTACACTTTCTACACTCAACACAAAAACACTCGACTACAGGTGATAGTTGTTTAGGGAATTATTGAAATTTTATTTAAGAGTAAAATGTCCGGAGATAGTTGTCTGATATCGCGTTTAAGAAATATCGGTCAAGTCGTCTCAAAATGGCGGCAAGTGGAACTTTTATAAAAATTGCTATTTTTAAAATATATTATGTAAATGCAAAACTAAACAAAATTTTTCAACCAAATTAACATAATAAGAATATCGTAATCCAAGTTATGCATTTGTGTCAAAAAATGTGCGTTTTAGTCCTTAGTTTACCAGTGGTGTAGGTAGAAAATCGATCAAGATTGCTAATTTCCTCTAGGAGATTTTATGGCGCGCTGTTTCGAAGAAATTAAACTTAAATTTGCACATTAGACAACTATTACAGATAATGTTAAAATTGAGACTCCGGATACAGAGTTATATTAAAACAAGTTTTCTGGTAATAATTTTTTATCAGATTAGCGTTTTTGAATGTTGGCATAAAGGACGTTTATACGAATTTGAACATAACTGCAATCAAGAACTGCTTCAGGCTGAACTTCATTATTTTAGAGTAAACAATAATTATTACTGTTGGGCTAGAATTATATTATACAGGGTGTCAATTTGAAAACTTGCCACCCCCAAATTCTTCCTTGAAAACTTTTTTTCAAAGAAATCCCGGAACAGGTCAATTTTTAAATTTAATTTATGTAGGAATTTTAATGTAACCCACGTAGTGATGATGTTAATATTTTATTAGTTGAAAAGGTTATTACAAAATACTTAAATGAATAAAGTTGATGTTAAGAACAGCACAGTAGTGAAATAATAACAGTCTTGGAACCTTCGCTTCGTTCTCGCTCGACGTCTTACGCTCTTCCCCCCGAACAGCGCGTTCCTGAACTTCTAAACATCCCCTGTCCATCGACAAGGTTGCCAAATCAAACAAAATATCTCTTGAAGCAAAACTTAAAATAATTGAATCCCACACTCGGCCTTCCTGCCAAAAATTCGCCCTCGAATTTATCCATCATCAGATGAATCACTTGAGTAATTTACCCATAGTTTTAGGTATTCTGCACATGTGGAGGTACGAATAGGACCCTCTTGTGTTCCTACCTTGACAACATCATACCTCTCTTTTGGTTTCACCTTAACAATCTCATAGGGACCAAGGTACTTACGATGTAATTTGCTTCCTTTACTAAACTGGGTCCTCTTTATTGCTACCAAATCACCCTTCTTGTACTGAGTTGGTGGTTTTCGCCTCAAATTGTACACTTTTTTATTTTCTTCTTGTACTTTCACTAGCTGTTTCTTACATTCTTGTCGGATGTTTTCCCTGTCTTTATCAAATTGTGCTAAAACTTCTTGTTCAATCATCTCCTTAATTATCAAATCATCCTTATTTTTCATTTTCAGTCCAATCAGCACTTCGAACGGTGTATATCCAATACTACGCTGATACGTCGAGTTCATAACTTGTTGCACTCTACCAACATGTTTATACCAGTCGCCTGGATTTTCTAGACTGAGTTTCGTCAAAATGGATATGATAATGCGATTTATTCGCTCCACCTGGCCGTTACCACGAGGTACGCCTGTAGTCGTCGTCAGATGCTCTATGTTTTCTTCTTCACAATACAATTTGAAATCCTGGGAGGTAAAAGCTGTTCCTCTGTCAGTTATAATTCTTAATGGATTTCCAAAATCCTTCTGCTGTCTAGTAAAACAGTTTATAGTTTCTTTAGATGTTACCGTCTTCACTGGATAAAGCCAAACAAATTTTGTAAAATCATCAATGATCGCCAAAATGTGTTGGTACTTCTTGTTGGTTGTCGCTAGTGGTCCTAAGTGATCAGCATGGTATGTTTGTAATGGGCCTTCTTTTGCAATTGGATGAAGGTAACCCTCCTTCTTTCCTTCCTTTCTGGTACTTAGAATACAAACGACACAGCTATCGATACAGTGTTGTATCTTCTCCTTTAATTTAGGAATGTAAAACTCTTGCCTTATCAGTTCTTCAGTCTTTTTAATCGCAAAATGTCCATTTTCATGACACTTTCTTATAATATTCTTCTGTAACGCACTGGGTACTACTATAAGCTCTCTTCCATTCTCGTACTTATATAATAAATCGTGCCGTACTAAATAGTCTTCGTAATTAGTCGTCTCTAAAATCTTCTTAATCACCTGAATCCTTTCGTCGTCGTCCTGAGCTTTTTTAATCCCTTCTTTGATTCCACTTTCCAGCGAAACCATGTATACTACCGGATATCTGCTCAAAGCATCTACATGACACATTCGAGTTCCTTTACGATGTTCTATCACATAATCGAACTCTTCTAGCAATAATGCCCATCTTGCCACCCTAGTCGTCAATTCTTTTTTCATCATGGTCTTTTGGAACGCAGCGCAATCAGTAACAATCTTAAAAGTTGCTCCTAATAGGTATACTCGAAATCTCTTGATTGCTTGAATAATGGCCAAAACTTCTAGCTCATAGCTGTTGTATTTTTCCTCCATGGGAGTTGTCTTCTTACTATAATAATAGATAGGATGCATCTTTCCATCTTCGTCAGAGTGCTGCATTAAACAGGCACCATAGCCGTGTTTACTGGCATCTGTGTGGAGTTCCAAGTTAGCATTCTGCTTGAAAATATGTAATACAGGTTCACTTGTTAGTAACTTCTTCAGGTGTTCAAAAGCTTGACGTTGTTCTACACCAAACACAAAAGAATTATTCTTCCTGAGTAAATCGCTGAGAGGTTTTGCTATTATCGCATACGACTCTATAAACTTTCTAAAATAGCCTGTTAGGCCAAGAAAAGCCTGTACCTGTCTATAAGTTGACGGTGTTGGAAATTTCATAATGGCTATTGTCTTCTCAGCTGATGGTTGGATTTTCCCGTCTTCAACGACAAAACCTAAAAACGTAACTCTCCGTTTCAAAAACTGACATTTCTTCTTTTTAATTTCTAATCCATACTTCTTCGCCGTCTCTAATACCAGTTTTAAACGCTCTAAACCTTGCTCCTCGTCAATACTCGGAATTATTACGTCATCCATATAGCATATAGCTATATTCTTCAATGTAAGAGGTCTAAATATATGGTTGATGAATCTCTGAAAAACTGATGGACTATTGCATAATCCAAAGGGACACTTCAAAAATTCAAAATGGCCACTTGGTGTTACAAACGCAGTATATTTGACACTACCAGGCTCTATGCCTACGTGGAAGAATCCATTTCTCAGATCAATTGTACTATAAAACTTTGCTCCCTCTAGCATGTCCATTACGTCTTCTATAAGCGGAAGTGGATACCGGTCCTTGACAATTAGTTTATTTAACCTTCGATAGTCGCAACAGATTCGCGTGTCGCCATTTTTCTTTTTCACCAAAACTATGGCACTTGCATAATCCGAAAAACTAGGTCTTATTATTTCTTCATTCAGCCATTCCTCCATTTGCTTATCCACAATTTCTCTCTCAGGCGCAGATAGTCTGCGAGGCCTCTCATAAATAGGAGTTTCATCCTTTAGAACTATCTTCATTTCTATATTGGTACTCTCTGTCTTTTCTGGCTTATAATTTGTAATTAAGCTTGTAATTTCTTCTCTCATATTCTTCTCTTCTATATGATCAATATTCAAAGAACAATCATCACTTCTAAGCTCCTGCGTACGAATTTGCATTAAAAAATTCTCAACGTTCTTCTTATAAATAATAATTCCATCACCTGTTATGGAAATTTCTTCCTGTTGCAAAATATTAGTTCCTATTATAGCTCTGAAATTCGACACATCCTTCGGTATAACATTAAAAGTTAACCTAAATGACTCATCATTAATTGTGACTTCCGTATCAAAAGCCCCAATCGTTTCTACTCGATCCTTTCCTAGTCCTCTTAATGTAATACTAGATTTTTCTTTGAGAGGGATATCATTGAGATTTTCTCGATAGACATCTTCTCTAATGGCGCTTATGTCACTTCCCGTGTCTAAGAGTGCCTTCACTCTAAAATCTCCTATTTGCAGCTGAACTCCATTCTCTGGAACAGTCTCAACAATATTGACGGTACTTTCCTCTTGAATTCGTCTCTTATCGTCCTTTCTGCTCTTGCAGTTTTTTGCTATGTGTCCATACTCATTACATCTAAAACATTTTGTACCTTTATCTTTCATCGAACATTCCATAGCTCGATGCCCTCTATCTCCGCAGTTGTAGCAAATATCTCGAATGTCGGTCGTCCTTCTAGTCTCTTCTCTACTTCCTCCTTCTCTCTTGTATTTATTTATGAACTTTCTCGGTGCTTCTCCTCTTCTTTTGATATCAGAACTTCTTTCGTATGCTTGCTTGCTTCTTATTTGTTCATAAACCTTAATTTTTTCCTTAAAATCATTAAAATTTTTTGCTCCATAGAGTACAACCTTACTTGTTGCATCATCTTGAATTCCGTCAATCACATATTGAATAATAACCTCTGCTTCCAAATTAGCGCGACTGCCAATTTCTCTCATTACCAGAGTATATTCTTGCACCGACTCCTCTCGTCGCATTCTCCTGTTCATTAGCATCTTATGGATTTGAGCACTACTGACAGAAATTCTAAACTCCCGTATCAAAGATGCTTTTAGAGTTTTCCAATCAGTTAATCCCTTTTCCGATTGCACGTACAACTTGGCTAATCCCTGGAGACATTTTTTAGCATAAATGACTTTTTGTAAATCATTCCACCCTGTAACTCCTGCTATCTCCTCGAAATCCTAAATCCAATTTTCTATCGGATATCCGTCTTTTCCGCTAAAAGGTCGTATGCTGTCTTCAACGTCTCGAAATGTTAAAGAAAAACATTCATTCTTCCTACTTCGCGCTTCGTTCATTCTTCCTCCATATTCTGTTATTTCGTTGTGAAAATCTTCATCTGTTTTTTCGCTGTGACTACCTCGATTTATTTCATTGCCGTTCACAACTTCTTCTTCATCTTCTTCTTCGTCTGGCTCTGTATCATCTTTATCACCGTCGATTTTCAAATCATTTAAAAATAAACAGATCTTGTTAATCAATTCATCTTTCTCTCCTCGATAATCTATTTTCAAAACATTACACACCGATATCAAATCAGGTAAGTCTACATTATCTTTTACGTAGGCCAGTTTTTTCTTAAAAAGATCCGAACTTGCATCTATATTAAATCCTTCAAAGCTTCTCAGTGCCTTTCTCGTTTTTCTCGGTTCACTTTCTCTACTAAATGCAATACGATGTAACGCCTTCATCACATTTAAATTTCCTCTAGAAATATTATCCTCAATCTCAGGAATACAACCTAGTGTGGAAGTCATTATCTCTATTTAAAATGCGGCTATTTAGACCACTCAAATTGATTCAGAAATGAATAAAACGATTGACAACCTCTTTGATGAACAATCAAAATTATTACGCAGCAAATTTCAATAAAATATCAATAAAAGATATAGGTACCCTCTATAAACAATTATGTGACCCTCAATTAATAAATTTGCCTAATCTAAGAAAATAATTAAACTCGATAAAAACTTCTCAAATAGTTAATTGAATTTAAAAGTAAAGCCTCCAAGACGTTTACAAATTATTATTCTTAAAAATTAGTCGTTCATTTATTTCCGTTTTGGCTTCCTTTGAAATGATGGAACTCAGATAATAAAATCAGGATTTATTACTCACAGTCGTTGCAGCAAGCTTCAATAAAATGACCTTCAAACCTTGAATCTGTACTCCGTCTCTCTCGTCTCAATCTCGAAGTATTGCTCCTGTGAACTGGAAATTGAAGATGGAAATAATACCAGCTGGGCAATTCAGGATATCGATTTTCTTTCCGGGGACAGCAACAGCACCAGCACCTCGCCTACCAGCACACCAGCCCTTGAACGTCGACGGTCTTCTCTCGCTGCTGCTTCGGTGTTGCCAACTGAACGTTGGGTTGCTTCCGATGAATGATGATTGCAAAAATTTCGATGAAGTTTAATTAATCACTTCAGCTAATCTAGTCTTCGCGCCTTCTTCTCGTCTTCTCTATTTGTCATCTTCTTCTTCTTCTATAAATTTACTTATCGTCGTCTTCTTCCTTTCGTCTTCTCGTTTTATCAACTAATCAATTAATCACCCAATTAATCTCGTTATCGTCGTCTTCTTCTTCTCGTCTTATCAGTTAATTAATTAATCACTCAATAAATTTTGTTATCGTCGTCTTCTCTTCTGGTTTTATCAATTAACCAATTATTAATCACTCAACTAACATCGTTATCGTCGTCTTCTTCTTCTCGTCTTATCAATCAATTAATCAATCACTCAATAAATTTCGTTATCGTCGTCTTCTTCTTCTCGTCGTCTCGTTTTATCAACTAATTAATTAATTGTTCAACCAACCTCGTTAGCGTCGTCTCTTCTGTTCTTCTCTCGTCTTCTCGGCTTTTCAACTAATTAATAATCCTCGGCTGAGCCCCCAAATTACTGTAGGAATTTTAATGTAACCCACGTAGTGATGATGTTAATATTTTATTAGTTGAAAAGGTTATTACAAAATACTTAAATGAATAAAGTTGATGTTAAGAACAGCACAGTAGTGAAATAATAACAGTCTTGGAACCTTCGCTTCGTTCTCGCTCGACGTCTTACGCTCTTCCCCCCGAACAGCGCGTTCCTGAACTTCTAAACATCCCCTGTCCATCGACAAGGTTGCCAAATCAAACAAAATATCTCTTGAAGCAAAACTTAAAATAATTGAATCCCACATTTATGTTCTATTGACGTAAAAATATTTTATACAGGGTGTTCCTTGACTCAGTAATGACGACATTGTCGATTTTTTAAATGGGACACCTGTATATTATTACATTTTCAGATTGTCTGAGAAAATCCAGTAGGGATGGTTTTTACAGTTGCAGCTTACATTGAGTAGGTTATGAGTTATAAACAAATGAAAATCGCAATTTTCCATTTTGAAAGCAGTGTACATCGGACACGGCTCTAAATATCGAAAAACGGCTTACATGTCCCTATCTTAACTTTTGAAGCGATATCCTATGATGTAGATGAAATATTTATACAGGGTGATCAAAAGTCTGATAATTTTCGTCACCCTGTATGAAAATTTCATCCACACAATAGGATACCGCTTGAAAAGTTAAGATAGGAACATGTAAGCCGTTTTCCGATATCTGTAGCCGTTTTCAAAATAAGCTGCTTTGAAAATGAAAAACTGCGATTTTCATTTGTTTATAACTTGTAAGCAACTCAGTTTAAACTGCAACTGTAAAAACAATTTATATTGGATTTTCTCAGACAATCTGAAATTGTATTAATATACAGGGTGTCCCATTCAAAAAAATAGACCATATCGTCGTCACTGAGTCAAGGAACACCCTGTATAAATTTTTTTTACGCCAATAGAACATAAATTACATTAAAAAATTGACCTGTTTCGGGATTTCTTTGAAAAAAAATTTCCAAGGAAGAATTCGGGGGTGGCAAGTTTTCAAATTGACACCCTGTATAAATACAAAACTAGGCAACCTTTTCATTATAGCCACAAACGATGTGACTTTGTTATAAATGAACTTCCAGTTGTTATTATTATTGTAGAAACTTTCTAGAAACACTCAAAGTTGGTAAGTGCGCTTGGTTCATGGTGTAAGCTTCGGCCATTACAAGCTGCAGCAAGTGGTCTACAACGCCCTACATTAACAGCATAGTAATAGTAGGTATAGGTAATTGTAATAATAGAACCAGTAGTTTAAACCTTTCCAGATGATGTCATGATCGTCGGCATCAAGTTACTGCAAGCTTCACCTGCTTTTATATCTTAAGCTTGCAATAGTTGCGCCTTTGGGGGTAAAGTTTAATGCTTATGCAGTCGTATATACGGTCAGGTTATCATAAATTATGACTAAAGCAGAGTTCGTACCATTACACTGAATTAATTTTGTATATGGCGTCGTAAACATAGTTGAAATTAGATTTTTACTACTGATGTGATCACGTATATCATTCCTGGACATTATCCTGTCATCGGGTTATAAATTGGATATCGACTTTGTCGAGCGATTGAATATAGGGTAACCCATAAATAGTAGGATACATTTCAGGTCCTTCTATAAAACATAGGCTTACTCAGCAATTTAGGCAGAAGAACTAAAATGAATTGATTTTTTAATCTCATCAGTTTTCATTGCACCCTTTAATAAAATGTAGACATCTTCAGAAGAAATTGATGTTATAGTGATGATAGATAATACTCTAATAAATTCACAGATCTTTGTTTATGCGAAGGGACAAATTTAGAGCGCAGGAGAAATGTCTTTGTGGAATTAGTTTGCAGAGGTCAGTGGTGACGGTGAAGTGTCGCGCACCGGTGACGTGAACTTATTCAACAATACAAAGCAGTTAAGATGACGTAAGCCTCCGCGGATTGACGGGGTGTCTAGGACGTGGAGAGTGGAAAGCGAGAAGGCGGTGGATGGATGAGCTAGAAGAGCACAAGCAGATGAAGAAGCAGTCAGCGTCCGAGAGACGTCTCGAGCCGGAATGAAACATGGAAAAAAGCCCACCTGTTATTATCTCACTACCGTGCCTAAATATCTACCTCTACCTGTAGCTATTGCCTTTTTAAACAAGTTGCGAAGCATCTGCGTTTTCTTAGTAAATTATCAAACTTCATGTCTTGTCGATCTATTAACTACGCCATAGTTGTTCGAATCAATTAGCTAAGTAAATAAAAAAATTGCAACAAATAACTAACTAGCCTGGTTATTACTAAACTGTTTTTCCGCGTTAATAATCACCTGCTTAATATCAACTTTCAGGATTTTTCGATGTTCTACATCAAACGTGTTCATTTCAAGAGGCTTTTTAAGTCAATGCTAATATCTTGTGAATGCCGCCGTTTCTAGCAGATAAACATTCGAGCTCTTCACCTGACTTTTTGTGTAATTGAGAAAACACTAATTACCTTATAACTAAAAGTAGCCTATCTCATTATTTTAATTTGGAAAGGTATACAGGGTTATGGAAATTTCATGGTGCCAGTATTGGGATATCCTAAACCATAAGAGATACAGGATCGCTTAAATTAGAGAAAAGTTGCGCTATTTTGTGGCCATCTCGAATCCGTCAAAACATGCAAGATATCTGTGACCGTTCCTGAAATATCCTGAAAAAACTGAAAAATCGAGAAATCTTATTTTTGCCATATCTTTCTTGCCATTGGAAATTAATAAATAATTTTTCGTAGGCTTACATAAGCCGTTATGAGCTATTCATCTGATGTTTCAAAAATTTTCAAAGCCGACTGGATCCCAGAGTTTTCATAGCCAACTTTCGTTTTTTTTATGGCCGCCATATTATTTTTTTATGTCGTTCGATAAGAAAAAAATAATGTAAACCAAAAATTAATAAATTTTAGAAAAAAAAATTGCAAAATTTTTATTCTTCTTTTTTCAAAGAAAAACAGAAAGTTTCTAACTGAAATAGGTCAATATGAAGTCATACTGCTTGCCTTATAGTTTGTTAATTTCTCTATGATATTCGATCTAAAAAGTTGTCTTTTTTTAGAAAAAAAAGAAGAACAAAAATTTTTGAAATTTATTTTTTGAAGTTTATTAGTTTTTGGTTTCCATTATTTTTTTCTTATCGAACGACATAAAAAAATAATATGGCGGCCATAAGAAAAACGAAAGTTGGCTATGAAAACTCTGGGATCTAGTCGGCTTTGAAAATTTTTGAAACGTCAGATGGATAGCTCATAACGGCTTATGTAAGCCTACGAAAAATTGTTTATTAATTTCCAATGGCAAGAAAGATGTGGCAAAAATAAGATTTCTCGATTTTTCAGTTTTTTCAGGATATTTCAGGAACGGTCACAGATATCTTGCATGTTTTGACGGATTCGAGATGGCCATAAAATAGCGCAACTTTTCTCTAATTTAAGCAACCCTGTATCTCTTATGGTTTAGGATATCCCAATACTGGCACCATGAAATTTGCATAACCCTGTATATGCAATGACGTCAGCGAACTGTATTATTATTCTGCCATACAAAAAACTTTTTCAAAAGGGGCGAAATAGGCACCTTGAAAATCCACTAATAAGAAGACCTGTCCCCAGTATCTAGCCTCGAAGATTCATGACTGACTGTTCAATGTCGAATCTATAGGAGTGAAGTGAATTTACAAATTTCTTCCGCCTTTCTGTTCAATTCCATACAAATTCCATGCCCTTTAGTTTGACTATACCTGTACTACAATTCAATTGATGAACAAATATTTACCAAGAGATAAGAAAAGGTACCTATGGAATAGCCACATTTTATGAATTCAACAAGCCAGTAGTCATTAAGGGACTACCAAGAAAAAAAATTGCATCAATAGAATTCCAAGAGCGGTTTGATTGTAGTTACGAGCGGCACTAATCTCTAGTATTTATTCCTGGCCAGTCATACCTCCATAAACACCTCTAAATATGAATAAATATTAAATAGGAATATGGAAAGAGCTTTAGAATGAATGTCTAAAGAAATAACACTTTCAAAAGGGTATACAGTTAAATAAAAAAATAATTGAAAAATCCATCACAACAAGATTCACTTTAAGCTTATTTTGGGTTTTCCCAAATAATTGGCAATAATTGTCAAAATAAGTATTGTATGTGGCAACAATAACAAAATATGCAGAAATATGCAAGTTTTCTAAAAAAATGCATTTCGTGTGAAAAATGCATAAAAAATGCAAAATATGCAAAAATATGCATTTTGCATATAATCCGAGCTCTATTCATGAGTTGTTATTATAATTAATAAATGAAAAAACTGGAATTGATGAAGTGACAATTTATTTCATGTTTTATCTAATTATTTAAATGACTTTGTATTACCTACCTTGTAAAAGGGGAGGTAAGATCGATCTGACTCAAGCCCTTTTAATATTCTTGTTAACTGAAATACTGACTTCATTTTAGAACTATTAAGCAAGTATTCCAATAAGCAATACCTATTCCAATAAATTACATTTTACTTCATTGTATTTCATTTTATGTAAATAAAGGGATTGTTGTTTTGTTGTTTGAGTCATGGATTTTCAACAGTAAGGATTACTACCCATTTATTCAATTTTGAAAGTTTAAATAATAAAAGGACACATAAATATACGATTTTTTTGTTATTCTTTGGATCTTGGACTGTCCCTTTTATAAACCAAACTTTTTTTTTTCAAAATTAAATAATGTCCGGCATCCCAAAATTTTTCTTCAAAGCCCTACCGTTTTTGTAAGAGAATTACATTCATAAGAAAAATTAATTAATTTTTTTTCTACTTGTATGTGGTAAGAGAATGTCACATTAGTGAAGTAAAATTTGTTTTCTAATTTGATATCTCTATTTGCAACTTTCAGAGATTTCAAATTTGTGGAACAAATATTACGAATTATTTATCGCAATTTTTTTTTTTTAATTTCGTACTCCCGGAAATCTCCGCCTTAAAGACCCTACCCACAATATTTAAATAATTATTGTTTTAGAACACTCATAGATAATAATAATTTCAACATAAAGTCTCCTTCTTGCTCCCAGGGCTCTATATACAGGGTAAGTCATTGATATGGGAAAGCTCGATTGCACCTACACCATTAAAGATATCGAAATGAACCAAAAAGTGCTGTAAATGGGAGGGTAAAGTGCAGTTTGTAAAATTATTTTCAGATACACAGGATGGCCCAATATCGCTGTACGCCATACAACTTTGTTATTTTAAATGGGACACCCTCTATATTATTACATCTTAAGATTATTTGAGAAAAGTAAAACAGAATGGTTTGTAAAGTTGAAGTTTGTAATGAGCGATTTATGAGTTATAAACAAATGAAAATCGCGATTTTCCATTTTCAAAGCAGCTTATATTGAAAACGGCTCGAGATATGGAAAAACGGTTTACATGTTCCTATCTTAACTTTTCAAGCGGTATCCTATTGGATGGATGAAATTTTTATACAGAGTGGTAAAAAATTTGATTATTTTCATCACTCGGTATAAAAATTTCAGCTACATGATAGGATACCAAATTAAAAATTAAGATAGGGACATGTAAACCGTTTTTCCATATCTCGAGCCGTTTTCAATATAAGCTGCTTTGAAAATGAAAATCGCGATTTTCCATTTTCAAAGCAGCTTATATTGAAAACGGCTCGAGATATGGAAAAACGGTTTACATGTTCCTATCTTAACTTTTCAAGCGGTATCCTATTGGATGGATGAAATTTTTATACAGAGTGGTAAAAAATTTGATTATTTTCATCACTCGGTATAAAAATTTCAGCTACATGATAGGATACCAAATTAAAAATTAAGATAGGGACATGTAAACCGTTTTTCCATATCTCGAGCCGTTTTCAATATAAGCTGCTTTGAAAATGAAAAATCGCGATTTTCATTTGTTTATAACTCATAAATCGCTCATTACAAACTTCAACTTTACAAACCATTCTTTTTGACTTTTCTCAAACAATATGAAAATGTAATAATATAGAGGGTGTCCTATTTAAAATAACAAAGTTGTATGGCGTACAGCGATATTGGGCCATCCTGTGTATCTGAAAATAATTTTACAAACTGCACTTTACCCTCCCATTTACAGCACTTTTTGGTTCATTTCGATATCTTTAATGGTGTAGGTGCAATCGAGCTTTCCCATATCCATGACTTACCCTGTATAACATTTCCCTGAGAAGAAGAAAACAAATAACTATACCTATTATTGAAATAGTTAATTTTTCAAAAAGGACTAGCTCTTATTTAAAATGTTTTCTTCGATAAACAGAAATTTCTGAGAATACATTGCTATTATGTTTATTAATTTATAAAAATTAAATTCAGATCTATAACCCAGTTTAGCTTCAAATGATTTCATAGCGCCACAATTAATACGCGTCACAAAGACCTCTAAGGTTCAATGATTCCATGAGAACTGAAAGATATTTGAACAGCTTTCGTGAATTTAAAAACAATTCATCCCCAGTGAGTAAGAACGAATTAGGGCTGCTGTTTTATTTTATGTTTCCTTTGGCATGGAATCGAAAGAACAAACAAATGTATTCCATTTAATCCTGCTTCAGTTCGCTGATCTTGTAACAATTTATAGCATTTTTTCCTAGGATGATGGACAAGAACAGGGTGATATTACATTTCTGGCCAGCTTCCAATGATTCACCACGCAGAAATGGGCTGCATCCCTTACTGTGCCTTAGAACGACTCCGACTAGGCGACTGCGGGACTGCTGGAAATGCTCCAAGAATTGTTGCCAATTTGTATTGAAATCGTTCAAGAATTTAACTCAAGTATTAACAGATTTAAGGCATTAAATGCCAAGAATTTTCAACATTCATGACCATCTGATTTAGAGTCCTAAGTCCTGCAAGCAAGCAATCAAATCATAAAAAAAAATGTTCCAAGAAATATCATAATTCAAAAAGAGATTAGACGACGTGTGCATTATTAATATAAAATTACCTCAGATAGATGTAAAATTTTAACATCTGTTATAAAAGAGGTTGGGAAAGAGACCTTATTAAGTGCAGCAAAAGTTTTTTTTATACAGAAATGTATGGATATGGGGCCTGGCAACGTTGCATTAGATGACTGCTTTTCAGGGTATCAAGTGCGTTACGGGGTTTTTAATCATTTACCAGGGAATGCTTCTTGGATGCTCGCGACTCATGCATATCGCAGTAGGCCACATCTGAGATGGCTAAGCCGCAGAATATCGGACTGGAGAGAATAAATGGAATTGTCTGATTCTCTGATTCCCAGTTGAAGCTGTAATATTTGCAAGGGGATGGTCCAAAAGAATCGCATGAATTTTTCAAATAGAATAAAAGTTAGTATAGGTATATGCGATGCTTTAAATTCTCTTCTTCGCCGGGAGGGTACAAAATGTCTATATTTAAACGAGTAAGAATTATCCGTTGAAAGGATATCTATATACAGGGTGATTCATGAGTGACCTTACATAGACCAATGGTGATAAGCGGACTTCAAGGCGGGTCGAAAATCACAAAAGAATTTTTTTTTATGTGATTGGTTAAGAAGTTACAGGGTGTTTTATGTCTCAGGTACAAAACTTTGATAGGCGATATTTCTGAAACGGCTGGAGATATTTTGTAGAAATTTACTAGGAATGGTGCATTCCGGAAACTCATCAAAACCGCATTCTGAGTTAATTAAAAATCCAGGACCGGACTTGAAAATTTTTGCCCCCATGGTCTTTGTTGAAAAAGTTAATTTTCTGACGATGTTTCTGAAAAACTGTCATCGAATTTGAAAAGATAAGAAAAAACTCTATAGAAATCATTCCTCAATTTGAACGGCACACCCAAACCGTCTCGAAAAAAAAATGTCAAAGTAAAACTTCTCAGTAAATTATCGTTTTCGAGCAGACATATTTTACTTAATGTTCGTCTGAATTTCTTCAAATTTATTTTTTGACTTGTTTCTATGGGAAAAATGTTGGACAGAAGGCCAATCTTTATTACTGGGAAATCAGGTGTCAACTACAAAATTTTCAGATTTCACTAATAATCACAAATCATTTCACTAATAACGAATACCAGACATTATGTTTGTGTATGGTTTCTGCAATGGAAATTCAAGAGCAGCTGCGAGAGAATACCATAGAAGATCACAATCGAAGAACACCGGCCCATGTAACGTTTCGCGTCTGTTTTCCAATTTTCTCGAAACCACGGCATATTTCCCTGAGTTCAAAGGAATGCTGAACCTCAATTGGAAAATCTGAGCCATCAAAACATCGTGGAGATGGTGGCAGTAAATCCAAGTACAAGTACGCGAAGAATTGGGCAAGCACTGAGCATTTCTCAATCAAGAGTATGGCGAACTTTGGAAAAAAGAAGAGCGGATGCCATCCATGTCACGTACAAAGCGTACAGAGGCTTCAACCATTCAATGAAGTTCCATTGAATGGACTGCGTAGAATTTTGTGTACTGATCGAAGCTCAGTTCACGCGGGATGGTGTAACGAATAAAAAAAACTTCCACCTATGGGCATATGAAAATCCGCGCTCTGTTGTTCAGAAGAACTCGCAACAGATTTTCTATAAATGTGCAGTGTGGCATTGCAAATGATACCCTAATAGGACCCCATTTTTTGCTGGGCGGCTCACGGGGGAAATTTATTTACTTTTCCTACAAGTCATTTTGCCCAGCTTGCTTGCAGAGGCGAACGTGAACAGGCGTGCTCTTTCCTTCCAGCAAGATGGGGCACCACCGCATTTTTCTCGACAAGTCAGAGAGCATCTCCACAATGAGTACCCCAATCGTTGGTTCGGGCGCGGCGGCCCTCATTCCTGACCACCTAGGTCCCCAAACCTCACTGTTTTAGACTATTACCCATGGGGCCATATGAAGCAGGAAGTCTAAAAAACGGAAGTAAGTACCAGAGAGGAGCTCAGGACGCGAATACTGGTGGTTGCTGATGAAATTAGAAACAACAGGCAAATAATTCAAAAAGCAAACCAAAAGTTATGGAAACGCTACAGGAAATGTATTGAAGTTGGTAAAGGACATTTTGAGAACCGTTTATAACATTAATATTGATAACATTTAATTTACACTGACATTTTTCCCACAGAAACAAGTCAAAAAATAAATTTGAAGGAATTCAGACGAACATTAAGTAAAATATGTCTGCTCGAAAACGATAATTTACTGAGAAGTTTTACTTTGACATTTTTTTTTCGAGACGGTTTAGGTGTGCCGTTCAAATTGAGGAATGATTTCTATAGAGTTTTTTCTTATCTTTTCAAATTCGATGACAGTTTTTCAGTAGCACGGTCAGAAAATAAACTTTTTAAACAAAGACCATGGGGGCCAAAATTTTCAAGTCCGGTCCTGGATTTTTAATTAACTCAGAATGCGGTTTTGATGAGTTTCCGGAATGCACCATTCCTAGTAAATTTCTACAAAATATCTCCAGCCGTTTCAGAAATATCGCCTATCAAAGTTTTGTACCTGAGACATAAAACACCCTGTAACTTCTTAACCAATCACACAAAAAAAAATTCTTTTGTGGTTTTCGACCCGCCTTGAAGTCCGCTTATCACCATTGGTCTATGTAAGGTCACTCATGAATCACCCTGTATTTCAAAATATTTTTTTATGATTCTTGCACTACTATGAACTGAAAATAGAGGCGAATAGCAGTTAACCACCAGTAAAACAAAGATGAAGCGAATCGATCATGTTATAATAATACTAATAGGGACGGATAATCTTCTTCATTCCTTACCTGCTTTTTTGAGCGGTAACAATGTAAAAATAAATTCAAATTATTTGACGCATGTATTTTTTAGTGCTCTGGTCTCTAATCCTATCCAACGCTTAGTTATTTCGTTCTTGTCAATTTCAAGTAAGTCTCCTTTCCTCTTATGTCATTCTGTTAGCCACGAGTTAAGACTTTATAATAAAATAAAAAATTCAAGCATTGTTGCACTAGTTTGAGATGTTTTGTAATTTAGTCTGTTTTGTAATTTTGTTTTCACTTAGAACATAAAAAAATGAATAAAAACAGATTAACCAGTTTTTTGAAATATAAAATTTGTACCACTTATTTGAGCTTTTATAATACTTAAGTGTACCTATACTTTTAAAAAAATAATTTGATAAAATCTTGTAGAATTTCGTGTTTTAATTAATGATAAGAAATCTAGGTGGTAATAATTCTTCCACCCTAAAGACATGTCGTATATTTACTTTAATGGGGAACTTTTTTTTTTGCGTAATTAATGCAACCACTCCAGTATAGACACAGCGAGCTCTGAGCAGATATGGTTGTTAAGACATAATCCTTGAGTAGTCTCATTTGGTCGTAGAACTAAACATAAGCCTGGCGTTGTTATAAATGTCCGTGATTTACGATTTAATTTATACTGACAAATTAAATTAATTAAGACTTTTGATTAATTATGCGTTTGTTACTCAGGTGTATGCTAGACTCCACATCTCATCTCCGGGAGCTAATTTTCCTGTACATTCTATAATCGGTGCAGTTAGTGATATTTTACATTAACTCTGACGCCTTTCGGCCTCAATTATGGACTCATGAGTAATTGTTTTCATAAATTACGTCTAAAGCTCTTCGCCGAGAAAACGCTGCCACTTTTAAATAGAATAAGGAGAACCAGGGATAAAAATTTCATTCTAAATGTACGCTTCGGTTTATTAGAGTGTTTTATTACTAACTGTTTGTAACGGAATGACACTTAATTGGACTGTAATTACAAATTATTGCGCCATGGATTTATATCTACCTACTGGGTGCTCGAAACAAGTTGTTCGGAAAATATTGTTCCGACTAAAAATCTCCAATAATAAATAAAAAGTATCTCACAATAACATGTATAATATCTTTGCCAGCTTTTGCAAGTATTCTATGGAGTCTGCAGTGTGCTTTCTTATTATATTCCCTATTGGGATTTCGTGAACACGGAAAAATAAATTGAAAATGATAAATGTGAAAATTGTGCAGTTTTTCCCACTCAAAAAAAGGAAGGAAATGTTTAATTGAGTATTGTAGACTTATGTTTTTTTTTAAGTAAAGCCCAATAAATTCACCTTGCTGAAAAATGTAGGTAAGTACTACGATTTTCTGATGATGGTGGACATGGTGCTAAGTGAAAAAAATATCCAGCATTAAATTGGCATAATATGATTATTAGAAAAGTAATTAGAAAAAAAAATAGGTAGGTAATTGTAGATGTTTCATTGATCATGGTCTAGGTGAAATCATTAAAAAAGTCCACCTAAATCAGAGGAAGAGGAACAGAAAGATGAAAAATCCTTAAGTGTTAATAACTCCCTTTCTTCTATCACGATCTGAAAATCATTTGAACAAAAGTTCTAGCGCTTCAATATATGGACATTTTGATAATAATAGCTGATCTATCGGACTAATGATTGTTACACAGTGACGCGTCAAAGTCATTAAGTGGCTTGATTCTGCTAAAAAGATTGATTGAGAAATCTACGATTCGTATGATTTTAAATCTAAAATTTCGCGGGAATTTTTACCATTTATAGAAGGTGCTGGTAATCCATTGTAATTCCCCTATAGTTGATTATTTATTACCATCAATGTTCAAAGAAAAAATTTCAGTCAAACTATGTTTTGTTTGGAGGGGGACATCGTTTGGACACATTAATCATCCCCCATCGCCAGGGGGTGGAGGTGACTATCAAATTTTGAATAGAAACTTTTAAGGATTATAGTTTTTGTTAAAAAATATAAAACTATTGTCTGGAACATTTTTTCATACGATGCCTCCCTCACCTCCAAAAACAAGGGTCAACATCGAGGGATCTGTTTTTGTATTCATTCTTTTATTAATAAATAATTGTTGAATTGTCACCGCTCTCAATTTTGGTTTTTATGATAGGAGGAGTGGTTTTGACAGCTGACTGTTATCTAAATAAAACCCCAATTGACAGCTGTGACAATTCAAAATTTTTTTAATAAAATAATCAACAAAGAAAAAATAATTAATTAAAATGGATCACTCGATTTTGATCTGCATTTGGGGGTGAGGGAGGCATCGAATGAAAAAATGTTTCAGGCAATAGTTTGATATTGCTTCACATTGCTTCACACAAAATCATAATCCGGTATTGAAAGTTTAAAATAGCCCCCAACCCCTCGCGATGTGATGGAGTAGGAGTTGATTTCTGTATCCAAGCAATGTCCCCCTACACACCAAACAATATTTGACTGAAATTTTGTGTTAACACTAGTGGTCAGGAATATTCAACTGGTGAGATTAAAGTGGATCAGCCTGTATAATATGGTGGAAACTCCCACGGGATTGGTAAAACTGAATTTAATGACGCGCGACTTAATAGCTTTGACGTGCTACTGAATAAGAATCATTAGTCCGATCGATCAGCTATTACTATGAAAATGTTAATAATTTCAATCGCTTTGGAAAAACGATTTTCAGATCGCGATAGAAAAATAGTAGTTTTTCCAAAAATTAAGTATTTTTCATCCCTTTTTTTCTCTATTAATTACCTGTAGGTAAATAACTATTGTACCTAAATATAAAAAATTGCATAAAATCAAATTTGTAAGGAATTTTTTTCTCCGTAAAGTAAGTTGCATGGAATAGTCAAGTGACGTCAATTGTAAGAATGAAAATATTCCAGCCCAGCTAGGATCGGGGCTTAAATGAATATGTTCGCCCGGCAACAAAGTACGCAGCCGGACTGTATGTCTTCTTGCTGTAACCTCTCGAAAAGTCGAGTTATTCTAAGGTGACGCACTAAAAATTCATAAACTAAACAATTTAATAATAAACCTATTTCATAACAACAGGAGTGTTTGCTAGAATTTTCAACTTAAAGTGGACGAACGAGTATACTCGCTTAATCTAAAATATGAAGGAACGAAGCAATATTTTTGAAACTTATTCGCAGTACCAAGTAAAGTCTGCAAGAACTTCCCATCTAAAAATGGCATAAGTATTCTAAAATATTATAATTTTAGGCATGATTTTATAGTTTTTATCATGTAAAATATGAAGTTATTGTAGAACAAGTTATGAAGAGGTAGTCTTAAACGAGTCGTACGTTTTTCGCGTTTAGATTTATTACAGTAGAGGTCTTCTTGTATAAATTTCAAGCTACCCATAATATCGGAAAATGTGGTTTCATGGAGAGGAAAATTTATAGCTTATGTTACAACTCATGTTAAATGATATGTCTCAGCTAAGATATCTTAATAGCGAGTCTCAGATTCAGTGAACAAAAATCGACACCACTTCTTCGGTATTATGCTCATTATTATCGAATCTCAATCTTAACAAAATAATCGAGTCTTAACAACGAATTGGATATCATAGCGTAATATTCATTCAGTAGGTATTATTAAGTCTTCATTGTTATTGGAAAGTTGTTGATTTTCATAAAATGATACAGGGTGTTTCATTGGTAAACGGACAAACGGAAACCGTGGATAGGGGACACTGAGGTGGTTCTAAAAAACCCATGGTTAATGGGTCTGACGTCATTAATAACATAGATACAGGGTGTTTTATGGATATCGTCAATTTCTTTCAAAGGCCATAACTAACGAACCACGCTGTATATTTTTTTGAAATTTGGTGAAAAGTTTCCATTTCGCTACATAAACGTTTGACATAACAACCGAAAAGAAAATCCAGGTCCGGACTTACAAAAAATTATTAAATGTTAGTGTTCGTAAAACAACACCCTGTATATCAGAATTTTCAAAGTTCGTTTTGGTATTTTGAAAGAATAGAAAATTTTGAACTAAACAGTGTACTTTTTGTAGTTGCGCATCTGATTCTTCGATGGGCATTTTGATCTCGAAGTTAGATTTTTGCTTAAAACAGGTTCATGACCTTCAAAAATGTTCATCTTTTTTATGAATTAAAGAAGATAAATTATTGTAGCCTATTGGAATTTGCAAAACATGTCTGGCAGTACGTCTGTATCTCATTAAACTCTTGAAAAGTTTGAATACAGGTCCGTACCAGAACAAATATTGAAATTTTTGTTTATTTTTTCAACACCCTGCGTCACCGGAAGGCCGAAAACCTCACCGGACGCTCTCCGAAGACGCATCTCCCCGAATCCGAAGAAAAAAATCGTAACATAACTTGTAATAGTATTAAGTACCAAGCATTTAATAAATGGTGAAAATAGTATCCAAGCTCCTTGTCACATAATACATTATCAACCTTAGTAAAAGAATAAGAGATAGGTAATAATTGCATGTAATTTATTACATCTAACCTAAACAACGAACTACATTAGAAAAATAAATTGAAAGAATAAGATACAATAAAAAATGTTATGGATAATTTAAATAAGCCAACAGTACACAAAAAGTTACAAAAGTTGCTCAAAATGACCCCCATTCTGTTGAATGCATTTTCGTGCTCGTTTTGTAATGCTTCTTATTGCTTTTCTAATAATGTCTGGATTATTTCTTAATTGTCCGCAAGCCTCTTCTATTCTTTGTAAAAGTTCTTCCCTACTATTTATTTCTGTGGAATACACTTTGGACTTTAAATATCCCCAAATGGCATAATCCACAGGGTTAAAATCGGGTGATCTCGCCGGCCAATTGTGAGGTCCACCCCTCCCTATCCACATATTTGGAAAATTCTCATTTAAGAAATTTCTCACCATCACCCTAAAATGGGGTGAAGCTCCATCGTGCTGGAAATACATTCCTCCAACATCAAAATCTTCAAGCAATACAGGCAAAACATTTTGGAGTAAGTCTAAATATGCTTCTCCAGTGAGTCTATTAGGTAAAACATGTGGCCCAATTAAACGATCATTGACTACTCCGCACCAAACGTTAAAAGAAAATCTTCTTTGCGAATGACACTGTCTTGTCGCATATGGATTTTCTTCTCTCCAAACGTGACAGTTCCTCAAATTAAACACCCCATCTCGTGTGAACTGCGCCTCATCGGTAAACAAACATCGGTTCAAAATCCTTCGATTTCGGATTATCCACCTACTGAAATCTACTCTAGCTATGTCATCTCCATCCTCTAACCTCTGTACATCTTGTATGTGAAATGGATAGAGATTATTTTTTCTTAATCTTCTCCAAACAGTGACATGCGGCAAATTAAGAATATAACCAATTCTTCGCGTACTTAGAGTTGGATCAATTTCTACCATATTTATAATGTTCTGTTCCATATCTAGATGTTGCCTTTCGTTATGTTCATTTCTCTTTGCGGTTGGAAATCGCCCATGCTCTCTAGTATAATTAAAGACATCGGAAAAAGTTTTATTGTTTGGAATACGCCGTCCAGGAAAGCGTCTTGCGTACTCTCTTTTCGCAGCTCTTGAATTGCCATCACAAAATCCATAAATGTACAAAATATCTGCATATTCTGCGTTGGAAAATTGGTACGGCATAATGTAGATAACTGATTTTAATTACTGACAGGTAAATATGATATTGCACTACACCCAAAACACAAGCTGTAGCTGTCAAAATAACTTGACAGTTATAGAAATAATTGAGTAGGTATAACTGTCAAACTAACTTGACAGTTATACCTAGTTATACCTAAGAAGAACCATAAATTACTTTATCAAAAATTAATTATACTTAGATTAAGTTTTTGTATCATGTTTTTACTGAACGTTAACATGTAGCACAACACTAGAGTAGGTATGTTTTCATAATTATTGTTCAATGGTTGTTACATTTTACATAATACCATTACAAGTTATGTTATACAGGGTGTTGAAAAAATAAACAAAAATTTCAATATTTGTTCTGGTACGGACCTGTATTCAAACTTTTCAAGAGTTTAATGAGATACAGACGTACTGCCAGACATGTTTTGCAAATTCCAATAGGCTACAATAATTTATCTTCTTTAATTCATAAAAAAGATGAACATTTTTGAAGGTCATGAACCTGTTTTAAGCAAAAATCTAACTTCGAGATCAAAATGCCCATCGAAGAATCAGATGCGCAACTACAAAAAGTACACTGTTTAGTTCAAAATTTTCTATTCTTTCAAAATACCAAAACGAACTTTGAAAATTCTGATATACAGGGTGTTGTTTTACGAACACTAACATTTAATAATTTTTTGTAAGTCCGGACCTGGATTTTCTTTTCGGTTGTTATGTCAAACGTTTATGTAGCGAAATGGAAACTTTTCAACAAATTTCAAAAAAATATACAGCGTGGTTCGTTAGTTATGGCCTTTGAAAGAAATTGACGATATCCATAAAACACCCTGTATCTATGTTATTAATGACGTCAGACCCATTAACCATGGGTTTTTTAGAACCACCTCAGTGTCCCCTATCCACGGTTTCCGTTTGTCCGTTTACCAATGAAACACCCTGTATCGGGATGAAAAAGTAACCTAAAAAATGTAGCAGAAAGCTCATGGTCGCTAACTTTACCCCTGAATCTAATTCATTATACGTAATGGTTTCGCTGAGATTTAGGATATCTCCAACTCACTTTGTAAAAATCCATTTCATAATTAAACCGTAAATTTGTAGATTTTCCCCCGAATTTCGCTCCAACATAAGCTATGTGTCACAAAATCAATTTCATATTTATTTTCAAGGAGTAAGTAACATAAATTATTTTTAGAAATCAAAGAAATTCTTTTCAATTTTTATGTTTATTACAACTGAAGTTCCATAATATTCCAAAAACTGTATCAACATTATTTACATGCTTAAAAATAAATAATTTGCTAAATTTTGTTACGTATGATTTATCCCAGATTTTATTTAGTCTTAGCTATTTCTCATAGTGCTAACTTCGTTGTAATCTTTGCAATAAAATACGTAATTAATAAATTTTTCTTCTATTTCAGGTAAGTCTCGATCTTGTCTTACCTTTTCTACCTAATGATGGTAAGTTGACTTATCGCTATAACTAAATTATTTGATCTACTTAACTTAACTTACTAGGGAGCAAGTTAGATAATTTAGATTTTTCGTGAGCATGTCATTCAGATAACTCCACTGCAACCAAAGGTGGCCGTCTTGACTATTGGTAATGTATCCATATACTTCGGTGTGAGGACGAGCTTGCAGTGCCCAGTATATAAGTTCTTTCCTGTTAAGCTCCAATAATTATTTGGTAATTTTTTTTTCGATGTGCCCTGCATAAAAGCCTTCGAAAGATCCAATCTTGGTAAGTTTTGCCAGTGCTGGAAGACTTCCCTCTCAGGCAAGTCGCATATTGTTGTTTTAGTGTATTTCTTATTTGCAATGTTCGCTGATATGTCAAATGCTGGTTCTGGTTCGATAAATTCGGATTCGGCAGCTAGCCTAACAAGAGAGTCGTCTAGTTCGTTCTCTTCATATTCAGCATGGTGCGGAATCCAGATCAGAGTTAAATCGTTGCTCTTTGCTAGGGCATTCAGTGTTTGACACAAGGAGAGTTTGACTCTGTGTATTAATTTTTCCAGATGAGAGTTTCAAGCAAGCCTTCTATCCAGAATGACTCCTAGGTTCTTAGCTTCCGCTGAAAATGTAATGATTTCTCCCAGAAGAGTTGGTGGTGTTAAACACTCCAACCGTCTCTTTCTGGAAAATGGAGCTATGATAGCTTTGCCTTTCGCACAACTAATAAGTCACTCCGAGTACTTTCTGAAGAAAGCTAGAAATGGTCGTACATAATAATATGTTCATGACTTGATACATATTATGTATGCCTGGACGTCCACACTCCATAGTGAAAGATGAGCTAAAAGGTCATCGACGAGAAGGGATCAGAGCACAGAGGAGAAGATACTGCATATTGCGGATCCTGCCACTTGTGACCGCTGGTTCCTTCTTGAAGCAACTGCCTCATAGAGGGATTCTACTAGAGCGTTGGTAAACGTTACTTCTATATCGATAAAGGAAGCAGCCATAGTTTGTCTCTTTATTGTCAAGAGACCTGGTGATCTTGCACGGAAGATTGTTGAGAGCCAGGTCGGTTGACTATCCAGTCTGGTAAGGCATACTGATCCCCATTAAGTGAGTGGCTATTCATACACTGCCTCCGATTTATGTAACCAGCACCCTTTGCAAACTACCTACTAGAAAATAGATTAGGCTAATGGGTCTGAGCGACTTGGAGTGAGATTCTCTTTAGTCCAACTTGAGTATTTATACCACCCTAGTCGCCGACCAGCCGGATGGTATTTAATTCCATTCCAGAATAGCTCTAAATATCTTAATTAGAGATGGCCTCTATTTATCCAAACCGTTTTGTAGTAAAGTCGGATATATCTGTCATCTCCTGGCTATTTAAAAGGCTTGAAGGCTTTCCCCACTCTTTCAATTATATGGTTTGTTATTATCGATCGACACAGCACCCAATTAGGTTTTTAAGGTCGTTTTCGTCGTCCTCCTGTTGGAGACGGCCGACGATCAGACAGAGGCGAACTACCTGGGATGTGAGTTTGTCTTAAGATCTCTAAAGTTAGGTCGTTTTACCGAACCAAACGTCTGTATCTTATCTCTTGAGAGTACCTATTTTCTCGATTTATTACTGCTAGGCACATCACTGATGCTCTCGCAGAAGCTCCTAAAAGACTCCCTTTTGGATCGTCTGATCTCCTTATTATATTTCGTTGGAGTCCGTTTACATTTTTCCCAGTTGTCCGTATCTTTAGCTCGATTGAAGAGTCGTCGAACTCCTTTTCTTCGTTTTTCTTTGTCTTTGCTCCACCAGGCTACATTTCTGTTCTTTCTTTTGACCGTTAGTAGACAGTTTTCATAACATGCTGAGATGATCGAGTTCTGGACTTGCTCCGAAGCGATTTAAATTTCTTCACGATTTTGGATTGTGAATCGCAGACCCCATACTAGACAGTAGGGCCATCTTGTATCCCTCCCAATCCTCCTTCCAGTCCTCCTCCTCTACGGCTACGACCGAATCCAATTTGGACGGTTATATATCTGTGATCTGAACAAGAAGGTTCAGAGGATACTTGTCGATTGACCATATCAGCTTATAAAAGTGGAGCTGAACGAAATGTCTAGAACCACCCGTCTACTTTTTGTGACGAAGGTTGCCTTAGATCCTATGTTTTTTACCATCAGTCTATTGCCTATTAAGTAGTTGTGAAGTGACTCACCTCTGTCGTTGGTGTTGGTGCTTCTTCAGACTACGTGGTGGGAATTTGCGTCACATCCAATTGATGAGATGGTCGTTGTTCCTCTCGCAGTTGGGTACTAAAGTCTCGTACTATGGAGGAGGTTCTTCAGCAGACCTGTCGCCTGGGAAGTAAGCCGAGCAGACGATGGATTGCATCTTGTACTGTCTACTGGGGCTATTATTCGGACTGCTGTCACATCTGTTAGTCTGCAGGCTCTTGGGGATTACTCTGAGCCGACTGCCACTTACTTACAAGATGAGTTTCCTAGACCTCTAATTTTTGCCAGTTTTGACGAGCCAGGGTCCTTGGATGATGCCAATCTCGAGCTGCTCTTTGTTAAACCTCATGCCAAGTACAAAGCTGGATGCTTTGGCATGTTGAAGATTAATCTGTGTACACCTCATCAATGTTGCACATTATTAAATCAGTTTTATGAAAATCATCATCAACGAGATACTTAAAAATGATTCGCATAGTACTCTTACATGAATAATAAATCTGCAGTGTTCGTAATACAATAACTATATGAGATATGAAAAATAGAACAGCTTTTTTATATCGAAATCATTCAGAAGAGGGTTTAATATAGCCTTGAATGTTTCTTAAGATTCACTTTTCACCGCCTTGGCTTTCCGCCCTTGAAAACGTTTTGAATAAATTTACATACAACAAGAAAGCAGTAGTTAGGTAACTAAACCATTGTGTTTCTTACACTTCTAGTCGGGTGACCGCCTCAGTACATGTCATACTGTTGCCATTCTATACAAATTTTATGTTATACCTAATAAAACTTGGTCACTAAGGAATATCATTCAGTCCAGACTACCAGAGCGGAATGGGAAATAATTAGCTTTTTCGAGAGACCCTTTTTATGAAAAAAAAATCCTTCCTCTTTACAGAGTTTTTTCTACGTCTGGGAAATATTCTCATAACACGACAAAGTAGTCGTCATAAATTGGTACTCGAACAAGTCAGTTGATTTTACGGGTTACACGACCGTTTTCGTTCTCTCAATTGTTCTGCGAAAGGCTAAAATTAGCGAAATTTTTATATTTTTAACTTATCGATAATTTAAAGTGTACAATTTCCTGATTTTTATCTTCACCTTGTTGATTTTCTCTTGTCGTTTTCATTTGATTCATGACCACGTTAGTGGTAACTCTTTCTATGGATAAAAATCTTACGTATATCGGATAATAGTACCTATACGTCTGCACACCGCAGTGTCAAAAACTCTAAGGTTCTTCCAAGTGACCTCCGAAAGAGTCAAGCTGGTGCTAAAATATGCGAAAAAAACTTCCCCGTAAGATTTTTCACGACTTACGCTATGTCCAGATCATAAGCTTGAAGTTTTAAGACAGTATCAAAGTTAGGTAATCGTTCTCTAATCGCGAAAACCGCAATTTGGTTGATAATAAAATTCTCTTTAAGACTTTTTTACTACGCACTCTTACTAAGCCAAGATAACCTTTTATAAAAAAAAAGGTTATCAATACTAGTTAAATTAAATTGAAAAAATTATGTTTTCGGATTTTTTCAAAATTCACAATTTAAAGATTTAACGTTTTATTGTTTCAACTATTTCACCCACCCCACCCCCCCCCCCCCCCTTAGTGACATTAGTTTTCAGCATTACTGAGGCTTAATCTTGCGATGTTGATGGTTCTGAACACTGAGTTTTTTTTTTAATTATTATTTTATTATTATAATGATAACATAAAATAAGAAATGTATAGGGTAGCTAGAAAGTTTGGCAAAAAGTTGGTTCAAAAAATCTTTCAGTTTTGAGTTTTGGAAAAAAATAGAAAAACAGATCAATTTCATTTATTTTCTATTGATGAAAACAGTTTTTATACGGGGTATTCCCTTGCTTAATAATAACGACATTGTCTCTTTTTTTAAACAAGACACCCTCCATATTATTATGTTTGCAGATTGTCTGAAAAAATCCCATAAAAATGGTTTTTACAGTTACAGTTGCAGTTTAAATTGAGGAGTTATGAGTTATAAACAAAACGCTATTTTTTTTTAAATTTTATAATTTTCATCACCCTGCGTATAAAAGTTTCAGGTACACTGTAAGATAACACTTGAAAAGTTAAGAAAAGGACATGTAAGTCGTTTTCCGAAATCTTGAGCCGTTTTCAATGTAAGCTGCTTCGAAAAGAGAATATTGCGATTTTCATTATTTTATGACCCATAATCTACTCAATTTAAACTGAAACTGTTAAAATCATTTAAACCAACTATTCACCCTCTATAAAAAAATTACATCAATACAATAGTATATTGTATACCTAGGCGGTAAAGTGGCACTTTTCAGGCCTCAAGAAGATATGGGTGTATAAAGCACCCACTTCTTGAGGCCTGAAAAGACACTTTACCGCCGTGGTTTACACATAATTTTTTATCCTACACAATAATAATAATAATATTTTTTTTTTTGAAAAAAATTTGTTTTGAAAGAAAATTTATTGAATACCTACATATGATGTTTGCTTAATACATTACTATCAATAGTAATAACAATATAAATATTGTGCACCCGTATGGCTCAACAGTGTACATCAATCAAAAGTGGATATTCAACTGAACCAAACATTACGAATTATTACTGGAACAATTTCCTCAACTCCGATCCCTTGGTTACCTGTTTTGTCAAATATTGCTCCATCTAATCTCCGAAGACAACAAGCAACACATAAAATCATGAATAAATACCGAACATTTCCAGATGATTTTTCAATAACATCGGACCTGAATAATCTTCCAACAACGAGATTAAAATCAAGAAGACCTGTGTGGCTAGAAGCATACCTGGATCGACCATTTAAAATTGAAGATGAATGGAGAAATGATTGGCGAAATAAAAGTGTTTCTTTATTCAACAACACTTTAATCGAAGATCCTTCATCAGTAGTCAACGGTTTTGAAATAAAAAGGAAAGTCTGGGTACAAGTAAATCGCTTAAGAACAGGACACGGTAGATGTAATTCAATGTTACATAAATGGAATTTAATACCAAGCGCTTCCTGTATTTGCGGACATCCTGAAGAATCCATCAATCACATTGTCAATGAATGTCCTTTAACCAAATTTTCTGGAGGTTTTCAAGCAATTCATAAAATTTCCACCGAAACAATAGACTGGTTACAGAATTTGAAGCTCTTGTAAACAAAATCTACATTAACAGCCAGATAACCTCAGAAGGGCAAAATGATTGGAATACTTCAAACCAATCTCAACAGGATGGTGTGTCTAGGTTTTTTTAATGGGGTTTTCCCTAGACTATATCTCTCAAAGCAAATGCTTCACCATGATGTCAACATCGCATCAGAATATCCTACAGATCGTTCTTTTCCCCATGATCGACGAAACCAATCATATGTAATTTAATAAACTAAACAACATGTATCGTAAGACTGCAATTTGTAATTTCAAACGAATATATATATATCAGTAAGCGTAGATTAGTTAAATTACAATCAGTAATTTATTTATTTATTTATGGATAACATTAATAGTGAACGTTGGATTTTGAATATTACAATAATTATTATTGAAAGAAATTCCTTGTTTGGATAAATTTGACATCAGTAGTACCTCACTATTAGTATTTAATTTGCTGGGTCTTGCTGGTCTATTGACATTGACAGATTGACATACAGCTATAAGCTTGCTTGCTATTGGTTACCTCTGGAAATAGCATTCAATTGCAATTGGGTGGCCCTCTAGCGTGAAAATATAAAAATAATTTTACCGCCTAGGCAGGAAAATTGGCACTTTCCCCGGGGGCATGCAGTCGAGAAAGTTCAATTTTCTTATGGGGTAGGATAAAAAGTAAATTAAATTATAAAATTGAGTTTTTTTTTTTTAAGTCAACACTGGAAAATTTTTTGGACTGTCGTAATATATCGACTTAAATAAGTAATAAATAAAAATAATAAATAAATCGTTGCCGACTTTCTAGATACTTACCCTGTATAAGTCGATTCGAATCATTTTTAAAAAGAATCGAAATTTTAACAAATTGATCAAAAAAAAATCAAAAGTGACGGAAAACAAAAAAATTTTTAATTTTAAAATCACTGATGCTCGCTTTTTTTCAGTAAGCAGAAAGCAGGCTCTAAATTTCAAATAATAGGCGTAATTGTTATAAGGAATGGTTGCGTAAAAAGTATTTTCCCATGTAGCTGTACTGCGATAAGCTTACATGAGTCTGAGTCTCCAAAAAAACCTTTAAAAGCGCTGAAATAAGTACTAAGAGTTTTTAGAAAAATTTTTGCTATTTAAATTATCTAACTGGAATCATGATTATAATGATTTATTTTCTAATTACCTATAATTTACCAGTAAAAGTTCAAATTTTCCGATGTTTTTTCGGATATAAAAGAGATAAACAAATCTTTAAAATGGACAATATTTTTTCCTAATTGTGAATTTCAACTTCTGTAATGTTATTTGTCTAAATTTGAACACATGACATATTATGTAAAATGAAAGGGAATTCTGTACTAGGTACTAGCAATTAGATCCTTCTACTAGCAATTAGATTTTTCTTTCCTCAACTAGACGACGAATGCTTAAAGACAGGTTGCATTTCTTCTATGTCATTTATCATACTAGCTGTAAAATAAAGTTATGCATATTGTTTACCATAATTAACACCATCCTTAAAATTAAAGAAACAAGTTTGAAACACCATGTGTGGAGGAGTTATCAGTTCAATTAATTTTTAATCAACTGTTTGTAATCAATAAAATATCAATGGATATTGAATATAGTTTATTTAAATTCTCCCAAGCAAGTAATGATATACCTATTGCTTAATAATCCATAAAACAAATCAATACCTGAGAGTAACTCCAACAATTAATTTGATCATGTATGAAACTTATGCAACCCCGTGTATGAAGGTGGTGAGTTGTTTGTATCCTGACATATCATCAATAGTCCTGCGGTCTGCGCTATCATTATCTTTGGACGAGATAGAATATGGACCCATAAATAAAGGACGATGCATTCAGAACAGGACTAGGGCACAATACTGCATTCTGTTGTGAATGCAGTGGATCGGCATTGACTGCAATGCTAAATCACGGTCAGGTGTAGAACTTTGAGAATAGAGTAGAATATACGAGAAGAAAACACCGAAGCTTGGGCTATACTTTGCAAAAGGGGCATAAAATGTTATGTAATGCTAATACAAGCAACAAACCTCTATTGACAAACTTGACTCAGAAGTTATCATCTGAAAATATTACTGTTTTGAAAATTTTAAAAGGCTATCGCTTGAAACTATAGCATTCATATACGAAAATATTTCCGAAAAAATGCTTGGATATTTAAAACATGATACTGCACTGAATATAAAAAAAAGATTCGTTTCCTCAAATTTGATTCCTGGTTTCTAGCCAGCTAACTGTTTCCATTTATTTTCATAAATCTGAACCAAAAGTAATACCTACTTGTATTGCAGATTATTTTTATTTTCTTGTATTATATTTTCGACGACAAAATAACGAATTCAATGACGTCCCCAACGAATGTCCAGTTCATGATGCCCTTATACAGGACGATATCTTGATTGACTGTAATATTCTAATCACAATAATGGTCACGTTTGAGTGTGAGTTTCTCAACGAGAGATACTGCTATCCCATCTGTATAAGAATCCGGGTTGGCTCCAGGGCCCGTGGCGTTTATCCAATTACCCGGATTCCGACTACGTGCCGCATAAATCTCCCGTGCGTCTTCCTGATCCCTTAGGCGACCCGGAGGAAGAAACGCACCGAGATGTTCATTTCCGGTGATTGACCGAGTTGTCGCTACGGTATTGTCGGTCCTCGAGAAAGATATTACTTACCCAGTGGCGCGTATGAGTCTGTACCTAGATATTTTTGCCGGAAGATTCTAAAGGGTGGTCTTGTTATTTTATGTATTAAGAAATTATTATGTGCCATGGTGGTGCTTCGTCGTCATAAAACCAGTTTATGTTTTGAAGTATTAATTTTTATGAGGTTATAATTTTATTATTGATAGACTTTTTAAAGACTGATGAATCTGTTTTAAGTTAAAAAATGAACAGCGCATCAAATCCTCATAGATAGGCTAATTTTCTCGTTGAATTTCCCTAATATAAATGTGTCATTTTAACATCAGTTTTTCAATTAAGATTTTCACAATTGAACCTCACAGATTTTGAAATCTTCAAATTTAGAACCAGTTGCATCGGAAAAATTTCGTAGTCTTTACTTTTTATTTGTACTGTGATGTTAATTATGAGTTTTTGTAAGAGAATGGTTAAGAATACACCTATGCTAAACCATGGGCTATGAAAATTTAGTCAATCGACGGAACTGGGCAAATATCGTGCCAATCTGCGTCTAATATTTCTTCTCAACTTTTTTTTATCTTTAATTATCTTTCTAAATATTATGCTCTTTGAGAAAGCTCATAATGTAAATTTAAAGTTTTCAGTGGAAGATTTGATGGAAAATTTTTATATCTCGTTCGAATGTACTCCCCTGACGAAGAATTTCACATTTAGATAAGATTTTGATGGAACATACCAAGTTTTGAACTGAATAAAATAACAAACGCAATCAAGAAGTAATTTGAATTAAAAACACATACTTATAAGAGGATATAACGATTAATTACGAAACAATTAAAGGGGAATGTTAAGTACTACCTACAAAAATAATTAAACGAGTAAAATCTTACTGGAGCTGATATAAGTGGTAATTAAACGGAAAATTTTAGGAAGATTTACAACTTTTACATTGATGAAGTTGAAGGCTTGATGCTAAGTCAAAACTATACTTATAAGTATAGAAGTTAATAACGAGTAAAATTCTAATATGAAGTACAGTGTAGTGAAAGGAAAAATATTAAAGGAAAAGCATTCATTTTCTGCGCAAAATTTCATCAGCGACATAGTAAAAAACTTGGTAGGGTCGAGATTGTTAAAGCCGTCATATTTTCATGGTATCATCAAACTCTCCCAATTTTTATGGAAAATTATTTTGTTGCAATGATAAGGTAGTAAGTACTTATTACCTTTTATACTTAAACAATTCACAAATGAAAAAATTAGATGATCATAATTATTTTATAACCAAAAATGATTTTTTTTTTCAAGTATTTTTGTAGTTGAATCATAATTCTTTTGATAACGTTGTGGAGGTATATTATAGTTATGTAAAGAATAAGCAATATCTACTCCAAATAATTTCAAGTATAAGTACGTACGTGCTCAACTCTGCTAGCACCACCATTTCATAGATTGTCCACAGAGCTTTCATAAATCATGTTTAAGCAAATGGCAATTTCGACTAGAATTCAGTAACTGCAGAGCACTACAATATTAAATGAGACGATAAATCTTGAATGCTGTTTGCGTATAAGTTATTCTTAATATCACATCCTTATATAGTTCCAGCTACAAGAATATCACCAGTTCTAGCATTGATTATACATCTTCTCTTCTCATATTATGACTTCTATGATAATTTTAGCCTTCTCATGATATTAAACAAATGTAGTAAGTATACAATTTATTAATTATCAAGATGAGGTCTTCCTAGACAGAAATTGGAAAAATTCGGGAAAAATAGTAATTTTTCGTTATAAAGTTTTAAATGTCAATCAATCCTTGTAATACTAAACAATATAAAAAATACTAATGTCTCTATGTCCTTAAGAAGTGGGTTCCTCTTTGAAGTCAGTCGCGCTTAGCAGTTCCGCCTCTGAAACCTCGTACCAACAGAGTCATTTCAAAGCGTGGGTTTTTGCCACTTCCGATATAAATGCCTATACACTCTTTACTTGACCCATTTCTTGTAAGGGGCTCGTTCATATTTCCCTTCGTGTTCCGGTTGACTTACGTTCGTTTCTTTTCCAGATAACAGAGATATGTCACGCCAAGATACAACAAAACCATCCGTCAGGGAAATGTAAACAGAGTAATGTAAATTTTTTGTTTGATTTGATCATCAATTTTCCATGCAACGAAACGACGTGAGACATAAAAAAGGATTGAGTTTTCAGAAGGACGCTTTCAATTTGTGCTTTAAATTCACATAACGTACTTCTTGTTTTCGCTTGTTTCACTTCATCATTTCTGAGATTAAATGACTGAACCGATTAAGTAGAATTAATTATTTTTGCATTAATACTAGTTTGAGGGCAAGAGCATTCATTTTTCTGGAATATTTACTTCGTTGCGGGGAATGAATTCTTTCTCTGATTCCTACTATCAAGATATGGGCGACGACAAATTTTGAAAAGGGCAGCAACTTAAAATCCGCATAAAATATGCTTGTAAGGAAAAATCGATTCACCTGCAACAGTTTTTGTTTTGTTTCCGCAGTCTCGGTAAGGAGTGGTAAATATCAAAAGTTTCAGGTTTTTTCATTGTTTGTGTATGTGAGTTCTCTGGCGTCGAGTGGTCTCAGAACTGCGAGTTCCCTGCATAACAACTTCATAGTCATCTTCTGTTTCTTCAGAAATAAAGACCACCACTGCTCTGATCTGAATTCTGTTCAGAGACAATATTTCTATAGCAAGATTTTGAGAGGTTTCTTCCATCATTGACTTGCCATGTCTATTTACTGGTATACGGATCTGTGTTGGAGTCTCTTCCATTGTACCATAAGTTTCTTAGGATGCTAAACCCCGGTTCGGGCACAGTGAATCTTTATGCAGTGCTTTTTCTGGCTCTTTGCTCTGCAGCCTCATTTCCAGCTTCCCCTAGGTGACGAAGTTTCCAAGCAAGTCTCACTTTATTACATCTGGTTAGATCCATGAGGTCTTGTACGCATTCCCAGGCAAATTTTAGGCAGATTTGATAACATGCAAGACTTTTAGGCCATCAGCCCGGCTGTCGGAAAGGTTGTAGATTTCCCTACCTTAGTAGTTCCTCCTTATTTCTCACAACAGACAGCGTATAGTTGTATTAATTTTCGTCTGGAATCTGATAGTATAATATGTCCTGCTTCTAAGGGATGCTTCATACAACAGCTTTATAGATGACGGAAATTGGGAAAGACATGATTTTTTTTTATTCATTTGAAATTTAAAAAAATGGAAACTACTAAGTTATCTCTCATTGGTGAGACTGAATGACTGAAAATGAAAATAAAAATCACGAGATTTACGACAATTATTATTTGAAATATTCTTGCATTTCTTCCTGTTATAAGGGTACGAATATTCGTTTGTCATAAAGAAAGCATTCTCCAATAACAGAAATCATATTATAATTCACTTGGAAGTATTTCTGTTTTCTTTTGCGGTGTGGAAAACTCGAGAGGAAGTTATTTCCTGACATGTTTTATCGAGTTGGAAATTGTGGCCCTCAACAGCCATCAACAAAAATAACTTACATTTCTCGAACGAAATAACATTAAAATGCAATATTTTCGCCGCTCAGTTAGAGTTTCAATCATAAATCCCACGCAACTCGCTTTGGCGAAAATAAAGCAGACACACCAAAGGTTGTATTTTATGCAATACCGACCGTATAATTTTAAAATATGAAGAATATGAAAAGATGTTAAGTGCGCGAGTTATCTTTAGCGATAAAACTCGAGGAAAATTAAATTTCCTCGACGGAAACAGGAGGAGAACGAGACATGGTAACGAGATATCGCGGCGCGTTTCGGGAGATTGTCGGAATGAATAGAGTCGATGGCAAGCAAGACAGGCAAGGCTGAGATTATTCATAAAAAGATCTCCAATTGTGGTGAAACCAATTTGCACAGCAACTTGTTGGAACTGAGGAAGAAACAACGTCATCTCCTTATCGCTTACCAATTTCTATTCCTGTTACATAACATGTTTTTACTTTACACTCTCTCTTTTTCTTCGTTATGTGAGCTAACGAGTTCTGATCAGACGCCCACAGATACCTTTCAGTCTCGTCAAAGTTAGAGTTACAATTACTTGGGAAGATTTATAAGGAAATAATTTTTCTGGTAGTTTGACAGAAAAAGTGCACCTTTGTTGTGATTGCAAATAATTATTTATTCGGAAAGAAATTTTGTTTGACACAGATCTATTCTCTTATGCATAATACTATTTATTGCTTTCTTAATTTAAATTATCACCGTAAATATTATACTATAAGCTAAACTTTTGTATGTTTACCTACATGCGCGCATTATTTTAACCTTTTGTTAATTCCTTGTATTTTTTGTAATATGAATACAAATATGAGTACAAGAAGATAAAATAAAAATTTTTAATACTGCACTTAAAACTACTTCCATCTAGAATGTCCTTACAAAACACTATCCTATTATGCTATCTTGTATAGCAATAAGTTCTTCTTAACCAGGTTAACATCACAAAAAACTTTCAACATCGTATAGCTTTGGGTTTTGGCTATCTGATGTCTATACTTAATGCTTTAATAATTTATTTAAATCTTTGATTCTGCTCGCGTTTACTTAATTTCTTATTGTTACAGGATATATTTATTTTTTTTAAATTGAATAAATACAGAGTGTGAAAATAAATAATAAAAATAGATGATTCAATAAAGAAAAATGAGCGACTATTGAGTGAAATCCAAAACACAAAATCAAAAAATTGTCACCTTTTTTTCAACACCCTCCCCCCGAACATCAATTCCCTCCCAATTGTAACTACCCTGTGAAATTACCAAACATGAAGGGGATGATGTTTAGAAATTTGACATGTCATTTGAAAGGTAAATAAATTATCATAAACTGGTCGAATTTTGATTCTCAATTATTATCCAAAATTTTCTTGATAATTATTATATGTGCTATGTGATATTAAAAATGTGATACTGGCGATGAAAAAGCTGACAACTTGGCTAAGCAAGGAGTAAGAAAGCCGCTCTTAGGTCTGGAACCTTTTTGCGTAATAGGATAAAACGTTCTCAAGGACAAAATAAAGAAAAAAAAAGAAAACACAAAAACCTCTGGAAAGACCTCCCAGGACTTAGACACCCAAAATTAATCCTTGGGAACTCACAGCCAACAAATATTCGAAACCTGCATCAAACTGAACAAAAATGGTTTGAAAATGCTAACAGGTTTTCTCATAGATCATTGTAGACTTGGAGCACACTTTCTAACCTTCCTTAAAGGTCCATATTGGCAAGATTTGTCCATAAAATGACCAAACCTGTAGATTCTGCATGGAAGGGGACGAAACTCCAATTCATCTCCTGGTCGAGTGCTATGCAGTATAATAACGAAGACTCCGCTCTCTGGGTCTTTACCAGCCAGCGAAAAAAGACTTACCATTTTTAGAACCATCGCAACTCCTGAATCTCCAAGAACTGGAACTGGATGGATAGATACAAAAGGTATTCTATGTCGTAGTGTCGATACATTCCCAATTGATATACAATATAATACAATACAATACAAATCATTTATTGTTACCTTTGTAATTATTATAAATTTTCTTTTACAAAAAAAAAATTGAAAAAAAACGTTTTATCCAAGATTTAAAAAAATTACATTGAATTAAATTTGGGGAAAATTATTGATGTTCAAAATTTAAAAAATGTAACCTCTCTAATGACATGTCACATTACCCTCCTTCATGTTTGAAAACTTCAGACGGGAAGTTACCTCATTTCTGGGGTTGAAGTATTAGGGAAGGGGAGTATGACGCTCCCAGAACGTCATAGGGATTCCCCTGCAATGCATGGTGCTCTTTCAATAAAAAAAATTGGAAAACATAAAATTATGTTTGCAAAATTCACGTCTTTTTCAAGTGTTTGAAAAAATTCAAGTTGCAAAATCAAAATGGTCGAATATATCGTTTCAAGAGTTAAGAAATAATTGGATCCCAATCAGAATAAAGGTGATGTCTCCCACATTAATAACATTAAACACCATCGATATTTTTAAAGTATACAAGTCGTAATCGTTGGTAAAGAAACATCAATTTTCTTATAAGCAATGAAGATAGAAATTAATCATCATTGGATGAACTTCTAGGGAGCATCGTCATATAAGACTTCTAGAAAATACATATTATTATCGTCCTCTCTTTGTGATTATTTGCATGATGAATCCTGAAAAGGACAAAACAAGAACCAATGTCAATTCGTACCACAAATGAGATGTTTCGAGGAAGGCTTCAATATATGCAGAAACTTGATATAAAGGGCATTTTATGAACTGACAACGTGACAACCGAATTAGTGTCAGAAGTCAGAACCGTCAGAAGTGTTTTTCTTGTTGCAGAAGTGAAAGCTAGTTTTTCTATGAATACCGCAAAGTATTAGAAAGGTGAAAGAGGAATTATTTTCTCGAGATAACTCACCTGATCCGTAACCCACTCTATGTATATTGATAATATTCGCGCATTAACGCAGGGAAAATGATTCACAATATGTCGGTATAGATGACTGATTATTATTGGTCGAAGGTGACGGAATCGGAATTCACACCTAAGTTAATAAGGGTAGAAGAACTCCTTATTAGGTGATTTCGATAGTTCGGCGTTTTGATTAACTGAATGGAAAAGACGCGATGCGAGATGTGACAAATATGAAGATGGGCGCGGGCAACTAAAATGGCAAGAAGAGAGCGCGTGTCGACGGCGTGGTCGGATTTTTAAAGAGAGAGTAACGCTCACCTGTTATATAGTACCTACCTTAATAAAAAATTCATACCTCAGTATCTATACCTGTGTCTATTTTTTCGAAGGAAGCTCGTGAAGTAAAAAAAAGTTATCTTCGCATGTCCTATTTCATATTTTAAAACTAATAAGTCGTTTCCTGCAAAATTACTTTTTAAAATCTCGATTGATACGCCGTAATCATCATAATATTTCGACTAAATATCTTCAACATTCGGATTATATCAGTCGAATGGATGAATACGTAAGTGTTTTTTCCGTTTACGGGAAATGAAGAATGATATTGAACTTCCTGCTACTAAGTATTAATATTTTTTGACGTCGTGCGTTTAATTTTAAACACTCTTGAAATTATTTTTAACTTCCCATGTCCGTCGTGATTACTTTCAAGAATTACTCCAAATTACAATCAGGGATAAAGACCAACACAAAGTTTTGTGAAATTCAAGAAAGTTTACCTTTTATAATTTTAATCAAATTTGCTAAGTGAGAGAAAACCGACCAGTTGCCTTGCAAATTCATCTACTATGGGTAACCAAATATATTTTTTCTACTCCCAACCTTTAATATGCATATTAAATATGAATCACCAGTGCTTTAATGGGTCTCATTAAGATACAAATTTTCATTAAAGCACTGGTCAAGCTATCCAATGGCAGAGGAGCATTTGCAATCGAATCGGTTCCTTTTCGCTTACAATCGGGTAGGCAAGCCAACCGAAGTCACAGAGTTGTCATACTCACGACAAAAATTGCCTTGTGATATAAGTTCTGTATTTCTGAAAAAAAATTCTGAACGTTTATTTAATTTAGAACATAAGTAACATTCAAAGAAAATTTATCAAGATTTTATGTTACCTTAATTAATTTGATAAGTAGGTATATCGTGTAAAGATGGGAAGATAAAGTATTATATCATTCGTAGAGCTCCGTGATAGTATTCAAAGCGGCAACGCTGCGACCCGCGTTGCGCAGGGAAACAATATCGTAATTAATGGCTGTCGATGTTATTAAAATTATTAATTAATCTCAAAATCGAAGCGTAAAATTCGGAATTCGAACTTCGCATAATAAAAATTACGCAGTAGTGAGTAGTGCCCTTTAAACTTGATACTAAAACATGTCTCAGCAGAATAACCTTAGCGACAAAGAGAAAATTTGTTAAATGCGTAAACAAATAGCAACCTATCTTAACCTCAATGATCCGCAATTGTACACGGGTCATTGTTAAAATATATAATTTTCTAATCTTTTCTTAGAAATAAAAAAGGGTCGTAGAAAAAATAGTGTATGGAACTCGCAGATAATGGCTATTAATACGCTCTTATGATGGTTAAGACACTCGCCTACGGCTCGTATCTTAACCATCATACTCGCGTATTAATAGCCTTCATTATAAGCTCGTTGCATAATATACTAATTTTCTACTCCCAACCTTTAATCTGCATATTAAGTATGAATCACCAGTGCTTTAACGGGTCTCATTAAGATACAAATTTTCATTAAAGCACTGGTCAAGCTATCCAATGGCAGAGGAGCATTTGCAATCGAATCGGTTCCTTTTCGCTCACAATCGGGTCGTCAAGCCAACCGAAGTCACAGAGTTGTCATACTCTCACGACAAAAATTGCCTTGTGATATAAGTTCTGTATTTCTGAAAAAAAATTCTGAACGTTTATTTAATTTAGAACATAAGTAACATTCAAAGAAAATTTATCAAGATTTTATGTTACCTCAATTAATTTGATAAGTAGGTATATCGTGTAAAAGATGGGAAGATAAAGTATTATATCATTCGTAGCGCTCCGTGATCGTTCAAAGCGGCAACGCTGCGACCGTCGCGTGCGCAGCGACAATATCGTAATTAATGGCTGTCAATGTTATTAAAATTATTAATTGGAAAATCAAAGCGTAAAATTCGGAATTCGAACTTCGCATAATAAAAATTACGCAGTAATGAGTTTAACTTAAACTTGATACTAAAACATGTCTCAGCAGAATAATCTTAGCGACTAAAAGAAAATTTGGTACCTAATATGCGTAAGCAAATAGCAACCTATCTTAACCGCAATGATCCGCAATTGTACACGGGTCATTGTTAAAATATATAATTTTTCAATCTTTTCTATGAAATAAAGGGTCGTAGAAAAAATAGTGTATGGAACTTGCAGATAATGACTATTAATACGCTCTTATGATGGTTGAGACACTCGCCTACGGCTCGTATCTTAACCATCATACTCGCGTATTAATAGCCTTCATTATAAGCTCGTTGCATAATATACTATTTTAGAATTGATTGTAAATTCAAACAACGTAAATAATCAATTTTGTAATTTTGGAAGCCCAGTTTTTTATGTTTTTGCTTACCTACCACGTATTTTGCAAAAAAGATGAAATAAACACTTTAATCATCCCTTGATAAGAAGTACCTTTAAAAAGCCTGATTTAATCTAATTATCCAATGGTCTAAACTACTGTGTTTAGGCAAAGATAAAATCGATTTCACCAAAGTCTATTATTAATATTCTTGGTGGATGGTTTGAATATTACATTGCAGAACTAACAATTATTATCTATCTAATATTATCTATTTTTCAATTAATTTTTAATTAATATCTATTTTACTTCCTTTGAGTTTTTATTCTAATATAAATAAACGAATTATTGTTCTGTTGTTTAAATAATGGATTTTTAGTCACAGTGGGATTATGACTTTTCATTTTCAGAGAACAGACAAAATAAAGAAAAATAAATGTAGATATTCTTTGAATCTTAGATTACAACATTTTAAAATGATTAAATATCAAGTTTTTATTCAAATTAAAAAATATCTGGCATTCCTTAAACTTACCGTACCTATCTTTATACATTTTTGTTTAAAACCTGTCTTTTTGCAAGAAAGTTTCATTTAATTGAATGAAATAAATTTTTCTCTCGTTTCAAGTCATTAGAATTAAGGAAGTAATAATTTCATTTCTAATTTGACTCTCTTTTGGAACTTTCAGAAATAGAGAGTTTTTAAAAATAATACAAATCACTTATCGACAAAATTGCTCTTCGATAACTATCTACCCCGAATTATTTCTGGAAGATCCTGACGACAAATTAGTATGAAGTTGCAAAAATTTTTGTGGTATTCTGCAACCTAAGAATTTTTTAATGAATTACTCATTACTTAATTTCTTCTGAAGTTACCTAATAAAAATAAATTGATACAATTCTTTGGTCTGGATCGCTTGTCTCGATTGAAGATTTTAAAAAAATCACTTGCAACTATTGCCCCAGTGTTTCATCAAAGGTAACGTTTGAAAAAAATCAAAGGTTATTGGTTATTTATTTCATGAACGAAGGAAAATTAATAATTAATCAGTTGTTAATGATTCAGTTACGAGCAACTCCGTATCCTAGTCAGTTGTTCAATTATTTGTACTTGTCCGTCACCAGTTCTGTCGGAGTGGGAGGTAATTAGTTAATCACCATGATTTTCTGTGAATATTTCCAGGACCGTTAAATTATGAAAAGTATAGAAGGGAATTAATTTTCAGAAATATGTAACTTGTTTCACATGTATATGATCCGATCCAATTTTCTGCATCAAATAGTGTTGCATGCACTTCTAATGAAGCTATAAATTGTCACCAATAATTCCTCAAGAAGATCTTACTTATTTATTTATACTATGAGTGTTATTACAATATACCAGGTGATCACGAGCTGCATTATGCATTTTGGATGGGAAAGTACTACATATATGCGGTTTTCGTGCGGGAATGGGGGTAACAACAGTCGTCTGACTGTTACAATGATGACAGGGTCATCACCAGTAACATTTACTTTTTTGGGAAATAAAATAGTTATTTTAATTTCATTAAAAATTAGTCATTAATAATAATTGTTATATGTAAACATCGGCGCTCATTTACCTAAGTGTCAAAGTGTGACTGAGGTATCTAAGCTTTGTTCCAGCAAACGATTTCGAATTACTACTGGAACTGTCAGTTGTGTAGTTGAGGAGTGTCTGGACTTCTAAAAAATAATCTTGAGGGTTTTTTGAAGCGTGAATTTTTTTTTTCAAGTTGTGCCAAATTTGTTTGGTGAATGCCGAGAAGAATAACTATCTAAGAAAACGGGGCATTCCCGAAAAGCACGTCGTTTCGTCTTGTAGATTCAACAATTAATCCGGGCCTCAACTTTGATTCCGGGAGAAATTGCGGAATGTATTATTAAATACAGGAGCCAGAAGCGGAATGTGCAGAGTGCGCTATACGACGGCCAAATTAAATACCATTTCGTGAAATAATTAACCTGCAATCGCTCCGAGAACAAATTATATTCAGATTGGCATTTTAAGGTCGTTATTTCTGGAATTTTCTTAAACATATCGCAGCGATTTATATTTGTTTGTAATCAAAATTTCTTAACATTTTATCACGATTTATTTTAAACGTAGCTATTTAATTAGATATTTTTACAAAAATAATTAAGAAAATAATTAAATATGTATAGATAATATCGCAGCACAGATAAGGAAAAAACTTACAACTTCTTATTTCTATATTCGTGTATAGTGGGAATAAGACAGAGAGAGCTGAAATGTACATACAAATTTCCATATAACATACATATCATTACAAGGAATTTCGCTGCTTTGAAATTCTAAATCGTTTCGGAATCTAAAGGAGCCTGATAATTAGGAAAATCTTACTAGATAAACTGAGATAAAATAATTCAGTTGAAAGCTTTCAGCAGTGTAATTTTAGGAGAATCTCGTATTTTCTATGAAAACTTCGGTCTATTATGATACAGAGTTACAAAGTGTCGATTTTGAACTCTTATCGAAACACAAATAAAGCCTTGTAAAAGATCTCGTAAAATTCACCAACACACGTCTGTGCTTAATTTATATCTTGTTAAAGCGGCTAGAGTATCTCATGGTCGGGCTCCGAAATAGATAAAATTCAAAGTGGATTAGTTGGGAGCGATAAAATAGGAACATCGCAGCTTATAGGGACTCTTTATCTTTGAATTGATGACTATAAATCTTGGGATTTCTAGAATTCGACCAGTCGTTTGTCTTCAATGATTTGGTTCCATATCTAAAGGGATGTCAAGCTCAAGCTCAGATCAATTGGAAAATTTTGGGGAAGGAAAGCAGCGATTGGTCATAATCATAAAAAATGAACCATAAGGCTTACAAGTTTATTAAAAAAAACTTTAGATGAAGCTTTAGAAGCTGGGATAAATAGAGATGATTATACTTATCTATTATCAAATATAAATAACAGTGAAGACTTTATTACTTTTTCAGGTTTAATTTCAAAGGAGAGTATAAAAATGGAACATAAACACCGTCGAGAAATAATTTAGAGAACATAAAAATTTTCCAGCTTTGGGGGATTATATTCTGGGGGCAGCAGCACATTATTTATAATCATCGTCCCCTAAATAAGAGAAGTGAACAAACAGAGAAAAGGAAACCACAGCTAAAGGGAATGAAATGTGTGAGGCGTAATCCGACACTGTTAAAGACACGCTGAAAACAACAGATCTTCCTCGGGATTGGAATAATTAATGCCCTTCTTCGAGGGAACGTCTCTATTTTGGACAGAGTAAGGAATTTGTGGCTTACAGACAACTGTATTCTCTCATAGAATTGCGAGGAACTTTTAATTCTCTAGTAGATACTTTTTCATTTTTTAATCTGAAGTCTAGGTACTAAGTTTGACCCAAGTTTACTCACAGACACAAGAAAGAAGTGTTCAGCGACTATATCTACTTTTACTGAGTAAGGATGTAAAGCAGAATATTAGATGTGATAGTAAGATTAAGTAGGTGGTGGTCTTTCATTGTTTTCCTCCTGCGCTATGCTCAAAGTTTTGCATTATTTATGCGGAGCTCACCTATCATTACTCTGCTTGTATACAAGCTTGGCAATATCGGCAGTTCACAGAAATGCAAACAGACATTATTTATAGCCGTAAACATGCATGTAGATAACACTGAAGCTACTCTAAATTCACCCTGCAAGTATCAGACCTGATATTAATTATATTTCAAGACTATTATTGAACAGAATTTATAGCACTCTTAAAAAGCATTCATATAATAATATTAAAAAGGGAGATACCCATTTATTATTGGAGTAAAGCCTTGGATTTTGTAAATAATTTTGAGACTGATATAATAAATATAACATTAGCAAGAATTTGCATAGTTCTGAGAATTTTCATCTCAACTTTGTTGTTATGAGCTGCTGGATAATTTACTCCGATCAGTGCCAAATATTCCTGTACCATTTTCTATTATTGCCTGTTTCTCTTTCGACTAATTTCTCATGTAGGTGCCTTCTAATTATTGTGTTCTTCTAATTAACACATGTTTTGCTGATTTAAAAGCATCATCCTTAGACAAGTGTAAATGTATATTGTTATTGATATAATGTCATAATATCAATAAATTGCAATATAACTAATTAGAATATACAGTCTTTTGCTTTTGGTTTTCCTCTTTTGTCAATTGCTTTTCCTTATTTGTCAAATGATTTTCTTATTTTCAAGGAACCTGTCATTGATTTATCAATCAATTTCCTTTATTTCAAATCAGTTTCACTTTATGTCAATTGCTTTTCCCATTTACTTGCAGTGGCAGTATCATATTATTGGAAAAGCATTTGATAAAAAAGGAATCTCATTTGACAAAAGAGGAATTTCAATTGAAAAATCACGCACTGATGTTTAATAAATGGGAAAAGCATTTGACAAATTAGGAAAAGCAATTGACAAAAGACGAAAACCAAAAGAAAAAGACTGTAATGCAATTTTTTAAGAATTTTCTCAGTTGTTGATATCGGGAAGAAAATCAAGTAAAGAAGAACGATATGTGTCTAGTTGTTCATTTACGACTGTTAATTGTTGATTATTTAAATGCTGGTGGATTTTTAGGGATTTAAACAAATTTATTTTAAGATAATGATCTCAACGATGAAATAATTTTAATATTCATTCACACTTGTCTGAAGATGCTGCTTTGAAAGCAGCGAAGCACTTGTTATGTCGTTATTGTTCATTATTCAATATAAAGTAGAATTTTTATAACGTAAGTGTTTTATGTATTATCGTTCGCCTCTTATACGTATATTTCTTATGTGTATGAATTTAAATATTTTCCCAAATTGTCTCAGATTTTCACGATTTTTCTTCAGGATATGGGTTACCATTTCTCAGTAATGTGTCTAGATAGTCATGGCCACAACAAGGTGATTTTTAAAAGCTCAAGTTAGGATGTTGTGAAGAAGTAGGTCAAGCTATTAACCACAGATTCTTTGGCAAAAAATAATGTCACTTCTTACATGCGATTTTCCACATAGGCGTCCCTCTTTCAAGATATAGGGTGTTTAAGTTACCTAATATTTGAAAAAAGTGTTGTATTCATCGATCCGTTGCTTCTTGAGATATTCACTTGTAATTTCGCATACCTAACGTACTACTTTCTTATGTCGTCACATTCTTTGAAAAAAACAAAATTGTGCAAAAAGAACCAGTGCGCACATGGAGGAAATTGGTGTTACGGAACTCCACAAATTTTTCCTGTGCACGCCTTTGATTGAAAGGTATTGTTTTTTAAATTAGGCGTTCATTTATTTATTTTTTCTCAATATCATAAAATTTTGATGCAAGGCTTGGTTTAAGAGATGCTGCAATTTATTTGACGACGTATCCTTGTTCAACTCGCCGTTTTAGGCTGGTAGTCCAGTTAAATTAGATCAAAAAGTTGCTTCTGCTGCATTAAATCATGTAGTTGCAATAGTCTCAGGAATATGTAGGGAAAGACTCCCTAAAAAAGGCTATAATAGTCCCTTCATTTAAGTTTTTGTGTTGAGTTTTTATTCCTATTCTCATTTCTTTCGATGTTGGATTTTATGTTAACTATGCTTTATGCATATTTGTGTGCCATTAGTATCGAACTGTACCCTGTACCCACACTGACTAGATCTTTAAATTGTCTGTGTCCCAAGTATACGAAGGATAGAACGTTTTCACAACGTTTTCACACACGCGGTTTCGACTCATTTTGCCAGGAGGCAATACGAAAGCTGATGTGTGAGTGATGTTATAAACACCAATCGAGCCACAAGCCTACCCTCTCCACTTAGAGGCACAGTTTAATGCGAGAAGTCAACGGAAAAAATGTATAGGAGACCCTCCATAATTTAAGCCTTGATTCATAATAATAGAAAAGTCGGTTGGATAAAGGTAAAGTTTGGAGAAAAAAAAATGAGGGTATGGATTGTAGTGGATAACCTCACTCCACAGCAGCTTCCGTATTGCCTCTGGGCGAATTACCACATCCGACAAAAAAATCCGAAATCCGTATCGTGTGAAAACACTCTTAGACAAGGATTCTTTATCTGCGTGCATACATTATATTATATTATCTCTCAAAGCAAATGCTTCACCATGATGTCAACATCGCATCAGAATATCCTACAGATCGTTCTTTTCCCCATGATCGACGAAACCAATCATATGTAATTTAATAAACTAAACAACATGTATCGTAAGACTGCAATTTGTAATTTCAAACGAATATATATATATATATATATATATTATAATAAAGACGAAGGTGGTTGTATGCATAATTGTTCTAGATTTTCCTCCTGCACTCATTAATTTCTCGACTGAAGGAACACTGGAATTGATCTGCATAATGATTCAATATGTCATAAACGTGACCAATTGCAAAAAAAAAGTAGGTAATCGCGTGATCATAATATATCTAATTACAGTTGAATTATGTCCGCAAAAATACACAAAGCTGTACTTTATTCAAACTTTAATGTCATTATTGTTACTGTGGGAGAAATTTGCATCACCAATTCAATTACAGTTGATGAATTGAAATTTAGTTACAAATTCCGAACAGACAAACAAGGGAAACTAACAAAACGAGTTAAATTAAAACGTGTGGAAGTTTATTTTAGTTTATTTCCACGTTTGTGGTTTCGACGTAGGTACCTTATGCCTTCTCCACCTGGACGGTTGGGTATTCTGCAATTGCAATCAACAGCTTATTTAAATTCACCCCTACGGGAAATACGTATGTTATTAGAGTCTGTCATGTTTCTTAATTTTGAGCTTATAAGCAGCCAGTGTTCTATGTTATTGATTAAAATATTCTTGTACAACTTATAGCAACCCTTCCTCTGCAGTGTATTGAAGAATTAATTTTTCATTCGTTCCTTTCAGTTTTGTTATTTTTCTTACACAACCTTCAACGCGGGATAATAAAATCACCTTCAATTCGCTTCCAAGTAGGACATCAAGATAAACAGCCCATTTCTTCCCTGTCGTTTTGCTACCTCCAAATCTCAGCTCGGCCTTTAAACCCTCCCATATACAAACACCTTATATAAACATTTAATATAAGCACAATGTACAACTCCCATAACCGGAACCTCAAACATCACTAGGAGTCGGCCGTTTGCGGCCGGTAGGTCTGATATAGTGCCGGCATTAACTGCAAGGGCCTCGCAGGACGCCCCATCCTCGGGGAGACTATGTTTAACATCAACTTCTTGGTGCTTCCTCGGGACCTGCTTCGGGTAATAGCTATTAGTTACTGATGGAGTACGTCTTATAGCTAATGGCACATGCTGGATGATGTCAGTGTGTTTGTAGATGTTAAGCTTGGGTAATTGCTCTTGTGAATATTACAGCAGTTTGGGAAGATTTTAATTAATTAGATAATTTAATATAAATAAATTAATTGATTATAAGCAGCAAGCACTGAATATTATACACTGGGAGATTTGGGAGGTTACATATTAGGTAAAGAGTTTTTTTTTGTTTATACCTAATGGATGTGTAAGTACGAAACGTCTTCAGACTGAACATTTCCAAAATATTGCGTGAGTGATGTTTGAAAAATTATAATTTCACGATTATTTTCTTGCTATTCATATTATCCCAAAGTGGAGTCTTTTTTTTATAAAAATCTATACGCAGAAATTCCAGGGGGTCAAATTATAAGGACAAAGCAAAAAAAAGACAGTCCGAACACGATCCTGCTCGTCCTGATACACGAAACCCATAACCACCAAGTTTTATTAGATGGGTTGATAAATTATTGAAGGCTGGTGCTGGTCATCCAGACGATTATACCACTAAACGTGTACTCAGATTTTAGGATGAGAGAAAGTAAACCATTAGTGGAGAAGCAGGCATATGTTAGAAAGCTAGAGTCCTGAAAGGAGAGATGATCTTTAAGCTTCTTTAACAAGCCACCCCAGGTGCCACATGTCAACGGGTTACTATTCGAAAGCTCTCTAAAACAGACATCGAGAAAACCCTTCCTAAAAATATTGTTGAATGGTATATAGGAAGAAAATCCTTGACTAAAAACGAAAACGCAGAGCCTACATATGGCAAACTGAAGTCCTCCTGCATGACTATGTTCTCTTTTCCCAAATAAGGGATGGGGGGACTTGTTTCTTCTCTGCCTTTGGAATACTTTTTTTATTATACTGAGTGCACGTTCTTCTTTCTACGCATGGAGAGTCGATAGGGATATGCACTGCCATGTTTTCTGGAAGGAATTAAACTGCTGTCCCCTTCCAGATTTTTCACTTGACTTTTTTCTTCCTCTCGTAGCGGGAGGAGGAGGAATAAAGATATCCCTCCCCTCCTCCTCCATCCTAAGCCGGTGTGCCCTCTTTTCATCGGGCCTGGAAGAGAAATTTAAAAAGCTTCGAAGACCAAACTCAATCGTTCTATTTCTCTTGAGCGCTTCTCGAAAAGTAAGCACCAGAATTGGTGGCAACTACGTATGGAAGTAGAAAGAAGAGGAGGAATTCTCACTAGATTTTCTGATTCGTTGCATGAAATCCTCCCACGCAGCATCTGAAACATCTCTTCGAGATAGAATAGTGGATATCGCTCCCCCTCGCGTTCATCAACTACCCCTAGACGAGGAAGGGGTGTCCATTCTTCATTTTGTTTTATTTTGATTCAAGTGGATTTTCCGCCCTGGATTATCCATATAATATGGCGATAGAAGAAGTTGCATATGGTTGTGTGCGCCGACGACTTTTATCAGAGTCAAAAACTGAGTTAAAATTTGAATCCTGTAATTTTTCAAAGTCAAAGCTTATCAGTAAAATATTATAGTTTTCTACTGTAGATATTTCAGTAACAAGTAACAAGTCATTTGAAAGAACCCTAATAAATGGTTATAGTAAATTTTGTCCCTTTCCTACATTCGCCACTCCTTAATTATTGATGTAAAAATTGCAAAAATTTTTATATCAGAATTTAGTTCGGAAAACGTTCTTCCCACTGTGTTATCTGTGTTTGTTTGCTGCAGCTAAATACGGAAGACGGTTTTGTAATCCCTGATCCGGCAGTCAAATAAGCTTATTGTATCCTCCCATATTCCTGTCCTTGTCTCGTCGAGCAGTTCAGTGCCTTATACGGAGGCACTGAAATGTTTTTTTACACTAAACTTCCATTTGTTAATTTGGTTTCAAAGCTCTTATCCATCTTGCATATACAGGGGTTGAAAATAGCTTTTTTTATTCTTACGGCAGGTGAGGGTATTAGTGTATTTTTTAACAAAAAATACACTATTGAGGACGACATCACTTTTCGAAAATCACCCAAACTCATCAAATGTCCATCGATCATGACCCCCAGATCACGAAAAAGTAGTTTTCCAAAATTCACCTGCCCACGATATATATATATATATTTATATATATATACAGGGTGTCTCTGAAAGGTGCGGAAAAAAAGCTACCACAAATTCCTGAAGCCTAAATAAGCCGATCTAACCCAACTTATCTCTGTCCAAAAGTGGATGATTTCGGAGATACAGGGTGTCAAAATTTCAATTTGGTTTCCGTTTTTCTTAAATAACTTTTTTAATAATTGGTATATTTTCACAATATTCGGCTGAAGGGGCTTTTGTGGGGTGAAAAATTAAAAACTGCAATCATTTTTATTGTAAAATTTAGAGGGCGCCACCTGCGGTACCTTGAACACATTCAAAACGAACTATCTTTTTTGAGCCACTCTGTATTTAACTTTTAAATAAAAATTCTTATTCTCCAACGTCTTTTACCAAAAAAAGGCATACGTGGTAAGAGTTGATTTGAGCAGCCGTTTCTGAGATATCTGGATTTAAGAAAATCACTACGTGCATGGCCAGGCCTAAGTAAGTAATTGTATTAATTGAACACAATTTGAAGCAAAGGCGTTGAATTAAAATAACTGTCACTGAAAGCTACAAAAAAACGACTAGGTACATAAATGTGGATTTAACTTTATAGGTACTTTAGTTAAAACACTCAATAAGAGATTTATCAACAACAAAAATTTAGTTTAATTTAATTAAAAAAAATGCTTCTATCAAATGTTCAAAATGATTTCCATTTTCGTGTATACAAAGATTTATACGTTTTAAAAAATTAAATTGAACTCTTTGGAGCATTTCGTGATCATTTTTCAAAACGTCCATTCCGGTTTCAATACGTCTCCTTAATTAACCTTCTGTACTTATTTACTATGGCCTAGAATACACAAGGGTTTTCAAAGTTCCCCATAAAAAGCAATCCATCGGTGTCATAGCAGGCGATCGAGCTGGCCAACTTGTGGGTGCATCATTGGCTCTACCTATCCATCTATTTGGATACTGTTCGCTCAAATAATTACGTACATTTATCGAAAAATGTGGAGGAGCACCGTCATGCATAAACCACATTCATCTTTGAAGTTCCAAGGGCAGGGGATCAAACAAGTGTGGTAATTCGTTTTGCAGATGTTCCAAATAATTTTCGCCATTAAGTCGAGGTGGTAAAATGACAGGACCAATTATGAAAGTGTCTATGATTCCTGCCCACACATTGATCTTAAACTCATGCTGATAATGGCTTACTTTTGATAAGTAATGGCTTACTTTAATCGCATGAGGATTTTCTCCAGCATAGACACGTACATTGTGCAAATTAGTTATGCCAATCCGCGTGAAACAGGCTTCATCTGTGAATAAAATTCCTTGTGTAAAGTTCCTATCCTGATTCTTCTCGGAAATGAACCGGCAGAAAGCTAGACGTGGTTCATAATCATGGGGTAAAAGGTCTTATACCCGTTCAACATGAAATGGGTGCAGTAATTGTTCTCTGGTCACCCTGTTAACAGTATCTTTGCATACACCTAGCTCTAAGCGCAATCGTCTGGTGCTGAGTTTAGGATTTTCTTCAATCCTATTTAAAATATCTTCCTCAACCTCTGGAGTTCTTATCGTACGTGCACGACCTTAATTAATAGAAACAGGCGTAAACCTACCTTGTTTCACGAAGACGTCTTTCATTAAAGGTTTTATGGTTTGGTAAACGACGATTCGGAAATCGTTCACTGATAATCTGCAAGATTCTAAACCATTTCCTTGGCAATATCCAAAAACCAATAACATATCGTTCATTTCTTCATTAGTATACTGTACGGCCATTACTAAAGTAAATTTGTTTTTTTAGATTCGATTTGACACCAATTACTTACTTGCTTTATAGTGACAGTGATCTCGTTGATGTAAATTCGTTAAGTGGGTCCCGTGGTGTAGTGGATCACCACGGTTCGTCCACCAGCCGGTAAACCTTGGTTCGAAACTCACCAGCAGCCGAAAAGTATTTGTTGTGCTACTCGAGCCAAAATCGGGATGCACCTTGTGGAAGGCAATGGAAAAGCACCGCATAGTACTCTGCCTCGTAATACTTCTCAAATAGTGCCTTTCGGACTCTTCCGATAAAAAGGGTGGCCCCAAAAGAGTGAACTTCAACAGTACGCGCACCACAGGCATATGTGAGAGGTAGCTCACACCAGAAACCTGGTATGGCCTTTAAGTAAAATAATTTTAATTCAATGCCTTCGCTTCAAATTGTGTTTAATTATTACAATAATTATTGTATTTAATGTTGTAATTAATATTGTAATTAATTAAAAATTACTAATAACTACTTACTTAGGCCTGGCCATGCACGTAGTGATTTTCTTAAATCCAGATATCTCAGAAACGGCTGCTCAAATCAACTCTTACCACGTATGCCTTTTTTTGGTAAAAGACGTTGGAGAATAAGAATTTTTATTCAAAAGTTAAATACAGAGTGGCCCAAAAAAGATAGTTCGTTTTGAATGTGTTCAAGGTACCGCAGGTGGCGCCCTCTAAATTTCACAATAAAAATGATTGCAGTTTTTAATTTTTCACCCCACAAAAGCCCCTTCAGCCGAATATTGTGAAAATATACCAATTATTAAAAAAGTTATTTAAGAAAAACGGAAACCAAATTGAACTTTTGACACCCTGTATCTCCGAAATCATCCACTTTTGGACAGAGATAAGTTGGGTTAGATCGGCTTATTTAGGCCTCAGGAATTTGTGGTAGCTTTTTTTCCGCACCTTTCAGAGACACCCTGTATATTTATATATATATATATTTCTCCAAAATCGCGAAATTTCGATTTTCAAAACGCTCCTGTAGCTTTATCTTTCAAGATTAGTGAACGAAATTTTGGATTCTTGTAAATTATTCGAATGACGTTAGATTTTCGTTGAAAAAATTTCCAAAAGTCCCATCACTTCTACAGGGTGTCCCTTCAAAATTCCATGAGCCCGGTTTTTGTCATCTCATTTCAGGTCGCAGTTTTGAATCTAGGAGGCTGAAATTTTTGTGGGAGTAAGATATCCACAAGGAGTGGTCTGGTATTGCACTTGAGCAAAATCGGCCGAGCCGTTTCAAAATGGCAGCCATTTGAATTTTTTTCCAATTAATGGAAAATTTCCTATTTTTTGAGCCCCCGTATGAGCAAGATGGCAAAAAAACTTTGAAATAAAATTAACAGGATTTGAAGAAAATTATTGGAAATTTGAGTTAATGCAATAAAATTAGCATATTTTCCATTAATAAGCCAGTGTCGTGGGTAGGAAAAAGGGTGAAAATGTGTCAATTCTATAACCGTTTATGAGTCCATTTTTGAAGAAGTTGAATCGAAATTTTCAATTTTTTTTGCTTTAACATATAATTTGATGTCTTAGCTTCAATTCGCCTCGATTAATGTAGCACTTTAAACGAAAAACAAAAAAGTTTTTCGCTTGTGCAAAATTAGCTTGCACTTATTAAATCGATGAAATGGTTCGCAATTTCTTTTTTATTTTTTTTCACATTCAATTATGAATGGTTCTGAAAATTAGAAGAGCAAACGCAACAACAATTAAATCACCTACATGCAGGTGAAAAAAGTATTCAAATTGGTTTTTTAATAACAAAGATACGACCAGTTTAAAAAATAAAATGTGTAGGATGAAGTATTGGACGTACTACATATACCTACTCGATCATCGCTACAAATTTGAAAGGCCCCTTGACTGAGTTTGTTAGGCAAGGGTGTCCTTGCCTAAATAGTAAACTGTTGATGTGGGTTCGAAACCACGAGAGAGGGTTATTCTTTTTTTTTTTGGTAGGTAGGTGGTTTTCCGCTTTTCCCCCCAAAAAAATCGGATTATTTTTTTTTATTTTTAATTTTATATAAAATTTTATATTTTCACGCGCTTATGAGATCTGATTGACGTCATTGTGCCGATTTGACGAAAATAGGACCGCCTCTACTATTATATCTTGTGTAAGTCATTGCTTCACTCGGAAAACGAAAAAACATCACATTTATCACATTATCGGTCCTTTATTTCGCTCTTTTATTGCTATTACAATTTTGTACAGAGCACAACACATTGTTGTATATCGAATAAACTGATTATTAAAACACCACATTTTTTCTTCTTTGTTTTTTTTTCTTTGTGCTAGATCTATACATATATTATGTTATGTGATAGATTGTTATAAGTAGTATTACGGCTTTATTTATTATATTAAAAGTGTTTATTACTACATGGATGTCCCATTTAAAAAGAACTGGGTAGGTACATGGGAATCTCTGAAACGATAAGAGATACAGGGTCAGATAAATTAGAGAAAATTGCATATTTTCATTATTATTAAGAATCTGAAACAAAATATTTGTAAACCTCAGGACGCTGCTGAAATATCCTGCAAAAATGGAAAATTAAAAATTAAGATATCCTATTTTATGAAAGAAGTTATATTTTTTAATGTCATTCGATATTTAAAAAATCAGGAAAACCAAAAATTTTAATCGTCTTTTTCGAATTTTCGAACAAAATAAGCTCTGTTTAACCGAAAGTGATAAATAACCATTAAAGCAAGCAATGTGACGTCATTTTGCGACTACATACGACGTCATTCCGTGATAAAACTTTTTTATTCGAAAAAAAGAAGACGATAATTTTGAATTTTTTTTTTAATGTGATAGCTTTTTGGTAGCCCTTATATCTTGTGATCCACAAAATTTTTCATCAACTATTGCCTTGAATAAAATTAAGCATGTCTGCCAGATAAAACACAAACAATCGGTAGGTGTGTAAAGGCCGGTCCAGACGCAACGACTAATTGAACGACATGTCGAATCAGACAAAATGAATCAAGTAAAATGTGAATAAGTGAACTACTCCAATCAAAGATCTACAAATCATAGAACAATAAATAAAAACATGACTGGACTTGCACTGCATAATGAACTTTGTACTTTGTTGAGTAAAGAAACTAACCTGGAACAGTAACGACATCTGCTGAGTATGTGTGGTGCTGAGCTTACTACTAATTTCATTTGGCATTGGTTGTATTTCAAGGAGGATGAAAAACGTGAGTCGTTGTAGGGTACCTGTATTACCGACACTGACGCTTACGAGCCCTAGTGTCGGTAATACAGGTACCCTAAGTCGTTATCTCAGAAACACAAAATATTATTGCCCGTATTCACAAACGATAATTTCCTAAATAATTACGTAATCAATTATCCCCATCTCATTCTATTGCGAAAAAACTGCATATCTCCATCTCACTCATTTAATTAATTACGTAATTATTTAGGAAATTATCGTTTGTGAATACGGGCATATGTCTCTCTGAACGAGGATAAAATAACAATTCAATTTGACGTTTCAGTTCGAGTTTAAGTTTTATAATTTACCATTTTATAATAATTTCACTTCCAATTCGAACCAACGCACAAACAATAACAGAATTTATTAAGAATAGTGGTCAAAAATGGCATATGAATCATAAAAAAGTGGCAATAAGGTAGGTGTTTAGTAATATACCAGTATATTCATCAGGTTATTAAATTGTAGTTATGAATTATTGCTTTTCGCAATATCTTTAATATTTTAATGATACTGACATGAATTGAAATTAAATATGACACAATGAGAATTGGAACTACTAAAGTTATTTTAAAATTATTATTTTAGTAAAATGAGCTCAGAAATGACTACAATAGCCATCTCTCTCTTCCAAGGCGCTAGTTGATGAAAAATTTTGTGGATCACACGATATAATGTGTTTAATACAATACCGAATAACACGAAAAAAACAACATTAGGTATGTCCGTAAGAAAAACAAAATTTGACTATGAAAGCTCTAGGGTTTAGTTGACCGTGAAAATTTTTATATCATCAGATGGATAGCTGTTGACGACTTATGCAAGCCTACAAAAAATTAGTACTCGCACGGTAGGTACATGGTACACTATAATATTATGCGACTATGGAAAATTACAGAAAGCCAATTTAAAATGCGGTTAAAATATTCATAATTGAATCGCATAAAAATACACTATTTCTGCGATTGATGCGCAAGAAGGTTTTTTTTAATTGCAAATGTGTGAATTTCTTAACTTTGAACAAGAATTTTCGCCTAAACTGCAAATTCAAATTGGAACGCAAATCGGAATTTCCTGGTAAACAAAATCTTTGTTATTCTTAAATGGGTGCAGGTCGACCTATTTCAACGTACATGATCCACAAATATAATATTTTGGGGACCTGATTATTATTTTGCCTTCGAAAATAAATAATTATTTTATGTTCAATTATATGGCACTGCAAACTGCAAGAAACTATAACAAGAGAAACTTAGCTATGTATAAATTCTATTACACGCATCTGGTAAGCGGGGTTCCATAACGTAAGTTTCTGGAGATCATCTCAGAATTCTCTCTTCGCTAAACTCGAAGGACCCGAGTAGGCGTAATATCCTGCTAGTGTGAATAAGCTGCCGACTGGAGGATGCTAACGAGGCAGAATAAGGGCTGCGAGAGGGCGTCATCGAAGGGCTAAATGCCTGTGATAGCGTTTTTGGAGGTCACTCGCAGTTGATATTGCTGGGAAGATTTCACTTATTTCAACTATAGTTTGTCTTTATGAAATCGTGTTACTTAAATATTAGAAAAATGCTCATAAAATCATCATTAGTAGAAGCTCAATAGTAGGAATATTTGTTAGCTCAAGTGACGTTCTATTACTTTGTTTTTTAAACATAGGTAGGTACTCTAATCCATTCTAAACAAAATCACACTTCAACCATAAATTATTCCTTATCAAGTACTTATATAACGCTGGAAGTTCATTGAGTTTATTAAATATTTCCAAACAACTCATATAAATTACAAATAACTTCTGTTCATACAGAGCTTCGAGTACCGAAAACAGACCCCTTTATTATTTTAACCTACCTATTGTTCCCTATTCAAGGCGTCAGCTATAAATTATAATAAAATCGTCTTGTTCAGGCGCACGGCATTGTATTACATAATAATTATGAATTCTTGCTTCGTGCATAGCTCCCGTCTATGCTTTTTACCCTCTGCCAACCTAAGACACAATAACCTGTCATAGAACACACCGTGTTACATGATACTATGTTATAGATATACATTTTATGTACCTACCTACCTATGTTATGTAGTACCTCCCAAACGGGGTTTAAGTATTATTCTAGTTTATGTAATTCGAATATATATTTCGTTTCGATACTCACAGTTTCATTTTTCATTTTTGTCTCACTAAGTATCTTTACGATATCTATCGTTATTTAAAAGCGAAAATAAATTTTTTTGAAGGTAAAATTCTTAACGACCCTTCCCTAAAATTATCACGTATAGATTCACAGACCTTTCGCTTACACAAAAGAACATATGCCAGCGCGGAACTAATATGTAGAGGTTTTTTTGTGAGGTGACATGGCCGGTGTCTCGCACAGGTCAAGCTACAATTTTGGCAAATAGCTTCAAGAGAACATAACGTAATGCTTCACTGATTGGAGAAAGGCTGGAACGAGGAAACTGGAGGAAGGCCAGGACATAAGGGACATAAAAGTTTGAGAGTTTCAAGCAGTGTTTTACCTCGTGAATCCAACTTTTAATTAAAAAAATAAATAAATTACCTACCCCAAAAATCACTGCTTTTATCTCCATCCTATACTGTTTCAAAAAGTGTGAAGTTATTGACGCAAGCTAAGCGAGGGTCGATATCATCCGTCTCTGCACAATCTTCATCAAAATTGTTATCTTTTATATTATTTTGTCTTCTGAACTTCTTATGGCCTAAATATTAACCTGTACCTATTTTGTTGTAAATATTTCCTCAATTCAAAACTGCTTTTTTCAGTCGTGTCGGCCTTAAATGTTTTGCCATTCACTCTTTATTGGTGCCGCTATTTTGGATCAAACAGAAGAGACACTTAACTTTTCTTGAACGTGCGAAAAGTTGAAAATTCATGAACTATAGAGCCAAGAAAGGAAAAAACGAAAATCAGACATACTTGTACTTAAGCCTGCAGATCGAACTTTGAATTAAGAAACGTTTCGTCTTGACGAAACTTACATGCCATTTCCCGTTGTCTACACTTACATTTATACACCCTGTAGCCTGTATGTTTACCTCAACTTTATTATTTACAGTCTATTATACCACTTGCGAAATGGCGGACCCATAACTAAATACAGCAATGAAGCTAATCAGCAGAACAGTGAAATCTACTTCCAAGTAGTATCACTCCATCAAGAGAAACTGCATTAAAGTGACTTGTGGTAGGATTAATATAAAACATCCCCTTCATAATTAATGGAAAACATCCAAACTTCACCCTTAAGGTTGAAACAACCTTACTTTATAGTCGTGAAGCTGTAAATTTAAAGATCGATGAAAAATTGTAACTTACCCAGAGCTGCTACAAATACCCATTGAAAGTATTTCAAATATCAAATACCAAATACCGTATAAGGTATTTGCAATGTGAAATATCAAATACTCCGCTTAATAAAAAAGATTTCAAATACCAAATACTCAACAGAAGTAATTGAAATTTACAGCAAATAAAGTATTTTAAATATTTTATAGTATTTCAAATCCTTTAAAAGTATTTCAAATCCTTTAAAAGTATTTGAAATCCTTTATAAGTATTTGAAATTCCCGGAAATTGTACTTCAAATACCCAAAACATAATTTTAAGTTATTTCAAATGTTTTGTATGGACTGTTCATTTGAATTTGAGACATCGGTATTCAAAAATATTATCTCCCTCCTTGATTTTAGATAAAAATATTATATAAATGATTATTTTGTTTCTATAAACCAATAGGAAAACTCCATTTTATCATTTTGGTGAGTTTCTTGCAGCGTTGCAGGTTGTAGCCAATCGTAACATTATTATAGTGGGAATTTTCTATTTACATTATTGCCACGAGAATAATTTGAGGTAGGTCATTTGTTTTTACTGAATAGTAATATTATTTTTCAATTTGACTTCTGTCATCAATTGCAAGACAATAAATAATTACTGTAAAAATGAATGAGAAACAGTTCAGTTCATCGTCAGTCCATGGAAAAAAATAATCAATCGAATACCACATGAGAGTTCAATAAATAAAAAAATAATTTCACAGACCTTTCTCAAAGCTGTTGCCATTCGACAACAGCCACTCGAGCCCTATTTGCTCTCGTGTCTATTGCCTGGCAACACCTTTTCGAAAATCTGTGGAATTATTTTCCCTTTCTCACTCTCTTGTTATATTACTACAGATAATTTGTTAAGATTGATTTATATGTTGTCAGTGAAAAATAAATAGGAACGGTCAACACAATTGCAATTTGAACTGAGTAGTATAATATGCAGTAGTAGTATGTATAGTATATTATATGTATATGACTTCATAACAAATGAAGATCGCAATTTTACATTATCAAAGCAATTTATCTCGAAAACAACTGACAAGTGACAATATCGGAAAACGACTTTTTATGCGGTATTCTTACAACGTTAATTTTTTCACTTACATTTTTGAAACAGCAGAGCGTATTCTCTATTATAAGAAAACAAAGGTTTCAAAATTGCTAATATTAAAGATGTTGAGTTCTCAACTTTACCTCTTCATATCTCAGTCAATTTACAAGAGAAATTTTATCTACAATTTTTCTGCGCTTCTCTGATGACCCCCGAACAACATGCTGAAGAGTTTATGCGCCACTTACGGGACAGCTAGTAGATTGGGAACTATTAATAAATTATAAAATTTATGTTTTCAACCCTTACTTTGTAGATTGATAAATCTAATAAATATGTAAGAAAATAATTAGATCGATACGTTAGAGTCAGGTACCTATTTTGAATAATTAAAGTACTCATTTTTGAAATACTTATTATAATGCTTATAAATTATTTGAATGACCGGAGAGTATTTGAATTACCAGAGAAAGTATTTGAAATACCGGAGTTTATTTGAAATACCAAGCAAAGTAATTGAAATACCAGAATTTCTGAAAACCAAATACTAAATCCAAATACTCAACCAAAAGATTTCAAATATCAAATACCAAATACCGATAATCAAAAGGATTTGAAATAAAGTATTTCAAATACCGAAAGTATTTTAAATACCTTTCCAATTACTTTTATTTCAAATACTGGACAGCTCTGCTTACCTACTTGGCACCTAGCCCAAGTCTAAAATTATTACGTATTGGTAGACAAGCTAAACAAGACTGTAAAATTGGATTTTTCCTCCAAACAAGAAAATAAAACTAGCCGCATCTGTGAAATTATGTACCTAATAAATTTATAGCTTCTCGTGTAATATCACCCATTATATTATTTTTCAATTAAAATGTCAATAATTTTCCCCAACTCAATGAAAATGTCCATGAGTTCAAGGCTCATTTTCAAATCATTAGATACCTGAAATCAGATACTCAGAAAATAATAATACTTAATGGGAAAAGTAAAATTTATTGGTAAAATGTCTCTTTGATGAAATTACTTGTAGGTAATATACAAACTTTTGAATAGATCATTTTGTTACATTGCCATCGTAGCACTTACACAACACACACTACAATAATTATTTGTCTCCTCCTTGGTGGACGTCAGAAACTCTTCCCAGTTTCTGGTTGGAGCTACCATAGCAATTGTAGCAAGTTATCATCCGTCACGATCCCTAGGTTTTCAGGTTGAAGTAACTGTGAGCAATTCTTATACCATTTCAGCCTGGTGTGCAACAGATTTCTGCATAGTTGAACGAAGATTGCTGATTGAGACGATTGTCTGATACGGTAATTTATTTGGATTCGGGTAAAGATGTAAAACGTCAGTCTATCAAAAAATGAGCTGAAGTAAGAGGGTATCAATCGTCTTGACTTGAGTCGATAAAGGAGTTTCGGATTTAAAACAGCTTCAAATTTAAATGATTGTGCCCGATAATTCTTTACAATAATTAATGTTTTAAGCATTTGACTCCTGACTCCTTAAGCCTTCTGAAATTTGGTGCTCTTGATGGGATAAGTTTCCACGCAATCCCTTCATCAATTTCGTTTGTTTTAGCACCCACAAACTGGATGCCATTGTCAGAAAATATTCTTTAAGGTTTTCCGCTCTTAGAAATAAATCGTTTGAAACATGCAATAGAATATGCAAAAGATACAAAAGGTACTCATCATAATTCGTAATAAAAAAATTTGTATATTTAAACTTAATTTAAGTTTCAGAAGTTTCTCGGATGAAAATAAAAATAAACAGATGCTGTAGAATCTAACAAAACCACTTCACCTTTTAGAAAATTCTGCCGTAAAGGGAAAATTTTTTAACGCTAAGGTCAGTAGGACTATACTATACTTGGTTTTTTATCCCACAAGAAACGTGTCTTTCTTCAACCAGGGTTATGTCTTTCGCAGTTCATTCTACTTTTTATTGATCTAAAACACAAATCTACGCCTAATATGCCGAAAAACAACTTTCTTACAGAAACTGCCTAAAAAACAGCTCAGCAACTCATAGGACATTTTTCCGTACAAATTTGTATCCAATGAGTTACTACCGCCCTTAGGAAATCCTCGCCGTTAAATGATGGGATAGGTAGATAATTCTACTAAAATACTTTTGTAAATGTAAATTTTGAGTTAGGTACTTTTATACTTATTATTATTGAAATTATTCCAGGACTAAGAAATATAAAAGATCAACGTTTCTAATTTTTCCAGAGCACAATATAAGCAGGTGACACATTTACTTAAAATTCAAGCAAACGTCGCTCGATATTTCTTCAATAAGCTCCATTGTGTTATACGTTGCGAGCTCTTGAGAGAAGAATTCCCTATGTATCCCCTCGAGGACACTCGAATAGTCGCTAACACTTCGGCGAGAGCAACCACGAGACCTTATTTCCCGGCAGGCAAGGGACCTAATCCTATCGCTTGTAATGGCCCTTTATTGGACGTTATTGAATTGTGCTTGTAGACCCCAAGCGTCTCACGGCGAGTGCAGTGATCGTCCTACCGTTACCGCAAGGATTGCTTCTCGTCCTGCCGCGTACTTATATCGGGGACATAACTCCGTTATACTGCGAATCAGGGTTTATATTAGCCTGAAGGATCGAATCCTTGTGGAAAATTTATCAGGTTGATTTTGGCGAAGGAGAAACTGAGGGCTTATTTGTTTTTCTGAATGCCTGGTTGGGATTTATTCAAGGGGTTTGCCGATTCAATCATTTGAATGGTATTCCCAGAAATATTTGTTTTCTTAAATCTAGCATTTCACTATAATAAGTATCAAAAATGTATAGAATTGAATATTATTAAAGTAAAAAATACATACATAATACATCACGTTAGACCTATCAGATCGATGAGGAATTTTAAAACTATAATAATAGTACATTGTATACCAAGGACGGAACGAGGCCCATTTCAGCGAGTATAAAGTTATCAGACCAAGCGTAAGCGAGGGACAATGTCATACGAGTTTAAATTATGGTCCTCGATACGGCTGAAATATACACGGTATTTTTTAGCGTGATCGCGTCTATCAACCGCGTCGTTAATCAGCAATCATTAATTAGGTAGGTATAACGCGACGCTAAAATTTTATTATAATTAGTTTTACAGCTATTTTTAATTCTATCAATCTTGTGTGAATCCTTATTAACCATCTGAAGAAGTCTAAGTTCCTTTGTATAAGAATTCATAATGCTTGGTGGAATTTATGGAACTTATATATAAATTAGACACTTACATGATTTAAATTGGCAGTTAACAAATCCCTGTATTAAAATTAAATTCAGCAGTTCCAAGACTTATGAATACGCGAACAATGCCGGAAAGAATCCATCTCAATTATCAAATTTTCGACGTTTCCATCTTGTATTCAATTTATAATGATAATTTGAGAATTCCAAGATAGGCTCGTCTTCAAATGGTAATGTCTGAATTTTCCGGCTTTGTACGTTCACAATTCCACTAAAATTAATTCTTGCGATAATGTCGAAAGTTAGGTAATTGGGATAGAACAAGGAAGATAATTATTCAAATTTGGATCGTCGCGGTCCATAAAAAGCTGCCGACTGTGAAATGTTGCCGTTCTCGGCGACTTGGTGCTTTTTATTAACGATCTTGATGGTAGTCTGGAGAATTATTAGTGGTTGTCGAGTCGATTCCTGAATCATGATGCAATCGTTAATCGGGAACTTTTCATAACATTGTGTCCTTCTATCTGATTCTGATTTAAAGATTCTCACTTATCTGACATTACCCCCACATTAATATAACAGAGGTTAGAGAATAAGGGGGTATATTTCACTCCAAAATACTAGAGCTATAAATTATATTATTATTAGTAGGTACTTACTTATTTATATTTATTTTACATTTACATATTATGTAATTGTTATTAAAGTCAACGTTGACGGAACGTTGATTTTAATTGATTAATTGTTTGTGAGTCTTACTCCGATCTATCAAAAAACCATTTCAAAGAGAACTTAAGTCATGGTTGGTAATAAATATCATAAATTACAGGCTTTCTCCTCGTTATTGGTTCTTGAGCAGTGATGTCATCAATTATGAATTGATAATGTTGATGGTTAAACTAAGATAACTAAAACTAATTGAATTGATGACATTATTAAAATGACAATGGAAAAGTGACTAAAAAGAACTTCCAATATTCTTAGAGCAAGTTAATTTAGATCACTTTATCATATAAATAACAAAGCATCATTATGTTACGTGAGAATTAAAATCCCATTAGGTATACTTACACACTTTTTTTTGTTTTTACCTTCTTCCATTCATCTTCTAGTCATTGCCATAAATCATCTCGAAAATATTTTTTCCTACGACCACTATACAAAACACTATTTTGCGCATCGTTTTTTGTGCGCAAACTAGCAGATTTATCACGTATCCAAAACTGTGCGACAAAGTGACATAACGCATAGCCAAAAATCGTTTCCGTACAGTTTTAATGTAAACAATAGTGATGGGCGGTAACTGAGAACTCAACTGTTACTTATTGTTAATGGAATAACTATTCATTTAAAGCTTCAGGGTAAGAAAATAAACACAAATGGGATAACATAGAACCCGACAAGACTATAAAATATAATAGGTATACTTATTATTCTCTTGTGGCAGTAATTATTAAAATTTACGAGTGTATCGCTAATAACAGCATTGGTAGCATTCAAATCAAATTCACGAACGTGAAAACTCGCACACCTCTAACTTCAATCCACGACTGCGCCTGCGTTGTGTGGAAGTTGCATATCTACCACGTCTCCACGCTCCACGTCACTTTATTTTTAGTTTAGATACGGAGTCTAATAATAAATAATAATAATATTGTCGGTAGAATTCAATGATTTAACAGTATACAGGGTGCACCATGTATCCTTCCCTATATTGCTATCTCCTAACGCTAACGGATACATGCAGGGTCGGTTAAACAAGTCCAAAGGAGCGCAATTTTGTGGCCATCTCGATTCCGTCGAGACATACAAGATATCTGTGACCGTTCCTGAAATATCCTGAAAAAACTGAAAAATCGAGATTTCTTATTTTTTCCATATCTTTTTTATTATTGGAGATTAATGAATAATTTTTTGTGAGCTTACATAAGTCGTCAAGAGCTACCCATCTGACATTTCAAAAATTTTCAAAGCCGACTAGATCCCAGGATTTTCATAGTCAACTTTCGTTTTTCTTATGGCCACCATAGTGTTTTTTTTTATGTTGTTCGGTATAAAAAAAATCATAAAAATAAAAAATTGTTAAACTTCAAAAAATAAATTAAAAAAATTTTTATTCTTCTTTTTTCTTTACAAAAAAGACACATTTTTAGACCGAATTTCATAGATAAATTAAAAAACCATAAGGCAAGCACTATTTCGGCGTATTTTGCAAATGTTGACGTTTTTCGAAGATTTTTTATTAGGTTTTTCTTTGAAAAATTAAGAATAAAAATTTAAAAAATTTTTTTTTTGAAGTTTATTAATTTTTGGTTTCCATTATTTTTTTCATATCGAACGACATAAAAAAATAATATGGCGGCCATAAGAAAAACGAAAGTTGACTGTAAAAACTCTTGGATCTAGTAGGCCTTGAAAATTTTTGAAATGTCAGATGGATAGCTCTTAACGGCTTATGTAAGCCTACAAAAAATTATTTATTAATTTCCAATAATAAAAAAGATATGAGGAAAATAAGAAATCTCGATTTTTCAGTTTTTTAAGGATATTCCAGGAACGGTCACAGATATCTTACATGTTTTGATGAATTCGAGATGGCCACAAAACTGCGCATCTTTTCTCTAATTTAACCGACCCTGTATCTCTTAGCGTTCAGGAGATAGCAATATAGAGAAGAATACATGGTGCACCCTGTATAATAGTAATATTAAAAAGTCATTGGTAGAATTGATAATAATACCTACCTGGGTAGTCTGAAAAAATAAACTTTAGTTACCTATCATTATAATGGATTGTGATTCCTCTGAATCTGAATCAGAAAATACACCACCTGAAGTCAGAAAACAAGCAGGTTTGTGTTCTTTGAATTTGCTACCTGTAGTTTCGAGAGAAAAATACGAATCTGCTTATAAACATTTCATAAATTGGAGAAAAGGTCATAAAAGCAGAGCATTGTCAGAAAAAATAATTTATGTGTTAAATTTGTCAAATAATTAATCTGTTAAATTGTGGTCGTAGGAAAAGTACTGTGTGTAGCACGTGCGGAAAAGAAATTTCACACTCGTGTGAATTGTGACACTCGACTTCGTCTCGTGTAACAATTATTTCACACTCGTGAGAAATTTTCTCTTTTCCGCACTTGTTTTACAATATACTATAGCTCTAGATTTTCATATAGACAAAAAATATAAAATATTCAATAATAATTTATGGCATTTCAATTGATATTTGAAAATTGATTACCTACTATAAAAGCAAATCAAATTAATTAACAATTAAATCTTATTTGCAGGTTATCCATTCTTTATGCACTCACGCTACTACAAACACCACGACGCCTCGTGTTATCCTCAACAAGGACATCTTCGTATCTGAAGACACTTCGGAGCAGGTAATTTCGGTTTTTAATATTATTTTTTCTCGCGTATATTGTTTGCATAAACAAACAGTAAAAAGTTACTTAAAATTAATTAAGTCCCTTCTATATAATTAAATAAATCAACTTTCTAAGTAAATCCACTTTATCTAAAGTGCGATAAACCATTAATTACCTAAGGAAAGGAAGTATTCAGGCGCGTCCATTGTCGGGAGTTGTTATTGGAAACCCCTTTGACTTTGTCAACACTTCCAGGCGGAGTTTTTGTTTTCGAATCCAGGGAGTTTGCCGAGAAATTGATTACTGCCAGAAATAGAGTCAATTTTGAATAACAATGAGTGCCAATTCTGAATTAGCGGCTCGAATCTGGGGTTTTTCCCACGCTCTAAATGGGACCGTGGCGAAATCGCCGTTGTTAATGCCTGATTACGGCTTTGGGCTTCGCTTGTATTTTGCTGTGTGGACGATGGAAACATTTTTAAACTGATTGGTTTTCGCGTAGCAAAATGAATTTTATTTTTATTACTAATGGAAAACTATTTGCTATTTCTGCCGTTAACCATTATTCATTTTATTATTATTGTTGAGTGTTTTTTTGTTGCAGTAGTAATTTGGTATATATTTATTTCCTATGTTATGAATTAATGTTATACAGGGTGTTGATTTTCAAAGCGGGCCATAGGGGATTAGCATTGCGAAAGTGGTTTTTGAGGATTCCTGCTCGCCGTTTAAACTGACAGAAATGGTTTTGGTATCAAGATGAAGCTAAAATTATTGCGCATAACGCTTGACATCAGAAATTAATTTGATTTCACGTTGTTTTCTAAAATTCTTCAGTAAAAATTCAAGTAATTGTTAATGTTTGATCACAAAATAGCATGCCTTGCCTAAACAATAATGACGTTTCTACGTTTCGACAATCCAATAATAAAACTTTACAAGTCAGTAGGTAATAATAAAGTCTGGTTCTATTTAAAAATGGGTTATACAAACCAAGAAAGAGTCTTTATGGTGAAAGCCTACTGCAGTGTAGCCAGTTACAGGAGGTTTCGCGATTTATTTGCCGTGAATTTTTTTAATAGACCAATGTTTTATTATTGGATTGTCAAAACGTAGGAAATGTCATTATTGTTTAGGCAAGGCATGCTATTTTGTGATTAAACATTAACAATTACTTGAATTTTTACTGAAGAATTTTAAAAAAACAACGTGAAATTAAATTAATTTCCGATGTCAAGCGTTATGCGCAATAATTTTAGCTTCATTTTGATACCAAAACCATTTCTGTCAGTTTAAACGGCGAGCAGGAATTCTCAAAAACCACTTTCGCAATGCTAATCCCCTATGGCCCGCTTTGAAAATCAACACCCTGTATATTATACTGTGTTGCTCACATTTACATAATATACAATACATACATTAATATTGCAGTATTAATTATCATTATAATTTATTATTATCACTATATTATTATTATTATCATTATTATCCGTAATATGTAACATTTCTCTAATTCAACTGGAAACAGACCTTTCCGAGATCCCAATGGTGATCAAGTAAAAAGTGACCATGCACCGTGTATATAGCGTAACAACGTGAAAAGACACAAAAACATTTCGAATCATTAATATGACGCTACCTTTATTACCACAACCTCATCCCACCGCGAAAATTTTTTGTTATTTCTACTTCTGTTTATGCCCACAGACGAAATCCCCATTCATTCAGCCGTAATTGCAACAGCTTTATATGAAGTAAACAATACAGGGACGGAGGCTTTACTGCCCCATAAGGATAGATACTCTCCCGGTTATATTGCTAATCGACTTTCCAAGACAGGTCCAATGTTTCCGACACAATATAGGTCTAGGAGAATCATGATGCCGATGTCCTCCAAGGCTCATCTTCTCCGGGGGTTTATTGGTCTCTTGTCGCAGGTTACTTTATGACGCAAATATGGGTCATAAAGCTTACACAATCGGCCTAGTTGACGATCTGCTAATATTTGTCCCAGCCTTATGACCTTTTCGTCAACTGCTCGTCAAGGATGGCGTGCGGTTTATTTGATGTATTTTTGGTGCCTATATTTTATTTATATAACCTGGTAATAAATACCAAAAAAGACCTGACACTTTTCTTGGCGTCTTATTTGGTTTTGTTTCTGCAAACTTAGAAATTTTTAGATTTTATTTTATTTGTCATAGAGAATTATTGCTTCAAACAATATCTAAATGTTTTTCTTGAGCTAAATGGGCTATCTTTGGAAAAGCGGTCAAGATTTACATCAAATCTCTCAACAGGAGCTTTGGTATTTTTATACAATATTGTGAACCCAATTAAAAGATTGTTATTCAAGCCTCGATAGATCCCTTAGAAAAACGATGTTTCTGAAATTTCACGTAAAACAGGTATGTATGTATGACTTTTTGATTACCCGCGATAAAAATCGAGACTAAGTTATCTTATAATTTATATCTGTCTCTGTTTTGCTATTTCTGGATTACCCTCTGGAACAAGGGTAATACAAGCAATAAATGTCCTTATTATTCCTCTTCTAAATCCTATAAAAATGCAGTCAATGCGATAATTCCAATGCATGATGCAAAATTCTTATACAAAATTGAGGTCATTCTTCCAATGTCTCAACAATGTGGCTTCAAATTTCGTTATTTATACGAAATATCTATACAAGAGAGGAGTATCCTTAAGAAAAATGTACAAAAATTTATAATATGAATTCATTTTTATTAAATTTATACTTTCTAATTCTTCTGCTTTAACCTTTCTACGAGTAGGTGTACTTGCCTGTACTGAATAAGAATCTCTTTGGTGAAACTTTATTTCGATAGTGCTCCTGAATAATTATTGTGTAAAGTAACGAACAGAAGAATTGGCAACTTTTCTCGAAATATATAGTAACAAAATTGATAACAAAGCATCGATCAGTAGTTGCTAGACCGAACGAAGTAGCAGAGTGCGGAATGTATCGGTGTTCTTAAGTCTCGCTTGTTAAATCGGCCGTATCAGATTAGATTACTGAAACTTCACGTCTAACAGCTTCTCGCAAATTGACGTATCAGTGAAACTGCAAATTAATACATGCACTGACGTGAATCCGAACTCCCTTTGTTCGGAGTATTCAATTTGCACCCGTCATCGAGCTGTCATTCAAGCAACTCCCTGTAAATTCACTAAACAATGAACATGCTGCAGATAGGATATTGCCAGATGCCGCAACTTTCCATACATAATGGATTGTAACTTTGCTAGATTGTTGCCGTTATTTTAATTATTATTATTATAGGGATGGGCAATTTTAATTTTAAATTTATAGAAGAGCAAATATTTATGGTAAAATACAAAATGCATGACATGTTCAAATTGTATGACAAATTGGATAATTTATCATTATCATTAGAGTTAATTTATTCGGGCCAGAATAAACCAGCCGTTGTTTTCTTTACTTCACCTGTTTCGTAATTATAAAATTATTTGCTGACTACCTACATTTTTATTAAATGTTTGTAACCCAGCGCACGTTAAATTAAGTGCTGTTCATTATTATTATTAAAAAGTTAATCAGGGTGTGGTAAGGTCTTTTTTGCGCGAACCAACAATAACATCGAACCTCTCGAATAGCGTGCGGGAGTGTATATTTTCAAGGGTGCATGAGCTTCCCGAAAATCGCGTTTGTGTCCCAAAAATTGGAAAATATGGCTCAAAGTATATTTTGAACAATATTCCGAAAACCGTTGCGGATTTCGGGAGCGGCCCACCATTCCAAAGGGAAAACTAAAAAAGAGGTTATCTGTTAACCATATCAGTCTATTTAGAATTGTTTTGGTAGAATTGGAGCCAACAAATAGACTATTTCTTAGAAACAAATTAGCCTTTATTTCTAAGAGGCAGCTTGTGGGGGGGGGGTAGTGGATTTTTATTTTTATTTTAATCATAATCCTTTAAATGGGGTTAACTAGCAAGCATTTAAATAGGAAATGCAATTGATATAAAGTGAAATGAATTTGACATCAAGGGAAATTGATTGATAAATCAATGACTATAATAATACAGGGTGCACCATGTATCCTTCTCTATATTGCTATCTCCTAACGCTAACAGATACAGGGTCGGTTAAACAAGTCCAAAGGAACGCAATTTTGTGGCCATCTCGATTCCGTCGAGACATACAAGATATCTGTGACCGTTCCTGAAATATCCTGAAAAAACTGAAAAATCGAGATTTCTTATTTTTTCCATATCTTTTTTTATTATTGGAGATTAATGAATAATTTTTTGTGGGCTCACATAAGTCGGCAAGAGGTACCCATCTGACATTTCAAAAATTTTCAAAGCCGACTAGATCCCAGAATTTTCATAGTTAACTTTCGTTTTTGTAATAGCAACCATATTGTTTTTTTTTATGTTGTTCGATATAAAAAAAAATCATAAAAAGTAAAAATTGTTAAACTTCAAAAAATAAATTTAAAACATTTTTATTTTTTTTTTCTTCACAAAAAAGACACATTTTTTGACCGAATATCATATAGAGGAGACTCGCGTAGCCTAGTGGTTCAGTCCACTGCCTACCGAGCCTAAGGTCGCGAGTTCGGAGCTCACCGGCTCGTGTTATTTTTCGGATGCATCTTCGAATGTATGTGAAAAATAAAACAAGCGACCGAAGGTTTAAATTTAAATGGCAAACTTGAGGCTGGGTGAATGAGTAATGCTCGAAATCCCGTGTTACCGGAGTGGAGCGACTTTGTCTTACCTACATAGTTAAGACCGATGCTCCCTCCTTTTTAAAAAAAATAAAAATAAAAATATCATATAGAGAAATTAAAAAAACATAAGGCAAGCACTATTTCGGCGTATTTTACAAATGTTGACATTTTTCTACGATTTCTTTTTAGATTTTTCTTTGAAAAAAGAAGAATAAAAATTAAAAAAAAAATTTTATGTTTATTAATTTTTGGTTTCCATTATTTTTTTCATATCGAACGACATAAAAAAATAATATGGCGGCCATAAGAAAAACGAAAGTTGACTGTGAAAACTCTTGGATCTAGTAGGCCTTGAAAATTTTTTAAATGTCAGATCTCTTAACGGCTTATGTAAGCCTACAAAAAATTATTCATTAATTTCCAGTAATAAAAAAGATATGACGAAAATAAGAAATCTCGATTTTTCAGTTTTTTCAGGTTATTTCAGGAACGGTCACAGATATCTTGCATGTTTTGACAAATTCGAGATGACCACAAAACTGCGCATTTTTTCTCTAATTTAAAAGACCCTGTATCTCTTAGCGTTCAGGAGATAGCAATATAGAGAAGGATACATGGTGCACCCTGTATAATCATTCATACATAGAAAAATAAGAAAATCATTTTACATAGTGTTAAAAGCAATTGACAAACGAGGAAAACTAAGAGAAAAAGACTGTAACAACCTGAAACAAAATTTATGGAAATCGTTGCTGAAATATGCTGAAATATGCTGAAAAACTGAAAAATCGAGATTTCTTATTTTCAGTGAAATTCTCGATCAAAATATTTAATGAATAATAAAAAGAATATTCGTGGGTTCTAGGGCTCATGGTCATCACTCATCTTACGCCAAAGACAGAAAAAAACTACTGAAGGCAGTGATGATCCGTGTCTTCAGCAATGTTATTTCTGTCTCAGGCATGCATAAGATGAGTGATGACAGTGAGCCCTATAACCCATGAATAAAATAAATATTCTTTTTGTCTTATTTTTTGTCATTATTTGCCTATTAATACAAATAAATCAATGATAATTTTAATATTTACATAAAACTTCAAGACCCAAATCATTTGAGATTTCAGAAATTTTCAAAGTCGGCTAGATCCTAGGGTTTTGTTTTTAACACAAATTTTTGTTTTTTTCTTATAACCGTAGTATTAGTATTGTTTTTTTCATGTCATTCGGTATATGAAATCAAGGATTCCAAAAATTTGTCACATTTAAAAAATAAGATTTTATTCTTAAACCACAGATGAGTGTCATCAAATAATAACCATAAGGCAAGTGATGATATGACATGTTGAGATTATTTGGTGATGTTTTTTAAGTAGATGGAACAAAATTTTGATTTTTTTTTCAATGTGACGTTGGCTTTCAGAATGTTCCGATATTTTACGATTGCAGAATTACCAGTTAAGTGGTAGGTACCAACTCACCTACAAACTGTTTTTCATTTACGCAAAGGATTTACGCAAAGATAAATAATTAAACAAACACATTCAAAAATATCTAAATACCCATTTCTTGTAAGTATGTAAATGTGCCTTCAGCCTCTCAATCTGTGATGCCGAGATACAGAAACAGCAATAATTCAGAAAGGAAACACCGCGCTGCTGAACGATATTACAACTAGAAGTGGATTTCATATCTGTCGCTGTTGGCGACCTGTAATTTATTGTAATTCCCAGATAAAAGCTTATTTGCAAGTCCCGAGGAGGCCCAACTAAGCGCCGCGACGCGACTTTCTCTTCCACGAATCAACAATGCATTATTCATTCGTCAATCTAACGGTCCTTATTAAGTTCGACTTCTGTCCTCGCATCTGACGGACGACTCGGAATTAAGAATCAGACTGTGCCTCAGGGGAAAATATGCTTTTACTCCAAATCTACATATTTCCTATAAACTAGGAAAAAGTTTCGAGGCATCTGGACAGTCGTTTAAAAACATTTCAGAAAACTACTTCTATCAATATTTTTATCCCCTAAACCCTTTCTTAGCATTTTCCCCTTAAGTAATAAATAGTCCCATAAATAAGTTATCGTTTTCTGATTACAGGAACTATCTTCTCAGCTAGAGGAGATAGACGAAGAGTGGTCTCCATGGTCAGATTGGTCCTCCTGCTCGAGATCCTGTGATGGGGGCGTTTCGCAACAGATGCGATCCTGCAAAAGCGGAACATGCAAAGGCGACCGTATTAGATACAAGATATGCAACATGCAGGTGAGTAATTTAAAACCAAAACTCTAAAATTTATCATCAAAGAAAAAAAATTTATTTACACTTCCATAGGTATTACTTTAATTTACGTTCTAAAAGTGTTATAATAAAGTGCCTAAAAAATTCCCTAAGTTGCATTGTGAGATAATAGTAGCAATTTTTCTTGTTTATCGTACACCTGGTCAGGTTATTCATGAAGATTTGGGCTGTCTCTGAAAGTAGACAATTTTGGGCACTTATACCTTAATTTTTCTATGTGCGTATACAGGGTAAGTCATTGATATGGGAAAGCTCGATTGCACCTACACCATTAAAGATATCGAAATGAACCAAAAAGTGCTGTAAATGGGAGGGTAAAGTGCAGTTTGTAAAATTATTTTCAGATACACAGGATGGCCCAATATCGCTGTACGCCATACAACTTTGTTATTTTAAATAGGACACCCTCTATATTATTACATTTTCATATTGTTTGAGAAAAGTTAAAAAGAATGATTTGTAAAGTTGAAGTTTGTAATGAGCGATTTATGAGTTATAAACAAATGAAAATCGCGATTTTTCATTTTCAAAGCAGCTTATATTGAAAACGGCTCGAGATATGGAAAAACGGTTTACATGTCCCTATCTTAATTTTTAATTTGGTATCCTATCATGTAGCTGAAATTTTTATACCGAGTGATGAAAATAATTAAATTTTTTACCACTCTGTATAAAAATTTCATCCATCCAATAGGATACCGCTTGAAAAGTTAAGATAGGAACATGTAAACCGTTTTTCCATATCTCGAGCTGTTTTTAAGAAAAGCTGCTTTGAAAATGGAAAATCGCGATTTTCATTTGTTTATAACTCATAAATCGCTCATTACAAACTTCAACTTTACAAACCATTCTTTTTTACTTTTCTCAAATAATCTGAAGATGTAATAATATAGAGGGTGTCCCATTTAAAATAACAAAGTTGTATGGTGTACAGCGATATTGGGCCATCCTGTGTATCTGAAAATAATTTTACAAACTGCACTTTACCCTCCCATTTACAGCACTTTTTGGTTCATTTCGATATCTTTAATGGTGTAGGTGCAATCGAGCTTTCCCATATCAATGACTTACCCTGTATAACAATGCTCGAGAAACATTAACTAGACTTTCTTTGATAGTTCTTTGATCTATTTGATCTATCTGAATATTTTTATACGAAAAGATGGTTATTGTCATGCATTCTGATAGCTATTCCTGGTAAAAATCCTAAATTACCTATGGAAATTGTCATCATTAATAATTCTCTTTACTTACTCGTACATAGTTTCGTTCCTCGTTACCGATTCTTTTAATCCAATATGAAGAAATAAATAGATACACATAAAGATATCAAAAAAGTTAATCCTGTGCTTTAGAAATTATAATTTTGTTGGTTTAACAGAGAGAGGATGGAAAAAGTTAAGAAAAGTTTCCTTAATGGAAGCTGGAAATGTTCCCGAGAAGTACCTATAGAGGTATAAGTACACAGGTACATATTTAAGATTGGGATTCGTGCTTCCACTAATTGAATTTATAGTAACTCCATTAAAATAAGCGGTGAAATGTGTGTGAGCTTGCTTATAAAAAATGTTAAACTCACTTTAGGTTAAAGTCATTTAAACTATTGTTAGAAACTATCGTAACCAAGGTGAAATTAGACTTTAAAAGTTAAAGTGGCGTTAATTTTATCATGGAACAAGCCCATAGCTCTCAACTTACTTACCCACTTTACTGACATTACATGTTTTTTGTTGTCCTTTATGCTAGCTGGCAATAAGGGAAATTTTCTCTTTGCTTATTTAGTAAAATTAAATTATAATCCCAACAAAGGACGAAATAACATTTAAACCTGCTCGCTTTAAATTTAACCAAATCATGCGTATATTCGGACGGTTATAAATTTATGTTTTTCAAAACCAAATCATGCGTGTGATCGGATCAGGACCGCATAAATTGGCAAAGACTGTATCAAATATCCGGGTGTATTTTTCCTGCTGTGGAATAGTTGAGAGATAACAGCGGGCAGATCGGAATACAAAATGATTCCAATATGGAAAAAGGGAAAGGCGAATGTCCCCATCAGATAGAGGAATGCCAATATGTCAATTGTTCTTCAAGAAAAAAGTAATAGAAGTCAACGACTGCATTTCTCCAAGGATTTGATAAATCGTATATATCCACTTTATTAGAAGTTTGGACCTCTATATAGATTGCCGCAGCACTAAACTGGAAGCTTGAGACGCTTTGAAAGATAACCTGCACCGTGCAGTTTATTACTGCACGTCTAACAGAGGAGAAATTTTATCTGAGAAAACCATAAATGTTTTCCAGACAGAGTTTGATGTATGTTGTTGCAATCACAATAAACCCGAAACGTTGGTTATACATAATATACAAGGTGAATCGCAAACTTTAACTATCTAGAAAATTATACAGAGTATGCCCATTGATATACATATCAAAAACTACGCATCCTGGAAGGAGGACATCCAATGATACCCAGGGACTTTGAAAGAGAAAACACTTAGGATTCTGCTCCCCCATTTTCCCACCCTACAGGTGGGGCGGGAGATAAATTTGAAATTTTGGTAGAGATTTTTATTGGAAACTCGGATTTTACGACCAATCAAATACGTTTTGTCCTAATACTGAAATTAAATCAAAAAGAGCCATGAATAGAGAACAATTTTTAAGACAAATTCTACGTATTTTGTAGACACCCCTAGGGGGTGAAGCTAGTTTGGTCGAGTTTGGCATTATCTTATGTTCCCATTCCAGTCAAAAAAACTTTCATAACCCGCTTTTTTTTTATTCGATGCTCAGTTTTGGATTTATTTCAATGTCTTCAGATACAATGAGCGCCCTGTTATAAAGTGTCAATTGGCTCTTCTCGGTAATTTTACGTGGCAGGAAACTTAATAAAAACATCATGCAACAAATGTTATGAATAAATTGTCGGAGGAATCTGTCTTTATTCTACTCAGTACCAGATATTCTTATCGCTACATTTACCGATGCTGCAGGAGATAATTTGAAAGGAAAGATGCCCTTAGCAATTCTGATTGTGAAGCTCTGAAAAACGCGACAAATAAATGAAGTTGATCAAATAACCTGAAAATGAATCGAGAAGTTTCAGTGAAGACTTGAACTTCTGATTTCATAATATTCCAATCTGATGAGATTGGAATACTGTTTGGAAAAAATACAGCGCATTTTGTTTATATGGTAAAATTAGGTTCCCTTGGCCCTAAGCAAAAAACTGGTAGGCCAGAATAGTCAAGCAGGTCTCAGGCGTTATGTTATGCTGACTGCTGTTTCTGATGATGAAATTTTGTACATGGGCGGATCCTTGTATTGTTTACCATCCACTTGTTTTGCAGTGGACTGGATGATGTAGGTATGTATCCATGATGTATAATAAAAATATATATATAATAAACTTGATAAACATATGGAAACTTTCAAGAGAAATATCGGGGAAGTCGGTTTTTTACTAGCTTTGTCAAGGAGTGAATTCACCTTCAATTTTTGTTCAAGCTTCTTGACTCGGGAGCCTGCCGACTTTCCTATGTCCTGTCTAGAGACGGAAAGGCTAATTCTGTGAACGTTTACAGCCACTTTTCGATCCATGTGACAATTTCTTAATCCTTGCCCTATGGTTATCTTCACAAGGATAAAATAAATGTCAGCTTTCTAGACGGCGTACACGTTGAAATAAGCATTTAGGGGCATCCTATAAAGATCCTGTAAGATAAATATAGTCCCGCATTATTAAATTAAAACTGTATGCTATACATACTTTTCGGTTAATGAAAAAGTCCATGTCAATTACTTTTCACTCAAACTAAGAAAACAATTTGGTATACGATGGAGCTCGCGTCAACTTAAAAGGAAAAAAGTTTTATCGGAGAGTAGAGCTCGTAAACGGAAAAGCTTCAAATAGGAAAAAGTGTCAATAATATACCTTTCAAGATTGAAAACTTCTGTGAACAATAATTTTATTTCATTTTAATAGTCATTTCTTCTTTCTTAGTCCGACACGGAAAGCTATTTTATATTTGCATATAATTTTCATAATTTACCTAAAAATGACCCTACTCTTTGTGAAAGAGCAGAAGAAGTTTAAAATTAAATAACGATTTTCTGTCTCCACTTTGTGTCTAAAAGTTTAACGGTGTTCTCTGTGGTTTGCTGTTTGTTTCTTATTAGAGTTTCTCAGACTGCTTATTCAGTTTTCTAATAGACAAATTTAATTTCAAATAATTCTTTAATTAGAACATAAATGAGTCGTGAATTTCCTGACTAAGCGAAAAGATTATACAGTTTGAGTTGTATACATATAAATTAAATATTTTTTTCCTCTATACTATTGAATTATGTCACTTCCAGGGAATAAGTATATTTTTCCTTTGACGTGTGAAATGTTTTATTATGCTTGTTTTTGGTAACCTCGATCTCCTCGAAACTCCATTACTGTAACGTAACTGCACACGTTTTGATAGTTTAGGTAAAATAGTGATAGTGAAAGTAAAAGTAAGTGTCCATGCACTGTAAACAAAGAAAAAACAAGAAAAACTGTTTGTAATTTTAAGGTATTTTCCTTCTGGGAACTTATTAACATCCTTCTTATGATATGGCTACATATAACAGACTGGATATTGAATCGATTCCAGCGTCATAATATTATATTAGGTTGTTATTTTAGAATTCAAATACTATTGATGCTTCCATTATTGGATACAAATGGAAACTCTCTACCTATATAATTCCAATTACGATATAAAGATTCCTCTCACAGTAGCACAAAGAACACGGAAGGAATTCACAAAAATTAACTTATGCTCTTCTTGTTTGTGTAATAGTTTGTAGATAAAATTACCTATATTTTGGAAGAGAGAGAAATTATTTTTGTCGTATATACAAGCGGAAAAATCATTCCGGTAAACATAAAAAATATCTTCCTAATGTATGTAGAAATGATGGCAAATAATTTCCTGGAAATGTCCGAAATGTTATTCCTCTTCCTCTCATGTTATAGAACTTACAGTCATATAATATAAGCGTATCCATCATGTTTTCACAATGTTTCTCAATTTAGAAACAACCCAGAACAGCAGCTCTGGTCATTCTGTTAACTTCCATAATCTAAATTATGATAAAATATTATCAATGGCTCGTTCTAGGATAATATTTGTGATCCCTCCTAGTTCCATAGTTATACGGAGCGTCGACAAAGTTTCATAGCCGGTCTAGATCGTGAGCCAGCTACGCGATTTCGTCCATTTTTATGTAAAGCAAGTTTGATGTGAAAAGTTTGAGCAACTGGATTTGGAAGTTCTCCCCGATCTGCAGAAACGCATATGAAAGCTTATTTTTCTCTCTGCGGTTAGTTCTTTTAGTTAACGCATCGTTGACTCCTTATTACCGTCGGCACGAACTTCTTCAGCCTAATAATTGAATTATTAAGGTATATTTCGTTCGAGTTTTATTCCATGTTAACTTGCTTTCATATCTGAAGCTTTCTAATTATCTCGGAGTTAACTTGGAGAAATATTCCTGCCCGATGCGGTATGTACTTTTAAGGGTCTCATCGAACTTTCAAGATGGGGTTTATTGATATATAGAGAAAAAGTCTTCTGTAGATTTTTAAGATGGTTAACTAATTAGGGTGTGGTCATTATTTTTATTTCGATATAGCTTGTATCACAGCTATATCTGCACATAAAATACAATTGTAAACTAAATAATTATTTATTATGATAGAGGACATGCGTTAAAAAAATCAAGTGACAAGAATAAATTAAAATCATAATAAATTGACCAACAGCCAGTATTATAAAGGCTCATTAAGCTAACGGGGAGATCTCTGATACCATTTTTAAAGCTAATATCGACGTCAAATAACTTGTATTAACATTTTTGTAATCCCTTTCATGCCAATATCAAATTGCTATATTTTCCACCGACGGTCGATACCTTTTCTAGAAACGGCCCCAGAAATCTGCCCATTAACTTAATGCGCCTTTATAAGACTGTAAGAGTAATATTGAATTTTGATATTATCGAATTAAAAAGTTCCAATAAACTAATCTAAACCGCATATCGAACTTAGAGCTAATTTATATCAAACTAATATATGTATAGAGGTTTTTCTTGACAAAAATAGTAACGGAATACCGCCAGTACCTTTTTCATTACCACTTTAGTGAAAAAAAAAACTTTTTTGTATTTTAGCTTATAAAAGAAAAACTAATACAGAAATGTAAATAATCCCAATGGATGAATTGTACAGAATGAAAATACGAAGAAAATGTGAGCTGAAAAAAACCGATCGATTCATTATTAAGGGAGAAAACCCCCAAAAAACGAAAAAATACCCGTTTTTCCGAAAATTCGTACGTCGTCATTTTTAAGTTCTAGTGCAGGTTCGAGATAGTCGATATTGATCGGTACTTCCTGTATGCAAAACCCAGACGCTGTCAAATAATTAGTGTTTCCTCATAATTGTAATCAGAAGTTCTTCATGCCATATTTGAAGCGATGAGGCTAGATGCTCTGGAAGTCGTCCGATTCGAATTTATCAAACGGTTTTGGAAAGAAGAAGTGTTAGCTCTAAAACGGCAGTCCACATTTTCCGTTTGGTGGCTGAAAAATTGGTAAAAATTTCGGCGCAAACATGAGCGAAAACTGCCAAACCCGCGTCAGCAATCGTGGTGTGGAGTAGAACAGTATATGACTTCCCCTCATCTTCTGTTCTACCCCCACGACCACTGACGCGCGCTCGGCCCTTTTCGTAAAGTAAATAAAGAGTTCCTCTAATAATTTAGTTATTGCTTTCTAGTAGGATCACGATAATTTTATCTTGAAATATTGTTCAGATCATCCATTTTAGTTATAAGTAGGTATCTCAAAGGTTTCAAATATTTAATGGAATAATAAGAGAAATGAGTGTGTTACATGTGACGTCAGGCTTTTAAAATCATACCAATTATATTTGTCAAACCTTAACACGGTGTTAAATTGCAGTGATCAGAACGTAATTTTCTGCAAAATTTTGTTCTCCCGTGGAAATTCTGGCAGAATTTTAAATAATAAAAAGCTTAAAAAATAAAGATTGAAATGTTGAAGGAAATTGGCATAAGGGCCCGCCGCGACTACCAGACCCTCGTCATTTGATAAAAGCTGAAACTTTCTGTGCTCATTTCCCCAACACAGGTAGAAACAATGCCGCGACTATGAAGTTTGGATCATCGTGTCTTTGTGAGGTAACAGTTGAATAAAGTATTTAAAATCTGAAGAAAACAGAAGGCAAGTATACTCAATGATTAATTCATAAAAGAGTGAATTGCAGGTCAATGAGTATAAAGCACATACTAGGACATGAAGGCGCGCATACGCGCGCCCTGATCTGAAGTAATCCCCGAGTTGAAGAGATCTTCACAACTAACATATTATGCTCCCTAACATTAATATCGTACAGGCATTTTATGATAATTCTGGTAGGTGTGTATAATATTATTATTCATATTTTATATTATTGAACATTATTATTGTAAAAGGGAACCACAATCACTGTTTCCTGTGTACTCAGGCCTCAGGCCTCGGCTCTATCGAACAGGCACCTACCGTACACTCACCGTATGGGATTCCCCCGAGTCTAACTAACGAATGTTAAAGAACTCGTTTATTTCAGAATATTAAATTGATAGTCAAATTTCAACTTTGTCCATTAAGCACATTTTGAACTCTAATATCTCTAATACATCCAAGTGGTCTGCGATATTGTCTACTCGTCTCCTATTACATCTGCAATTCTTCATATGCCTAACTACAATTGTACGGTGTTGTCTCTTATCTGAATCTTATTTCATATTCTTTATCTGACTCTTAAACTGATCTGTGTCTTTCAACGACGAATCATATTAATTATCTTTACTTGAATCTTAGACTTGATCTTCAACCACACAACATAATCTACTTCTTGTTTATGTAAATACTAATCTTGATGGAACATGTTGGATTGAAATTTTTGACACTACATCCAATAACATTGGCGGCGGTGCGCGACACTCGTATTTCGAGGCTTCAACCTTTACTTCTCTGGGATCTACACAGTTTACGCGCCATCTATCGAAAGCGTAGATTATTGTATCACCATTGTATTGTTTAGAGGCCTCAACCTTCACATCTTTGGGATTTACACAGTTTACGCGCCATCTACCGAAAGATATCCCGCGTAGATGTCACCATTGTATTGTTTAGAAGCTTCAACCTTCACATCTCTGTTCTCTGGGATCTACACAGTTTTCGCGCCATCTACCGAAAGATTTCTCGCGTGGGTATCACCATTGTATTGTTTAGTCACTGTACAGATCTCTACACTCTAACATTGGCAGCGGTGCGCGACGCGCGCATTTCGAGGCTTCAACCTTGAATGTGACATCTCGATTTTATATAAGGATTAGAGTGCAATTACTACCCTGTTAGGTGGGTTCGGAGAATTACTCCATCGCCCATAACAGTTGTCATGCTGGCAGTGCCCGAAATTCCAATCGAGAGGAGCTTCCAATATCCAACAGCAGAGCCTTCCAGAGTACCAAATCAAGCACAGACACGTGTTTCGTTCTACTGGAACTCATCAGTGTGCTGCATCTGGAGTGTCTGGAGGATGCTGTCGGATGATTGTCATCGACCGGCTTTGGTGTAGTGTCTGAAACTGCAATTAACTTAGAGTGAACTTACGGTTAGTTCTTTGAACTGACCGCTAGATGTCGCTCTATTTACACCACATGGAGATCCGTGTTAATTCATGGCTTTAGAGGGCCCAACTTCCGTTCATCCGACAGCATCCTCCAGACACTCCAGATGCAGCACACTGATGAGTTCCAGTAGAACGAAACACGTGTCTGTGCTTGATTTGGTACTCTGGAAGGCTCTGCTGTTGGATATTGGAAGCTCCTCTCGATTGGAGTTTCGGGCACTGCCAGCATGACAACTGTTATGGGCGATGGAGGATGGAGGAATTCTCCGAACCCACCCAACAGGCTAGTAATTGCACTCTATGTGCTTTATACTCATTGACCTGCAATTCACTCTTTTATGTTTAAAATCTCTCCTCAAATATAAAGTTTAATTTCTTTTTAAACTTAAAGGGCATGTAGGAAATACAAAAATAGACGAAAACTTCCTGAAGACATGAGTCGTTGGAGCGTTAGTTTTTGAGATACAGGGTGTTAAATTTCTTCAAAAATAATTACTATTTTTTGAATACTTACAAATTGGCCAATCAGAATAACTCGAAATTTTTGACAGTTTTTGTACATATGTGAAATGAAATTGAAGTAGGTACATATGTACTTAAATTTTGATACTCCCAACAATACATCTTTATCCAGTGGCGGAGATCTAGATTATACGCCACTGACTTGATGTCAGTGAATTGAAATGTGACATTTTTTATAAATACCTCATGTCTTTTAGAAGAGAAAAGTTAGTTTACCGTAACTATCTATTATATTTCCATTAAACTCAGTGGCGTATAAATTATTTCCAAAAAGCTTACAACATATCCAGCTCTCAGCCACTGGATTAAAATTATTTGTTAGGACTATCAAAATCATGTACTTCAATCAGTACAACAACTGTAAAAAATTCGAGTTATTCTGATCAGCCAGTTTGTAAATATTCAAAAAATAGTAAATTTTTTGAAGAACTTTAACACCATGTATCTCGAAAACTAAAGCCCCCCCCTCCCGCCCCTTGTCTACAGGAAACTTTTCGCCTAATCTTGCATTTCTTACATGCTCTTTAAGTTAAAAAAAGCTTTGTACTTCAAAGATCTTGAGGAGTGATTTTATACACCTTCTTCAGCTTATTTCTGCCAAAGCCACGATAATACAAATTTCATAGCCGCTGCATTTTTCCTACCTGTGTTGGAGACATGCGCACAGAAACTTTCAGCTTTTATAAAACGACGAAGGTCTGGCAGTCGCGGGCTCTTGCATGCCCTATTATCCAGACGGTTAAATTATACAGGCTGTTCCAGTTTGTATGTTCATAGCTCCGGCAAACAGTAGAACAGGTGAAAATAAAAGTACTTTTTTCCATAAAGTTTTGCTTTAAAACGATTTATTTTCGCGATTCATGCCCGTATTCACAAACGATAATTTCTTAAATAATTACGTAATTAATTAAATGAGTGAGATGGAGATATGCAGTTTTTTTGCAATAGAATGAGATGGGGATAATTGATTACGTAATTATTTAGGAAATTATCGTTTGTGAATACGGGCATCAGGATGTTAAACTTTTATCTAAAAATCGTCTTTTTCGAAATTATCTTGAAATACTTTACTCAATATTATTGTTCAAATTTTCCAGTTTCATTTGGTGTAAGGGGCTAGTTACCGTAAATAAATTAAAATTGTCAAATCATGGTATATTCGACAAATATTGTTTTGAAAAACTTTAAAAAAGTACGCCAATGGATTTTTTAAATTTTAATTTTGGTGTCAAAGTGCAACTTTTTTGTCTATAAAATTTGTTTCGCATCTTGCTTCGTTTTCTAAATAGAGAAAAGAAATCCACCTAATTGCATATCCCTGGACCATATACGAGAAACATGTGGGAAAATGTTTTTTTAAAATTATGATTTTTTGATTATTTTTTCTTAATAATATTAAATAACAACATTTGAATAATTTCAACCTATACCACCTCACGGGACAAGACTGTTTAACTTGCGTAAAATTTATTTAACCCTTTCAATGTTTCTATAATAACTTTTAGTTCCACTTAACCGGTTCGTTAGAGAACCTTTGAGTCTTCAACTTCCAAATCGTCGATCCTGTTCACTTGGAACAGGATCTTTCAATTCAATTATTGTACTGTATAAGTTTATCACGTGTATGTCCTGAGGATGGTTCATAGCCCGAAACCGGTCGACAGACTATTCAATAAAGAAATCTATACAGGGTTATTCACGGTATACGCCACGGAAGATTATGGCCGTGTCTCTGGATTTTAGGATCTTTTTATTTTTGGAGTGGATAGAGACCCGGCAGAGGTAAGTTTTAAAATTATATTCATAATGTACAGGGTGTCCCAAAAGCATGAAACATATATAAGTTATGTTTTTTTAAATGGAATGCTCCTATGTTATTGAATTTTTAGATTGCCTGAGAAGAACAAAGAAGATTGGTTTTTACAGTTGGTGTTTAAATTCAGAAGTTTTTGAGTTATAAACAAGTGAAAATCGTAATTTTTCAAGTTCAAGGCCCTGTACAACGAAAACAGCTGAAGATAGAGAAAAACGGCTTACATGTCCCTATTTTAACTTTTCATGTACAAATTAATTTTTTATTTGTAATTAATTTATTTTCATTCATTCATTCATTCAAATTAAAATTTGAAAACGAGCCCGTAGGTCGAGCGTTTAAAATTTCTGGAATGTTTTAAAGTAGGTATCATTTTTATTTACCATAAAATTATAATAAGTAATGTGTCATCTTGCTTAAAGCAGATCTTTGCATGACATAAAGACATTGTTCAATAAATCCTCAAATAAAAAATTTCTTGAAGTATAGAAAAAAAATATAAACACCCCTGTAGAAAATCACAAAAATCAAAATATTGACGGCCAACACACAAGCACGAACCTTCCTTTGATTAGAGCCCATATCCATCGTTTATACTTATTGTCCTGCAGTTCCCATCAACGGTCACTAGATGTGAGGTAATTCACGGGAAGGAATGGAGGCACGGGCGATAAACTGCCTATCTATTCGGGGGTAGTATCTTCATCCTTTTTCCAGGCGCTATGTGCGTTGTTTACTAGCGGGTAGCCATCGAGGCTGAATTACACTCTTCGATCCGTTTTGATCAACGAGATATTCGTCGAGAGTGCTGTGCTGTTGACCCTTCTTTAGTAATGGCTGTCTGGATCTACAGGGTGGCACTATAGTTGCAATTTTTTAAATCTTGAGGTTTATATTTTTTATTCGCCGTTTATACGAATATACTCGTAAAATGATTAGAGATGCGTTACGAGTACATATACATACAGGGTGTCCCAGCTCATTCGAGTCGGTCTCTCTTGCTGTGGGCCAAACGATGGACTTTTTAATTTTTTTTTAAATTCAAGTATAGGATTTCTTTAATTTAAAATCATTTTGGACTATATAGAGTGTCCCATATGAGAGTGGCATGTCAAGTTATGTTTTTTTTTTTTGAATGCTCTTATATTATTGCATTTTTAAATTGTCTGAGAAGAAAAAATAAGCTTGATTTTTACAGTTGGTGTTTAAATTCAGAAGTTTGTGAGTTATAAAGTTCAAGGTAAAGTTCAAGGCCCTGTACAAGGGTCAAGATAGAGGAAAATGGCTTACATGCCCCTATTTTAACTATTTATATACTATATCCTATGATGTAGATGAAAAGTTTATAGTGGTGGTAAAAATTCTGAAAAATGATGTTTTTCAACGCTTCGCAAAATAATTACACAGACACCGACTCGAATGAGCTGGGACACCCTCTATGACAGCAAAAGTTTAAAGACAATTTTTTGAAAAGTTGTGATTAATTTTCCAACTCTCCTTTTGTGAAATACAAGAAGATTATAAGCTATAGGATATTTTAAATTTTACCCAATATATCTTCGTCAGCAATGAGAACTATACTACCTACGTACTTCTGACTACATACGTTTCTTTTTTATGACTTTTACACTTTTATGTCTCCAGCTCCTCGGATAATAAGACACCCAGATATCGACATGTGCCCTGTTGTGTTGGACTGGAATTCTTTTATTCGATTTGCTTCAAGAGTTTTACGATTTTCCCCTAAGTGGCTTCTGTCGTAACGATTAAGACGTCTGGATTGTTTCCTGTGATTTTGCCGGAAAACCCAGTTAACTGGTATATTTACTGAACTGAGAAAAACCTTTCTTATTATCCTTTCGGATGATATATTTAGGCGGTCTTATACGCCTTGTCCGGAAAATCCTTCTTTATGGATATCTCAAAGGGAATTATCTGAACAATTAGATAAATAAACGAAAAATTATTCTTAGGAAATAGAATTTGAATTTTTTGTTTCTGCTTGATTCCAGTACCTTAAACAGAGCGAATCGAATTGTTAGAAACTATTCTTATGCAACCTCTACTATGCTCCATAGTTTGGAGTCTTGTCTATTCATTAGTCGAATGATTTACATAACGAACTCCTGAATTTTACTTCTAAGACGGAATTTCTGTGTGTTCGTTAAGCAATTCGCAATTAGCAGTTTCTCGTGCTGTTATTTCAGAGAGTTAAGCGGAATTTCCATCTATTGGTTTACCTTAACAATTGTAGAGAACATCATAGCTTTCTTCTAACTCCAATTATATTTCTTAGATTTCGAGCAGAGTGTTTTAATATTTACCAAGAGGCTCAGAGTTATTCTGTGTAGGTAAATTTAATATTATAATAACATTTATGACAGGCTGTCTTAGGCAACCCATTTAACGAAGAACTAGGTAGTTGATCGTTTGGTCAGTTGCATAACTATCTTACCTGATTATTTAAATATCTTATAACAGAAATCACGAGAGGAATCATTATTACAATTTATATTAATAAAAAAATGCAAAATTTTACAGTTTTAATTAACATTTATTGGTACCTATTACAGTAATTATTATAGGTACTCGTAGGTATAAGAGATTATATAGAGGTATGGTTTTTATAAAAGGTATCATCAGGGCAGATTCAAAACAATCGAAAATTCCCGAGAGAAGTCGATTTTTGTTTGAAGAGGGACATCTTTTGACGTATAACTGTGTGCGTCACTCACTACCTCCTACACCATCCACCATCCACCCTTATGAAATCTGAAATCTTAAATAGGATGACCCATTATTGTGATATCTTGTATGGAAGGAAATTTAGCCAACCATTTAAAATTTCCAAGACATGTGATTTTTGTTTTTAAGGTGTTTTAAGGGGCATCTTTTGACCTCCTTCCCCCATCAACGACCCTTAAAAATATCAAATTCTGCCTTGTTTGTAGGTAGACCACATTTATTTAAGATTGCCTATTCCTGAAGAATTCTTATGGGTGGATGTTGGGGGCGAAGAGTTTTTTTTATATAATTTGATGAAGGTGTATTTAAAGTTTACTAAATATTGAATATTTGAATAAAGTTGACCAAAATAGTACATATTTTTTTACACACAAAAAGCACAAGAAATTGTTTATTGTTGATAATCAAAAATTAATTTGAAATTTTAATTGTTTTGAACTCGGCCTGAAACTTACAAGAAAAGTTGTGTAAACCATATACTTATTTAGGAATACCTTGTATAATAATTAAAGACAGACAGCACTGCTAAAAAATAAAACATCAATAATTTAAACTCACAGACTCACACTCTACCTGATACAGCAACCGGAACAGCAGGAGGATAAGGATAAGATCCTTTATTGGAGTTGCGTGAAGATTCCTCATTTGTTACACAATCAAACTCATAGTCAAAATTAAATATCGGAGGAGGAGTATTCGATGCCACTCTGTTTACTACCACCTTAGTATTGGATAAGACACCACTTTGGGTACCAGGAAGCTGTTGTTGAATAAAAGCTCCAGTTCCTGAATGATTGTCCGAATATGTTGTAGCATGACTAGATGCTTGACCAGAATTCGAACTAGAGACTGAAGATGTGAAAACGTGAGACTTGCTAGGTGGTGAGAGCTGATCCAATATTACGCTTTTATTTCTGTTAATATTTGAATTAAAACTCTCTAAAATTTGGGCCTTGGTATTGGATGGTACAGAATTTACCCTGGAATTTTGCACATATTTGATTTGAGTAGCTGGAAGGGAGAGTGAAGGAGTTAGATTGGTTTGTGAAGAAGCAGAAGATGTGTAAAAATATGTCCCAGATGGTACTGGTAGGCTGGTTTGCGTAACTACAGGGGTATTTGAATTAATTCTCACATTCTGGGAGATCGAAGATTGTTGGTTACTGTTAGTTGGTTGTTGAACGTAAGTAAATTGTGTTTGAGGTTGTAAGAGATTCGTGTTAGAATTACTGGATAAATAAGCGTATGACCCTGTAGTTTGGAGATTGCCCCCAACCACACCACTATTAGTTTGATAGCTTGGTCTTACTACAACGTTTGTAGGGGTAGGCAGACTGAAACTTTGAATACTAGATCCTGGAGAATTATAACTGTTACTACCCGGAAGTTGTTGGACATACGTGACAAATACGGGAGGTTTCACACTTATATTTGAATCTGTTTGTAAATTACTAGACGCAACACTATGTGCATATAAAGGAGGGGCAATTCCTGGTTGTATTTTGTTAACATGGTTATTATTTATACCTGTAAGTCCAAATTGTATTTTTGACTTACTTGAATCGGGAATTATTTGAGGGGAAACAAAATTAGTAATGGTACTAGGATAAGAATTAAATAGAGGATATAAGGTGACTTGAGTTTTATTCTGAGAAGTATTGTGGTTTACTCTCGAAGCTATACTCCTTTTTGAATTACTATTCTTGTTTACATTAATAGGAGTAATATCGTTAACACGAACATTTAATTTTGTTTGAAAATTACTACTAGAACTGTTCGAAGAAGACCCTGTTTGTACAGAATTTACCGTTTGATCACGAGCAAAGCCACTAAATGGTGCAGATGGAACAACATGTACAGGTATTTGATTTTGATATGGGTATGATGACGTTTGTATATAATTTACTGTCTGAGTGGGTATGGATGGAACAACATTGATAGGTATTTGATTTTGGTGCGACCTTTGAGACGTTTGTACAGAATTTACAGTTTGATCATGAGCAACGTTAGTGAATGACGTAGTAGGAATCACATTGATAGGTATTTGATTTTTATATGGGTATGAGGATACTACAGAAAGAAATTGTTGATTACTTGGAAATTGGTAATGAGATGCACTTTGGTAATTATTTCCAAACAAACCTGATGAACCATAAGGAGGTAATGAAATTAAAGCATTATCCACAATAACAGACTCTGGACCATAATAAGGAGAAAATGAAGTTGTTTGATATGACACTCCTGGAACTAAAACTGGAAGCTGCTTGACTGGATACTGTGAAAATCCTGTTTGTTTGTTGCTGTCAAACTTTGATGATGAAGATGAGGAAGATTGTCTGGAGTCATAAAAATAGTCCGGCGAAGGAGATGCAGGTATTTCTTTAACTATATCATGCCCGGATGCACTACTGTATGTTCTCTGTTTTTGTTGCGAATAACTTTCACTAGAAATGTCATACGGTTCAGCCGTTTTAACAAATCGATCATTATTTAGTAATACTTCTTTTCTATTTACTACATCAATTAAATTTCTTAATTGTAAAAGCCAAGCAGGTGTACCGCCTTCCCTTAGAAAAGACGTTGGATTGGACGATTGCTGCTGAGCTGGAGTGAAGTTGTTCACAAACTTTATTCCAGATATATCTGGAGCATTCGAGAACGGTTGGTCGACAAAATAGGATACTTGCGGAGCCGAATTCATCCATGCAGGCGTTTGGGGTTCTAACTCTTGTTCAGTTGACTCCAAGCTTTCAAGGAAAACTTTGCCATCGCTGGATGAAATGCTGGGTTTATTATGCGGCACTGCTAGAGACGGTGCATTAATCGATGGTTTATATAAAATAGGTTTTTGTCTTTGATTGCCTAAGTTTCTGAACACTTGCTGAATGGCGGAAGAGGGTGGGCCATATTTTTCTGCTGGTGCTGCCAGTATTTCCAATATAATTGTCAGAAACAAAAGCGTTTGCGTAACCTGGAACATAATTCATTTTCAGTAATTATTTTTGATTTTAGCGTTATTAGATACTATTTAACTAATAATAATTATAATAGCAATTCACGGAAACTTGGATCTGTTATTCTGGAATTATTAGTGAAGGACTCGTAATACGTCATAAAAGCACAAAAAATTTGTTCTGCCGGTTTCCCACAAAAGTCCACCCCTATGTTGGTAAATATTTTATTCGGCTAATATTTTGTCAACTACTATTGAAAAGTTAAGATTGGAACATGTAAGCCGTTTTCTGATATTTGGAGCCGTTTCTTCTATACACGATTTTCACGCGATTTTTTCTTTTCTTTATATCTCATGATTTATTCAATTTAACGTCAACTGTAACAACCCTTCGGACTGGATTTTCTCTGACAATCTGGAAATGTAATAATATACAGGATGTCCTGCTTAAAAAAAGACAATGTCGTCATTACTGAGCCAAGGAACACCCTTCCATGGTGAATCCTGTATATAAAAATGTTACGTTAATAGAGCATAAATTTAATTTAAAAATTGACCTATTTCCGTTTTTTTTTTATGTTCTACAAAATATAACTGAGAAAATCAAATAATTCATTACATTTGATTCACCCTGTATACATATAGTGTGTTTCACTTTAAATGGAAGTACCTCAATAACTTTTTTATTTTTCGGTGAATTTCAAAGAAAAAAAGTCTTAAGTAGATAAACTACATTTTAACCGTTGCCTAAGAACTAGTCTACGGTAATCGGAAATAAAATTTTTTTTGAAATTACCGCAAATCCCCAAATCTTCAGTTTGATCAAAAACAAAAAACAAACAAAAATCGACAAAACAACAAATTGGACTGAAAATTTTTTGAAAATTTTTTTTTTTAGATCTCAAGATTTAGAAGGATGAGTTTATTTCAAACAACTTTTTTAAATAATTTTTTTCTGAAAAAAACGTCTAGTACCTATATAGGTATGTTTTCTCAATTTTTAGCGTTTATGATCGCTCACAGTAACAGGCTATAGTTCTTTTCAACGATTAAAATGTAGTTTATCTACTTACGAGAGCTCCGGAAGTGAATAAAGATTTTTTTTCAATTCACTAAAAAATAAAAAAGTAATTGAGGTGCTTCCATTTGAAGTGAAACACACTGTACCTATGTGGTTTTTGACTACTTAATTTTTTTTCAAGTTTCCCTATTTTTAGGTCCATAAAATAGAACCGTCTTTAATTAAGTTATTAAATGTTAATATTTTAATTCAAGGTGGTACTTCGATGCAGAAAAAGTTATAAATTATTAAATGGCGCACTTTACATAAATCATGTTGTAGGAAATCATATTAAGGGACCCTGGAAAAATAGTATTTTCTGGTATTTTTAAATGACAGAGATAAAAAGAGGTAAAGTAAAAAAAATTAAGTAAAGGTAAACATCTTTAATATTGATAGTTTTAAAGAATTTGTAATTGGTTTCAATGAAATAACGACTGCGATCTCTTGTTTCAAAAATTCCATTGAACATTATTGTTTTCAAAAGCCTGTTTTATATTTTATATGAAACGAAATTTTCTTGTTTTTTTTTTTCATTGGTACTATGGAATACCAAAAATTTGAAAAACAGGAATATAATATCTGATAAAATAATGAAAATTTACTGAATTTCTGAAAATTTATACATGTATGATTTCGATTTTAATGAGCTTAACTAAATATTTACAACCCCACACCACTTACGGTATACCAAAAGCTGCCATCAACTTTCTTATTTTAACTGGGACACTGGGACTATACCAGTATATTATTACATTTTCAGATTACCTGAAAAAATGCAATAAAAATGGTGTTTAAAGTGTTAATTCATAATGAGTGATTTATGAGTTATAAACAAATGAAAATCGTAATTTTCCATTTTCAAAGCAGCTTAATTATCCTAAAAACGAGTCAAGATATCGGAAGACGACTAACATGTCCCTATCTTAACTTTTTACGTAGTGTGCGGATTAAATTTCTATACAAAGTGATAAAAAAACGAGCGATTTAAAAAAAAATGCGAAAATTAAAAAAAAAATTCTGTACCACACAGCACAGTACATGGAAATCTAAGGTAGAGACATATAAACCGTTTTCCGATATCTTTGCCCTTTTTCAATGTCAACTGTTTTGAAAATGGAAAATTGCGATTTTCATTTGTTTATATCTCATAAATGGCTCCTTACAAACTTTGGACTATAAACACCATTGTTATTGAATTATCTCAGACAATTTGAAAATGTACTAATATACAGGGTGTCCCATTTAAAATAAGAAAGTTACACTTCTACTCCCTACACTTCTACATATAAAAATGCCCTACGGTTCTCTCGCCTCACCCTGTATGTAATCAATAAAACCTGGTTTGCGAATCAGCGGTAGTATCAGATGCTATAATAAATTTTTCATCCGCAATTCATAAGCTACACTTCATATAACAGGCATGTAATGGTGCGGGGTTAAATTAAAGATTCTTGGTATCGAAATATTATTAGATACGAACTGACGCAACTTTTGATTCAACAAAATATTCATATTAAAAAAGTACAGGGTGGAAAAATAGATTAAATTTATTTAAAACACTATTAGTTTGGAGATCCCAATAATGTCGAGGTCTAAATACTCCACCCTATACATATAGCTAGAATAATAATTATGTTAAATTCTTAAATTCAATTTTACATAATTTTATTAAAATTTACTAACAACAAATCGATTTGAGTTACCAATGTAAATATAATTCTACCTAACACTTTTTATACATATAGCTAGTACCTATTCTTTTGATTGTACCAGTAGACTTTACAAGTTAATAAACCCTTTGATTTACAAAATGATTGGTTTTTTATGTTTGTTTAATAAATTTTAATTTCCTGCCACTTTTTGTCAATATTCGGTTGAGTTGTTTTAAATATTTTTCAATCGACCCCTATGGCTAGTAGCCATAAAAAGCTGTCTAATAACCTCAGGTTTTATCAGATTTTATTCAAACCTATATGTGATTTTTATCCAATTAACTTTGATCATATTTTTCCGATATACCCGCATATTATACAACATAGTATGTTATGTTACATATTATAATACAATATGTTTATATTTACCTTTAAATCCATGTTTTGTATTTATTTCCAATAAATCTTCTCAACTTTATTGTGTTTCCACATATGAACAATATCAATAATATTAAACTTTTCGTGATTGTCACTGTTGTTTATTTATTAATTGAACGTTTGGTGTTTGTCACACTAATGAAAAATAAAGCAACTCTCACTTTCATTTTAGGTAGAGCTACCTCTGCAAAAATGTCGTTATAACCCAATTACGTGGAATATTTTTTTAATGTTTTTATTATTTATTTAAATAGAAAATTTTATTACCCATTGCTTAGGTATGTGCATTTAGGGAAATTACTGCAAGTGAATCGATTAACAAATGCGCGCCTTTTTTTTACTCCTACCTAGATTGGATAGGTACCTACTATTATATTATGATATAAAACAAACATTATGGGTAAAAAGAAATCTGGTTATAATTTTTGTTATTTTTGGAATTATCCAATCTAATGTAATTCCAGCTATTAAAATCTAATAAGGCGGGACTGAATCCAGATTAGTTGATCGAGGATGAAGGTAATACTTTTACTAATAATAAATTCATCTTAGAAAACACCACTGAAAAAGATCTCTAATCTCTAGAATGAAATAAAAATCTCTGTACATACTTTCATAACTTACAAATTGTTTTTCTTGTTTCAGGTAAGATTAGACCTTTCACTTGAAGTAACCATGACGTAAGTTTTATGTAAGTTGCTTAAAAATAATCTTTAAAAATAATAGTAATAATTATACTCTGCTATTTTATTGTTGTACAATATTAACAACAGTAAATATTTTTAAGCTCATTTTTCAACTTAAATATATTTTTTATTTTTTTATTTTCACAAAAATGTTATTGTACCTGTATAGCAGGCTAAATAATTCTCATGATGATCCTTGAGCTTTGAAAAATATGAATAAAGCTGTCTACGTTGTTCTTGAACTGCTGCAAGCGTAAAAATCATCACTGACCCAAATTATAGTAGTTTTCCAGAAAACTAATCCTTAAGCCCTGGTGTTCTGGACAAAAAGAATTTATAATGTTATAATATCGGTCATATCAAGCTATGAGCACGGATTCCTGTGGATGGATGTCTCTGAATGGATCTAATAATAGCCGCAATAAATACTAGAATAAGGGAAAATTCCGAATATCTGAGCAGTACCTACTCGGCTTATTTTTGTTTTTGAGCTGTATACGATATCAGTATAGCTTTTGTGGAATATTGAGTTTCTTATTAATGTGGCGCAATTCTCAAAGCTTCCTGGAGGTCGCTATTGTAACGGTGGCATATATGTATAATAGTACTGTCATTTGCATGATCCCTCCACATGGACTCAAATATTTACCAGTGAATTTCAAAAGAATATCTTGCATAATAGTACCGATCTGAGACAACAAATTTGGTCAAATAACATATTCCTGGATCTTCTACCCATTTAACTTTTCAGGATTTCTATCCTTTAAAGATGACTTTAGTTATTCTCGTGCCAATCCTTGTCAAAACTACCTAATGTTGCTTCTAGGGTAAATAATTGTAAATAATACTTCAATTTTACCAGTTGAGTTGAAAAGAAAGTTTTCTATGTGACATATGTATGTAGGTTTTCTATATGTATTATGCCTTATTGGAAATGAACATGAACGCATAGTTCGTTGCTCTATGGATAATGCACTAAGGCGATACTCATAATAAGGCTCCGTTCTCTAGTTTTAGATAGAGTTTTTAAAGAAAGTCCCTATAGGTAATGGTAAGTAAATTATCAACTTTCGAAATAAAAAAGAGACAAATTCACATGAGCAATGTTATATATTACATAAAAGGTTCATAAATATATCGAATGATCCAGCATGAATTCTATTTACAAAATCCCATTCCCTTTTGTCTCGTTTACCAGCCATGATGTCCCAACACGCTACCATGATGGTTGCTAGTCTCGATGCTGCCAGAAGGTCCGGCGACGACGGAGTCACCCAAATGGTTGGTAGCGATCACTCCGGGGGCGGCATGGTGGGCGGCATAAGCTTGATGTCCTACAACTCCGTGATGACCTACAACTCCGTAATGACCGGCATAGGCCAGAGGAGCGGCATATGCGTGATGGGCCAGAGGGGCGGCGTAGGCATGATGGGTCAGAGGGGCGGCATAGGCATGGTGTCCAAGACCAGCATAGGCATGACCGACGTAACCTCCATGTCCGGCATAAGTCAAGGGAGCGGCGTGACCAACTAAACCTCCATGTCTTGACACGGTACCCGAGGGACCGGCTACGACAGCGGCAGTGTCGCCGTGTTGGACGTTGATGGCGGCTCCATGACCGTAGATGCCACTGGCGCTAGCCAAGGCGAGGGTAGCAACGAGAACGATGATCTAGAAAAATAATGTTATTAATAATCAAGAATGTTGCGTCTACTTATAGCTGGAAAATTATAAAATTGGTGTTATAAGTAACTTTGAATGTCCTTGGCTAATAGTTTTTTCTTCAGTCGTCCCTAAATAGTTTTCTAAGTACCTGTAGTATCTTGTATGACTAAGAAAATAATTATGAGAACATACAACCATGGTAAAATTTTGAAATTAAAAGTAGCATAATTATACTTTGTACATTGTACAGACAGAAATTACACTGTATAGACCATAAATCATGGAAAACAAGATAGATATACCTACATATTATGAGAGAAAGAAAAACTAAAATTTATGCTCATTATGAGTAGTTACAATACTTCACTGATTTTCTGTAATGTTTATACATTACAATGATAATAATTGTAGGTATCATTCATGATAATGTATCATTTCTATTACTTATACTTACTGCAGATTTCATGGTGGTTGTTTTGGTGACTGATCGATATTTTCGAACTGATGCTGTTATCTAAAATGCTTACGAATTTATAGTCCACATTATCCTTGACAACGCCCAAAATTTTATACTTCCCTAAGCTATCAAATTTATGCGATATGTATCAGTTTTTTTTATTATTATCAATTTGAATAAATTAGACAGGTAGCTAAAGCAATAGTGGTTTTGGGTTTTAATTCGAGGATACCATACGTGGGAGGTGGAATACGCAAAGTAATTCTTCAGTTCAATATGAATATAGTGTCATGAACTTCATATAATTTTTGCCATTTAAGTAGGTATGTTAATATTGTAGTTTTAAATTTATTTTCACATTCCTATCAGAATAATTAAGTAGCACCTACTATTTTATAGTTGCTCGACCTATAATACTCCTAGGAACTCGTAAACTTTTGGAATTTTGATTTTTATCGAATATATTTTTTTATTTTTTTTTATTTCAATAAAAGTGGATAGAAATGTATTTTTCGGAAATTTTATTGCGAATAGGTATACTTACCTATAAATACCTACAAAATACCTACAAATAGGTTGGGTAATTACAATAATAAATGACTTTTTATCAAATACTCAAATTCTCAAATTAATTATTATTAATCAATGACGTAATAAACGGATTTTTTTTAATAAAATTCTTGAAATAAAATTAACTATCAAAATTAAAAAAGTGTAGGTTTGCTGAATATAGGATTTAGTTACTTTCCAAATCACATGTCACATTTGAAAATTCCAAAGGTATAGTTACCTCTCTGAGGTGGTTGAAGGGGAGAGGGTTGGGGAAAACAAAAATCGACTGATTTTTTATGTTGGCTACAAAGTCGCTCAAAAATCATTCCCCAATTTCGCGCTCGAGATTCATACAATATTTTTTAGACAGCTTTATTAGTGAAATAAGCGAAAAAAATCGAAATAATAATCATAAAAATGAGGTAGGAATTTTTTTAATTAGTGCAAAGCTACCTGTTTCTTTGTTGCTAGGAGGACAAATAAATATTCATATTATCGTGCATTCGCTCTATAATGCGTGAAATAATTCGCGCACTCTGCCTAATAGACAACAGAAATGTGCCATTTTTCTTTCTGATATTGATGAAAAAATGTCAACATGTTTTGATGGCTGGAATATCTGGTAACTCTTATTTAGGTCTTCGCTTCCTCTGTGAACATTTACTTAGTGAACATTCTGACGTAGCATACCTATATACAGGGTGTTTGGTATCTAGTCGGCCAAAATCAATGGCCATATATAAAATAACATTTTAAGCATAAAAGAATAACTTTTTGTGATAACGCCTCCTTTAGCAAATATTTCCAAAAATTTACAATTAAAGCTATTTTAGAAATGCTTTTGTTTCAGTAAGTGGACGGTCAAAATTGAACGTCACAAGGTGAGGCGCGAGAGCCTTAAGGCATCCATAAATAGACGAATGATTGAACTAGAAGTCAGAAAATTTTTACGTGTAATTTCGGGTTATACCGGAAGTTGCTATCAACTTTCTTATTTTACATGCAATACCCTGAATATTATTACATTTTCAAATTGTACGAAAAATTTAATACAAAATGTTGTTTATAGTTCAAGTTTGTAACGAGCGACTTATGAGTTATAAACAAATGAAAATCGCTATTTTCCATGGGTATATCCAAATCAGCTTACATTGAAAATGGACCAAGATATTTTATCGAGATATCGGAAAACGGTTTACATGTCCCTACTTAACCTTTCATATAGTATTCTATGGTACAGCAAAATTTTAAATTGTTTTCCTATATTTTTTTTTTTTTTAATCAACTATTTTTCATCACTTTGTATAGAGATTTCATCCAAACTATAGGATACCACGTAAAAAGATATGATAGGAACATGTTTGGCCGTCTTCCGAAATCTTGGCCAGTTGCCAATGTTAACTGAATCGATTTTTTTTACTGAATCGAACATGAAAAATCTTCATTTGTTTGTAACTCATAAATTATTCATTACAAACTTGAACTGTAGGTAAACACCATTGTTATTACATATTCTCAGACAATCAAAAAATGTTTAAATATACCTACAGGATGTTCCATTTAAATTAAATAATTAGTTGATGGCAACGGTTTTTTTTCAACTATCGATGCGCTAGTAAGCCTCACTCTAAATAAAATCGTAATTTACGGGAAAAAGAATAACTTTTTTCAAGATTACGCCTCAGGATATATTTTTTTAAAAATTAAAACAGGCTGCTATGGAAATGTTTTTTATTTTCACTTAAGTATAGTGAAAAGCCAAAATGGAAAGTCATAATATGAAAAGCAGATTTTCAGCATCAAAAACAATAAGTTTTTTCAATATCACGTTTGGGAAATATTTTCAAATATTTAAAACTAAGGCTACTAAGAAAATTTTTGTTTCAGTAACTTGACAGCCGAAATCGAACATCATATTATGTATAAAATCGTATTTTAAGCATAAAAAATAAAAATTTTTCCAAAATCATAGCTCGATTAGGCAATAATTTCAAAAATGTGAGATTTTAGGTAGCGACTGTCTTATTACAGTCTTAATCTGGAAATATTCTCTTAAACGAGGCGTGATCTTGAAAAAGGCTATATTTAATTTATGTCTTACCGGGCATCCACACGCTGGCCCAACTATTTGGCGAGACATTCACCGAAACATTCACCGAATCATTCACCGAGTCATTCGTGTACAAACTTGCCGTCCACACGTTGGCGATTGCAGTTGGCTTCATTAAATGCGATTATACGTTTGGCGTTTGATTATGTCTATACAGTTACCAAACAACCTGTATATGACGCAAATACATCTCATTAAGGAATTATATTGATTTTTTACGATCGATGTATACATTTCTCAGTCCTAGCTGCAACAAAGCGACCAATTATTGTAGCCCTCTTGTCTTTTATCACCTTACAGAAACTAGCCGATACCTGTGTGATTGTTTTAATTTATTTCTAGGACTGAAGCAAAATGCAATAATTCAAATTGCTTGGAGTAAAAATATGGTCCGTAATTTGGTTTGGAGAAGTCATTGGCCCATTTTTCATCAAAGGAAACAATAATAATAGAGATGTTTATTTGACCTTACTCCGGCAAAAAATTATGACTGCAATCTTAAAACACACTGTCCTCTCTAGCTAACATTATGTAGCAAGAGGACTCATCGCCTCATTATGATGTACAAATTGGACAATTATTTTTAAATTAGCGTTTTGTTTAGTCTTGGATTGGGCGAATAGCTTCAATAAAAAATGACCTGTAGGTACAACTGCAAGGTGCCAGTTTTTAGAGAAAATGCATGGGGATCTCAGTTATCTTAAGAGATACGAAGTCGGTTGAATGGGACCAAAGTTGTGAATTTTTGTGGAAATTAGTAATCTGAAAACAAATCTGAGATTTCATCATTGATTGTCAAAATATTGGTAAAATACAAAATTTTTGCAATTTATTTTTTTATTCAATGACCAATCAAGCTAGCCGTTTTTAACCAGAACATTTTTTCAACAAGGAATCCAGAAATAATTTTCAAAGCGCTCTAGCTCTCTAGATGAGGAAGCATCGATAGTCAACTTACGATTTTTTATGGGCGCCATATTGGATTTTTTCCCTTTTTAAACGCAATTTTTCTGATTAGAAAGATGTATATCACTTCGAGTTATAATATTTTGAAAAAATCCAAGATGACGTCTATAAGAGAAAAAGATAACTATCTATTTTTCCCCATCTTAAAGTGCTAGAGCAATTTGAAATTTATTTTTGAATTCCTTGTTGAAATATGTCCAAATAATTAAGATGGCGAAAAATCGATAGTTATCTTTTTTTCTTATGGACGTCGTCTTGGATGTTTTCAAAATATTATAACTCGAAGTGTTATACATCTTGCTATCTTGCTAATCAGAAACATTAATTGCGTTTAAGAAGAAAAAGAGTCAATATGGCGCTCATAAGAAAATCGGAAGTTGACTATCAGTGCTCCTCCATTTAAAGATCTAGAGCAATTTGAAAATGATTTTTGGATTTCTTGTTGGAAAATGTTCTCATAATGTTTCTGTTAAAAATAACTAGCTTTTTTCTTAAGATCTATCTAAAGGTATCTCTTAAGATAACTGATAGATCCCCATGCATTTTATCTAAAAAGGGGCACCCCGTAAAATACAACAATGTGTAAACTTCAATGCAAAGGGAATTGCTAACAATTATGAGATAGTAATCTCCATTGTGCATAGAAACTTGAAAGGATTTGATTCAAGCAGCATTGAAACAATAATGCCCGAAATACGAAACAATATGTTCAGGTCATCCGTACACAAAAGAATCAAATGGAAAATTAGGGTCGTTAATTTTAGCTCTTGCAAAATTTTTTTTTTTCTATCATAAGTGTTTTCAAGAAGAGACCATCTTTACTGAGTTTTTTAGGTGTTTTTAAAATTTTGTTCACCATCTTCATATTTCTGTCTGTTACAATTAAGATTGTAATCACATTTACTTTTTTTTTGTAATATCATTATTGATCACAGGTAGAAAAGTATCTCTAATTATTATAATAATAACTACAACACACTGGCACCAACGAATCGCTTGGACTTCAGTAATATTGGGAGTTGTTTTAGTCTTCATTTTTTTAGTGTTGGGTTCTCCACCCAAGTTTTAACACTGTAAGATGCTAATCTGACTTGCGAGTTAGTTTTGAAATTTATTAGAAGAAATTAGTTATTTGATCTCTTAAATTATTCTATAATAAAGCTTAGATAATTATTATTATCAACTATACTTAATCCCAGATGAATGGCTATAAGGAAGATAAACCTATCATGCAGTTATACAAAAAATATCGATAGCTTAAAAGTTCGCTTGATTAATCACGAAATTTATGAGTCGTGCATATTAATGCTTCCAACAGCGAAAAGATAAATATTTACAAATGTTTACAAAAGATACGGGTTTTCTGATGAAGCTATACAGGGTGTCCCAATATTCCATGGACATGGAGCAACCACAGATTACTGAGGTAAAAAAAAGTCGCTCGGACCAAACTTATCTCTATACCAAAATGCTTCGTTTGTCCGTTAGAGGGCTTCAAAGTCTTTTGAAAATTTTAGTTTTTTTGAAATAGCTCAAAGTCGGCTGATTCCAATTCGATGAAATTTGGTAGGTAAATTTCTTATTAAAAGTACTAATTTCTGATGTACATGATAATTTGACGGAAACCCGGGAAGGGGTGAAACTACCCCTACCCTCCATTAAAATCGATCGCAATTGTTGATAGGGTAGCAGGAACGCTCTTCATGTTTTTTTGTTTGAAAGATACATCGTTTTAGATCATTTTTGGCCTCTTACAAAAATCTGTATCTTTCCGAGGTGCTATGTGATAAAATAAATTAGTCGATGATAACTAAATTTTTATTTCATTCATTTACTTTGAAATCAAATTTTCAATTGTCAGGTGATTATTTGATCTAATCTCATAAAAGATGCTCGATGTGGGCGCCGGTTTGGACCCTATAAAGTTCCATCCTGCGCAAAAAAAATGATATTAACTTTTCTTGGAACCTCGTCGTTTTGCAAACTGTTTACTGCGTTTGTAAAAAACCGTTTGCAAACACCTGAAAAAAAAACGAACTATACTAATCATCTTTACTACTATACTAGGTATCATCGACTAATTTATTTTATCACATAGAACCACGAAAAGATACAGATTTTTGTAGGAGACCAAAAATGGGCTAAAACGATGTATCTTTCAAACAAAATAACATGAACAGTGTTCCTGTTACCCTATCAACAACTACGATCGATTTTAATGGAGTGTAGGGGTAGTTTCACCCCTTCCCGGTTTTCCGTGAAATTATCATGTACATCAGAAATTAGTACTTTTAATAAGAAATTTACCTACCAAATTTCATCGAATTGGAATCAGCCGACTTTGAGCTATTTCAAAAAAACTAAAATTTTTAAAAGACTTTGAAGCTCTCTAACGGACAAACGAAGCATTTTGGTATAGAGATAAGTTTAGTCCGAGCGACTTTTTTTTACCTCAGTAATCTGTGGCTGCTCCATGTCCATGGAATATTGGGACACCCTGTATAGCTCTAGTTTTCTATTATGCTGTTAGTTTGTCTGGCATTGCAATGAGTTTCGGGAATTGTTATTATATTTATTTATGCATTTCAGGACTTTAGCTGGAATTTACAGCGTCATTTAATTTACTTCTACTACTTGCATATATTTACATAAAGTAACTCCAGCTATGCTTCTACCGAGGATTTTACATAATTTTTATTGTCTTTTTGCCGTTAAAGTGTTTAGCTATTAGGTGGGTATTGCTCATTCATTTCTTTTTCAGTTTCCTTCAATAATTTACCAATTTCTCTGTACATATTTTTCTGAGATATTATTGAAGATGTAACACGAAACCAGTCTTTTTCTCAATTTGCACTAAAAGTGTATTCTCTACTTTTTGAATTGTGTAATGGTGATTTTAATACGAATTACAATCACTGACAGCTCGGCATCTTTTTTTGAAATCGCATTGAAATGCTATGAATTATTTTCATAATCAACACGAATTTGGATACTTTGTAGATTTATCATTTGAGGTTTTGAGGCACCAGATAATCATTAAGTACGCACTTAAATAAATAAAACAATGCAAATCATGATAATGAGGTATATATTTACAAGTCGATATAAATAATAATCTGACTGAGTTTTATTTAAAGTCATCCATTTGTACCGTTTACCACCCATTATGAGCTAACAGTCTAGCGCTATGATGCGCTACTGGATAACCATGAGCGGCGACGATACCATGATGAGAAGCTATTCCATGATGAGCAACAATCGGGGCGGAATGAGCTACGACACCATGATGAGCAACAATTGGGGCGGAATGAGCTACCACACCATGATGAGCAGCTACAAGTGGAGCGGAATGAGCTACAACTCCATGATGAGCAACAATTGGTGCGGAATGAGCTACAACACCATGATGGGCAACAATTGGGGCGGAATGTGCTACAACACCGTGGTGGGCAGCGACTCCATGATGAGCAACGTAAGGGGCGGCATGAGCTACAACTCCGTGTCCGCTGGTTCTGGCGACGGTACCTGATGGTCCGGAGATGACAGCGTCGGTATCAGCGTGTTGTACGTTGATAGCAGCAGAATGTCCGCCGTGGTGGGCAATAACTGGAGCGGCGTGATGAGCGATGACGGGGGCAGCATGATGAGCGATCACAGGAGCGGCATGTACGTAAGAGGCGGCATGTATGATGGGTGAAGGATGGACAATTGAAGTTTGTTGGTGAGATACTGACACAGATGATGGGGCGGCCACTAGCGCGGAGTGAGCTAGAGCTCCATGGTGGATGTTGCTGGCAGTGGCAGCAGCCAGGGTTGCTACGAATACGATGAGCTGTGAAAGATAAAAATAAAGTTTTAACTGCGATTAATTCAGATTAACAATTAAAACGGTTTTATAGTTCTTTCTCCCGTATTTTTAATAATTGGGATCTGATCATGAGATTATTTATTATTATTTTTAATAAAATATATTTTTGTTCAATTTGATGCTCTTAGAACAATGATTCTTACCATGGAGTTCATTTTTGGTTCTTAGTTTGGTGGTTGCTCGAGACTGTCGAACTGATATCGTTGTTTAAGAAATGGTTGCATTTATACTCAATTCTGTCCTTGCCAACGCCTAATTTTTCTTAGCAGATATTCGCGAACGCTTCCGTAAACTCAACGCAATTTATAACTAACTGGTAGTATTTAATTTCCCAATTTGATATTTGCATAAGAGTGGTGAGTTATAGTAGCCGAATACGCCCGATTAGTGATTAGGATTTATTTCGCAATGTGAGCAATATGAGAAGTATTGATAACCTTCTAATAATTTTATGAATAATATTAGGTGTTTGCTTGGCATTAGGAATTTATAATAATATTCATTGGAAAATAAAGATTTTTATGAGTTAAAAACAACTGAACTATTATTATAGGTATATTATAATACTATAATAATTCATACCCTCTGCTTTCTTAATACATATTCGCCTTATTTTTTATTACCAGTGTGTTTTCCTGAACACACATGTTTTTTAATTATCGGCATTAATTATAATAGTTACTTTGAATGAATTTGAAAAAAAACTAAGGTGTATGGGTGGATGGTGCGGTGGGGGAGGGAGTGATGTAGCTTTATCATGTCAGTTGTAGGTACGTCAAATCCTGTCCCCATTCAAACAAATATCGACCTGTCTCGGAAATTTTTGATTGTTGACTTAATTTCAAAGATATCCACCCTGGCACATTTTCTTAAAACATCATCTTGAATATAAAAAAAATATTAGAAAATTTAGTTCTGAAGAAACCCTATTTCTCCGCAAATCCGAGAAAAAAGGGGCAGCCAAAAATTTCGGTTCTACATTTTCATTTGGCTGTCTTCTGAATCCGCTCTGTCGATTTTATCAAAATCGTTGGACTTTAGAGAAACAATTAAACAAGATGGGTTTTGGAGGATACAAGACCATTACTACGATCAGCAGGCAAAATATTTTTTCAGGTTTCTGAAGATTCTGGTGTGGCGGAGCCAGGATAGTCTCGGTATTTTTTGACGCAGTTCACTTCATATGTTTCTGAAAACATAAATCTCCCCAGTGGCTTAGACTTTTTTAAGGAGACACAGTCATTTTTGATATTAAGGGATAAACGTAAACGTCAAGCTAAACTTTTCCTCTGATAATGTTTTTAGTTGTAAATCTGGTCACATTTCTAATGGAAACACCATTCTGGTGAATTTATTCAATAAGAGGGTGAATCAAAATAATAATTGTTCAATATTTAAGTACCATAAAAGGAAAAATATTAATTTAATAACTCTCCCATTTAATTTGACTAGTGCCTGATTCATAAAAATTTCAGAAATGAGAAAGTAACTAAGAAAGAAAATTTATTAAAAAATATAATGATAATTTTTAATTAACTAGTCCTCATACTGTTTACATTATGTATATTTTAAAACATTTTTTAATGCAATGAAAAATATTTTTCACCTATTTAGCGGTCTTTATAGGAAAACTAGAGGCTGCTAGGCTGCTAACATAATATTATCTCGTCACCTATTTATAATGATACTGCGGTGAGGGTCATTTTAGGAGATAAACGCCCTATACGTGAACCTTGGTACAGTTAGAAACATTGATCCTGAAAATCAAGATATGAATGACAGCATAATTGATAGGGCTACGATAAAACTACTTTTAGCCGAACAAGTCAACGCCTTCAAATAAACATGATTCAGCAGTAGCAAGTTATGAAACAGACGTATAATGATTCTATGGGTAACGGGGATTTTTTTCATCGCTACTTCTCAGGATTATCTCATCTTCTCATATGTTTTAAATTCCTTTGAAAATTAATTGATATACATTCACTTTTGTTAGAAATTTTTTATAATCCAAAAGTTTTATTTTTTTAAGTCTTTAAATTCTTTAATAAAATCTAGAAGGTTATTTTCTTATTTTTCTGTCATCGTTTCTTCAGCAGTTCTTGTTACGAAACTCAATTATGACGCAGTTAATTGGATTTTGAAGGGAGTATTTGCCCTAAGATACTTTTATTTATAAATAATAATAAATAGATGTAGGTATTAATAATTTATGAATGATGCCCGTAATCACCAAGGGTTCCTGTCCTGTAATATCACGAAAATAATTAAATAAATCGGATGGAAATATGCAGTTATATCTTATATCTTATGCATTAGAATGAGATGGTAATATATGATTACGTAAATATTTGAGACATTATCGTTTGTGAATATGCGGGCATGAGTATTATATTATTTATACATTTTAGGGTTAATGAAGTTATTACCCTCTGCAAAAAAAAATACCATCGGCCTTTATATTCGTAATTTTTTCCCTTTACAATAATTCATCCATTAAAATAAATTAATGCAAAAAAATCTACATAAAAATGTAAACAATTTGTGTTGAGAATATATTTTTTTTTTAATTATTACAAATCGAAAAATCTAAAGAAAACTATGAACGAAAGTCATATTTAGAATTATATTTTTAGATCCACATGAGAAATAAAAGAAAAATAATAATAAAATAAGACATCAAGTTGTAACAACTCTTTTATCCCAGAAGTATTCCTGATTTATGCACTTTCTTTTCCTCTTTTCCTTTCATCATGTGATATAGGTACATCTTGATTATGTAAATATAATAAGAACTTCCTGGGAGTTCTAATTATAAACAGGGTGTCCAGTTTAAGTGGCAGAACATGGACATCTTAGAACCGGTAAGAGATACGGTCAGTTAAATTGCAGAAAAGTTGCACAATTTTATGCTTATTAAGAATCCTTAAACAAAACTTATGGGAACTTCAGACATTGCTGAAATATTCCAAAAAAACTGAAAAAAAAAACTATTTTAGCCATATATTCTTTATTGTTGAAAATTATTAAATAATTTCTTGTAGGTGTAAATAAGTCATCAAAAGCTATCAATCTGACATTACCAAAATTTTCTAAGCCTTCTAAATATCTGAGTTTTTCATAGCCAACTTTTGTTTTCCTTATGGCCTCTATATTAATTTTTTTTTGTTGTTCGGTATAAAAAAATCAGGGAAACCAAAAATGCATGAACATTAGAAAAAAAAACTCAAAAATGTTTTCTTCTTTTTTCGAAAAAAGACAACTTTTTATACCGAATATCATTATAATAATTTTAAAAAACCATAAGACAAGTAATATGACTTCATGTTGAAGTAAGTTGGGCTAAAAATTAATTTTTTTCTAAAAAGAAAATAAAATTTCACAGTTGGAGTTTAATCTGAGTAGCTTATGAGTCATAAACAAGTGAAAATCTCCATTTTCCATTTTCAAAGCAGTTCACATTGAAAACGGCTCAAATGTATCGGATAACAGTTTACATTTCCTTATCTTAACTTTTCACGTGGTATGCTATGATGTGGATGAAACTGTTATATAAGGTGATGAAGAATTTGATAAAATTTATGAAGAATCTGATAATTTTCCTATATTTGGAGCCGTTTTCATTGTAAACTGCTTTGAAAGTGAAGAATAGCGATTTTCACTTGTTTATAATAACTCATAAGCTATTCAGTAAACTCCAACTGTGAAAACCATTCTCACTGAATTTTCTCAGACACTACAAATGTAATAATATACAGGTGTCCTATTTAAAACAACAAAGTTATAGGTATGCCATACAGCGATATTGAGCCACCCTGTATTGCTGAATATAATTTTAGGTTACAGGTCTCTCCAAACTATAAAAAATTTTTCTCACATCTTTTTTCTATCTCGAACGGTAATTGACATCAAATGTCTTATAGGATTGATATAAATATCCTGAAATCATTTCTAATGAGGTTAGGTATAGATGGAAAGGAAATGAATATTTTCGGACTCCAGCTTAATGCAAAAATGTTAAAAGGTTTATTCATCCAATTCAAAATCTATTTTCTTAAATCATCCAACCATTTATTTACAAATTCAAGTAACATAAATTACAACGTTTCTACACAAATCGTCAAAATTACCATCGACTAGATCCAAATTACCATCCTACACGACCTACATAGGGGGCAGAGTAGGCGGCAACTCCGTGAGCGCCGTGAAGTCCAGAACTGGTCTCGATGCTGCCTGATGGTCCAGCTACCACGGAATCGCCCAAGTGATTAGTGGCAACCACTCCTGGGGCGGCTGCGTGATGGGCATAGCCGGCGTGGGAAACAACACCCTGGTGGGCGGCATATCCGTAATGACCGGATACGACGGGAGCAGAGTATGCTGCAATACCATGTCCTACAAGACCATGTCCTGCATAACCATGTCCGGCATAAGCAACAGCTGGAGCAGAGTAAGCCAAAGCAGGAGCGGAGTAAGCGACAGCTGGGGCGTAAGCCACTGGAGCTGCATGAGCAACAACGCCGCTGGTTCTGGCAACAGTTCCGGAAGGTCCTGTGATAACGGCATCGGTATCAGCGTTTTGGATATTGGTAGCGACGGAAGCGGAGTGAGCGGCTACAGCTTCATGGGCTACAAGTGGAGCGCTATGGGCAACAACTTGAGCGGCGTGATGGGCATAGTAAGGTGCAGCATGGGCAGTGACGATGGGGGCTGCGTGAGCTAAAACGGCGCCACTGTGAGCGGAAAGTCCAGCATGGTCTTCGGTGATGATTTGGCCACCTGGTTGGATTGATTCGATAACGCTGCCTTCAGGTCCAACCACTGTGGCCCTGCTGCTTGGTCCTTGCAGGACTTCGGCATGACCAGCAGGAATCACACTGGCATTGGCAATTGCCAAGCAAGCAATGAAGATGGCCTGGAAGAGGATTCATTAAATTAAAAATATCCGCTATAATATAACCTGAGACTTATTAAAGGTGGCAATTATTTTTCTAAGAATGGTTTAGATAAACTCTTATTACTTTTATTTAATACTAGCTAGTCATAGTTAAACTGAAATTAAATGAAGTAAAATTTTATATAACGATTATGTATAACGGAAAATGTTTGTATGAAGAACGATAACTACAATTAAAACATCCCCTGTACAGTATACTTGGAAATATATCAACAAGTGCAGATTAGGTACCAATAAGTAACCAAAATAATCAATTTTGATTTTCTTAGGTTTCTTAGGGGTAATAAAATAGAAATATAAATTGTTATACTTACGATGGTGTTCATGTTGATTGATAGGAGTTGGATTGAACGAGTGTATCAAACTGATTCTTGTTCTGGGACATAAGTTCTTTTATACAAAAGAACGTCCTTGCCAACGCCTAATTTTTTGTGTATTATCATAATACAGCATCTGCAGCGGCTTCCGTTAAAGATCAACGGCTAATCTCATTGCTGTTAACCAGTTCAACATACTTGATTTGTACCTCCTTTTATGTGTATCGTGATTCAGATTTCTTAAAAATTAGTCGCAAATAATAGCTCTGTCTTTGTGTTCTGATTAGTGAATAAATTATCTTCACTGAATCTGAGCACTTCAATTATTATTGTTAATATCATCGAATTTATTTTTTACACATCTAGATAATTTTCTAACGGAATTCCAATTTTTTTCATGGATAAAAATTTCAAGATTCTGATCTTGATACTCTTTTAAAGTATTCTACGTTCAAATAATTTTTTATGTACCTACCTACTTATTTAAAGTAAGCATCAAATTTTTTATAAGCCTCTTAAATCTGTTCTTGGAATTTTTTTAGATAGATATAGGGTTAAATTTGCAAAGCACCTATACCATTTCCTATAATGTATTTTTCTGTAATAATGTGTAAAAACATTTCGCTTCAATTTAACACCCTGGTTAAATTTGCATAACCTCAGGCAGGTATAAGTAAATTACTTTTGAAAACAAATACTAAAAATATATTTTAATTAGTTTCATAATCAAGTTATTTAGTTTGGAACAACTTTATGCAAAGTATACCCTGTAATCGCACTATGAGCTCACCAACTTTAAAAGATATCAGAAACTTTAGTGCTACAAGGCCTCTTAGGCTAAAAAAAAAACTCTGATATTTGCAGTTAGTCTGTACATACTCAAATCTGGAGTAAAATTGAAATTACATAATTTTATTATTGTACCTACGTATATTCAGAAAATTCCTAACAAATAGTGAAACATTAAAATCATATTTCTGCCTTAATCCTTATTAACATTATCATATTTTTTTGATCAAGTAGTAGGTTCACTATACTTCCCCAGACAAATAAAAGCTTAAATGCACTTCAAAAAACTTGATTGGAAATAACTGGGCTGTCTAATGCAAAGAATAATAATAAATAAATTATTTCAGATCTATTATTTCTATGGTTGTTTAATAATTTACTGACAGGAAGCAGATACATGATTTATTGATGTCTTAAGATTCTCTTAGTAGAGCTAATTACAACATTGCTCTGAAATACCTACTGTTGAATGATTAATATATCGAGAGCAATTTATTGCTCGATTTATTATTTATGATGTTCCTCAGCTATTGAAAATTAATTGCACTGTGAATTTAAAGGATAATTACCTAATAATAATAAATCTTCCCAGTAAAATTTTTTTATAGAGGAGTATTAGTAATTTATAGAAAAATTATTATATGACTAGCCCAAGAAGTTAAAATTCGACAATTCTAACGGGTTCATAAAATTTACCTGTTTTTAAAAAAATCCCACAATAATTTAAATATTTGCGTGTTTAAATATTTTTTGTTCTATTAAATTGCTTCGCTTAAGTGCAAAAAATAAGATTTATAATTCAGTGTGACCACACCATAGATTTGTTATGCATCATTAAAAATACAGTGGTATATATAATATGCAAAATAGCTATTTTACAATAAACTATAATAATATCATATTTAGCATACATTAAGTATTATTAAAATTTCAATGTCATTGACTGGTTCTTGCGGAGTAACGAAATCACATCAGGAGTTCAGTTACTGGACACCTTCGGATCAGTTACGAACTGAACCTGCATAATTATGAAGAATTTTTTCATATTTTCTTTTTGTTTCAACTTATTATTTTTAAAACCCGTAGTTTATAGTGGTGAACTTAATTCATACTAAAATCTACAGGGTGTTCCGGTTTGGATGTTTCTAAATTACAGCTCCAGCAAACGGTAGAACATGTAAAAATAATTGTATTTTTTCCTCTACAGTATTGCTCTGAAACGCTTCATTTTTGAGATACTTATGCCCGTATTCACAAACGATAATTTCCTAAATGATTACGTAATTAATTAAATGAGTAAGATGGAGATATGCAGTTTTTTGGCAATAGAATGAGATGGAGATAACTGATTACGTAATTATTTGGTAATTATCGTTTGTGAATACGGGCATTAAACTTGTTAAACTTTTATTAAAAAAAAGTATTTTTCGAAAATAACTTAAAACCTAAATATATTTATTTTACTGAATATTTTTGGACTTTTACAGTTTCATTTGCAGGTTAGTAAGGGGCTAATTTAGCCCTAAATAGATTAAAATAATTAAGTCTAGTGGCGTCCCAGTAAGCACCTTAACGAATTTTACTTATTTTGAAAAAAACTAAAAAAAAAAAAACGTACGCCAATAACTGTTTTTTTTTTATTTTTTTTTTCGTCAGACTTACAAGTACAACTTTTTTGTCCATTAGATTTTTTCTCCGTTTATGAAAAATAAAATAAGATAATAAATTCCCAAGTTTAGAGGTTAAGAAACGTTTATTAAGGGTTAAATTTTGTTCTTGTTGTTACATATTATTTCCAGAATTAATTTTTCCCTCTGTTTCCTGTGTGGTCCAGAGATATACATTTACGTGTCTATTTTTATGCCAACAACAAAGCAAGATACGCAAAAATCTAATAGACTAAAAGTAAAAAATAAAAATAAAAATCCATTAGCGTACTTTTTCCTAAAGTTTTTTGAAAATTATATTCGTTGAAGCGCTTACTAGGACCGTACTGAACTTGATGATTTTAATTTTTTTCAAAGAGCGATCATTGGTCATAACTGTGTAGGTAAGACAGTTGTTCCACTCAGGTAATTTGGCTTCGAGAACGAACTCATATAGCAACAGACACGTTTGTAGAGGGGGGCACTGCACTGAGTTGTTGGTATGCGTTTTGGCTGCCTGGGGTGTATCCTATGGCGCAGGCCTAACCCACCGTGCATTTTTATTTGTTTTGATTAAATTGATCCTTTCACTAAGATTAAGTATCGGAATTGTCCTTTGTGTTGTTGTCCTAACCTGTGACTATAATTTCCACCACTAACTCACAGCGCGGCATCAACAAAATGGCATTCATAGGTCATTCATCCCAATATGTCATTCATCTCTTGTCAAACTAGTAAAAGGCTATACTTGGACGGTTGTGATTGGTTGCTATAATGGCAGAATTCAATAACAAAAATTTATCAATTATTATTAATTTATTACACAGTAACGGGGCCATACCTTTTTAGTCACTAAAACTAAATGTAATTTTTTGGAATTTACCGGAATTCAAATTCGTATATTATCACCCTAAGTTGTTATACAGGGTGATTGATTGAAATGGGACATTATAAATATATGGAGAACGAAAAAAGAAATCGATTCAAAATTTTGGTTACGGCCATAATGACTTATGATCCTTTGAATAAAAAAATTTTCAAGATCACGGCATTCCAGTTATATCGGAAATGGGTACTATCTTTCTTTTTGTTTTTTGTAATGGGATGCTCCATATACAGGGTGTTCCTAAATACCAGGTACATAGGTACGATAGGAGGTATATCTTTGGCTTATTTTATACCTAAAAGTTTCTATTAACATAGGTCCGCAACCGCTTCTTTGCTGATCTACAGGATGTTGAAACTTGAAGACTTTTTTTCTTTATAGTTCCTTGAGGTTAGTCAAACTTTAGTCAAACAGGCACACAACGTCATCACAGCTTTAATTTTTAACAGGCGATGCCGACAAAACTGTCAAAATTAATGGAAGTGAGAAACTATTAAAAAAAAAAAGACTGAGCATGTTGTAACATTTAAAAAAAAAAATTTTGAGGAAATTGTTTCTATGGTTTTCTTGATAATGGTTGCATATGCAAAAAAAAACTATAGGAAACCAAAAAGTTCTTAAATAACACAAAAAAATCGCATTGTATTTTAGAATTTACCAGCAGCGCATTGCAAAAATGTTCAGGTGGAGAAATGGGGGCAAGATGGGAAAAAATCACGGAAAAAATCTCATTGTAGATTCTCATAACCATTTGTTCATGCTCAATGATGTAAGCTACTATATTCCAAATTGGAGCTAAATATCTCAAAAATTGCAGGATCTATAAAAAAAATCTCTTCAAAAAATTTCATCGTAAGTAAGTTTCTGTTTACTGTTTTTCCGAAATCGCTTTTTTAGTATTGTCAGTTACTGCACGTTATTTCGGCCGTGAGGTATAGTTTCCATTTTTTCGTTGAACTGGGGTGGAACGAACTCATCTTCATTGAAGCTAAGTCAACGGGTGAAAAAAATGTATGTGTATTAATTAAATTAAAAAAATTGAATTATATTTAATTATAAAATTTAATTTGATATTAAAGTATGACATTAAAGAACTGAGTTAAAAGAGTATAAGTAATTGAACTCAAAAACTTACAGCTCGAAAATGAAAAATTAAAAATACAAGAAAGTTTACAAGACGCAAAATTCACGAATTTCAAAGTTTAATAAATTCTGTTTGAGTAGGAGCTGACGTATTGTTTTAGCTAAAAAAATTCAAATTTATAAAAAAAAATATATTTGAGAATATTTTTTTGGCTTTTCTCAAGATTTTAGTTTTCTGAAATATACTTTGAGCTTTCATTTCAAGCTTCGAACTCAACAGTAACTTCTTTCATATAAAGTGGACTTTACTCCCAGTTTTTTATTTTCTTGTTTAGAGTTAATTGACAGCCGAGCTTTGAAAAAAGCTTTGAAATGTTTTTTTATATCATACTGCATGTAATAAAAGTAATACAGAATAAAAATCAAGTACTTAATTTGTTTAAAATAATTTGGCAAAGTATACTTTAAATTAATTATAAACAACTTCAGCGTAGTAATAAATGAGCTAGCATAGGTTTTTACTTTGTTTTTTATAAAGAAACTTTACCCCTATTTTTGATATCACTTCAGGTAGGTATATGAGTTCGGTGATATCAAATCTTGAGCCAGGTAGGAAGGGCTATAAAACTTTGAAGTAAACGGGGAGAGCTACCTCTCGAAGTTGTCTCATACTGACGAACGATTTAAAGGGAGCTTAAAATTTTTTATGATAAGACATCAAAGTAATTCATAAATACTATAGTAAGAAAACAATGTCGAGCATACCTAGAACATGAACCTTTTATGAAAAACAAAAATTATTTTCTGTGAGCTCTATCAAAGAACCACTCATTATTCTGGTCTCGTAATTAAGATTATGTATCTACATAGTATTAGTACCTCCTTACATTTTTGTGACAAGTATTTCAAACAAGTGATTATCTAGTCTGGTGTAAGAACAATGCCGCTCTTACACCAAGTTCTTGTTATCAGAAGATCAAAGTTAAAAGTTAAACGTGAAACGGACGTGCTAAATTCAAGGTAGTTGTTTTCAGTCTATTTCAGCGCACATACCTTATAATGACGTCTAAGGTATGACGTCAACCATCCCACGATAGTATTTTATTTTTCGCCAATTGTCAATTTATTTAAATTACCTACCTTATGAATTTTTATTATAATATAATAAGAAAGAACTGCTGGTAAATGCGATTTTACTTTACATTATTTGAAACAATAAGAATCGTGCGATTTTTTATCTTCTTTTATACTTTGTTCACTAATTTCTCATATCTCTATAATAAATTAACTTAGCTAAAAAAGAGTAAGATTAAAAGAAAAAAGTTAATAATATGTTCTAGAGCCTAAGGTGGTCGTTAAGATATCAAATCGGTCATATAGCAAGCCTGTCTCCTAATGCGGGTAGATTTGAAAATTATAAACCACAAGCTCAGATTTTAGATTCTCCATAAAAATCATAAGATGGAGATTTTTTATATGGTTTTAATTATTATTTCCTCGCTAAAGTCGATGTTTGAATAAATTACTTCTCTAATACCTCTAACCTGGCATTTTAATTGCTCCTAAAATCTGAATAGGTTTCCGAATCTAGATTTTACTGTAGGACACATCTAATATTTACGATGCCTGTTAAAATATTTATTACCATTATCAAGTAAAGCTCTTTAATTCTCCTGAAATTTATTGAAGTGTTTCTCTAAGGATTACGAGACAATTTGAACAATTCGAACTTACTCTGTACCTATTTATATAAAGCCACATCGGCTACATCGTCGTGTGAAAATCCCAGGATCATTCATATACCTAACGTTATTACATAATGTTTGTTTCGTTTATTAAACTCTTTATCATTGGCTCAATCTAACAGCATAGTCGATTTGCTGATGGTCAGTTCATCAAAGTCTTGGTGAGGCGGGATTCTCGCCGAGCTTTTTTCTTTCTAATTTCAAGTCGACGTTTCGGCACAGACCAATGTATAAAAAAATGACCCGTAGAGCCTACCATACATAATAATGGACTGGAATATGAACTGTAGATGGGCTCAAGTCGGGAGATGCGAATTGATCGCCGCTTACGTGAGAGTGAAATTAATAGTGGCTGCTGAAAGTTTGATGACCCTAAAGATGAGCCAGCAAGGTCATTGTCAAACTCTTCGTATTCATATATAAATAGGGATGAGCCGCTATAATTATTGGTTTTGGTTTGGAGAAGTGGAGAAGGCAACAGTTCGGCACAAGATGAAGGTCCTGGTAAGTACATTACTTATTTTAAATATTTTTGAAAATTTTATTGAATTGAAGAGTACATTTTGTTCTTGTTTAGTTTTCTAATTTTACTCTCGTATTACATAAATTTTAAATAATAATTATTATAGACATTTGGGGTGTATCAGATTTTTTTATCAAAAAAATTGCCGTCATTTTTGCCTGGGAATTTCCCATAATTTTGTACTTTGTCAGTGGGAATTTACAATGAATATTATAACCTTTCAAATTGAAGGTTTGAAAATTTAACTCTGCATAGTTTCCGACTAAACGCATACTGTAAAAAAATATCATTACTTCTGACACTTTTATGATGTTTTCCATAATTTAAAAAACCGTTGTTTCAATGATCACTTCTCTAACCGAAATGTCTATTAAGTTGTCCTGTGATTGATTCTTCAGTGTTTATTTTATTTTTTTATTTTGTTGATACTTAATAAGACGTCTTACATTTCAATACCGGATTTCAACTTTTTTAAAGTATTTTTAAATATTTAATTAACTTCGCTCTTCAAACAGTTTATAAATGATAATAAAATAAAGAAATGATACTATCTAAGACACCCTATGTTGTTGAAGGGTGCCTAACTTTTTATATCTAACTACACCTGTAACAATATAAATTCATTAAACACTATTTTCTCCCTTCAATTATTATTGGAGAGTCAATCAAGTTGCGAAAACGTATGGAAAGTCATTAGATCTGAGAAGTATTTTATTTAATAATAATCAAAATGCTTCAATTGAACCTACTTAATAACGTGTTGTGCTTATTTTTAACAATTACCTTACCTTACCTTTATGCATGGGAATTGGGAATTATTCTATTAAATCAAGAATAAATAGTCCTGGAAAACATAAAGAATTTATAATTTTTGCTGTGACATCCACATAAATTATATGATTAATTATAGTATTTTTTCATTAAACAATTCAAAGTCCACCCCAAAGTATTAAATTTTTATAGAATTATTAGTTTTTACCCTGTCTGCAGGTTAATTTTAAAAAAAACTTCTTTTCCCGTGTAAGTTCCTAATATATTTTCGATTGAATCTGAACACCAAAATAGTCTTACACAACAAAAGAGTATAATAAGAGGGTAATCGATGATAATGACATTATCATCATACCCTGTTAGCTGCCGACTGTTCGGTGATAAAAGTTGTGACTGTCAGTTTGATGTTCAGAAATTTATCTGATATGGTTCATTATATTCTCCCCCAATATACCTCATTCAATTTCGATTTCATTGATTTACTCGTTGCTATCAATTTGATTACCAATTGCTTATTTAAAGAAGGAAGATATTTGTGGTAGGTAAACTGATTTATAAAAAAATACATTTTTTTTTCTTGTTCATAAAAGCCTTGGAATTTTCTGGGTTATAAACAATGATTGTTATACAACCAATTGGCAATTAATAAAATTTGGGGAATTTTCGAACATTGAATTCAGGCAACTACTTAACGAATAATTTAAATTAAATTTGACTAATAATAATTATTGGAGTTGTCGATTAGGGCAAACAAAAAAATTAGAAAAGAATATAGAACGTGAAAAAAGAATATGCAAAGAAGCAGGGTTGACCACTTTTAACTACAAAAGTCATTCAACATTTACTTCACAATTCCATCTTTTTTTAACCAAATTTAATTCATGAAAGATCCGCCTGACAATTATTAACATCCTTAAAATTAATAAACAGGATATGCGTATAAAAAATTGTTGACTTATTTATAGCAGTAAATATACAATTAAATATGAGATGACAAAAAAATCAACCCAATATTGTTTTCAAATAAATATAAACAAAATTTATTTTGTTCTACGTGAATTTTTGCTACGTGAATTTTGTTAAATTTTTAAAATTTATTTTGTTATTGAAATGTAAAAAAAAATTCAAAATTCGATAAATAATTCAATAAAAATCAAAATATTTTTGGTCTAGAACTAACTAGCTTAGCGAACCTCTTCAATTTGCAATAATAAGCCTCCAACAATTTTTTAATTGTTGATGACTCACTTTTAATTTAAATTCGTTTATAGCATGCTATTTTTTTTGCAAAAACAATTGTATTATTATTATCTCCAATAATAATTATTAAAGTACCCCCCTCATAGTATCATTTAAATTTTATTGAATGGCTGAGAATAAAAAAAATTAAATAATAATAGAACAGTGATCAATTTAAAAATTAAGATACCTACTTTTTTAATATCAATTTTTTTATGCTTTTTATGATTTCTTAAAAAAATTAAATGTCCTTTTATTAAAAAACCTAAATCAAGAGCTGGCAGTAGCGTGGCGGTTTTGGCTGCAGACTGTTTAGACGTTGGCGCTGCCCCGTCTGGGTTCGAATCCAACTCGTCATGGTTTTTTGTGTTCGTTAATTTAAATATTTATATGATATAAAAGTGTATGTGGCAATATAAGCTCAATTTCGAAGACAAGTGACCAGAGTGGAGCGACTATGTCTTATGTACACAGTAAAGACCGAAGCTCCTTTTTTTGTTAAAAAAACCTAAATCAATTTCACAAATTTATTATAGAAATCTGAAATTTTAACACTGTAGCGATATTGAATTATCCAAACCTTTGTTGATTTTTTTATTTTACACTCCCCTAAATAGTAATCATAAAATGTCTTCATTTTTATTATTTATCAATATAATTGTAGCTCAAGATCAGTAGCACAAATTATACAGGGTGAGTTTTTTTTTTATCTTGAAATTTTCAAATATCTGGATAATACGGTTCATGATCAAAATTTAATCATTCCAGAGGAAAAGAACATTAACTCAAGCCCCTTACCCGAGGGGTGAAGGGGAGCATTCTTCTGGGTATTTTTCGCTGCAAAATCCGAATGTGCAACCAAAAAAACAGGGTTCCTGTTTAAGGTTTAAGATTTGAAACCCTCCTCCCCTTCTACAAGGAGTGGGGACGTGGGCTTAATATTGCCGTAATGTATTTCCCCCTGCATCGATTAACCTTTGATTTTGAATAATTATTCGTGCTGCTGCATTAGTTACTCCAAAAACTTGAGAGTTTCAAAGTTAAAAAACTCATCCTGTATAGATATCGGTACTTTCAAACAAAATCGAAAAAGTGTCCTGCTATTAATATAACAAAGTTTATTAGATAAACTGCTAATACTGAGGTATCCAGAATAATTGGAATTAGCAAAAAAAAATAGAAAAAAAAACTCGTACATTTACAACATCTCTTATAGCGATTTTTATTATAATTTTTTATTCTCTTAGAACTAAAGACCTTTATTAAAGGCAATTTCATATCATCTTGTACTAAATTTGATAACGTGTGTCTAAGATGTGATAAGGTAGAGACCTATCTGTCTCCTCCTCAAGGACATCTCATTTAACTTGTTATTCCAAATGTTGCAGGTGAATGTTTTTTGTTTCTACACTTGATAGTCACCCACCCGAGTTCAAATCATAATTATCCGTCTTGCTAGAGGCACGTAAATGCGGTTTAACCGGCATGAAAAAGTTTCCCATCAAATTACAATAATTGCAATAATAAAACTGTACCTTCAGATCGAACAAGTGTATTAAAGTTTTTTTTTTTATTAACTTTCAGGAAGTATGCATGATACTTGGTTTAGCACTACTCGTATCTGGAAGCACTTTTCATAAAAAATCACAAAACAATCCCGAACCATACGATTATCCAACTCCCCCAAAACCTCACTTAGTTTACGGCCCACCAGAGAAGTCTTACTTGCCACCACCCAAACCCCATACCGTTTATGGTCCTCCACAAAAATCGGCACCCTATCCAAAGCCCCACACCAATTATGGTCCCCCACAAAAGTCTGCTCCACCTGCCAAACCACACACCGCTTACGGTCTTCCTAAGAAATCACCTCCTCCACGAAAGCCCCAAACAGTCTACGGACCCCCTCAGAAATCAGCTCAACAACCAACTACCTTCTACGGCCCACCCAAGATCGACACAAGATACGGACCTCCAGCGGTGATAATCAGTAAATTCAACCAACACGGTTTCTCTTTTGGCACAGCCGTTAGAAAAACCCCACAAGAAACTAAAACACATACAGAAGAAGCAGTAATATCCGGACCATCCGGTGTGATCTCGACGAAAAAAGTCTCAACGTCCACAAGGACTCAGTCTGAAGAAAATCCTCATTTTCCAGTACTTCCTGAAGCTCCTGCGATCCACACGGATTCGCAAGTGTTCGCTTTACCGGATCAAAGAAGAGCTCATAACTTCGTGGTAGTTCCTTCAAGGAGTGGACCTGTCAGACAACTGGCCTCTTCCCCGTATGGCTTTGTGCAGGCTGGATCCGGACTGGAAGGACATTACGTGCATGATTTTTCTGAACAATTGTATGATGATGGATCTTATAGACGTGAGCATAAAGCGAAATGATCTAACTTAGGTGCCATGGAATAGATAATTCAGTATTAAAGACTTATGATGATAGTACGAGTACTTCATTTTATAATTATTAGTTTGAATTTTTTAATAAAAATAAATTTTCTGTATCTGCTATTTTGTTATTTTCAGCACCTGTCAGTATTTGAGTATGTACGAGTATTACATCAAAAATGACGAAATTCCTTTAATTTTTGTAGTTAGTATTTTATTTAAAATATAAGAATTGCTGAAACATTTTTTTTTTTACTTCTACAAATTTTTACCACTTCTGCAAATGAAAAATAGGAATAGAAATCAATGTTTTGTAGATTACTTACTAGTATTGGTATAATCTTTTGATAGGTAGATACTTAAAAAAATTTGTAACTAAATTATTATTGTAATAATACTAAAATATTTTTCAAAAATCTAAAATAACAATAAATATTATTAACATTATTGGAGCAGGATCAGTTTTTCTCAATAACCACTAAAAACAAAATAATAAAATATACTGTTACGATTGGTTTATAGAAGAAACAAGAAAAATGGTTTTGTGACAGTCTCAAAAAACTCTCCCACTGAAAGTTATACATTTTTAACATACCTTTAATGTTATAAAGTACATTTATGAGGTAAAATTGTTTTTTTTATTCTTTATTTAAAAGTAAGTAACAATTTCTTCAGGACAGTAATCATGTACAATTTAAATTATAAAACTAGCAGACAAAGTTTCGTGGTCAAGTTCAAAAATATAAAACTATTCATCTGAGAGATTACTGCACGAAGGTTATTAAATTACGTTAATTATTTTAAACATACTGACCATATCATTAGGCGTTATACATTCTCTAACTTACCTGTTTACGGATAATTAGTGCGTGCTTTTGATGTGCGAGTTAAAACCACTAAAACAAATATTTGAATTTCAAATTAATATTCATTATGTAACCTAAACTAGACTACCGCTATTTGAATAATAATTAAACAATGTATAAAGTCATTATAATTCATGGTATTTACTGCAACCGTAAGAGATGTCCACGCCTAGACTAGTTGTTTTAGTTCCCATATAAGATAACGACTAGAGTCAAGGTTCTTCAGCATATGAATAGTTATATTTATTGTTCAGAATAATACGACAAAAAATACGGTAATCAGAGCATATCGTTCAAATTTCGTCATCCAATCTATTTAATGTACAGGTTTCTCGGGAATATTTTTCCTAATTTTGATAAATTGGGATTAAGGCATAAACATGTAAAACAATTTGAAAGATTCTGTTTGACGAAATAAAATACGAGCATATACTAGTAACGATGCCTATTATTCACGAAAACAAAAATGTCAACACGAACAAGTAATTTTACATTGCCCATGTGGCCGGTAGTTTTAGGCCGGGAGGCACTGAACGCTAAGCGAACCGACTACCAAACTGCTGGATGCTGAGTTGGGCTGAGTCGGATCAGAGCAGATGCAAAAACGAGTGGCATGTCATTGGCGAGCTGTGATTGGTCTCTACCCGGACGTAATGAAACAGCCGAGCTGTAAATGGCTACTACTCGTGATATAATATTTCTTCCATCACGCATGTATAATGTAGAACGTACACCATTCTTTAACTTAAATCACCAGTGTAATGAAAGTTTTTATTTAATATTCCTAGAGAAAATATTATACTCTATGTAACTGTAATAATACGTTACATTAAAAAATATAATTGAAAATGATTAGATTAATGACAAATTTAAGCAAGCAGTTTTTCCAAAACATTAAGTGCATGGGAGAGACAGACTAACGTGGACAGATAGCTGGCCCAAAAATTAAAACTGATTACAAAAGTAACATGGTTGGAGTCAATTTATCCAATATGGTAATTTTTAAACACAGAACTAACATGAAAATACGTAGATGGCACTTAGCCCTCTTTTCACAGCTGCTAGACTTTAGTCAATAATATGATCACAACAAACCGTAGGTAGGTAGGTCTTAATGAGTATAAAGCAAATCAATAGCCTGTCGTATTGGAGTCGGGTTTTAACCCATTGTCCTGACAGTTGTCAAGTCTGGAGCGCCCGAAAACCCAAATAAAGAGTTTCTCGACTCAGGCAGCAACACACATCCAACCAGACTACCAAAAGTACGGACGGCCGTTTCGGTCTCATTAGACCTCGTCAGCGTACTATATTGGAGAGTCCGGAAGGATATGAATCGCTGCATGAATCGAAAACCCTATATGGAATCTCATTCAGCCGGTTACCAGTGACCTCGAGACAGAGCGACATCTATCAAGAGAAACAACAGGCTCCCAGCCAGACAAAACTCCAGTGTGTATTATGGGTTGCAGACACTCCAGGGGCTACGAGACTGACATCAGAAATGCATATTAAAAAGCCGAAGTATACTCAAAAGTCACAACAAACCGTAGGTAGGTAGGTCTTAATGAGTATAAAGCAAATCAATAGCCTGTCGTATTGGAGTCGGGTTTTAACCCATCGTCCTGACAGTTGTCAAGTCTGGAGCGCCCGAAAACCCAAATAAAGAGTTTCTCGACTCAGGCAGCAACACACATCTAACCAGACTACCAAAAGCACGGACGGCCGTTTCGGTCTCATTAGACCTCGTCAGCGTCAGCGCAGACCCCTGGAGTGTCTGCAACCCATAATACACACTGGAGTTTTGTCTGGCTGGGAGCCTGTTGTTTCTCTTGATAGATGTCGCTCTGTCTCGAGGTCACTGGTAACCGGCTGAATGAGATTCCATATAGGGTTTTCGATTCATGCAGCGATTCATATCCTTCCGGACTCTCCAATATAGTACGCTGACGAGGTCTAATGAGACCGAAACGGCCGTCCGTGCTTTTGGTAGTCTGGTTGGATGTGTGTTGCTGCCTGAGTCGAGAAACTCTTTATTTGGGTTTTCGGGCGCTCCAGACTTGACAACTGTCAGGACGATGGGTTAAAACCCGACTCCAATACGACAGGCTATTGATTTGCTTTATACTCATTAAGACCTACCTACCTACGGTTTGTTGTGACTGTTGAGTATACTTCGGCTTTTTAATAATAATATGATCGACTGTATACAACAAAAGATGAAAATAATTAATGAAAAAGCTATTCCAATAAAAAATTTCAGATATGACGTTGCTAGTTGTCATATAACCATGAGAAACAACAAAAATTGGGAGGCCCTTTTTTGTTTCATCTGTTCCAAGATGGAGATACTGTTCCAACGCAAGCGATACGCTGAGACTTTTATGCCAATTTTGCACTAATTCGTATCGAAGAAACGGCAAGTTAAGCCAACTGAAGACCATGTTTATGTGTTCCGAATGCCAAATGCAGCTAGTTATTGTTGGAGACGGAAATTATTTTTTACCTTTCATGAAAAATTTGCGATTTTTGTAATATTTTTTCTTATGTGTACTTATTACAAGGGTGAACGTTATTTTTATAATGACCTAGGTAGGTACTACATATTTTGCTGTCCAAAAATTATTACTGTTCCTTTTGTGGATCGTTAAAATGTACCTACAGTAATCTCCGAATGGTAAGTAATATGCCTTTAAGGAACATTTCATGTTTCGCTAAAAATTCAAAAATGAATATGAAAAATGAGATAAACTTGTTTTTTCTTATAAATATTTCAAATTTTGCCAAGAAAGGGGATAAACATGAGTGTGGTGAAGTTCTCACTCCTAAGTGCAAATTTTTATTCAGACGGAAATCGTTTCTCCACGATTTGTCCACGTTTATCCATACAAATTTTTTTGTTCCCCCTCAAAGAAAAGTTATGACCAAATTTTAAAAAAATTACGTCAGCTAATGCGAATTTTTATACAATTCAAATGGCATTCTTCGTAATTTTTCTACGTTCGTAAAATCAAAATTTTCATTTGCCCTCCTCCAAAAAAAGTTACGAAAAAAATTGACAACAGTACCTACCAAAAGCGAATTCTTATAAAATTCAAACCGTATTCATTTGGCCACGATTTGTCCACGTTTATCCAACCAAAATGTTCGCTTGTTCACCTTTAAAAAAAAGTTATGGCAAAATTTAAAAAAATTGACATTAGCACCCCCCAAGAACATTAATTTCAAACGACATTCGTTTGTCCTCGGTTTGTCCACGTTTGGTATTGGTATTGGTATATTGAGGGTGATCTAGTTACTGCGACCTAAAAGATCTATTGTATCCCCTCTACTGTGCTTCGCCTGGTGTGGAATCCCTTTAGCGAAGCACCCTCTCCAGGTCCGTTTCCTTAAGAAACTTCAGGATTTTGAGATTGTCCACGTTTGTCAACCAGAAAATTTCGGGTGGACAAACGTGTAAAAATCGTGTAGGTACAAACAAATAGCGTTTTTTTTTTTATTCGTGTTATAAGATGCTGCTGTCAAATTTCTTAAACTGTTCATAATTTTTTTTGAACGGAGTCAAAACGAATTGGACAAAAGTCCAATTCGCATTTGGTGCCGCTGTTAATTTCTTTAATTTGGTTGTAGCTTCTTTTGGAAGGTGGCTGTATGGAAATTTTGGTTAGATAAAGGTTTAAAAATTATGTACAAACGAATCTCGTTTGAATTTTTTTTTAAATTCACACTAGATGCTGCTGTTATATTTTTTAATTTCGTGATGACTTTTCTTTTAGGGGTAGAGAAACGAAAATTTGGTTGAACAAATTTGGTCAAATCGTGGAAAACGAATGCAGTTTGAATTTAATAAAAATTCGCACTTAGGGGTACCTACTTCTCAAAACCATAAACATGTCAATTTTTGAATGGGGTACCAAAATTGACTTGTGCCTCAAAATTCGTGCAGTGATAATTTAAAAACACCGAACAAAGAAAGAAATTTTACATCTATCCACAAAAGAAAGAAATGAAAACCGGTTGTTTCTCACTCATGAAATAATTAACACCATTGCAACATAGTAAGTGAGATATTATTTTTCACGCATTTAAAAATCGATTAACCTTGACTAACATAATTATTATTAGGAAGGCACCTGGAAGAATGCTTTTGTTTTTACCAAATATCCATTATCTTAGATATGCTGTTTTTCCAATAATTTCCAATAAATTTAGGTAAAACACGATCTACTGTAATGTTTAAATGAAATTAGAAATTATGTTTCATAACTGTAGTAACAGTAACGATAACATTTATTATAACTAATCGTACCACAGCATTCGTTGTGGATTAGGGATCGATTGTATGTTCATTTACTTTTTTCTCCAGCATAAGCTTATTTAAGAAGTTATGACTGATTATGTGTTAAGAGAAATGACAACACTGAACTGGATTTCTTTAGGAAGAAAAATAGTGCGCACGTATACAGGGTTATTATGGTAATTGGATACATTCGTTTGGTGATCTGATAAAACAAGAGGTAAGGAGTAAATTAACCCTAACATGCACTATACAAAACTCAAAAAAAATTTAATATTTTGTCGAAATATTTCTGGATTTTTGTTCTTTTTTATTTTTAAATTTTCTGTTTTTCTTTCAAATTTTCACATGATCGAAATACTTCCGTACATTTCCTATTCCAAACAGAAGACCATAGTGTTGGACAAGTATTCCAGTGGAACAAATACAAAAAGTTAAAGTACTTTTTTTTTAATTACATTTTTTAAAGACATTTAAATCTATTTTTTATAAGAAAAATTGAAACTCGAAATATCTTGAAATCTATTGAGTTTTGTATAGTGCATGTTAGGGTTAATTTATTTTACCTCATTTTACCTAATTTTTTTTCCTGTCAGACCGTGTTTCTACGCCACCGTATGAGGGTAAATCGGTGCAGTCTGTTGTCTTCCACTCTGAAAAAACCAACATCTGGCGCCCCGTTTTTCTTTCTATTTATTTTATCTTTCTGACATTTTTTTATGTATCTTGTAGTTATCCGGCGATTTTAGATCCTCAGGTTAGCACCTTTTCACTAGTAGGAGAGGCCTTAGCTCTTTTTTTATTTAAAAAAGGAGGGAGCATCGGTCTTAACTATGTAGGTAAGACAAAGTCGCTCCACTCCGGTAACACGGGATTTCGAGCATCTTACTCATTCACCCAGCCTCAAGTATGCCATTTAAATTTAAACGTCGGTCGCTTGTTTTATTTTTCACATACATTCGAAAATGCATCCGAAAAATAACACGAGCCGGTGAGTTTCGATCTGGTGGGCTCATGTTGTGGTTTTGTAGAACATTTATTGCAGTTATAGCCTTTGTGCATTTTGTTGTGTAGTTCCAGGACCGCGGGAGGCCTACCCCACATTTGACCCCGGAGACTGCTACGATTGGTTTCATAGCACTACTGCATCAAATGTTTCTTCATTGTGATTTTCGTTATATTATTTTTGTTATATTTAATCACAAGGGCGATTGTGCAGTGACTGTTCGGATCCGAGCAGGGAAATTAACTAACTGGAACTGGAATGTTGATTTCATTTTTATAAAAAGGAAACCTATACTGTGTTCGCCATTTCTTAAATATAAATTATCTAACAGAGAAAATATTTATTTTTTACTTTATTTTATGTAAAATATACATGCACTGCAGGGGAATCTCTGTGACCCCCGGGGAGTGGTGCATGAACGGAGATTAGATTAGATCTATCGTGAGTGGGCCATTGTGATACCTGCACTGCGATCGAAGGTCTATTGTGGCTCACATCTAGTCGTGCTACATTAACCTCATCAGGTCCGCCTCTTTGAGGAATCTGACTATCTTGACTATTGCTAATGTATCCAGGTCCTCTGGTGTGAGAAAGTCTCTCCCGAAGGTTGGTAGTCTGGTTCTTTCCAAAGTGGGGGCATTCAAGTTGGCTTTGAATTGTTGCCGGTTTTGTTGCAACGCACCCTTTGGAATGCTATTCCAAAGTGATGCGGTTCTGCGTTCTATACATTAAAGAACTCTTTAGTAGGGTGGTACGAGGTGTAACAATCTGAACCTGGTAGGGGCTCGACTTGAGCTTTTGAGCTTTTGTGGCTCGACCTGTATTTCTGCCCGGCTTGTTCTAGGTGGGATCAAACGGGCTATGTCTTTTGAACACTTCCCATAAAAATATCGATGAAACAGGCTCAAGTCAGCTACTTTTCTTCGATATTCGAGAGTATCTAAATTTTTTGTCAGTGTCGGATCCCCGATCAAGTGTATGGCTCTTTTCTGTATGGAGTCAAGTATTCTCAGCGCATGTTTAGAAGAAGCATGAGATCCAAACATGTGAATAGTACCCGCAAGGATGGTTGAATTTGAGCCTTGTATGAGAGAAGAAGCTGTTGAGTTGTATAAAATTTCTTCGTGGGGAAGAGTGTTCCAAGTTTTTGAGAAGCACTAATAGCCAAACCTGCAACATGATCATGCCAAGACATGTTCGCTTGGAGACTCACTCCAAGTAAACGAAGAGATGACGATGGAGTAAGAAAGTGTCCATCAGCCATCACCATATTATCTGGCTCCATTTTTACGAATTTGAATGAAGTGAGCTTAGTTTTTGGATATAATACCTAAATAGGTAATAATTCTACAGAGTTATACGTATAACTTTTAAATGCACCTTGTTTCTTCTTATTTTATAACAAGAATTCAAAGAAATAGCTTAATAATTATTATAATGTTTCACATTCCATAAATCATGATATAAGTAGAAGCAATATCACTCCCTTTCAATTAAAAAAAAACAAGCCCAAGTTTCTCTGACTATAAAATGCAATAAAAAATTATGTTTTAACAAAAAATTTTATTTTAAGGGAAATGTTTTACAATATTTATTATTATTAATCACATTGCCAATACACCTTTAATATGTTTTGCATATATATATAAAGCATTTAAGTAATGTTATATCCTTCTAGTTACCATTATGATCGACTCGCCAAAGTTGCATCAGATTCCAGCTTTTGAAGTACTCTTTGTAATTTTGCTTTAAAATGATTTATGCTCATTGACAAAAATAGGCGTAGCCAAGGTTTGTTGGGGTATAAAAGGCGAAACTTTATTAGATAGAGCAAGCAGAACATTTACCTAAGTCAAAGCTACTAAACCAAATACAACAATCATGCACAGTCTGGTAAGTATAAAATTTTGCAAAAATATAATAATTAAGTAGTTATACTTAGGTTTTATTGATAAGAAATCTAATTTACCCTCAAATTTTGATAATGGTACCAGAGCTACCGAGTTTCCGGTTTGATTCATCATCGAGGTCTCCCAGTTTCTGGTGATTGACGCTACTATAAGATTTTCAAATTAATGTAATAATGGGATTAAGCTGATTTAGTTCTTCTTTGTTCATGATTACAGATTAAACAATAAAAATGTTTATTGAAATTATTTTTTGAAAATGAATATTTCATCATAGATGCTCTTTATTCCTTTTGGGCTTCACCATCTGTTTAAAAATATAGGACTTCAGTAAAAAGCTTGTTCTTCATTTACTTGGTGGGTAATAATAAATATACTATAATTTCTCCGAAATGGCTTTCTTAGTAATTTGAGCTACTGCCAACAATTTTGATCTGGAACTATAGTATACATATTTATTATAATAATTACCCATCAATTATTGACCCACCACCAAAATTATGATTTCTCCACAAAAAGCATCTAAGATTCTATTAAACAAGTTAACAATCAATAAATCTTTTATCCATTCTCTAGTCTCTTTGCTGCCTCGTACTGGCCGCCGTTGCCGCCGCCACTGCCTCCGTACTACCTCAACTGGGTGGCCCAGTAGACGGTGCTGCCGTAATCACAGGACCATCCGGACAAGTCGTAAGATCAGGAGGTTTGGTGGCTCCCGCTTTGGCCGGCCGTCTTGCCTTGGCAAGTCCTCTCGGTTTGGCAGGTCCTCTTGGCTGGGCAAGTCCTCTTGCATTGTCCGCCCATGGTTCTTTGGCCGCCCTCGTCGCTCCTGGATCCGGATTGGAAGGACAATGGATTCCTGATAATACTGAGCTTTTATACGATGACGGTAGCTACAAACCCCAAGTCTATGGATTGTAAGTTCGACTGAAATAAATATAAGCAAAGAGAAAAGGTGAAATTTTTGTTGGATTATTATTGTTCAATAATGTATAGTGAAAGTATTAAAATTTTGTGAAATAAATAATCTTTTGTAGCATTATGAAGGCATTTTTATTTATAAATATTGTACCTGGACTTTTCAAATTTTGTTTTTTCTTAAGCTGAAATCTGACTTAATTCAATTGATGAATAAAAGTTTTCGTGGTGCTCTGTACAGGTGCTTTTTGCTATAGTATCTGACGGGTTAAGGTAAAAGTAAGACTCTAAATATTAACAAGTAATTTTTGCTCGAATGTCAAATCATTACCTGGATGTGAAAATATTGAAATTGGAAAGTTTTCACCAAAGAGATCTTTTGAAGATCCAGACCTCTTAATGACTTCAGAAAACTAGAAAGTGGTATCGGTAGAGGATACCTTTGCCATGGAAATAAATCGCCGAATTTTTAATTTTGATAAAAATATTCAAGGTACAGGTGTAAGATGGTGTCTACCATCTACCAGAAAATTAACAGTATTTTCTTCGATCTTATAGTCTACAAACGTAGATTAATAAAAAAAAAGCTTCTTGTTCTTTGATCACTTTTTTATTAACTTTTTTATAAACAGTACAATGAAAGAAGGAAATTTTATGTTTTCTATACAATTATTGCTAAATTCCAATTGCTCCTGAAAGTGCATGTGTATCAATAATTCATTTCATTACCATTTCTCGCTTGCGATACTTCCTCTGCAGTCGTCAAAGAATGCATGTATGTGTGTGTTAATATGCATTGTACCTTGCGCCAATCTTATAAGTGACAAATGTCAAGGGTAGCACTAGCACAACATATAGCCGCGCAACTTGATCTAGATCTAGATAATCGTCCTGCGTCGGGCGTTAACATTGTCAGCATGTAAACCTGTTCCTGTATTCTAAAGTCCTTCCGCTTGCCCAGATGCTAATTGCCTACACACATTGTACCACTAACCATGCAGAGGAGGAATTATTGGCACTCTTGGATATTTGCTATTTTTCTATCTGGTAGTAGAAAAAAAATCTATTTTTGATAGGTACGTTCTCTGGACCGCATAAAAATTTTAGATTTTTTTATAGTTCATATTTTTGCCCACAGTCTTATAAATTTGATTATGTGATAATGATAATAAAAAAAAAATAGAATAAAGTGTAACCATTTTTATTCATTAAAAGCAACACCTCTATTTAACCCAGTCATTTTCAAACCAAAAAGATCCGCAGCTCCATGTTTATGTTCAAGTAGAAAATACATAAATGACATTTTAGAGCAATTCGGGTAGCCAGTTGCAAGGAATATTGGAAAAATGTTGTTCAAATTTGAACATCTACTAAAACCGAGACCATCGACAAGTAGACCAATAATATTTTAGATCACAACTGCAGTCTAGTCTAGAGAATCTTAGATTGTTACAAAGTTACAGTTTTCGTCAATTGTTCATACAAAGTCATCATGGCAAATGAAGCACGATAGTTCCATCAACCCCAGAACTACCATTTCTGCGAATTTATATTATTTTCTTATTTTTTCTGGACAGTGTGCATTTTTCATTGATATCCATCAAAAAAGACCGATATTATTTTACTAGCTAAGGACCTGAGCTAACACTATAGAAATTGGCTAGAAACCAAAATCAAGATATCGTTTCATAAGATCTTAATAATATGATGGCTATGTCATTTCAGAGGATGATTTTGATAAGTACCTACTTACTTGGCAATTAATGTTTTTACAATGGTACTCGTATCTTGCTCTTGTTAACAGGTATCTTCTAATTTATCCTGCATAGTTTGATGACGATGCAGACAGTCCATGCTTTAAGTACGATTATAGAGGAATACTGAAGAACAGTAATTTCCAGGAAGACTATGAGCACGTTAATGCATCCAGGGAAAAATAGTTTATTTTGAGGTAGTGAAACTTGTGTCAAGTTTTATAAGACATACTCTCTTTTCTCTACTATTGCTTTTGCACGTAGTTTTAGTTCAGATTGCCAGGCCTGGAAGCTCTTTTTTGTAAAGGGGTAGAAAAAAGTAAACAACAGTAACATGCCTCACACTATGAGGCAATAAAAAAACATTCATAGAAAAATTTACCCCAGATGATGCATGCCTTGAATCAGGTAATGGAGGATGGAATTCTGCGTAAGGGGGATCTATCAGTCTGAGGAATATATTTTTTGATCACTTCACATATTTATGGGGCATTCTACGCTAAATCGGAAGATTTGGAAAATTTTGATTTTTGTTGAAAAATTCTTTTTTTAGTTTTCGCGGCATAACTTTGACATTTCTCAATATTTTTATTTTATACCAAGAGGTTATTTATTATAATTTAGAACACACAAAAGGAAGAAAAAAACGGGTAAAAAAATTCATCAATGGCGTAGATACCTACATGGTATATGACCCCTTTTTCGCTCAACTACATCTACGCCCTTCTTACAAAAAAAACTGGAGGGAATATTCGAAATTTCCCCCAGTTCATAAGTAAATTGAGCCTAAGCTTCATCATACCGCAAAAATTAGCTCATTTTTTCGGTATATACAGAGTGTCCCGTAATTAGCGTGCAATACTGAAACAGCAGATTCTATTTTCAAAAATATGAAAAAAAGTTCCTATAAAAATAGGTCGAGAAATGCTTCCTAAGGGGTCTACAGCCCCCGAAAGGGGAGCCCATGAAGATGGTTTTTATTTAATACCTCCGAACCCGTCCAAGATAGAAAAGTGAAATTTTGGGAATTTATCAAACTTTTTATGGCCAATAAGATGTAATTACAACAATTTTCAAAAATCTATTAGGGGGGGTCAGATAGATGAAGAGTGAGGTTAAAACCACCCTAACTTTTTTTGTACGTACCTCGTGCCAGGATTTGATATCAGATTATGAAATGATAAAGTTTTTTACGCAAAAAAGGTCGTCTTGTTGAATTTCGATAACATGCACTGTTTTTGCTTAAAATCGATTTGAAAATTACCTCACATGGCATAAAAATTCATAATGAAACACAACTAGAAAAAAATATTCAACGTAGGCCATATGGATCACGGGATGTAATAAGTGACAGGCTGTTTGGAAATTGTGTTTCACACTAATTAAGTAGAAGAAAAAGAAAATTTATTGAGTACTGTTTTGTAAAAATGGAACATTTCACTAACCAAGAGATAGCTGACATGCACTTCGTGTATGGATTCTGCAATGGTCGTGCTCTGGCGACTGAACATGAATACCGACGACGATTTCCAAACCAAAGAGCTCCTACACGTCAAATGTTCACCCGCATACATCATCAACGTTTAATGGAAAATGGCAATTTTAAACGTGCTCGGGGTCAGGGGAGACCTCATCATACGAATCATGCTGTTGAAAATTTTCGGTCCGACGAAAATCCGCGATTAGTATGACGGAAAAGCTTCCAACGTAGATTTTTGGTGAATTTATGGGCTGGAATAATAGGAGATCAACTAATTGGACTCCCCAATCACCTAAATGCGAATGGTTACGTGAACTTTCTCGAAAACAGTCTCGGTTAACTATTGGCAAATTCCGTTGAATTTGAGAAACATGATCAGCATGGTGGGGCCCCAGCTCATTATGCGCGAAATGCCAGACAATGGCTGAATGACAACTTTCCCGATCGGTGTATCGGTCGTAACGGGTCCATAGCTTTGCCAGCCCGATCTCCCGACTTAAACCCTCTAAAAATATAGCTGCCAATGAAATTAAACGGAACCGATTCCAAATTTTGAGCGCTTCTAGAGCTCTGAGTCGTCGGGCCCGATTATGCGTTGACCAAAATGGAAATCATTTTGAGCAGTTGCTGAAGTAAAAAAAAACTGACCTGAAATTTTTTCTCTGGTTGTGTTTCAATATGAATTTTTTTGCCATGTAAGGTAATTTTCAAATCGATTTTAAGCGAAAACGGTGTATGTTATTGAAATTCAACAAGACGACCTTTTTTATGTAAAAAACTTCAGCATTTCATAATCTGATATCAAATCCTGGCACGATGTATGTACAAAAAAAGTTGGGGTGGTTTTAACCTCACTCTTCACTTGTCTGACCCCCCCTGCTGGAAATTTTTTAATTTTTGTAATTGACTATTATTGGCCGTAAAAAGTTTGATAAATTTCCAAAATTTCACTTTTCTATCTTGAACGGTTTCGGAGGTATTAAATAAAAACCATCTTCATGGGCTCCCCTTTCGGGGGCTGTAGCCCCCTTAGGAAGCATTTCTCGACCTATTTTTATATGAACTTTTTTTCATATTTTTGAAAATAGAATCTGCTGTTTCAGTATTGCACGCTAATTACGGGATACCCTGTATTGTTATTTTTGGATATAAAATAATAATTTTAAAAATACCTATGTGATTTTGTATAACTTTAGTAAATGATATCGAGTTACTTTAGACTCAATTTACTTAAAAACTATGTGGAATTTCGTATATTCATAAGTATAACTTATTTTTATTTTTATCTACAGAGAATCTAGCGCTGATAAGTAATATCTTGTAAGTCCATGGGAGTAGAAGCTGTAGAGCGAAAAAGGGGTCACATAACCCTGTATCTACGCCAGTGATGAATTTTTTCACCCGTGTTTTTCTTAATTTTGTGTGCTCTAAAATTATAATAAATAATCTCTTGGTATAAAATTAAAATATAGTAGGATAAACTTTAAAAAGTCAGATGTGACGTCACACTAACCGTCCGAATTAATATTTTTAATTTCACCAGAAAATGTCAAACAGTTAAATGTCAAGTTGTGAACGAGCGTAAATTATTGAAGGAATCATTCAAACAATGAATTGAAGCGCTTACGTCAGTTTGAGAGCCACTGACAACTACATAAAATTTATTCACGTAATGACATTCTATCCTCTGTGTTGTGCATTTAATTCTCATTCAAAACCAATGTTGACGTATACTTATTTATGCGGGATGGAGTGTTTAGACAAACTGGACGGTTACTATAAAAACCACGTATATGAAACAAAATAAATCGAACTATCAAAAGGATGTGTATTCTTAATCGATACGTATGACTTTTTAGACTTTATTGGACTATATTCAGAGTTATGAGGCGAAAACTGAAAAAAAAATTTCAACACCCTGTATCTTTTTTTTTCTAAGCTTTTCTGGGCATATGTTTATGGGAACTTTAATTCATTAAAACAGGTCTTCTATAAACTGGTGAAGTCCTGCTACAAAAAACTGACTCACCCTGTATAGAGTTGATGAATAGATTTAAGTCCACTTTAATCCTGAAATTGTTTTTACTTTGTTTCTATAAGGTAATATTATCATCAATGGCAATCTCTTCACATCGGATATTCCATTAGGTTAGTGAGTAAGTCACAATTTTAACTTGAAAAGTACCTAACTCAAGAAAAATTTTGTCTTGTATAGGAACGTTTGCTCAACATTTATTTACTTAAAGGGAAAAGAAAACCCTAAGAATATTATTTATAAATAAGTACAAATAGGTACTTTAAATTTATAAATTACTTGCACAAATCTGTCAATTGAAAATATAACCGCTTCTATCCGTGCAGAAGGAGTGTTAAACATTAGGTAAATCCAACACAGAGCGAGTAGTTACACTGGTAACAAAAAAAAAAATTGACTTATTGACATCATTCCGATTTTTCCAGTTGAAAATATTTAAAAGTTCGTCAATTTTTTATTACTGGAAGATGGCCTTAGACATCTGTCTTTTAGCCACAGATTAATTTCGATTTCCCGCGTTTTGAAAGTTCGTCATAAAAATAAAAAAATATATTCAGATGATAATGAAAGGAAATACCACCAAAACGCGAGGAAATATTTTCAAGAAACCTTAATATTGACATTTGATGGTGCTCTACAGCGAAAACTGCAAGACATTTTAAAATGCAAAGGAATCACGACAATATATTCTTCTCATTCATCTGATAATGAATTAGGAGTTTATTCTTGTAATATTATATAGGTTTTTTAAAATTTTCTATTTTGTTTCTACTTTATTATCAGTTATCACATAATCTATTCAAAGTTCAATAACAGAGTAAGATTTTTGCTAAATACTTAGCTACCCATCAATAATCTAAAATAGAGTCAGAATTAATAAATTAATAATAAATAACAATTATTCACATATCACACACTCAATTTATATTCTTGGATAAGTAGCCGATTGTAACATTTTCTTGGAAACTATGACAAATCAGACTATATACCTGCATTACATATGATATAAGTACCTACTCAGCGTACCATCTACATAGCAATGTTAGTTCATTAAATTTTGAAAGACTTTCAAAGGATTTTACAATACGTGTCTCTTATCTTCTCCTATAATCACGCATTATATGTCCCATGAGGAAATTTATTTATAAATTCAGACAAATTGTGTTATTTCGGGCGTGGCAAGGCTATCGACTCCTTATAAATTGCACTGGGCTAGTAAATTCGGTATCACTTGTTCTGGTCCACTCAAGCAAGCAACTCACCAATATGTACTTCGTAAGTATGATTATCAGTGCATAACACCACGTTATTGCTATTAAACTAGCCTTGATTAATTCCTTGTACTTGATTTGATTTTTTATTGAAAAAACTTCTCATATTCGTGTAAAAATTCAAATATGTTTTCCTTCAAATCCTAGGTAGTAGCATTGACCCTCGCCCTGTGCGCCGTTGCCAACGCGGGAATTATTGCCCCAAGTCTGGCATACAGCCATTACGCCGCCCCGTACGCCGGTCATTTCGCCGCCCCATACCATGCTGGTCATTTGGCCGAAGCTGTATCATATGAGGGTCAATACGTTCATGATAACACCGAATTGCTCTACGACGACGGCAGTTACAAGCCCCAGCTTGAAGCCATCAAACTTGCACCATCTCCTTACGGTTTGGTAGCTGCAGGATCTGGTCTGGAAGGACAGTACGTGCATGACCTCACCGAGAAGCTGTACGATGATGGGTCTTACCGGGGCGAACACCATTATGGTGGTCATGTTGTGGTGTAAATAAATTGTTTGATAAGGGGTGTAAATATTTATAGGGGAATAAAATTTGTAATATCGCAGAATTGTTTGTTTATAATTTGTGCCTGAAAATATAAGTACTTATAAAAATTAAAAAAAATATCTTTCTGTCGCTATTTAATTTCAAGAATTGAATAAGACCTTCGAAGAAGGTTGTTGTGTCTAGGAGAATTTTTTAATTGTTTGATATTTCTTTATATAGCGATGTAGGGAATTTCCTTGTCATTATTACATCGTAACTATTAATATGATTGGCTTCAAAGAATAGCGAGCCTGCTTGAAAACCTCAGCACATTTTTGGAGATCTTTTGTTTATTTATTCCTGTAATATTTCGATTATGAATACAGAGAAGTCTCAGTTTGCTATATGTGCTCATAAAGAAGAGCTTTTGTTGACATTCATTAAAATGCCTAACATAATTACTGAGTTTAAAAATTTATTTTTACCAATCAATTACAATTACAAAATCAATTATAATAATTACAAAAACCAATCAATTCGATTTGTCGATCGATTTGATGGTTATCTCATCTTCTTTTTTATGTAATAGGCTTTCAAAGCTTCCCTCTTATTCTCTGTTTTCTTCGGGACATATTATGTGTTAAATCTAAAGTAATAAATTACATGGAGGATACTGCTTCGAAGAATTTTGATAAAATTAATAAGCTTAAACAAAAATGCCATCCTCTTATAAAGATTAGTTGCTATTAAAATTATTAAGAGCTATTCCCAAAAGCTTTTGCAGCATGTGTATTATCGGCGAAAAATTTGATCGAGTAGTATTATTTGAAAGATCCAGCTAACCTTCATTTTCATAAAAAAATAAGTGCATAAATCGAGCCTAATCGAATTCAATGAGATGAATAAGAATCTTCTTCAGCTCTAACATGAGCTTTTGCAACTTTTTTTCATCGACTGCTCCACTAATTCGAGTATTTTTAACTTTCCTAGTTTAGCAAAATTTTCCTAGTAGGTACTCCTAACCGACTTAACAGAGAAAAATACCTATTACCACACCTTCGCGTTTGACTGTCATTTGGAACAATAATTCTTTGAGGGGGGGATGAATTAAAATCTCAGGTGGACAAGCGACAAATGGTGAAAATTCATAAAATATGTTCGGGGGGGGGGGGGGGGGGCTGTTGATGTCAATTTTTTTTTATTGTAATTTTTTTTGGAGAGTAGACAAACAAAAATTTTTGTTGGAAAACGACTGCCGTTTGAAGTGGAAAAACCGTATCACGTTTGAAAATTCATTAAATTTGTTCATGAGGGTGTGCTGGTGTTAAAGGACCCCGCAGAATCATTGTGGTAATTGGCTCCCGGTTAAATTTGTTGTAATTTTTGGGATCGGTATAATATTCGATGAGAAGATCAGAAGTCTCCATGGGCATAATACCCAAAAAACTCCTTTTCTCGAGATACATATTCACCTCTGATGATAGTTTTTTTCTATGTACAGTATCTCGCGCATTCCGAATACAGGGCGATATATAGCCCATTAAAATTAAGGATATTCTGCAAAAAGAAATTGAGTCAAACGGTTGGTTTTCAAGTTACAGAGTTTCCCTCATCCGAGTTTAAAGGTAATTTTTTCAATAACTGTGATAAAAATTAATGAAAAATTCAGGTTACTGTAATGTCTGGAACGGATACCAAATAATTCATCAATTTTTTCTCACAAAACCTCTATTACGTCTATTATCAGAGGAATTTTGTAAATGTTGTAAATTCATAAAATACTTAAATCTGAACGAAATTTGAAGTTTGGCAACCGCCTAAACTCAACTTAGAATATAAAATATTCAAATTTCTTCGTTGCTATGGAAATAACAATAATAACAATACCATCTAACCCGAACTTATTCACATGTTCAGTGCAGTGTTGCCATTTTTTTTACAAAAATGGTCATATCTTTGAAAGAAGAAAAGAACTTACAACACTGCAGTAAGAAAATTTACCACTCTTAAAAAGTGAATTTTACCGCAGCATGCTCCAAGTGCGCGAGTTACTGATCATCCTGTATAATGACAATCAGGCATTTATAGGTATTCTTAAATATTGGCCATCCTACTTGTTTTAGAAAGAAATATTAAAGAGGTCATTTGTTAAGATTGAAAAACTGCTTCCATGCATCTTAAAATAACTCCATCTTAAGGAAAGGAAAAGAGTTCTTCCATATTATAACCTTGAAATTCGTCGAAAGCAAATTCATCAAGGCCATTTTGGCACTTATTTTCGGTACTATCTTAACATTTTGAAGTGCATTTTCTCACCTGCTGCAAAAGGCTGAAGAGTTGTTCAACTTTGCTAGGGCTTATGGCTAATATTTTCACTACAGTGTTGTCACGGTGATGTAAGCCACTTCATGTTGGTGGGCACTTCGAAGACAGGATGAGTATGTCTTCTACCGTTATTTGAACTTCGCAGATATCGTGGCTCTCCTCTGACCATTAAATGAGTATGTGTCAGGGGAGTATGAACTATTCTGAGTCGTCTGAATTTAGCTTATTCAGCTCTCGTCATGTGGGGTAGTGGAGTTTGCTGTGGATTAGGCTCTATGCAGTATAATTCATTGGCTGGTCTTGACCAATGTAGTTGGACTTGCCATAAAGTTTGATACCGTATGTGAAGTAGGTTTTAAAGTCATAGTCGAGTTGGAAGCTTGTCTCTGTTGTAAGGGTGTTGTTGGAGGGGGCCTCTCTAGCTTTCTTGTCCGTAAGTTCGTTTCATGTAATGCCCACTTGGGATGGGGTCCAGGGGATAATGGCAGTTTTGTTAGGGATTTCTAGTTCTGTATCTAATTCACGTATTGTTCTACTCGTGTTGCCCGTATTGTGCTGTTCATGTTGTCGTCAGTGGTTATGGCTTGGATTGCTGACGGGGAGTCCGTGCAGATGATTTACTTGCTTCTTCCTGTTGTATATTGTTTAATGTGGTGTAGGTAAATGAAATGAAAAACAATAAGGCTCCAGGTGATGACGACATCGTGATTGAAGCAGTCAGGGAAGGCGGAGAACAACTGTTAAAGGCCATAACAAAATTATTCAACAAATGTCTTGTGGGAACTACAACACCTACGAACTGGAACAATGCAATCATAGTCATCATGCATAAGAAGGGCAACATTGCCGACCTGAAGAACTATAGACCAATTAGCCTGCTTTCTCATCTCTATAAGTTGTTTACCAAAATTCTAACTAAGCGTCTAACATCGAAATTGGACTTCTACCAGCCGACAGAACAGGCAGGTTTCCGATCCGGATACGGAACAAATGACCATCTGCAAGTTATTAAGACATTGATCGAGAAGTCCGTTGAATACAACAAGCCACTCGTGTTAATATTTGTGGACTACGAAAAGGCGTTCGATTCCATCAAGCACAGCGAGATGTTTAAAGCACTTGCCGACTGCCGAGTAGACCACAGATACTCTGCTATACTGAAACATATATACGAAAATGCAACAGCGAGCGTAAGACTCCATGAAGAGACAGATAGATTCAGAGTGCAGCGCGGTGTACGACAAGGCGACACAATCTCCCCTAAACTGTTTACCACTTTGTTGGAGTATATGTTCAAGAGCGTCGAGTTGGAGAATATGGGTATAAATATTAACGGTGAAAATTTCAGTCACCTTCGGTTCGCTGACGATATTGTACTGATTTCAGATAGCTTGGATAAGGCAGAGAAACTGCTTATGAGACTAACATCTGCTTCACATAAAGTTGGGCTTAAAATCAATCCATCGAAAACAAATTTCATGACAAATCTAGTCCCAAGCCGAAACTACTTGGTAGAAGGAAAAGAAATTTCCCAAGTTACATCCTACAGATATCTGGGCCATGATATTACGATTGGCAGGGATAATCAAACCTGCGAAATCAAAAGAAGGATAGGACTAACGTGGGCCGCCTATGGGAGGCTGAAGCACATTTTTAAGTCCGAAACCCCCATATGCCTTAAGCGGAGGGTGTTTGATCAGTGTGTTCTGCCGGTTCTGACTTATGGTTCGGAGACCCTAACTCTAACACGAAAATCGGTAAATAAAGTAAGAGTGGCCCAGCGAGCCATGGAACGTTCCATGTTGGGAGTCACGCTGAGAGACAGGATTCCAAATGATCGGATACGTCAGAGAACAGGGGTTACCGATGCAATCCAGCGAATAACATATCTAAAGTGGAACTGGGCTGGACATGTCGCAAGAATGACCAACGAAAGATGGACCAAAAAGATCATAGAATGGAGACCTAGGCAAGATGCGTTCAGGAACAGAGGTCGTCCGCCGACCCGGTGGATGGATGACATAAAAAGAGTAACACCAAATTGGATCCAGGATGCCCAGGATCGAAATAAATGGAGATCGTTAACGGAGGCCTATGTTCAGCAGTGGACGAGACAGGCTGTTTGATGATGATGATGATGAGGTAATGCTCTCTGAATCACATAAAGTTACGGAGTATAATGTGCTGGAGTAATTGGGGAGTGGATAGATGAAAGCCAGGTTCATACCTGGACAAAGATTGTGCCCCAGGTGCTCTATTTTATCTGTGATAACGTGTCGTGATTTTGCCATCTTGTCAGAGTAACGTTTATCTTATAGGGACATTTTTTGCCTGGTTGAAGTTGCTGATGCTGATCTTGTGGTTGTTTTGGAGAGGTCTGTGGTCCCTTTGAACTGCGGTAGTTGATATTGGCAGCATGGTGGGTTTTGTATACGATGGCTGTAGTTTCGTTGGAATATTGACGGTAGTAGTAGCATCAAGCCACCAAGTATTGGTGGCTTGAGGATAGTTCCACAGCATACTCTAGGGCAAACCGTCTTCTGCGGATTCAAAGAAGAGGTTTGGCTGCAAAGAGAAAGTAAACCCTAGAAATGTGTGTTCTTTGACGTCTTCAAGTTGTCTGCCGTACAGTATGAGTTTCGGGATCGGAGTGCTAGTCTTCTTCTTGAGAACCGTAGCAGTTTTGTTTAGGTGGTTGATAATTTTAGCTCAAAGTTGGTGTACCATATTATCTCTAGTCTTTCTATAGATTCCTGTAGTATTTTACTGGTTGCTAGGATATTCTTCCCACGACAATAGATAAGCAAGGTCATCGGCGTATAATAAGTGCCAAGTTGGGGACAAAATATGTTTACTTATGTTATTTATGGCAATATTGAATAGGCTAGCGCTAAGTATGGAGCCTTATAGTACACCGTTTTCTTGTTTGATCCATCTTGACGTGACAGCGTTTGATTTAACAGTGGATCGGAAGTATGATTGATCTTCGCCATAGATTTGGAAACGATCTCTCAGGTCAGATCTTGTTGTAAAGTTTTAGAGCTGTCTGTTGGCCCTTACTTGACAGGTTTTGTATAAATTCATATGAAATTTTGTCACGTCCAGGGGCTGATTGCCTGTATGTTCTAAGTGTTGAATCTTAACTTTCAAATTGATATCATTTGCGTGATTCCATTTCGATACTTAGGTATGATCCGGTCATTATTAACAACAACAAGGAGATTATAAAGAAGGCTGCGCAATCCTCTGGAAATAATTTCAGAATTTAGTAACAGCACGTTGATCATCGAATAGAAATTACTCTTTATTAGGGAGTTTACGTTTTGTGGCTCAAAGTGTTGTGGTTCAAACTGGATGTTTCAAAATTTAATATTTTATGTTAGATATGGCACACTACTTTGACGGAGGATGATTCGATGGGAATTCGTCTGCTGGCGAATGAAATCATTCAAAATCCGGTCCCCATTATAGAACAACAATAATTAAAGATCAAGCACATGTTCGAGCTCATGTAAACATATAATGAGATTTCGTCATAGGGTTGATGGGAGCCATCGGAGCTTCGTCGCATCATTATAAATATTCTGGCACATTATGTAGTCAATAATTACATATATGCGTGGGGTAAAACAATATGTCATTATGTACGTGAATATGTAGCATTTCTTCACATGTGTATTATAAATAATAGCCTAATGATGTGTGGTTAGAAAGGTGATATGAACGTAATTGAACATTATATTTAATCTTTTATGAAAAAATAGACAATAATTGCAGAACGTACAGGGAGACATGGGCGTGGAAGGTTAACAGAATAGTATATAATATCAGCATGTCCCTGTTATTGTCAGTTTTAGTTCAATTACTCTAATCACTACAACAACCACCATGAACGCTCTGGTAAGTAATTAAATATTTCAATTATAATTTGCATATATATATTATTTCATAAATTCGTACACAACGAATATCGTTCATTTTTATTTTATTTAATTCGATGGCAATATTCTGTTGATAATTTTTTTATCGAATCAAAATTTCCCTGATTGCAGAATGCGCAGTGAACGCTAACAATAAATATTTATATTTTGATTGTAAGCATAGACATGGCTTAAAAAAATCAGCATAAATGAAAGTACATAATATTCAAATGTATAAAAAAATTATTATGATCTTATACATACTTGTTTTCTCTCTAATAACTTTTTTTGAACAAACCGAATATTACGACCCTCAGGAGAAAAAACACGATCAAGAGATTCTCTAATAAGAACTGAAAGAAATTTCTTTCAAAAGCACCCTCGATCTCGATGAATAAAAGTCGGAAGTGAATTCTTATTCGAGGATTTAGCTTTATTTTATAACAAGCCACGATCATTTTCAGAGTCGTATCAATTTCAGTACCTACCATCAGGAGCTAACAAGAATAAGTAAGATCAGTTCGAAGTATTTTCTAACAATGGAAAATTGCTCAAAATGTTTGCAAAAAAATATTTTTTTTTACTCAAATATATAAGAAATTATGTATCTAGAATGATAAAGGATAACTTAAAAAAGTAACAGGGAGAAAAGGTGATGGAAACTGAAAAAAATTAATCAGCCCCTTTAATTTCTTATTTTTTGTTAATTGGTTCCATTAGGATTTGTAAATAGGGAATAATATTCTAATTCACTGCAATTTCACATTTTCCACCACTATAATATGTGAAAAATGGGAAAATATAGGAAAAATATAATTCTGTATTAAGATTAATAAATTATGCATTAATTCCAGCTTTTGATCGCTTTCCTGGCTACCGCCACCATCGCCTCTGCCAGCATCCATGGACTGGGCCTAGGTCATGGTCATGGTCAAGCCGCCATCCTGACCGGTCCTTCCGGCACAGTAGTGCGTTCCGGACATGGTGCCGGTGCCGTCCTCACCCATGGTGCCGTTCTCGGTCACGCTGGAGTGTTAGGTCTTGGTCATGGTGTCTGGGGTAATGGTGTCTGGGGTAATGGTTTGTTGGGTCATGGTTTGTTGGGTCATGGACTGATCGCCCCAGGGTCTGGATTGGAAGGCCAGTGGGTGCCCGATCACACCGAATTGTTGTACGATGATGGGAGCTACAAACCTCATGTCTACGGCCATTAAAAATTATTAATAATTGAAGAATTTTAGAGTCTTGTAAATTTTGCAGTTATAGAGCAGTTTTGGTTGTAAATAAAAGATGATTTTTATATAGAATAATGTGTTTGTGTTTTCCTTAAAATAAAACTGTAGAGTAAGTTGTGGATAATAAGTGCGTGTTTTGTGTAATAAGATTTTTAGCCTTATTTGTGCAAATACTAATAAAATTTTTCTGTATAATATGTGGAAAAGAGAAACATGGAGAAATAATTTGAAAATCTGGTACGACTTAGAGAATTTTGCGGTGTTGTTTCTACTTCTCGGTATGTAGACACAAAAACTCAGAAGGAACATTAATAGACTTTTATTTTTGATAAATATATTTTCACATTATTACCTATTCACATTCACATTTCATAATATACAGTGATCGCCAAAAGTTCCCGCCTTATGGTAAAAATATTAATTTTTCAATTTTTGAAAATATTAAAGTGTATTTTTCCAGAAAATAAGATTTCAATTCGATTTTTATGTATAGTGTAGATATCAATAAGTTTAGCCCACTTGATAATCTCAAAAGCCTCGGATTTTTACATAGTTTTTAAAGTTGTCTAAAAAAAAATTATTTTACAAAACTATTTCTTCTTAAAAGTACATAGGTAGGTACCTTTAAACCTAAAACATGAAAAATACCAACAAATATTTTTTCGGTTATAAACAAGAAATGTGAAGACTTTTATTTTAAATTTTCAATATTTATATTACAATCAATATCATATTAAGAAAGTTTTCACTCAAAACAAAATTAAGTTTTCACATAATAAAATGTAAAATTGATTTCTTCTATTATCTTGTAGGTATTATTACCTACAAGATAATTATATATTTTTTTGGCTCTGAGATTATCAAGCGGGCTAAAATCGATATACAAATCGAATTGAGAATTCCCTTAGGTTTCGATATGATTTTCACAATTTCGAGAATAGTATATTGTATACCTAGGCGGTAAAGTGGCACTTTTCAGGCCTCAAGAAGATATGGCCAGGCGAGGCGCAGCCGAGGCTGGCCACTTCTTGAGGCCTGAAAAGACACTTTACCGCCGTGGTGTACACATAATTTTTTATCCTACACAATAATAATAATAATAATAATAATATATTTTTTTTTGAACAAAAATTGTTTTGAAAGAAAATTTATTGAATACCTACATAAATGTTTGCTTAATACATTACTATCAGTAAGCGTAGATTACATAGTTAAATTACAATCAGTAATTTATTTTTTGACAATTCGGACAAATACGGTAAAATTACACTTTCACTATATTTCTTAATTTGCTTGGAAGCACACCATTCCATAAACAGTTTGTATTGGAGGTTATATTTTGCTTTCGATTTTTCTGGTAATAAATCAAGCGTGACTTGCTTTGCTTTAGCTCTAATTTCTACGGCGGAGTGAAATACAATATTTCTTCTGATTCATTATCCGTTATTTCCATTGTAATTCAAATCTAATATCCTCAATAACTTCAAAGCTTAAATCAACAAATCTTCAATAAATAATTTTTAATTTGCTGGGTCTTGCTGGTCTATTGACATTGACAGATTGACATACAGCTAGCTTGCTTGCTATTGGTTCCCTCTGGAAATAGCTTCAATTGCAATTGGGTGGCCCTCTAGCGTGAAAATATAAAAATAATTTTACCGCCTAGGCAGGAAAAGTGGCACTTTCTCCGGGGGCATGCAGTCGAGAAAGTTCAATTTTTTTATGGGGTAGGATAAAAAAGCTATTTTCTCACTAAGTGAAAACACCTGGGATATCTAATAGGATTAAAATAAGTTATCGGGCAAACAGAGATTTTTTTGCCTATGCCTAAATTCGCTTTATTATAAAAGAAATTACCGTGTTCTTGGCAGTCAGGATAATAGACCAGTCGGTAAAGTAAAAAATGTTCCCAAAGTTCATAAAAAACCTTTTCGAAGATTTTCATTCAATAATAATTATGGGACTCGAGTTAACGCTGTTAAAGTGACAACACGGGTGCCGATCCGCAGTGTGATATTTGTGATTAAGTTGACTTCTCGCAAGTGAGTTAAAATTACCTTTGCACATACAGATCGAATAAGTTTCCATCCATTGGATATAAAATTTGCCTACCAATACATTGTCTAATTCGCCCACAAATACAATAGTTTTATACCAGTTATTAAAATAATTTCATCGAACATTCTATATTAGATCCCTAATCGGCTCTAATCACACAATTCATATCTCCCTGCCTTATCAATTCCTTATTATAAACATGAAAGTAAAGAAGAAATCGCCATCGAAGACTAATTAATTAAAATAAATGAATGAAACAAATAGTAACATGGCTTCTGACTACAGGGGCTCCATAAGTACTGCTACTACTGAAAATAACTTACCGAGAGTAACAATCCAGAATAACGCAACTAGCTATGCTAACACAACAAAAACGTCAACAGAACCTAGTTTTCCTAAAAAGGAACAAGCGATAATAATGAACTCGCTCGAAAACCTGTCAATCACCGATTATGTCCTAGCAATTGGAGAACTCGTAGAACCAAAGAATGTACTGTTTGCCTCTCGAATGTCAAATAAAAGAATCGGTATATACCTAGCCAGCACTCAATTAGTAGACAGAGTAGTAACCAATCATTACACCATACAAATTAGAGAAAATGAAATAGAAATCCGTAGACTTGTAACACCAACTCGACGTATTATCTTATCGAACGTTTGCCCGTCCATCCCACATACACATCTAGAACAAGTACTAAAAAATATGAAGTTGAACCTAGTCTCTAAAATAAACTTTCTAAAAGCTAGCATCGCTGATGAACAATACAGTCACGTCATGAGTTTCCGTCGTCAAGTTTACATCATCAACGAGACAAATACCACCCTTCCAAGTTCAATTCTGATCAAATACGAAGACATAAGTTATCGAATATACCTAAACGTTGACGAAATGCACTGCTTCATCTGCAAGCAACCAGGCCATATAGCAAAATATTGCGCAAACACAACACCCCAGACCCCATCTCTCCCACAAGAGACACCAGTCATAGAAATGGAACAAGAGCCTATTCCTCAAAGTATCCCCACTCAAATAGAAGACATTACCAATACACATTCAAAACCAAACAAACGAACAGCAAGCACCATCATAACGGAATCATCTGAAGATTTAACTGCTAGCGCCCAGGACGCATCAACACCCAAACCTGAAGATAACCTTTTTGCCATTCCAAAAATCCCTCCTAGACCCCAGAAAAAACTCAGGAGAAGTGAATCAGAGGAAAGTGACACCCCAATACAACAACTGATGGAACCTGTCAAAGAATACTATGAAAAAGCCAATCCTCCCTTCCCCTTATCATTCGAACAGATTACCGATTTCCTCTCCAACGTAGCAAAAAGCCCTGACCCCCTAAGTGTTGCAAGAAGCTACACAAACAATGTTCCGGAACTGCTCAAGATTTTAACCAACCTATACCCACATTTTACCCATAGAAGCATAAAAAACAGGTGCACAAGGCTTAAAAAGAGAATAACCAGGCAACTTGAGGGCGAACTCCCGTGCTCCGACTCTGACACTGATATCTCCCAAACTTCGTACTAGAGATCAGCCACCCACCCACAACCTAATAATTTTCATACTACAATGGAATATAAACGGGCATAATGCCCATATCGAAAAACTTCGATTACTCATGTCAAGAGGAAAACCAAGCATTGTCTGTCTACAAGAGACAAATTTTACCAATCAAGCAACCCCCATAAAAAACTTCGTTTGCTATAGCAAAAATCGAACAACAGCAAGAAGAGCAAGTGGAGGTGTCGCAATTTATGTCAATAAAGTATACGACTCGGAAGAAATCCCCCTAGTAACAGAACTTGAAGCAATAGCAATCACCATAAAACTAGAAAAACGTCTCACAATTGTAAATATATACCATCCAAATAGCACCCCATTACAACTTGCAGACCTCCGTGATATTTTTCGACAAGTCAACCCTCCCTTCATCCTCCTTGGTGATATGAATGCCCATAACATACTGTGGGGATCTGAACACACAGATAATAGAGGAAAAATCTTTGAACACTTTATTACTGAAAACAACCTGATTATTTTAAACTCTGGAGAAAAAACGAGATTTAACGCTTCCAATGGGACATTCTCAGCAGTCGACCTGACCCTGTGTGACACCGCAACAGCCCCTCATATTAATTGGGAAACCTCTGATTATCTATATGGAAGCGACCATCTGCCAATCACAATAAAATACCAAACAAAATCATCGCAACCGTACAATAAGGAACACGAAAACAAGTGGAGCCTAAAAAATGCCGAATGGGGATCTTTTGAGTCCTATTTAGAACACAATTTTAATAATAACATCGAGTTTGAAAATATTAATGATAGAATAAACTACATAGAAATATCCCTGAATGATGCAGCAGAAAAAACAATAGGACGCTTGAAACATCGCAAAAATAAACCAACTGTTCCTTGGTGGTCGAAAGAGTGTCAAGAAAATTTACAGAAGAGCAAGCATGCCTACAACAGACTTAAAAGACACCGTACACAGGAAAACCTCTTAGAATTTAAAAGACTTAGGGCACTATCAAGATACACTATGAAAAAGAGTCGCCGAGAATCCTGGGCTAAGTTTGTCTCAGGAATTAATTCCTGCACAACAACCTCCGAAGTATGGAAAAACATCAGGAAAATAAAGGGCATATATTCCAAAAATTGGATTACACACCTAGAAGAGACCAACATACAGATAACAGATAATCAAGCCATACAGTGTGGAAAAGCCAAATGGAATAAATTCGATAATAAATCAATGAAGATGGTTGCGAAAAAACGCTCGGACACGTCGATTAGTATTTTTGGTTGCGCATTTTTTTCAATGAAAACTTTTTATACAGGGTGTGTCGTGTAACAGTGCTCAATACCAACTTTCTTCTTTCAAATCAAACACCCTATATATTATTACATTTTCAGATTGCCTGAAAAAATGTAATAATAATGCTGTTTATAATTCAAATTTGTAACGAGTGATTTTTGAGTTATAAACAAATGAAAATAGCAATTTTTAATTTTCAAAACAGTGTACACCGATAACGGCTCAAGATGTCGGAAAACGGCTTACATGTCCCTATCCTAATTTTTCATGTAGTATCCTATTGTGTGGATGAAATTTTTATACAGGGTGATTAAAAATCTGGTAATTTTCATGACCCTGTATAAAAATTTACACTACCTAATAGGGCTCTAAATGAAAAGTTAAGATAGGGACATGTAAGCTGTTTTCCGACATCTTGAGCCGTTATCGGTGTACACACTGTTTTGAAAATTAAAAATTGCTATTTTCATTTGTTTATAACTCAAAAATCACTCGGTTACAAATTTGAATTATAAACAGCATTATTATTACATTTTTTCAGGCAATCTGAAAATGTAATAATATACAGGGTGTTTGATTTGAAAGAAGAAAGTTGGTATTGAGCACTGTTACACGACACACCCTGTATAAAAAGTTTTCATTGAAAAAAATGCGCAACTAAAAATACTAATCGACGTGTCCGAGCGTTTTTTGGCACCCATCTCCATTGATTTATTATCGAATTTATTCCATTTGGCTTTTCCACACTGTATGTGAAAAACTTGCAGATCATTTTGAGAAATGCTCTAATGACACCAATTATAGGCCGGAATTTTTAACGATCAAAAAGGCAACCGAAAGTCATGTCATTGAATTTAACTCCCAGGACCCGCATTTTATAAACAAGCCTCTAACAATCAATGAACTAGAACTAGAAGACGCCCTTCTCTCTTGCAAAGACACAAGTCCAGGACCAGATGGTATACCCTATTGCTTCCTACAAAACTTACCAGAAACCGTGAAAAAATACCTATTAAAAACATATAATGAAATTTGGACAAACCAGACCTTTCCAAAACAGTGGTCACAAGCTGTAGTCATACCCATCCTAAAAGCAGATAAATCCAAACGTTTAACCACATCATATAGACCAATATCCCTCACATGCACCATGTGCAAACTATTAGAAAAAATCATCAACAAAAGATTAGTAACCTTCCTAGAGAACAACCATTTTATAGATGAGAGACAGTCCGGCTTCCGTAAATCTAGATCCACTATAGACAACATCGTCGACCTTGAATCAGAAATACATGAAGCTTTCGCAAATCAACAACAACTACTAGCGGTCTTTCTTGACCTGGAAAAAGCATACGATATGGTTTGGCAACGCTTGGTCCTAGATAAACTAAAAAGTTTCAGTTTGGAGGGAAACATCTTTGCCTTTGTTCAAAACTTTTTGAAAGATCGAAGCTTCAAGACAAGAGTTAATGACACAGTCTCAACACAAAGAAAATTGCAAAACGGAGTGCCTCAAGGATCTATATTGAGTGTGACACTATTCACCATCGCCATCAACGAGGTTCTAATCAACGTCCAAAGCCCTGTTAAAGCAACCATGTATGCTGATGACCTCTTACTATACATAAAAGGAAAAGAAAAACCTCTCATGGAAAACTCTATGCAAAATGCTTTACAAAAAATCCTGGACGGAATCCTCCGGCTTCACCCTCTCGGCAAGCAAATCGAAAGCCATTCTCTTCTCTAAAAGAAATACACTATACCCCAGACTGTCTATAAATGACGAACCGCTAGAATATGCTGATAGTATCAGGTATTTGGGAGTAATCTTCGACAAACGGTTAACCTGGAAACCACATATAATGAACCTTAAATTTATATGTAACAAAGCTTTGGGACTACTAAAAACACTAGCGAATACTTACTGGGGTGCAGACACAAAAACATTGTTACAAATATACCGATCACTGATACGATCACGGATAGATTATGGGCTAATTGCATACACCACAGCCTCAAATAGCCTTTTAAAGATAGTCACTTCTATAGAAAACACTAGTCTACGGATCGCCATCGGTGCATACAGAACAAGCCCAACTGACAGCCTGCATGTCCTTGCCAACGAATTACCGCTCAACCTCAGAGTCAAGAAACTCACCCTATCCTACGCCAGCAAAATCTTACATAGGCAAGATCACCCAAATTATAACAAGACGTTCTCCACCAGATACAAGACCCTCTACACACAAAAAAACTGCAAACCACCACTTTACGAAAGAGTAAATAGAATTTTATCGGAAATTGCTTTCTCTCTCCCAAAACATAGCTTCCCTACCCACCGTCAATTCTACCCCTGGCTTTCCCCCCAATTCAACAGTGACACAACACTCAGTAAATATCCAAAAACAGACACACATCCAGAGATATTATCACTTCAATTCAAACAACTCCGTGAAAAATACAAAGAATACGAATTTATTTATACCGACGCATCTAAAACAAATAGTGGGGTAGGATGTGCCTTCACCACAGGAAACGAAACCCAGCGCTTTCATCTACCCGACGTCACCAGCACTTACACTGGAGAGCTATATGCCCTCCTAAAAGCAGTGGAGTACTCAATAGAATGTCCAGAAGCTAATCTCGCCATCTGCACAGACTCACTGAGCTCAATCCAAGCTTGTAAAGAAATGTACCCCGATCATCCACTGGTACAGGCTTTAAGACAAAATCTATCCATAACGCCCAAGCAATTTATATTTATTTATACCCCATCTCATGTTGGAATTACTGGGAACGAACGAGCAGACAAAGAAGCCAAAACAGCAGCGAACAAAACCCACAACTGCTTCGCTGAAACGAAAACCATAGCCTCGGACCTAAGAAACCATCTCACGCAACTTATCACCAAACTCTGGGAAAACAACTGGAATAGCAAGGAGTCCAAGCTACAGGAAATCACCACAAGGCCACAGCACCCTCTCCCAGCCCCCTCACAACGAAGATCACAAGTTATCATTTCAAGACTGCGTATAGGGCACACTAGACTCACCCACTCCTACCTCATAGCCAAGGAACACCCTCCCGTCTGTGATGTATGCAATGTAAGAATGACCGTCAAACATTTGCTGATTGAGTGCAGTAAATACAGTCGCACCCGGACTTTCAAAGAAGATAACATAAGATCTCTCCTGGCCCACTCAAGAAACATCAGTGACATAGTGAATTTCTTAAAAGTTAACAAACTAGACACTTTTTAGACACAATTTAGTGATTAATATACTACTGAATATCTAGCAATGTTTCATATTGTGTGTATTCTATAACCTGTAAAAACTTTAATTTACCGCTAATGACCTCAATGGTCGATGCGGTCCTTTTTAATAAAAAAAAAAAAAAAAATTATGGTTAGTGAAGTGATTATAGAACATAAATTCACAAAAATCAGTTCTAGGGGTGCAGCGCGTCCCCCGCCCAAAAAAAACACCCCTTTGGTGAAAAAAGTATGTTTTCGTTAATAACTGGTTAATCGTTGGATATACATATAAAAATAATAATTATTGAAGAAAGGAATTTTGAGTGATTTTTTAAAAGAAATGAAATAAAAGTACGCTAGGTCCAGAAATTTTTTTAATTTTCATATCAGTATACGTATAAATATTCCTCTTAAAAAAAACAGCTGATTTCTTCACTGAGAAATTCATCGCCGTCACCTTATACTCGGCATTCCCTAATAAAAGAATCGAAGCAACTATGTACCTACATCACAACGACAGTTCCCCCATTAAAATGGTCGACGATCACAATAAATTTTCTACGGAAATCTATAGGCCAGGGGGTGGGAATGTTACAGAAAGGTATCTTGAATTTTTTCGTATAGGTCTTAGTTTTCCAATTATTCAATATTTAAGATCTTGCAAATTTTGTATTTTTTATGCGCGCAAATATTCGTTTATTTAAAAAAAAAATTTAATGGCGCACAGCGGCACAGCCTCTACAAAAAAATAAAATTTCTCTAAAACCAAACAGCTTGTGGGGAAAAATCAAAATGGGTATTGAAGGGGACATAAAATACAACATGCACTGCTTGATTTTATAATTAACAATAATTAACAATAATAATTAGAGAAAAAATAGGCACTTCTATCTCCTTTAATATATCCATTCGTGTTAACCTTTAGTTTAAAATGTATTAAAAAAGTTATTCGTTATGAAATTCTTTAAAAAATAAACATGATAGAGGTCGCTAGGTGCAACTGTTAACTTGAAAATAGCTTCGAAATCACAAAAAATACGCATTTTCGCTACATTTTTTTTACTCAAAGCCTATACTGCATATGAGGGCTGAAAATTCTTGAAGATGGTGTCTATGTTATTCCGATAATACAGTGTGTCCCCGGATGGACCTAACTATACTTATAAACCTCCTTATTTTGCATCTTAGGAAAAAAAGTCATTCCTTAGAAAAAGTTTTGCTTTATTTAGAGTATCTTAAGCCACTGTCAAAATTTCGAAATAATATACAGGGTGGATACAATTCATTTATTACAGTTTTAATCAAGGATATTTCCTACTAAAAAGGTCAATTGCATATCGATATGACACTTCACCAATACCGTAGCACTTAACTAAATAAATTATTTGCTAGAGACAAGATAATTTCAATTTAATATTGAATATACAGGGTGGACCATTGGGATCTCCTAAACCATAAGAGATACAGGGTCGGTTAAATTAGAGAAAAGCTGCACAATTTGATACTTAATAAGAATCTGAAACAAAATTTAGGACAACTTCAGTCGTTGCTGAAATATCCTGAAAAAACTGAAAAATCAAAATTTCTTATTTTAGCCATTATCTTTTTTATTATTGGGAATTAATGAATTATTTTTTGTAGGCTTACATAAGTCGTCAAAAGCTATCCATTTGACATTACAAGAATTTTCAAAGCCGACTAGATCTCAGAGTTTTCATAGCCAACTTTTGTTTTTCTTATGGCCGCCATATCGTTTTTCTATGTCATTCGGTATGAAAAAAATAATGGAAACCAAAAACTAATAAACATCAAAAAATAGATTTAAAAAAATTTTATTCTTCTTTTTCCTTAAAAAAAGAAAACTTTTTAGACCGAATTTCATAGAGAAATTAAAAAACCATAAGGCCAGCAGTATGACTTCATATTGACGTATTTCAGCGATTTTTTTTTGTTTTGTTTTCGAAAAAAGAAGAATTTTGGGTTTTTTTTCGAAGTTTATTAGTTTTTGGTTTCCATTATTTTTTTCATACCGAATGACATAGAAAAACAATATGGCGCCCATAAGAAAAACAAAAGTTGGCTATGAAAACTTTGGGATCTAGTTGGCTTTGAAAATTTTTGTGATGTCAAACGGATAGCTTTTGACGATTTATGTAAGCCTACAAAAAATAATTCATTACCTATTTCCCAATAACAAAAAAGATATGGCTAAAATAAGAAATCTCAATTTTTCACTTTTTTCAGGATATTTCAACAACGACTGAAACTATACGAATTTTTTTTCAAATTCTGAATGAGCATAAAATTGGGCAACTTTTATCTAATTTAAGCAACCCTGTATCTCTTATGGTTTAGGAGATCTCAATGGTGAGCCAATTGAAAGTGACCACCCTGTATAGTAGACACCAATCGATAAATTTGAGTAAATCATTTGTTTTGGCAAAATGTATCCATTGTATTACTTATTTATCCTAAATAAAGATAAACAAATCTACTTAGAGATCTTCTCTAACTAGTTATCACTGACTTTCTGTTAAAATTTCAGTTAATATCACTTTTCTTTCAAGTAGGATGTACCTATGTTTTTACTCTTTTTTTTAAGTTTCATACTTAGTTTAGATCACTTGTTGAAAAATGTGTAACGTTAGGAGGGCAACATGTGGAATAAGTTTTGTATAAACTTTTGTACATGGTAAAAACTGTAATAAATGAGTTGTATCCACCCTGTATATTATTTCGAAATTTTGACAGCGGCTTAAGATATTCTAGATAAAGCAAAACTTTTTCTAAAGATGGACTTTTTTTCCTAAGATGCAAAATAAGGAAGTTTATAAGTATAGTTAGGTCCATCCGGGGACACACTGTATAAAAAAAATAAAGCAAGATCAGTTCATTATATTTTGAATAATTGACGATAAAAAAATTATGCTTAATTAACAATAGTGCCATTTTTTTTTTGTAAATAGTTCAAAATATGTAAACCAAGCTAGAAAATTAGAAAAAAAAAGTATTAAACAACGATTCCCGTTTAAATTAAAAAAAAATCAATTATAACCAAGTTTATAATTAACTATTTTTTAAATTATTTAAATTTATTTTGTAAAATAAACGCGGTATTCGTGTTCATCTCGTCGAGGTACCCAAAAATGAGTACAAAAAAATTATCTACCAGGTAGGAAAGCGAAGATATTGATGATTTTAAAAGAGGAACGAAACAAAAATTAATTATTATAAAATCGGTTAGAATTGATTATTTTTAAAAAATTCCAACATACATTGGGATCTCCTGAATCATATAGGAGATACAAAGTCGGTTAAATTTGAGAAAAGTTGCACAATTTTATGCTTAATAAGAATCTGTAGCAAAATGTAAGATAATTTTAGTCGTTGCTGAAATAACCTGAAAACAACTGAAAAATCGAGAATTCTTATTTTAGCCAATTCTTTTTTATGATTGGAAATTAACTAATTCTTTTGTGTAGATTACCATAAGTCGTCAAGAGCCATCAATTCGACGCTTCAAAAATTTTCATATAGTCAACTTTCGTTTTTCCAATGGCCGCCGTATTGTTTTTTTTTATGTCGTTCGGTATAAAAAAACAAATTGTAGAATATCTTGAAGCTCCAATTTCCTACAGCTTGATATCTTTCTTGTTGTACGTTGTAAGCGTGTATGAATATTTTCGCCTAAAAAAAAATATTAAATTCAATGTTTTTCATGGATTTTTTGGTTCATTATACTAATTATCAGTGAACAATTTCAATAATTGAAAAATAAGAACATGGTCACAACCACAAAACTAATTAAGCCCGTTCATTTAAAAAATTATTTGGAGTCTTAGGCACCGTCTACACCAACAGTAAAATTCTCAGCTAGGATAAGCAAATTAATTTATATTAGCTCATTAATTATATTTTTTCTTATGGTAATTTATCACATTTGTTGCAATTCAAGTTCCTCTGAGAATAGATCTATTATTATCTGCAGCTACCTATAATACACACTAAACAGGAGTTCAATGTAAACGAACCCTTTAGTCTAGTGACCGCAGGAGTGTTTACTGTAATGGGATTCCGGATACACCATTTTTACTCCTAACGAGCGGAAAACGGACTGAACATGTTAATTGTCGGGGGAAATTCGTTGGTCTGCTCTTTCATGCTGGCATTTGTAACTGCCAATATCATCCTGTGTTTTCAAATTACCTCCTCAATGTCTGTTGAAATATGCTGCTCAATTAAAAGAGGCAGTTAAATGACTTTTACAGACTGCTGTAATTTTTGTTGTGAGTCTTTTGTTAATCTTGATTACACATGCATTTACATAATGAGAGGTTCTTTTTTTGGTACAATGCTTGAATCTGTATTACTCTAACTCCTGTATAGAAGTAAAATTGTTAAATATAACAGTTTGTTCTTCGTGAAATTAAGTTATTTAATTTTTTTTAATTCGGCTATTATAGCTAAAATAAATACCAAAGAGAAATCATCGCGTTTGAAACGAGAATGTTAATTTTTAATATACTCGTACCTACAGGGTGAATCATATGTAACGACTAAATTCATTTTCTCAGTTAATATTATTGTAGAATCAAAAAAAAAAAACGGAAACAGGTCAATTTTTAAGTTTACTTATGTTCTATTCACGTAACTTTTTTATGTGTAAGTACTTGAAATTTTTATACAGGGTGATTAAACATCAGAATTATTTTCATCACCCTGTATTGAAATTTAAAGCGCCTAGTAGGATACTATGTGAAAGTATTTTTTTTTGTCTAGGCCTTAACAAGAAATCCAAGTTTTCGACATTGGGGAGGGGGGACCGCTCCAGACATAATATCATAAATTAAAGATACAAATAATAATCTTTCCTCCAAAATAGCCCCCAAGTGTTTCCAAATTCAAAGATAAAAATGTCGGTAATAAAGTTGAAGAAGACAAAATTCTTCGATTTTTTCTATAACAATATTTGGATGACTGACCACTTCAGAAGCGGCAACCACATGCTCAGCCACATCTTTTGCTGGAAATTCCTGAAATTAATATCAATCCAAGTTTCCAGCGGGTCTTTTTATTTTTTTTCTCTAACATTTTTAGACTTGCTGGTACTTTCGTTGATTGCAAAAAGGCAAGACTGAGTCAGCAGGCCCCTTCCAAGGTGTTTCCTTCACCGTTGCTACCCCAAAGTAACACTAAACGATCCTAAGCATCTAAAATTTTCTTTGGTGTTGCATCCTAATGTATTAAGATGCGATGCTAATGGTGACTAATGGAGTCCTGCGTTTTTCTGGACAAGCTAACAAAGTTTCCTACTCCGTAATTGAAGATGGATGATGTCTTGTTGAAGTCAGTAAACCCATGTAGAAACTTTTCTAGGTCACTTTTTCAGTTATTTTTGAAAACAATGCTCTTCTAGGTCGTCGAGTTTGTTGTTTTTTTCAAAACATAGAACCGAAGAAATTATTATTATTGCACCTTTTATGACACAAATGTTTTTTCCTACTTATACTGGACTATAAATAAACTCTGGAAATAGTTGGAAAGAGTTGGAAAGAGTTGGAAATGCATTAGTAAAAAGTTAAAGTGTCGACTCTCAAAATTGTGCCCGATTTTTATTGGGGATAACTTTCGATAATCCCAAGGGATTTAAAATTTGTTCACACATGTCACCAGCCCTATCCTTTAGTTTGATGCCCTAGTTTCGCAAATAAAATATTCTTGTGTGTTTTGATGAGAACATTTAGAAGCTTAATGTCTCATCTCGATCCTTTCATAAAATTTTAAGTTCCAACACCTGTATTAACAAGATGATCCCAAAAAATCAACTGTTCGCTCTTGAAGTGCATAAATTTTAAAGATTTATTACTTCAAGAGCAAACCGTTTATTTTCTGAAATCATCCAGTTAGTAGGTACTGTTGGATCAAAAAAATTTCAAAGCATTCTTGAGGTGAGACATCAAGCTGCAAAATTTTCTCATCAAAAAACACACAAGAAAAAGTTATTTGTAAACCTGGTTAACAAAACTGGATTTTGCACTTCACATAATATCATCCTGAAAAACTTTGGTTCGCAGTTTCCTTAGTTAAGTCCAATAAAGCAAAAAAATAAATGATAAATGGTTTATAGAATATAATAGAATCTTTCCATTCTAGGCCCACTTATATGTAGAGATCTTTGATAATTAATTTTTATTTTGTTGTTTATAATAAATTATCAGTCAATAGGTAGGTAATAAGGATATTTTTTTACAATTTTTTTTCTTAATTCGCGAAAGGTGTCCTTGGAGTTCACACTATACCTATCTCTGGATCAAAATTGATGGCAGTAACTGACAGTACTAAAAAAAAGTCTTTTGGAGAAGCGGCAAGCAGATACTTCTGTTTTTAAGGCAATTTCCGAAATGGCTTTTAGTATTTTCAGTTACTGCCATCAATTTTGATCTAGAGATATAGACAATTTTTCCACTATAGAAAGTATTGGTAAGGAATGGTAAGGGTGAAACAATATCTGTTTTTTTTTTATTGTCATTGCATGCTTTTGGTCCCTGTAAAACTGCTTTTGTTTCTCTAATAATTATATTTGGAATAGCCGTACTGCATCTGTGAGATGAATTTTTTGACACTTCATCTTCAAGTAAAACATTCTTTTTATGTAGGTATACAAGGTTGTACAAAAATTACTATAACAGAGAATGAAAAACAAATAAGTAATAAATCCATTTTATCAATAATTCATAATATTATTATAATAAAACATTATTATTGTACTAATTATTAGTTAAATGTATAAATATTATATATTAAGATGTATTTTATGACTACCGTATGTGTATTGCTTGTTATTTGCACGTGGATCTATGTAGTAACAGCCTAAATTAATTCAACTGCTCTAGTTATTTCAATACATCAATGGATAATAAAATGCAAAAATATATTAGATTTATATAATTATGCACTTATGTGGATCTCGTGGTAATGGAATGTCATCTTGGAGAGGTATATAAAATCTTCGATACATCGGAAAATCATCAGTGTTTTCATCTTGCTCGAGAACCACTAGTGCATAGAAAGATGGATCTGAGGGTAAGTGTAAAGCTAAGTACTTATATTTATAAGTTTATATTTTTATATTTATATTATAGTTTATTTTATCATCAGTTTATACGTTTTGTTTTTTTTTTTTGTTTTTTTATTGTTAATATTTACAACGTTCAACTTCAACTTTCAATTTCCTAAAATTAACATCACCTTGTATGTGTGTGCTTTTGTTTCGTAAATTACTTGATCTAATTTTTGTAATTTTTTTTCACTCTTGTTCACTTAAAAACATTTTTACATCCTACAAGATGATGCTCGCAGGACTTTTATTTAATTAAATAAAAAATTTAGATGAAATATCATACAAGGTGACTCTTACAGGGTAACTGTTTTGTTGATTGAGGTATGGAGTTTCTTTTTCCTAAAAGGTATATGGGAGGCGAAAATGCAGTTTTTAAAATGATTTTTCGACACAATTTTGTTATTATTTTAAATGGGACACCTGTATATTAATGCACTTTTAGATCTAATGAGAAAATGGAATGATACTGATAGTTGAATTTTCTAACGAGTAAATTATGAGTTATAAACAAATGAAAATCGTGATTTTCCTTTTCCTAACTTTTTATGCGGTATACAGGTACTATCATGTAGCTGCTATTTTTATACAGGGCGATGAAAATTATCAGATTTTTCATCACCCTGTATAAAATTCATACACACAATAAAATATCGCATAAAAAATAAGGATAGGAATATGTAAGCGATTTTCCGATATGTTGAGCCATTTTCAATATAAGCTGCTTTGAGATTATAAATCATATACAAGTGTCCCATTTAAAATAAAAAAGTGTATATGGAGCACCTACAGCGGTATTGGGCCGTTTTGTATACCTGAAAATAATTTTATTTAAATTTTTTATTTAATTTTGGTCTGCCATTCACCTTTTAGGAAAAAACCAAATCGATATCTCAACAACAAAACAGTTATGGTAGTTTTTCGCGACTCTGGGTCACCCTGTATAAAAGACATTATATGAAAAAGTGTTATGAATTTTCTGAGATTCTAGAAGGGCAATGTTAAAACTATAAAGTACATAGTCATAATATGAAGCTTTCAAATTTACCAGAATTTACGAGCAATTCTTCTTTATTCCTCTAACCTACTACTTATTAGTATAAAAAAGTAAGAGCTTTTCGAATTTCAAGTTAATTTTTGATTAATAATCTCAAACATGATCCGACGAATAATAACTCTTTCTTAATAACATAATCGCTTGAAACCAATAAAGATTTTTTTATTTTACTTCGTTAACACTAAAAATTATATAAAACTTTTTTCAGATTTGCTTTTTGCTGACCATCAGCGTAACGTTAGCCCTATGTCTGCCTTCTCCCAATCTACAAGGCCCCGGTAGTGAAACCAACCTCGTAGGTCCAGACGGCGGTCGTGTATCAGCCAGGACCACAGGTGGAATCGTTACAGCCGATGGCGCCGTTATACCTCCCTCAGCAGGACAAGCACCCGTCTCTCCTCAGGTGGCTCCCGCCCTGATCGTAGGACCCTCAGGATCTATCCGGGTACCCGGAAATGGTGCCCCAGTGATCATCACGGGACCATCAGACGTTCAACCTCAAAACTGGGAGAACGACGGAAGCTGGACTCCAGACAACAACGAAGCTAATTATGATGATGGGTCGTGGAAGGGAGAATAGAATAATTAGGAAACTGATTGCAAATTACGTGAATTAATGGAATTTTAAATGTTATTTTTTATGTTTTTAAATACATGAGATGAAGAATCTGCGCAGAATTTAGAGTGTTTTATTCCGGTGTGTGTGGTAGAAAGTTTTTCATGATTTAACGTTGATGCTAGGAGGGAACACATTGTAAATATAATTATTTCAGGGCGCCTCGGAGTAATATCTTGGGACTGCCCTTATTAACAGTAATTAACTCATATTACTCACTTTTCCTTGTGTATGAAACCTGCAGGTTGTTTCGGTTCGTACATGACACGATGTTATTATAAATCACCGGTCGAGGGTGAAGTTGGACTCCTTTATAAATTACGGGAAATTCCTGACCTGGTAGTGGTATCTCTAGTTACTTATTTGAATTATGTCTCTCAAAAATTACGGTTTTTCTTTTTTTGGAGTATTATTATAATAATAGAAGGTCAAAGCTGAAATATTTTGAGCTACTCTATATTTTTGGCGAAAGTTGCAGATATTTTTTAAATAAAGACTTATCAAAGCTTCAAAAAAAAGCTTCAAGTCGTCGTGGTAACAAGCCCAAATATTTTTGAGAGACAAGTGATACCCATTCCCATTCAAAGCATGAATATTTTTCTGCTAAGAAAGCGTAGAATATTATTTCGAACAGAATAATCAAGGTGATCGTTTTAATGAAAATCTGAGAGCTTGTCGCTAAATGGACTGAATAAAACTCACTTCGTTAAGGGAATCACTTATACAGGGTGATTTTTTAGTAGTCTATTAGAAGTATAATGGAGAACCAGAAAAGATAGAGATCTCAAAGATTGGTAGCGGCCGTTACGGCCTAAGGCAACACCCCATATCTTTAAGTGTTGTAAATCAAGATGGTTCGATATAGAAGAAAATGGCTTACATGTCCCTATTTTAACTTTTTATGAGGTACTTACCCTGCTGTGTACCTACTTACTTGAAATTTTTATACATAGTGGAGAAAAATATGGTTATTTTCAACAGCCTTTATAAAAATTTTATTCGCAATAAAAGATACCTTATAAAAAATGAGATTGTGTCAAGTAAGCCGCTCTTGTAAATCTCGAGTCCTTCTTGATGTACACTTTTTTATAATAATGCGATTTTCACTTGTTCATCATAACTCACAAACTACTCATGTGAAACTTAAACTGTAAGAACCATCCTTCTTGAAATAGTTCATAGACCACTCAAATAAATCACCCTGTAATCAAGAAAACACATTGTGAATGTAAATGTTTGTAAATTGTAAATGTAAATTCTCCTCTTGGCCATTCACGATGGATAAGGGTGATACAAATGGGATTTTTGAAGAATCAAGAACTTTTTTCCCTGCATCTTGTCGTTATAGAGAAGTGCCTTCAGAAATAAAGTAAAAAAGTCATTTTGGCAACGTTGGCGCCCTCTGATTTTTGCACTTTTAATTGAGGCGAATTGACTGTGTGAGATGAATTGTCGAGATAATTGTTCTTAACAATTTTTGGATAAACAATTCTCCTCTACGAGCTACAATTCTCACGGAAAATCAAATCCAAAAAGTTCTTAGATTCCCAAAATTCCTCCAAGAGGGACCTTTTTAATATATTTTGAATATAAAAACACACTATTGAGGACTACATCACTTAAAAATCATCCAAAACTCATCAAATCATCAACAGATCCTCCTAGATCACGAAAAAGTGGTTTTCCCCTTTTTTTTTCTATTTTCAAACGCCGTTTCAGTTTTATCTTTCAAGATTCGTGAGCGAAATTTTACATTTCTGTAAAACTTCTGTAGGAACTTAGATTTTCGTAAATTGAAGCTAAATTAACAGTAAATTAACTAAATATACGAAATCGATGTTAGATTTAAAAAAAATGCATTATTTCTATTAATAATAAGTCAGTGGCGTGGATATGGTAAAAGGGTAAAAATGACTTAATTTCTCTAGCAATTTATGAGCACATTTTTAAAGCAAATTTTAATGCAGACTAGACAGCTAAACTAATAACTTTTAACTTTGAAAAATTTTAAACAGAAACAAATAAAAATGGCGGAGATATTCAAAATTTTTATATGATGTTTATTTCTCTAAAATTTGAAATTTTCGATTTTCAAAACACCCCTGTACTTTTATCTATCGATATTAGTGCACGAAAATTTGCAAACTTGTAGAGAAGTTTGAATTTTCCTCAAAAAAGTTACTCAAAATTACGTTACTTCCGTAGATTTTAGAAAGCGAATTTATTAATTAATGGTGAAATATTAATTATTGAATCGAATAGAAATATCTATACAGGGTGTTCTACAAGCTCTATGACAAACTTTGACAGATGGTAGGTTGCTTGATTTTAAACATATTTTTTTTAATAAACATGGGTCCGATTCGTTTTTGTTTAGAAGTTACAAGCATTTAAAAAATCGTAATTTTTCAAGTTCAAGGCCCTGTAAAAGGAAAACGGTTCAAGATAGAGAAAAACGGCTTACATGTCCCTATTTTAACTTTTCATGTACTATCCAATGATGTAGATGAAATGTTTATACAGGGTGATAAAAAATTTGAAAAAATCTGAGATTTCTCCACATTTAAAAAAATCAAAGAAAGTACAAATGTTTCTATACCATAGGATAGTCCATAAAAAGTTAAAATAGGGACATGTAAGCCGTTTTTCTCTATCTTGAACCGTTTTCCTTTTACAGGGCCTTGAACTTGAAAAATTACGATTTTTTAAATGCTTGTAACTTCTAAACAAAAACGAATCGGACCCATGTTTATTAAAAAAAATATGTTTAAAATCAAGCAACCTACCATCTGTCAAAGTTTGTCATAGAGCTTGTAGAACACCCTGTATACTATTTAGGCGATTGATGCGCAAAACGCTTTGTTTGGTTTATACTCATCACGTGCCCCGCTTACGAGTAAAAAAAAAATAAAAGAGCTTAAGTCATATTTGTCACAAAAGCCATTTTCCGTAACAGATTATTGAGTACTATATGCTAATTATCCTGCTATAAGAATCGCTTTCAGCCAAGTTTCAGCTGGTTAAAGTGCCTGAATAAAGTGATAAAGCATGTCCTGTAATATCTCCAATAAAAATAAAATGGGATGGAAATATACAGGGTGAGGCGCGAGAACCTTAGGGCATTTTTATATGGAGAAGTCCTGGGAGTAGAAGTCTAAAAATTTGTGCGTGTATAATTTCGGTTTTGACAAACTGAACTAAAATATTCACAACCCCACACCACTTCCGATTATACCGGAAGTTGCCATATTTTTCTTTTTTTTAATGGTACACCCTGTATATTATTACATTTTCAGATTGCCTGAAAAAAAGTAATAAAAATGATGTTTACAGTTCAAATTTGCAACGACCAGTTTATGAGTTATAAACAAATGAAAATTGCAATTTTCCATTTTCAAAGCAGCTTAGCTTGAAAACGGGTCAAGATATCGGAAAACGGCTTACAAGTTCCTATCCTAACTTTTTGTATACTACTCTAGAGTACCTACAAAAAAAAATATTTTTTATTATTTTTTTTTTTGAAAATCGCTGATTTTTCATCACTTTGTATACAAATTTCATCAGCACCATAGGATACTACGTGAAAAGTTAAGATAGGGACATGTAAGCCGTTTTACGATATCTTGACCCGTTTTCGACCTAAGCTGCTTTGAAAATGGAAAATTGCGATTTTCATTTGTTTATAACTCATAAACCACTCGGTACAATTTTGAACTGTAAACCCCATTTTTATTGCATTTTTTCAGACAATCTGAAAATATAATAATATACAGGGTGTCCCATTTAAAATAAGAAAGTTGATGGTAATTTCCGGTATAACCGGAAATGGTGAGGGGTTGTGAATATTTTAGTTCAGCTCGGCAAAACCGAAATCATACACGTACAAATTTTTAGACTTCTGCTCCCAGGACTTCTCCATATAAAAATGCCCTAAGGTTCTCGCGCCTCACCCTGTATAGTTTATATGCATTAGAATGGGATGGGGATATCTGATTACGTAATTATTTAGAAAATTATCGTTTGTGAATATAAGTATCACTTATTATAGAGCCCTAAGTTCACTTTCAGATGACTGAACTATTTTTGCTAAACAATCCTGAAATCTGATCCAGGCTCGTAGATGTAGCAGCGGAATCAGCCCTTAATAAAAGAGCTCAAATTTCAAAAATAGTCATGGGTACCTTTAATAAAAAATGTTCTGGATGATAAACGATGTCAAAACCATTTGACATTGTTGAGATTTTCTATGGTACCGATGGTATTAAGCATAGTGGATCCTAACGTAATATTTATTAGATTTAAATTTACACGAAATCGTTTGCCATCAATCAGCGCAGTTACGAACTTAATGAATAAATTAAAGAGTAGTTTCATTATGAATAAGCACTTGTGCGTGTTCCGTATGGTCGCTAGTTCGTTAACTCAGGAAATTAAATCTGACGTCGTGATCATGACAGCTATTAAACAAATCAACGCGGTTTTTAATGTGAATTTTTAGGAAATATTTGAGCTTGCACGACTACTCAGATGTAGTGAAGAACGCTGATTCTCGTGGCTCAATTATTATTGTAAGCTGGAACAAAAATTAGTAGAGAGAAATTCGCCAAAATTAACATCAAGCTCATTTTTAATTTAGTTGTTAGGGATTTATATGTGGATAAGAAAAATTTTTAGATTTCCATTGCTGGCAATTTCCATTGTAGTTCATGAGCAAATAGCCAGTGCATCTTGACAAAATTACTGTTGATCTCGGTTGGATAAGCGGAAAATTCAGTGGCGACGATGGATTTCAGCAGATATTGTAGGATGATGCCCATTTTTTGGCTCTACGTGAACCGACTTGGACATCGTGTAGTTTCAGGATGATGGCGCCACTTGCCACACTGCGCACGGAATACTGGAGTTATTGGAGCGAAATTTAACATCGTTAGACTACTTCCTTAAAGGTATTGTTGAAATTAAAGTGTAAGCCTATATAAACCTGCAGCCTGCAACGAATATTAATTTCAAACATGACGTCGAGTATGAGCGGTGAAAGAGAGCTGAAGATATGTAGAGAAATTGTAGAAAAAATCGTCGAATCGATTAAACGAATAATCCGTTGGACATTATTTTCCGTACTATCTGAGGGGATATATAAAGCATTTGAATAAGGTTATATTTTCTTATCGGTTACCTAACATTTTCAGAGAGCAAATAAAATAAACCAGGAAACATTTTACACAGTAAAAAAGCAAGTCAGTTTACATTGGAAACCTCATAAAATGGACGTAATTTGAAATGTCAAATATAACGAAAAACATTTTTCTTCTCATTAAGTTTAAATTTAAAGCTTTTATTTTGTATAAGATCTGCAACCTTCTATAAATATTATTCATTAAAGTTCTATATTCCCAAATAATAAGATCATTCCGCTTAGAAGAGTTTCACCTATACCGTTACTGCTTACAAGTTTTTAATAATTGGATGTCTTGAATTGAGTTTTTAAAAAATAAATAAACTAAACGTTCTTTGCTTAGGTAAAATCCGCTCCGCGGAACAAGCACGTTTACCTCAGTAATTGTTTTCTTGATTGCTCAGCTCAAAAGCCAGATTAGAACCGAACCCGAGGTGAATCCAGAGCAGTACTTACAAGTATGTTGTTTAGCAGTCTGGTTTAAGAAAAATTAATCTTTTTGTAGAGGAATCAACCGACGCTTAACGCATTGTTTTTTATAAACTTGTCGATTATTTTATACGTATCAGGTTGTTATCCATGGCGTAAGCACGTATATGCAGAACAAGCAGACAGAAGCATGGGCAAGGTCGCTGAAAGGCGGCAACACCCGGAATACAGCAACAACACCAGGATGCCGACGGCCACGCCGTTTGTCGGAATGCAGACCTTGCTCTTGATATTCACTTTCACCTACACAATGGTGGTAGCAGTGGATTTATAAAGGAAAATAATTAATTACTGCTAATAATAGAAACAGCGCCTTATAAAAGAAAATGTCTCAAAAATTGTCGTCTTCCCAAAATTTCATTGCATATTTTAACAATTTAAATTGTAAAAGCCTTTTATCAAATTAATTGAATATTTGATGTGCATGCCCTTGTATGGTTGATTTGATTTGATTTGTTTAAATAATATATTATTATTATTATAGAAACCTACACAATTTATTATCACCCATTTATGTCTTGAAAAGGGAAAGTGACACTAGAAGTTTCGTTCATCATCCCTCCATTTGCGCTTATAGTACCCCGTTGGATGATTAACTCAACAGTCCCGTTTCCCGAAAGTAATTTAGAATGAGTCCAATGGGTGCTTGTTCTATTTCTTTTGGTTCTGCCATTTAGGTCCCTAATATTAGAAGTCTACTTCCCTCTACTGTTGGGCATTCACACATTAGGTGGTATGGGGTTTCCTCCCCCTCCCCGCATCTCCTGCAATCTGGATTGTTTTTCACTCCTAATATGAGATGTTTCATTGGTGGGCAATGTCCTGTTAGTAGTCAAATTGCCCATCTCAGCTTTTTCAGTTCATTAGTTTTGTTCTCTGATAAATATCTTCGAATGTCTTAGTCAATGTACTTCATTCCGGATGGGAGTTATGTTTTAGTGTATTTTTTAACAAAAAAATACACTATTGAGGACGACATCACTTTTCGAAAATCACCCAAACTCATCAAATGTCCACCGATCATGACCCCCAGATTACGAAAAAGTGGTTTTCCAAAATTCACCTGCCCACGATATATATATATATATTTATATATATATTTATATATATATTTATATATATATATTTATATATATAGTTATATATATATATATATATTTCTCCAAAATCGCGAAATTTCGATTTTAAAAACGCTCCTGTGGCTTTATCTTTCAAGATTAGTGAACGAAATTTTGGGTCCTTGTAAAATGTTGGAATGACGTTGGATTTTCGTTGAAAAACTTTCCAAAAGTCCCATCACTTCTACAGGGTGTCCCTTCAAAATTCCAAGATCCCGGTTTTTGTCATCTCATTTCAGGTCGCAGTTTTGAATCTAGGGGGCTGAAATTTTTGTGGGAGTAAGATATCTATAAAAACTGGTCTGGTATTGTACTTGAGCAAAATCGGTCGAGCGGTTTCAAAATGGCGGTCATTTTAATTTTTGAAAAATTTGCTAATATTTGAACCCCTGTATGAGCAAGATGGAAAAAAAACTTTGGAACTAAATCGACAGGGTTTGAAGAAAATTATTTCAAATTTAATTTAATGTAACAAAATTTATATTACTTTTATTATTAAGCCAGTGGCGTGGATAGGAAAGTGGTAAAAATGGCTAAATTTCCCTAACAATTTATGAGCACATTTTTGAAGCAATTGAACTGAAATTTTTACAGTAGATAACTATACTAATAGCCTTTAACACTTAAAAATTTCAAGAAGTGAGTAAGAAAAATGGCCGAGATATTCGAATTTTTTTTACATGATGTTTATTTCTCTAAAATTTTAAGAACGCTCCAGTAGCTTAATTTTTCAAGATTAATGAACGAAATTTTTTACTTTTGTGAAACTTAGGGATGACGTTTGATTTTCACAAAAAAACATTTACCTAAAATTGCGCTACTTTTACAACGTGTCTCTCCAAATTTCCAAAAAAAAAAAAACGGGTATGAGGCACGGTTTCTGGTCGCTGTTTTTAATCTAGGGGGCTGAAATTTTTTTGGTAGTAAGATAGTAAGATACTGCAAGTAGTCGTATGGTACTGCATTTGAGTTAAATCAGAAGAGCCGTTCCAAAATGGCGGCCGTTTCAATTTTAGGAAAAATTGATAGATTTTAAACCCCCAAATAAGCCAGTTAGAAACAAAAACTTTTAAACGAAATTAACATTACTGGAAGAAAATTATTTGAAATTTGAGTTATAAAATATTAAGTTAAAATATTGCAATAAAATTTGCAATATTTTTATTATTAAGCCAGTGGCGTGGGTAGGAAAAGGGAAAAAAGGCTTTCTATAACCGTTTATGAACATATTTTTTGAGGATATGAACTGAAATTTTGACTGAACTAATAACCCTTAACTATGAAAAATTTCAAGAAGCAAATAAAAAAATGGCGGAGATATTAGAATATTTTTACATATTATGTTTATTCCTCTAAAATTTAAAATTTTCGGTTTTCAAAGCTCCCCTTTCACTTTTTCCGTTCTATAAAAGGTAGTCTAAAAAATAGATTTTTTAAGTAAAGTTAGCCAGTGGCGGGCATAGGAAATGGGCCAAAATTGTTCAATTTTGCCAATGTTTTTTTTTTTTGTTTTGTTATATTTAAAAATTCATTCTAAGGCACGGTTTAAAACAAAATGAAATGCAATGTCAGTGAATATCACCTGACTATGTAAAATTTCAGAAAGCCAATTTAGAAAGCGGTGAAAATATTCAGAATTGAATCGCATAAAAATACACTATTTCTGCGATTGATGCGCAAGAAGGTTTTTTTTTCTTCAGGATGCCTTTTATTTCCCTTCTGACTTCGCTGTAGGCTATGCAGCAAGTTGGTTCTGGTCTGATTAAGGTAATTCGATTTGACAGATCCGCTTTGTTGTTTCCTTGGTTGTTGTGGTGTCCTTTTGTCCACCTCAGGTTTATTTTTTATGTTTTTCTCTGCTAGCTTAGCTAGAAAGTTAATGCAGCTCTTCACTGTATTTGATTGTATCGTCACTGAGTTCCAGTGCTCTTAGAGCTGTCTGGCTATCAGTAACGATTCCAATGTTCCTATTTTCAAAGGAACCAGCGATCATATGTTTGAAAAAAATCTGAAAAAGTCTGCGATTTTTCAACGAGTCGCTAAATAAAAAAACACAAAGATGCACAAAGATAGTACAAATGTATCTTCACCATGTAATAGAACTATCTTGAGCCGTTTTCGTTGCACATAGCCTTGAACTAAAAAAGTTGCTATTTTCACTTGTTAATTACTCCAAAACTTCTCAATTCAAACACCAACTGTAAAAACCAATCTTATTTTTTCTCCTCAACCTATCTAAAAAACGCAATAAAAATCAAAGCAATCTCATCAAAATGAAAACATAGCTTTGATATGCCACTCGCATATGAGACACTCTGTATGTATAGTCCATAATAATAAATCATGACCATTGCGACGATTCTGCTCTTACTTGTATTTGCAAATAAATGTTTGAAAAATCTATCGATGGCCCACAGAGACCGACTCGAATGAGCTGAGACACCCTGAATCATCAATTATCAAAGTACTTAACTAATTAATTATTTATTGGAGGTTTTTCGAACTACCGATCAGTCCGCTTTTATTTGCTTCATACCAAGGCCCAACGTGATAAATGTGACAACAGTATAACGAGTTTGCTCTCTTATTAGAACTCAGACTCATTTTGAGTGTAATTTTCATCAAGGAAACCGTTAGCTGTGACACACTAAGGGCCGCTCGTTCAAAACAGCAATTAATTTATATATAAATACCTTAATTAGCAATTAAGAAACGTTTATTCTGGCTGGTTTTGACAGTACTTTGAACAACTGTCAACAATTCACGAATGAGGGGGGTTTGTTGGTTAATTACTGTGATTAGAGGTTAATTACTATTTTGAGTATCCGTTCCTAGAAAACCATATTAACTATTTCTGCTATGATTTCGCTGGATATAACTTTTTGATCATGATAAATATTTTTTCAATGTTTGTTTCCTGTCTACTTGATGATTTTTTTAACCGCATTTTTCTTTTTTCCAGTCATGTCCAGAACCTCGTGATTTCCGTGAAGATCAGTGCACAGCTTTCAACGCCGTGTCATACGAGGGCGGCCTATACGAGTGGTACGCACATTACGAAGAATCGTCCATATGCTCCCTCACCTGCAGAGGAAGGCCTCTGTCTTCCACTCAAGCGGAGGTTGACGATCAAGTGATGGTTGTCGCCAGACTCGCTGAAAAAGTACACGACGGCACTAGGTGTCGATTAGGGAGCCTGGATATGTGCATTGATGGGCGCTGTATGGTACGTATACAATAATAATTTATTATTGAGATGGTAATATTATATTATGTAAGCCACATGAATTTCCTAAGAACAAGGAGCAAGGAACAATTCTATACAAAATAATAATGCTGTTGCGCGCTGATAGTTTTTTTTTGGGGGGGGGGATATTGTTGACTCCCCCAATCGTTACACATTAAAACAGTCTGAAGAGAAATGCTCATCATTTCATCATTTTGACATATAGGTAATGATAACAAGGACGAAAATAACTAAAAGCTAATACTCCTCCATTTAAACTTTTTTATTGCTGGTCAAGCTTATATTTTCTAACTATGGAGGACTGTGGCTTACAGATACATAAATAGCGGAAACAATAATTCCCGATAATCTGGAATTGGTTTTAATCTGTTTTGTTGGAAAATATTATTCAATCTCGCATCCCTTGACGTAAGCGCGGACACAGCAGCCGTGTTTAAAAATTGGCAAACCATTTTTTTTTTTTTGCAATGCTAGTGAATTAGCAGATTTTGTTTTCACTGCACACGCCATATATAAAATCGTATTTTTAGCATAAAAGAGAGAATTTTTTTAAGATCGGGCCTCGTTTGGGGAATATTTCCAAAATTGTTGTTCAATTACCGAATAAAACATAATTTTATTGCGGCCTTAGTTTTACATTTCTTGATATACTTACCTATTTCCTAAACCAGGCCTGATCTTGAAAAAAGTTATTCGTTTTTTCATGCTTAAAATACAATTTTTTACATTTTCGATTTTGACTGTCCAGTTACTTAAGGTAATATTTTTAGTAGCCGTAGTTTTACATTTTTGGAAATATTTCCTAAACGAGGCCTTATCGTGAAAAGAGTTATTCTCTCTTTTATGCTTAAAATACGATTTTATACATGACTTTTAGCTGTCGATTTTTGCTGTCCAGTTACCAAACACCCCGTACCTATTATGCTGGAAAAAATGACTACATTTAATCACCCTAGATAAACCTTATACGTGGATAATACGACTGATACATTGTACGCTGAAGTTTGAACAATTTGGCACAACTGCTTCAAAAAGACACATCTATACAATACATTGTCATCAAAATGTCGACTCCTTTGAAGTCTAGGACATTCTCTAGGATAAGAGAGCATAAGATAATCCTTTGGCTTACGCCAGTCTTATCACCACGACTTCATTCCTTCTTCATTCCAAGTTATCTTTATAGAAGTTTAAAAGTGAACAATCGTCTCTATTTGGTATAATTTGTAGCTGAAAGCAGACTAATATGCTGGCGATTTTTGTCTGCAGATAGCTCTAATTTGAGAGATAACACCATCGTATGAAGCTCCATATTGCTATATGCTTTCTTATTATAGATGAGACATTTCCGGGTTATTAATGTGTGCAATCTCATTTCGTCACATGATGAGATTCGCTCCAGGACATCATAATTATACTTTTCATTTTGTTGAAAACTTCAAATTCGTCGTCTAAGAAATATATTTTTATCTCAATCTTAGACTGTCATACTTATAGTTAGGTGAATAAATAAAACGATTGAGGTAGGTCATCTCTTCATTTAACAATTATACCCATTGACCTACCTCAATCGTTTTATTTATTCACCTAATGTTCATTTTGGGTATACTATGGCCTACAACTACCAATAATACTTATAGTACTTCTGCATGCGAGTTTGTAGGGTTCCAAAAATATAATTTTCTAAAAATGTCAGATAGGGTTTGGTATTGGTATTGGTATTTCAACTAAATGTGAGAGATGGTTTATGTGGTCCCAAGCACTGAAGCCAGCGGGCTTATTGTATTTCTCACATTTAGATTTTCCTTGATTAGAAGAGCTCCGTTCCTCTGACAAGGTTCAGCAGTACAGACAAACTGGTTCTTCTCTGTATATCCCCAGCTTACACATACAGCTCACCCTGTATGTGTGCAACAGCAACTGACAAAAAGCAATACGTGGGGAAAAATCAGCAGGTAAAAGCATCTGAACGCGTTGTATGTGGTATACAGGGTGGTTAACAATTCGATGCTCACCATTGTGATCTCGGGAACGGTAAAAGATACAGGGTGGGTTAAATTAGAGAAAAGTTGCACAATTTTATGCTTATTAAGAATCTGAAAGAAAATTTATGGAAACTTCAGACGTTGCTGAAATATCCTGAAAAAACTTAAAAATGGGGATTTAATTTATTTTATTTATTTTTAAATAATTTAATTTAATGGGGACATCGTTTCGTGTGCAAGAATTTTCGCGCTCTAAAATGAAATCGTCTTTTTTGAATTCTGAAAATTCCACTTGTTCCGCCAAAATTTCAGCTTATTCCTGAAAATTAAGATTTCTAAGATTTATTTCAGCGTTATTTATGTTACCTACCTATAAACAAGCTCAACAGATAAAAAATGATCAATTTTTAGAAACCATCCCAGGGTTAACCTACTTAAACCGACGCGTACATAATCCCCTACCCTGTTATTATATTACGTAGCAGTTTTGAACATCCACTGTACATGATCTATCAACTTCTTACATACAAAATATGGCTGATTTTTCTTGCTTAATTTTCAAGTACTCCACCGAAAAATCGTAAACAAGCATCAGTCTGAAATAACCGAGATTATTTGGATAAGAATGAATTTTCCGCAGACATGGCTTACAAGATCCTGGAAAATGAAATGCGATGGAAAGCAGAGAAGATGTGAGATATCGGGACTGTCAGAAGAGCGTATAATAACTCAAGACGATGCAAGCTAAATATCGCACCAGAGACGAGTTCCAGTATCTCAGACAGGCTTTGACGGTGAACGAATGTCAGATTCAGTGGCAGATTGTGAGATTGACGCCAGTAACTCCTGAAATGTATGCGGGATGTTCTTAAATAAAGACGCGGAACTCCTTGGGACCGGATGTTTATATAATATACATGTTAGTGTGAAGGAATTATGATTGAAAATTTTAACATTGACTGAATGAAGGGATTTTGATTTAGATAATATCGTGCGATTTGTCTCTATTATTATTTTTCATATTACAGAGAAATTCATTCAGTTCTAATTGTTTTGGAGGTCCAATCTTCAATCTCGATTTTATCAGTTAAGTCTTGTTGATCAGCCAAAAAATGATCATTTCTGAAACATGGGTTTTTTACTTCACTAAACAAACTTTTTAACTCACTTAAAAGGAAATGGTTTAAAGGTCATATATTAATAACACGGGAGGAGTAGATCCTGTGTACCTATTTCTTATATTGGCTGTTCCTCAAGCCTCAACTTCACTTTTAGATATATCGAGAACATCCCTACCGTTTGAAAAGACTAACACGCTTTTGACAAGATGTGATGGAGCAAAGCTTCTCACCTACATTTCTAGTAAAGTATAAGGCTTTGAAAAAGATTTATAAAAAACGCGATTTCGCCAGCATGACAGGATGTAAATGTGTTAAGTAGCACCTTGAGCTGTTAGAACATGATCTCTGGAGACAGGCGAGACATCTTTTACTGAGGGCGGTTGCGTGCTGGCGGCGGAGGGGCCGCTGATAGCGGAGACATATTGCTCGTTACAGGTCCGCAGCTGCTGGCGTTATCGTCACCTGGAGACCCACTGCTCTCCTTCGCACCTCACTGAAACTGTTGTTGGGAATTTTCACGATTTAGTTCCATGCAGCATGCAGCCTTTAATTAATCGACGTATTAACAGAATATGATATTTATTTATGATCAACATCCAGTCAAAGGACGTTGCATGACGTATTCACATCGATGGCATAGTTTTTGTACAAAGAATCATCTTTTTTCACTAAATATTTCTATGGCCCCTCACCGATTTATTTTTTCATTCAGAATAATACTTACCCCATTTAAAAAAATTATACCCTACCATTGCTATTTAACAATATTTCACCTTATCTTCATATCTCTTAAGCTGGGATGAAAAATCTGCATTGACTAATAATTTGCACCATTTTATCGAATTAATCCTCTCCGAAAATTCCCAAAGTCTGTTTGTAATTATATTTTTTCAAATTTCAATTTTTTCCATTTTCAAACTACTGTTGTAGATTTCATTTTATCGTTTTAAGAACAAAAGTTTGCAGGGTAGTAAAATTTTGGGGGGGAGGGCTTTCGAATGCAAAAGGTTTTCTTTAAACTGGATAGGAGAAAGCTTATGAACTAACTATAGATGAAGTGGTCACCGGTCATAACAGAATGGACATGCACTGACAACTTATGGGATAAGGGGAGACCCAGTCTGTCCCAAATGTGGATGAGGACTGCTCCTACTGCTGCATAGGTGTATTAGGCAGAGCTTACAATATCTGGAAACAATTAATGGAAAGGCCTTCTGCCCTTTAAAAAATGATCTGGAAAGTTTGACTACTTAGGAGTTTCACATGATGCTGGAATGGAAAAAAGGTTCCTTAGTGGCCTGGTCGCATGGGGTGCATAATATAACCCCTTCTCGTCATATCCATAGTGTAGAAGGAGTGGTTTGAAATAATTGTAATCCAGAAATATCGTTGAGTTGTTCCAAAATATATGTCGTTTTTCTGACATATCTCTTGTATTTTTGCTTCAAAATAATGATAGATGTATAAAAATTACAAATTCATCTTTGATCACCAAATAATGCATTTTTTTCAGCGAGTTGGATGTGATTTGAAAATTGGCTCGACGAAACAAGTGGACGCTTGCGGGATGTGCGGAGGTGACGGATCGTCCTGTTCGAGGCCTCTATACCATTGGACTCTCACGGCATTGTCTCTCTGTTCTGCTACTTGTGGTGGAGGTATGTGATCACCAGCAATTGTACCTAAGTCCTTAGATTCCAGAAATAACTTACTTTTCAGGTTACAAGATGTCGCGTCCCCTATGTCAGAATCGAGTAACGGGGGAAGAAGTTGAAGAACAACTTTGCAATGCCTCCCAGAAACCAGACTCCACCATCATGCAATGTAACGTTCACAACTGTCCGCCTAAGTAAGTTTTACATTCAAATGTATATCAAAGCATGCAAAAATTGGAGTAACAATAAATCTGTGCCACGGGGAAACATTTTAATGTAATTGAAAAGCTTTTAAGTAACTAATTAGCGTTGTAACTAGAGTGGTTTCCAACTTACATGTGTCACTCACAATATCCAGGATAACTCGGCTTAATTTACTCGCTCGACGTGATTTAATATTAAAGTCACTCCTTGCACGTTATGTTCTAGTAAGTGAGGATTGCGATCTAATTTAACTTTGAAAGTTCCATATTAAATCTAGGAAGGAGTTTTGAAATTCAGCGTGAATAAATTTCTGCAAAATGACCAAACGTAAATTGTCTAAAATTTAATAATTTAAATGGGGCATGAACAGTGGCAGATGATTTATAAATTCGAGCATTAAAAGTAATTATTTCTATTCAACAGATGGCATATGACAGATTGGGGAGCGTGTTCTATAACGTGTGGAGGTGGGATCAGGATACGACAAGTTTTCTGCATAGAAGAAGCAAATAATACGAAAATTAAGGTAATAAGCATATTTTACTAGAACTTTGTATTTAATGATTATAAACGCAATTAAACAATAACGATTAAGAAAAATAAACAAACGCAATTAAACTTGTTACAACAAATCTACCGTGGAGGGTGAATTTTTATTATTCAGAAACTTTTGAAATGAGTTTTTGTTAACATGCCAATTGGATCTTGTACGAAACTAATTTCAGGAACGTTTCTTTAAGTCGATGCGGTAATTCTTTCACGGTATCTTTGATCGACAAAACTTCCAGTCATTCCGATTGGCCATTCGAGCAGACAACCATTTTATAACTCCCAATGGCGTCGTTAAAAGAAATATCGACAAGCAATTAACTTCTTTTATTCACTTCCTGAACCGCAAAGTAGCGCTTTTTAAATCCACATCCTGAAAATGAATCCATTGATTTGCGACGATCGCTCCTTGTTGGATTCAGTGGCGTACGCTGAGAAAGTATAATACGAGTACACCCGAAGGCACGAAAAACAATCTCTACCCTATGTAGGGAGGTACTTGAATCCCCATAATAGAGATATATTGTTATTTTTCTAGTAGAGAATGCAATTTAAATTATTCTATTATTATAGTGATTAATTTTCAAAGGATGAAGGGCTTAAAGAAGAAATTGAATAACATTCTTCACTATGTAAAAAATTGTAACTTTGAATTTTTAGGAATCGCCGATAGAATATTTATTATCGTGGAAAAATTATTTAAAAATAAAATAAAATGAAAAGTTACACTTTTCTCCCAATCGTTTTCTGCTTGAATATTATTTCTTCTTAAATCACAGAAGTCAACTTGATAATAATAGTGGAGAGGGTCTGTCAAAAAAAAAGGCTCCATCCGCCTTGGACTCGAGAATTTTTTTTGATTTTTTTTTCATAAAGTTGGACCCCCTCTTAATTTTGGTGGCATTTTCAAAAATTTAATCGACGCCCTGGCGGAGAAATGTGCTTGCGAAGACATCGGCAATGGGTTTTTTTGCACATAACTCGCTTAATTCAACTCTGAGCATAGTAAATATCCTGTCGAAAAACGGTTCTCGAGATATCGCATTTTCAATTTCAAGGCCCTTTCTTCAGGGTTCCGCCGCGGTGCGAATACACCGCCGTCCGTGTTCGCGTGTTTTGCATGGAAAAAATCGACTTAGGGACTTAATTTTTTTTTTCATCGACAGACAGCAGTGTCCTCAATGATGCCTGAAATTTTGAAGTCGCTATCTCGATTAGAGGGGGAGGGGGAGGGGAAATCATAATTAAAATTCAAATTGCTATAACTTTCGCTAATATTGGGGCGTCGGGCTCAACCAATGGGAGATGACACTTTGGAATGCCTACTTTAAAATGGTATTATTTTTTTTTCGATTCCGCCAATATTGGCAAGATGCCAGCAGAAAAACCGATTTCCCTCCCCCCTTTTTTTTTTTCTTAAAACTGTTTTTTTGCCATGAAAGAAGGGGGTGTGGGTAAAAAAATTTTCGTCATCAGACGGGAATTTTTTTTATCTTTAATTTGAGCTCCAGTAGACCTCGATCGGACCATTATTAAGGTCACAGGGTCACCAAACGCGTTTAGTCCTGTAGAATGGCAAGGATTAGGGTTAGCGGGTTCCGCTACCCGGCATTTTTAGGGCTAAGTGTCTCCTTTCAAGATTTTTTTACCCCATGTCGCTATCTCAATTAGGGCCTGCACGTGGACGTGATATGTAAACCAATTAATCTAGCCGCGGAGCCGCGAGAGCCGGGGGCGAAGCCTAGCGCTCCCTCTCTTTCTCTCTTCTCTCACAGACACACACGCTAGATTAATTGGTTTACATATCACGTCCGCGTGCAGGCCCTAATTAAGATAGCGACATGGGGTAAAAAAATCTTGAAAGGGGACACTTAGCCCTAAAAAATACCGGATAGCGGAACCCGCTAACCCTAATCCTTGCCATTCTACAGGACCAAACGCGTTTGGTGACCCTGTGACCTTAATAATGGTCCGATCGAGGTCTACTGGAGCTCAAATCAAAGATAAAAAAAATTCCCGTCTGATGACGAAAAAAATTTTACCCACACCCCCTTCTTTCATGGCAAAAAAACAGTTTTAAGAAAAAAAAGGGGGGAGGGAAATCGGTTTTTCTGCGGGCATCTTGCCAATATTGGCGGAATCGAAAAAAAAATAATACCATTTTAAAGTAGGCATTCCAAAGTGTCATCTCCCATTGGTTGGGGCCGACGCCCCAATATTAGCGAAAGTTATAGCAATTTGAATTTTAATTATGATTTCCCCTCCCCCTCCCCCTCTAATCGAGATAGCGACTTCAAAATTTCAGGCATCATTGAGGACACTGCTGTCTGTCGATGGAAAAAAAAATTTAGTCCCTAAGTCGATTTTTTCCATGCAAAACACGCGAACACGGACGGCGGTGTATTCGCATCGCGACGGAACCCTGAAGATAGGGCCTTGAAATTGAAAATGCGATATCTCGAGAACCGTTTGACCGATTTGGACCAGTAAAAGTTCAAATTACGCGTCTTTGAGAGCTCTTCATTTTTCAACCGGATACTTACTATGCTCAGAGTTGAATTAAGCGAGTTATGTGCAAAAAACCCATTGCCGATGTCTTCGCAAGCACATTTCTCCGCCAGGGCGTCGATTAAATTTTTGAAAATGCCACCAAAATGAAGAGGGGGTCCAACTTTATGAAAAAAAAATCAAAAAAAATTCTCGAGTCCAAGGCGGTTTGAAAGTTAGACCCTCTCTACTATAATGACAACCAAAAACTTCAAATAAACGTACAAATAATATTTTATTGTAAATCATTTTTGTTACGCCAATGACGTCTGAGTTCTGGTGCCCCATTTTTCGATATACTAATTTGCATATTAATTGAGGCCTCCAAGGATTTACTCCTCGAGTTTTTCGAGGGCAAATTCAAAGCCGATTTTGTTTTGTTTTATAAGCAAGACTAACAAAAATCGCTGACAAAATAATATTCCACCATAACATCGAAATTCATTTCAGACCCTTGGATCACGAGAGACACGTCTTTGTGACATTTAAGTAAAGCTCTTCTTAGGTAAGAGGTCAGGAGAATAAAAAGGGTTAAAAGAAAAATATCGTGAACCTTTCTTTTGAAAATAAGGACGTTTTCGTAAGAAAAATCGGTGTGCGTAAATAGTTTGAATAACCAACCAATTTACGTTTTGGCGCAGTCTTTTAATTATTTTAAAAAGTATGATTTTTTTGTTTAGGTTAAGATATTTCAAGACGAGGAAAATTTCTATAGCATGGTCTCTGCATAAACGCAAAACAGATTCTCTGCTGTAAAAGAGAGCAGCCCTCTTTATTTCATGGTACTACTTTATGAGATGTCTCGTGAAGTATCTTCTTTGCAAAGCAGATTTTGGCATTTTCACGGTCATCATTATTCCTAAAATACACTTCTGCAAGGATCGATGAGAGCTAACCTTCATATTCCTTTTATTCGTACTTTAGTAGCACCAAAATTTTGTAATAGGGAAGCAGATGTGCTCCGAAAACATCAACAATCTGTACCTATGTAAATTGGAATTTTTCCCGTAGATATTTGATGACCACACCTAGCTCACTATATCGAACGGGTAACGTTACGTTCTATTTAGTGTAATTGATAAATAACTTCTTGTGTGGTGTCATGATCGTCGAATTGTCAAGTTAATCTTGAAGTAATTGATGTGTGAAGGCTTCCGCGATCGGCTTCCATTGAAATCGTAATTGATTCCGGGCTGTTGTGCCGTGGTCCATGGAGACTTGCTCCAAACGTTCCTATTTATAGGGTGATGGTCTGGTGACTTCATACCCCCTCCACCATAGCAACGGCCAATCTCTCCGATGATAGATTCCTGGATCAGACGATGACTAAATTGGATCTAAAGTAACCCCGGTACGAAATCCTCGTACTTTCATTCCTTCCCCCTACCTGTTGAAATTATTTGAATATTTATAAAGTTCAATAGCTCCACGATATAAACGGGTGTATAATAGTGTGAAGTAGTGGACAGAACTTTCATCTTTTCAGAACATATGGCGTTATTGTCTTAAGCATAGTGTGCTTGCCGAGACAGCTGGTCTTTCTGGCCCAAGAGGCAGTTTCTCTTGTGTTCGGCCACGCAGCTGTTGACGCTGCATTTGGTGATTTCGATGTGTACTGCACCACAAGAGTTGGTGGTTGTTCGCTGGATGTGTGAGATTTTGGGTTCTGGGTCGTAAGGCTCTCTTGATTTCTTGAGCGGTGTAGCCATTCGTCTGCAGATCATGATATAGGGTGGCGAGCTCTTCTTGGAGGTGTTGCGACTGACAAATTCTGGATGCACGATTCACCAGGGTTTTTATTTCTTCTCGTTTTTGGCCTGAATGATGGTTGAATCTCTTCTGTAAATACCATCTGTATGTGTTGATTTTTGGTAATGTGTCGCAAGGTGCTGTTTTCTTTCCTGTTAACGAGGATATCAAGAACTGGTAGTTTTCCATCATTTTCTGTTGACATTGTGAATTGAATGCGAGGATGAATACTGTTAATATGGTGAAGAAATTCCTTCAAAGTCTTTTCTTCATGTTGCCAAATGACGAAGATGTCATCTACGTAACGGTACGGTACCTACAAGACGGTTTGTTGGTGGCGGAGTTTTAAAGAATTCCATGTAGAAGTTGGTAACAACAGAACTGATGAGGCTGCCTGATTAGCAACTCCATCCAGTTGTTGATAGAAGTCACCACTCAACTCAAAATAGGTTGTGGTGAGTAAATGATGGAAGAGAGAGTTGAGGTCCCTATAAAATATAAAATTAACATAAATCTGCTTTCGTTTTAGTTTCTTCAAGGTTGACTGGAAATTGAACTCTGCAATCTTCAACATTTACTTTTTGGTAATGTCATTGATTCTGGAAGGCTGCAGTTACAATCTTGTACTAGATAGTTATAAGAGTTTAAAGAGCCACTTGTTGTTGTTACGGGGTGCACAAATCGACTAAATAACCATCAGTAAATAATATATTCAATTCGATAATAACAATTTTTTTGCAAAAATGTAACGCCACAAATAAGAATTAATGTCGATTCCTTCAAGTAGACTGATCACAAGATGGCAACATTGAATTCTTGTTCCACATCGATTAACTTTCAAACCAAGAAAAGTCGTCTCTGAAATCTGCTAGTATGCCGTCTTTACAACTAGTTTGAACTAGTAGACTTTTAAAGCCTTTAATATCTGAATCCTGGATTACGTTGTAAAATAGTTTACACCAGGGAATCGGACCATTCAGACGCAGAGGATAATAAATAAATGTGGAAAGAGAACTCTGGCTCTTGGGACAGGTGACATGTTAAAAGCACGTAGCAGTCGATTCACTACTCTCTCTCTCTCTCTCTCTCTCATCTCTCACCTATAAAAAGTATGATTTTGTTTGAAGTTGTTTGACTCTGGTGACTTTTAGGCCTCGAGAACTAGCTTTAAACAAACACAAAAAATATCCATGGAGAGACAGTAATAAAATCAATACGATGACAGTTTTGCAATGAATTAGGGCTGGATCACACATTACCGCACCGTATTTAAACCGTGTGTCGACCGTCACATGAATGAAAGAGTCATGCTCGAATGACGTGTCCGAGTCGAGCAATATATTAATATACCAATACTATTGTAACAAGAGTAATAGCGTATGTCTGAATTTGAATCTGTAAAATTTAAATAATCTTAATCCTTTCTTTCAACGATTGAAATTCAGATATGAATTTTTCACAAAGCCTGCCCAAATTATGTTGTCATTTGCTCCCACGAGTAAAACAACACCTCACATAAAATTTATTGTTGCACAGGTTCACGAGCAAAGATGTAGCGGGCACAAACCTCATTATGAAGAGCCTTGTAACCAAAAGGATTGTCCAATTTGGCATACTACGTCATGGTCTGGTGTGAGTATATCTTTTTTGTTTTTGTTTTTTATCTTGCTCTAATAAAAGTTTTTCATTAACTCGTAATTAGAAACTTTCTACGCCTACCTGAAACAGCTATGCATGAAACTCCATTTATAATTTGACCTCCCACACGATATTAAGAAACGGTATTACATTTTTTTATGAATTGGCAGTGTTCAGTGTCCTGTGGAGAAGGCGTTCAAACCCGGGCGGTATATTGCCGCGAATCCAGCGGGGTTCCTTCAGCTCGCTGCCCACCCTCCGCGCGGCCCCCATCCAGGCAATCCTGTTTCACTGGCATCCAGTGTCCCAGCCATGAAGATGATGGCGACGAGGATACCTTGCCCGGGCTGTACCACACTCAACCCCTGGTGCAGCCATATCCACCGCCCCCGCCAGCTCACGCTGAGAGACTCGTCGGGGAGCAAGTCGTGCCGAGTGAGAGCACGTAAGTTGACGTTATGATTTAAATGAAATATGGAATAGCCGAGAAGTTTTGGTTAGCTTTGATGATAGATTGGGGTGAACCTTTTAGTTATAGTATTTTCTAATTAGGTATGTAGTAGGTATAGGTATGTGAAAAGGTAACAAATTAAGTAATTTGTGGGAAATTAAAATAAATATTTTGTATTCGTGTGTCTCCACAAACTGAAAAATTGGTGTAGGAAATTGATTTTGATAAAATTAGCGTCGTGGCCGGTCGCCTTTTTGGACGTCACTGGTGTTCTGTATACTCTCGATAGGTATTTGTTTTCATTAAGGAAAATTTCCCAATACGATTTTCTAATACGATTCCTAATGAAAGAGACCAAGGTTAGATCTTTCAGCATATTGTATATTCCCTAAAAACTAATAAATTCTTTAATGTTGATAGAAAAGAAAAAAATTGTCAATCTTCTGATTGCTTGTTTGAAAAATGAGTAAATTTAAGCAATGAAGATTGTCGACCTCATCTTTTTAATACGAAGAAGCAGAATTTAGTTAATATTATGGCTCTATTATCATTTTCTTTCAAATTTTTATCCTCTTGACTTATGGAATTGTCTTTTCAAGCATCGGTTAGGTACTTAATAGGAGTATATTTATACATATAATAATTTTTGTTAGTCACAACAAACTTGAATCAAAGCTCACGAAGATTTTGCCCAGAATCATGAAATTATTGCATTTAAACTTTTTGTCTTAACCACAAACTTACTTATGTCACGTCAGAAGTGGGATAGACAATTTTTTAATTATTCCTTGTCTTCTTAGTGCACTACTTTATAATGTGCACATTTCTATTTATATCTTATGGGTTATATGCATAAGATACATTTTACTAAACTCAATATTAAGGATAATAACGAATTTCATGATTCTTTATTAGATAATCACAATTTTAGTTGTGAAATGATCACAACAACACCATTATCATTGGCTTTAGATGTTTATAATAGATGTATGATACAATCTGTAATTCAAAACTTGCTATTTTTTAACACCAACCAATTTAATAATGTACAATATTTTAACAATAAATATTCACATAAACTTTGAGTAACTTTGAGTAACAGAAGTGATCAAAATAAAATCATGAAAAATACTTTACAAACAGACCAGACTAAGAAAATTATATCAAAATAAACCTTGAAACCTTTACATTAGAAAGAATCTATGTTTAGAATTTTTCTTTCGAATATTATTTTAGGCTTTGACTTATTTTTTAACAATAATTAAACTTATGTGCTTTGCTTTCTATGTTTCTCAATCCCTTCTTATAACTATTGGTCGATGTTTTATTATAATACTGTTCTGTTTGTAAGTGAATATAGAAATTCTCGATAAAAAAAATGCACCTAATAATGTCGCTTTTAAATTCAATGTAAAAAAAAATCAATTCTTTTAATTTAAAAAAAAAGCACAACCATATGCTTTTGTATTATAAAACGCTATTTCTTGCTTATTTTGATAATAATTATCTTTTAATGTAATACACAAACCAGAAACCTAACAAAAACACTTATGTATCTTAAGCTAACTATCTTATTATGGATGGATCAAATAAAACCTAAAGTTACTATAATAGGCAACACCGGCAAAAGCCATTTTGGCCCCTCACAGCTGCACGTTTACGTTTTGCTAGAATCGTTGAGCAGAATATCTTTATCCTAATTTCTTCACTTTGTTTCCTGGATGTTTGCGTTTGTACCCGTTTAACTTGGGCCCCATTTAGTCCAACGTATCTGCTTATGCCGGACATGACGTCGGTACTAAGTGTCACTTGGAAGTATAACTGGCATGATTTTTGCTCCCTATGCTCCCTGTTTCCTAATTCGATCTCTTGGTCTGCTACGTCTTTGTGAGTGAAGGATAATAATTGATTAGATGTGTAGGTTTTGCTTGGATCGAGTCTTAGGGGAGCACTCCAACCGCGTGGTTATTAAACCCATTAAACACATTAACAGATTACGTTGCAGTAGTAATCTACACTACGCAAAAATGAAAGCGTCGCACCCCAAAATTTTACCTGATTTTGATTGGGGATAAGTTTCGATATTCTCAGGGGATCATGATTTTGTTTCCACATGTCAGTGGCCTTATCCTTTATTATTCTGCTTAATTGGATCTAATTTCAAAAAGAAAAAAATTATCAACAAATTTTATACAGGGTGATATCTGAAGGCTTGCAAAATAACTATGCGGGTTTGGTAGGTACCCCCGTTTTCAAAAAAAAAAGTGTAAGTTTTGATGAGAAAATGTTAAAGGTTGATGTCTCATCTCGAGACGGTTCTCAAATTTTCGGTTTAACAACTGCATTGACAGGATGATCTCAAAAAATCAACTGTTTCCTCTTGAAGTGAATAACTTTTTTCCTTGCCAAGAGATTTTGAAAATGCAGGCCTCGTATTAAAGCTGAAACTTCAGGCAAGGAAATCCAGGAACGAAAATTGACTCAGAACAAACATTAAAAACAAAAAATTGCATAAAAAAATTTACTCAAAGTTAAGTTTCATTTGGAAACAGGTAATGGGAGGAAATTGAATGAAAATTGACTTGTCTCCGAAATGGTCTTCATTTGTGAACAATTTAAGAATTTTCTTGCTGACACGATATAACAAAAATGTTAATAACAACAGCAAAATATATATTTGCACATTTTCAGGGGGAATCAGGAGTGTTGCTTACCTGAGAATGGTTCGTAACCATCGTTACGAAAATTTTAACTATTTCACTAATTGACTGATAACGAGTTAGCGATTGTTAAAATTTTGTGCAGATGTATTTTGGCTGCTTTTATCAATATTTTTCATCTCAACTTAGCAAGGAGTTTCTGAATAATTTTCCTCACAAAACCTGTTTCCAGAAGTAATTTAAAAATGACTAATTTTTTGCAATATCTTGTTTAAAATGTTTGTAGTGATCCTGAAATTTCTTGCCTGAAGTTCTAACTTTAATGCGAGGCCTTAATGATCAAAATCTGGTAGCGAGGAGAAAAGTTATGCACTTCAAGAGCGTTAAATCGTAAATTTTAAAACCGTCTCCTGGTGAGACATTAAGCTTTGCTCATCAAAATTTACAAGAAAAATTTGTTTGGAAAACGGCGGTACGAAAACCGCGGACTATTTTTGAATTGACTCTTTAGAAATTTTGTTGACAGGTTTTTTGAGTTTAGATTCAATAAAGCAGAAAAATAAAGCATAGGGTTGCTGACATTCGAAAACAAAATTCCCTTGAGAATATCGAAAATTATCCTCAATCAAAATCACGCAAAATTTTGAGGTGCGACGCTCTCATTTTTGTATAGTGTAGATCAAGTCAACTCCTCAATCCACGGAAAAGGGTTACCTCTGAGGCTTGCTGCCGCTCAGTAAGCAAGCAGTTTTGAGAAATAGTTCAGAAAGTTCTACTTGACTCTGGTCTGCTACATTCCCCTTTTATAGCTTCATGGTTTTTTTTTTTTTGTTAAAAAGGAGGGAGCATCGGTCTTAACTATGTAGGTAAGACAAAGTCGCTCCACTTCCGGTAACACGGGATTTCGAGTATCTTACTCATTCACCCAGCCTCAAGTATGCCTTTTATAAATTTAAACGTTCGGTCGCTTGTTGTATTTTTCACATACATTCGAAAATGCATCCGAAAAATAACACGAGCCGGTGAGTCCCGAACTCGCGACCTTAGGCTCGGTAGGCAGCGGACTGAACCACTAGGCTACGCGAGTCTCTTAGCTTCATGGTCCTTTTTTTTTTCCACCAAACTTATCTGGGTTTTTTTATTGAAAATGCACATGCACTGCAGGGAAATCCCTATGACGCTCTGGGAGCGATGCATGAGCGGAGATATCGATTCACGTTGGCTTTGAATCTCTGTAGGTTGTATATTTCGGGAAACACGCCCTTTGGAATGCTATTCCAAAGTGATGCGGTTCTATACATAAAAGAAGTCTGAAATAGGGTGGTGCGAGGTGTAACGAGCTGAACCTGATACGGATGAGCGTCTGCGGCTCGGCGTGTATTTCTGCCCGGTCTTGATCTTGGTGGGAGAAATCGAGCCACGTCTTTTTAACACTTTCCATTGAAATATCTGTAAAACAGACTCAGGTCAGCTACTCTTCTTCGATGTTCGAGAGTGTCTAAGTTTTTTGTCAAATCTGGGTCCCCAATCAAGCGGATGGCTCTTTTCTGAATAGAGTCGAGTAGTCTCAGCGTATGAGAGTTTAGGAGCTGAGCTCCAAATATATGTGAGCAGTACTCCAAGGATGGTCGGATTTGAGCCTTGTATAAGAGGAGAAGCTGTTGTGGTGTATTAAATTTCTTCGTGCGGAAGAGTGTTCCAAGTTTTTGAGAAGCACTCTTCGCCAGACCTGCAACTTGATCATGCCAAGACATGTTCGCTCCAAGGCTCACTCCAAGTAAACGAAGAGATGACGCTGGGGTAAGAGAGTGTCCCGCCATCATCATATCTGGCTCCAAAACGTTGGTCTTTTTGGAGAAGATAGCTGCTTGGGTTTTTCCAGCATTAAATTGGACTTGGTTTCTATCGCCCCAAGTTAGAATGTCTTGCAAGTCATTGTTAAGTATGGCAACTTCTTGCTCCCTGCGAGTCTGTGCGTCGATGGCAGATGTTCGCGCATCTAACGTATAAGAAGATATGAGGGTACTGTCGTCGGCAAAACTGTATATTGGATTTTTTGTTGTTTCAAGCAAGTCGTTTATAAATATTAGAAAGAGAGTCGGAGATAAAATGGATCCCTGAGGCACACCGGCATTGATGGAAAAGGTCTTAGAAAGAACTCCATTGACTGCCACCTGCAATGAACGATCTCCGAGATAACTCGTAAGCCACAAGCAGAATTTCTCGGGCATGTCATAGGCCCGCAGTTTTGCCAACAGTCCATCATGCCAAACACGGTGGAAAGCTCTAGAAATATCAAGCGCAACCCCTCGAGACTCCCCATGGTGTTCGATTGCGCCGTTCCACAGCTCGGTGACGTAAGTAAGGAGGTCACCAGTTGACCTCTGTTTACGGAATCCGTATTGGCGGTCGCTGATTATGTTAGCTCCTTCCAAGTATTTTAAAAGATGTTGGTTAATAGCTTTCTCCATAATCTTGGATATTACTGAAAGCAGTGCCACTGGTCGATAGTTACTTGGTATAGTCTTTTTGCCTTTCTTGGGAATAGGTTGGATCCGTGCACATTTCCAACAAGAAGGAAATATTCCCTTTTTATACGACAAGTTGAAAAGTCGGCCGAAAACAGATGACAGCTCAGTGGCGCATTTTTTTAGTACGATAACAGGTACGTCATCGGGCCCAGAAGCTTTGTTTGGGTCTAAGGCTAACATGGTGGAAAAATTACCTAAAGATTTTACGTTTTATAGACCATATTTCCTCATAGCCGGTTGAAATCTGGCATAGGATCAGCCCGGTTCACCTCATGTAGGAACGGAGAAATTACCTTTTCCTCTATGTAAACATAAGCATGATATAAGACAAGTATCGCTTCATTAGAATTAGAAAATGAGGAATGTTGGATTCATGTTTAGTCCCAAACTGGCTGTTCGAAATTAAGCAGATTCGCACATATTCACTTAACTTAAAAACTTTCGTAAGGATCTCCTGTAAAGGTGCAACATTTATGACAACCGGGTATTGCTGATTCTCGGGAGACAGAAGTTTCGAACGATTTGTAAGGTGTTCGAAAAGGTTACGCAACCTACCTACGGAATTTCACTCCAAATGAGTTAAATTATTATTGTGAAGTAATGCCAAGGAATCGTAAATAAAAATTAATCAAGAAATAGCGTATTACATTTCTTTCATTTTATGCTTGTATCTATGGTAATTTTTATAAATGTGAGCTTTTACATTGAATTTAACAATAATTGTGTTATCTTTTAGCTATCAAAATATTTATACCCATCTTACACACCCTCCCCTCACTTACTAAAGTTCATGTGGTTGTCTGCGTTGTCTTTTCAGAAATTTCAGAGTATTCTTTGCCTGCGGTTGGGTATTCTTGAGGTACAGACACAATAAACCTAATATCCTATAGAGTTGAGATATTTTTATATATAACTCACTTCAAATCACATTTTCTGTTCTGCTTGCACAACTTTTTGAATTTTCGAACATTATTATTATATGCTTGACTTTTCCATCACGCAAATTAAAAACGATACAATAAATAAAAATGTATGTTGGATTGCAATCAAACTAAAATGATGATTAAATATATGTTTATTAACTCTCTTGCACTATTTTTTATTAAATGGGAATAATATATTTACCTTTATTATAATATTATGTAAATGTAGGTAGTAATAATTAGAAATATTATATTTTTATTGACCTAAAATCCTTCGTCAAAGAGTCATAATGTATAATCGGAAAAATCTCAGGTCACTAGTCCATGTTTTGAAGGCACGTCATATTAATATTTTAGCTACCTACCCAACTGGGACATCGAATAGCTGGAATAGAGTTAATATTTGATAGGATTTTCCACCAGTCACTATTTTAGAACAAAGTAATTGACTGTAATACGACACCCTAATGGATTTGTTGTGTTTGATTTAAGTATTCATAACATACCTTCAACCCCCATTAGTTACGATAGACAGACGTATCCGTTTGCTGTCCTTTGATCACCAAGTCGAACTTACAAAATTATCTCAAATCTTTAAAATTGTGCGCAGACTTTCCTGACTAGGTACTGCTGTTCCCGGCTGACAATAGATTAGGTATCTACAGAAAAAACATTCTATAATAATTGAAATGTAGATTAAATCTATTTCACGTTCAATTTCTTTGAGTTTGGTTCATTAGGTAGGTACTTAAGTATTATTTTTTATATTACTTGAAGAACTATTATGAAGCTTATAACTCCATTTTGGTTGCCACAATTTAGAGTTCATAAGTTTATATTTCTTGAAGACTTACCATAATTCAAAAATTGTTGTTTCTTGGTCTTTTACCAAAAGAATGTTGTGTGACACACGTTGCAAAAGAAGTATTTAAGCACTTTGATATTTGTCAAATTCGGCCTTCGGCATTGTTTGGAAATTTTCATCCGTGCTTAAAACGCTCCCATTTTAAAACTACCATTTTGCAACTCTAATTTTGCAACTCCCATATTTGCAAGTCCCATTTTTCAACTTCCATTTTTCAACTCCAATTTTGCAACTGTATCACATATACATTTGAAACTCAGGAGATATCCCCCTTTCAGTTAAATATGTTTTTGCTTTTTTCATAGGTAAGCAAAATAGTTCAAAAAAAGTGAAAAAGATGTTTTTACTTTTCTAACGATCACGCAGTGTAATTTTTTTCATTGAAGGCTGGAGCTTCAAGAGCAAGGGGGAGAGTCACTTGCTATACGTCATTTTTGTTCCCTCTCCACGTAATCCAAACCGGTTTTTGTGATTTAGGTATATTAATTTTTCATTTTCAAAGATAAGTTGTGAATCTCACGAAGTCCTCTTTATTGCTAACTGCAGCAACTGTTGATATAAAAAGTATAAAGGAAAAGTACTAAACGATCATGATGTCTAGACACTGCTGTTGATGGATATTCATCAGATGGTGCTGGTGTTAATAGTTGCAATTTGCCAGCTTCTAATTAAGGGACTCATAAAGTTCTAAACCAATTCCCTTTGCTGGTAGATCGCACTCATAGCATCTTATTTGTTATCATATAGCGCGCTGACGACCTCTAGAAATGGTGAAAATGTTCTTTATGTTTCCATAATTCAGAATCTAATGAAAAAATTACACGAAGGCACCAATAATTCGTAAATAAATGAAAGGAGTTCTTTGCTTTTTGGTGGTGCTTTCCTTTATTCATAAACAATAATAAATTATTTAAGTTTTTATTAATAAAAAATTACGTGAGACTTTCCAGCGAATACCAGGATTTCACTACATGTTTTACCACGTAGAGCCACGTTCTGCTAATCCTTTTTTTTTATTCACCCACTTCACCTCCGGCACTATCTACTTAAGACCAAACGACAATATATCTTTAATGATAGAACGTACAAGCACCTTCTAGCAGGACAAACTGTCACTTAACCATCTCTTCTATCTCAAGTAAACAGAACTACACGTTAATACAAGCGGAATGCATGTGTTACATCCCATTTTTTTGCATTGCCAACTGGTCTACTTGCAAATAAAAAGGTATTTCATAAAAAAGAAAGCTTAAAATTTCAGACCTTAAAAAGTTTACTTTAATGATTTTTTTCACTAACTTTCTTGCATTATTTCATTTAAATTAATACGTGTATATACTTCCCCTATATGACCCTATACTAACCTTTCTTATAGGTACAGAGTAAACTATCAGATAAGAATTCCTGCACCCCTTTTCTTCCTAGCAGCTTTTTTCTTATTCGCATTTACTGCACAGCTTTTACTCACTTTTTCCGAATCACATGCATTCTCAACACAAAGGTAGGTAGATTAATACTTTAATTAGCATGGTGTTTGAGAATGCTTCAGTTAGTTAATGATAATATTTCTAGCAATTAAAAAAAAACAATTTGATTGCGTTACAGATTCATACCAGATGAATGGGGCCCTTGCAGTGTAACTTGTGGTGAAGGTCTAAGAAAAAGAGAAGTCCATTGTAAAATATTTTTAGAATTCTCCAGAACAATAGCGAAGCTACCTGATAAGCAATGCACTGGACCAAAACCCATAGAAACTGAGAAATGTTACATGGAACCATGCTCATCAGAAAGGATAGGTGTAGACATCCAAGACGATCCATACCGACAAGACTCTTCAATAAAAGTGGGAAGTGGATCTCCAGGGAAGTCGTATTCGTGGAAAGAACAAGGCTACACTCACTGTAGCAAAACTTGCCTGGGAGGTATCCAGGAATTAATAGTAACTTGTGTTCGCGACGATACTCAAAAAGTTACGTCGCCTTATCTTTGTCCAATCGAATTAAAACCGGAGGCATTAATGAGAACTTGCAATGACCACCCGTGTCCACCAAGATGGAATTACTCGGAGTTCTCACAATGTTCTCAAAATTGCGGCATCGGGATTCAAACAAGAGAAGTGAATTGTATTCACGAAGTGACTCAAGGCGGTGGCAATACCGTTATCGTACCAAACAATATGTGCCCTCAACCTGCTCCACCTGACAGGCAATACTGTAACGTCCTCGATTGTCCAGTCAGATGGAAAGTTTCCGAGTGGACCAAATGTACTAAAACATGTGGCGGTGGGAAAAAGACCAGAAAAGTTGAATGTAGGCAAGTTATGGCTCAAAACCACACTGTAGATAGAGCCGAGTCTTTATGTCCGTCTCCAAAACCACAAGACTCGAAACCTTGCAACACCAAAAGTTGTATTGTAGAAAGCGACAAACCTCAGATAGATACGTCCAACAGTACTTTCATACAACACGATCCCAAAAAGAAGAAGATCTCTCTGCGAGTAGGAGGGGCAGCGACAGTTTTTCTAGGAACAACCGTAAAGATAAAATGTCCCGTCAAAAGGTTCAATCGCACGAAAATCCAATGGGTGAAAGACGGTAATTTCTTACCCAAATCAAAAAAGTATAAAACTTCTAAAAAGGGCGCCTTGAGGGTACAAAATCTCACAATGCGGGATAGTGGACAGTTCACATGTATCGCTGGCAGATCCACTGCTAGTATAACCATTTCCGTAAGACCTAAACCAGGAGAGTTTCCAACGTCTGAGGAAATACAACGACAGGGATACAAGACTGACAGGGTGGACATAATATCAGATCATCATGTAAATAGGGGGGAGTCTCCGATGTTTGGAACTGACGATCATTCTCACGAGCAGAGGCCTGATATGCCTAAGAAGAAACCTACTCAGAAAACTAATTTGTTGAATCCAACATCTCCATCTCTTAGACTGGATGCAAATGTGAACGGTTTAAATTCTGGACCTGTTCTGAGTACAATTCATTCGGAATATGAGCCGGTAAGTTTAATTTTATTGCGGAATAAAAATTGCGGTTCAGGTTTCTCTGCTAGAAGTATTGCTAGTAGTTGTTTGGCATTGCTTGGTGAAATGATTCTAAACCCTTATTGTTTGTAGAAATAATGTCATTGTTGTTAATTATTGTGTACTCTTTGTTAATGCTGCAAAGGATCGAATTGCGTCATTCTTACCAGTCAGTCCTTCAGAATCCTTCAATGGGAACTCACCTAGTTCGGGTACAAGGATTATGCCTCATTTCCAAAAGATCATTTCTGATATAAAGGTTAGCACTATTTTAGTTGATTTTCGTACCTAATAAATTCATTTCTATTGATAATTCTCGGTGGGTTTTGGTTTTCACTAATATAATTTTTTTATAATACCTTTTGTATAATTACCGTTTCTTTTTTACATTTTTTGCCTACTATGTCCCTAATTTTGTCAAATAATTCATGTATTTTCTCTCATTTTAAGTTATCATTGTTAATTATTTTCTTTGATTTCAACTGTACGATACAACAACTCAAATGCACACCTCAAGTCATCTTTGGCACTCACTGTTCTAGGTAAACACGAAAATTACACAACTTTTAGCATGTTTTCTTCTTCTCGCTTTTATTGAAGTCGTGCTTTTTTTAACAATCACCTTTTTGTAACTAAAAATTATACAAACTACCCAGTCAAGTACAAATTTAACTTAAGTTTTAGCCTCTTCAACCCCTCAGCTTCAATTTGTTTGTCTCTCTATTATTGGCAGATAAAAAATTACTTGGGTCTGATATGATGATTTGCTTTGTATACAGGGTGTCCGGTAAGTACCTCCCAATCTCTCGGGAGCATACAGGCGGGGTCAAAATAAACCTAGTCTGTCATAAAAAAAACATTCCTAAAGTGTCCCTAAACGGAGATACAAAGCCCCAAAATGGTACCCTAAGATTTACTTTTTTGGCTCTAACTTTTGAACCGACCTGTATAATTTGATGAAATTTTAATTTTTCATTGAGGCCATAAAGACTCATTAAGCCATATCTGAGTGGATGTTTGACGTCCTAAAGAAAGTCAGGAACGGACTTACCATCACACTCATTGTATCAAAGTTTTGACAGGTGTCATTTTACAGAGCTGAAAACTTATTTTTTAAATACGCTGGTCATTCATCTTCACAAAAGGTACTCTTAATTTATTTCGATAAAACTAGCGGTTCTCAAGATAAATCAACTTTTATGCGAATTTTGATCAAGTTTCGTCAATAGCAATCCATTATGTAGGTAGGTTTATCAACAAGAATCTGATTTTCACCTGTTTGTGTTTAGCATTATATCTCATTTAATAACTAGGAGGAGTAAACTGCAAAGTATCATTTACACCACTAAAAGTCACCAGATTAAATCACCAGATTTTTTTTGGCGGCAAATTTGAATTGAAACAATAATTATTAATAAGGAATATAGGACTTGTTTTCGGTGTAGGAAATCTACTTTTCAGGAGAGACTCTACAGCAGTATCACAAATCATTGTGATTTGCATAATATATCAGTATTATAGTGCTGAATGATTTTCTGAATATAAATAGAATGAAATTGAATAATTTATTGATATTTCGAAGAATATTAAGAATAATAATTATTAACATTCATATTAAATTGATTGGAAGTACTTTATTTTAGGCAATACTTATGTGACAAATTTAATGTAACATACAGGGTGTCCCAATATTCCATGGACATGGAGCAATCACAGATTACTGAGGTAAAAAAAAGTCGCTCGGACCAAACTTATCTCTATACCAAAATGCTTCGTTTGTCCGCTAGAGGGCTTCAAAGTGTTTTGAAAATTTTAGTTTTTTTGAAATAGCTCAAAGTCGGGTGATTCAAATTCGATGAAATTTGATAGGTAAATGTCTTATTGAAAGTACTAATTTCTGATGTACATGATAATTTGACGGAAACCCGGGAAGGGGTGAAACTACCCCTACCCTCCATTAAAATCGATCGTAATTGGTGATAGGGTAGCAGGAACGCTGTTCATGTTTTTTTGTTTGATAGATACATCGTTTTAGCGCATTTTTGGTCTCCTACAAAAATCTGTATCTTTCCGAGGTGCTATGTGATAAAATAAATTAGTCGATGATAACTAAATTTTTGTTTCATTCTTTTACTTTGAAATCAAATTTTCAATTATCAGGTGATTATTTTATCTAATCTCATAAAAGATGCTCGATGTAGGCGCCGGTTTGGACCCTAGAAAGTTCCATCCTGCGCAAAAAAATGATTTTAACTTTTCTTGTAACCTCGTCGTTTTGCAAACTGTTTACTGCGTTTGAAAAAAACCGTTTGCAAACACCTGAAAAAAAACCCGAACCATACTAAACATCTTTTATGAGATTAGATCAAATAATCACCTGAAAATTTTAAAATTTGATTTTAAATTAAAAAAATGAAATAAAATTTTGGTTAGTTATCATCGACTAATTTATTTTATCACATAGCACCTCGGAAAGATACAGATTTTTGTAGGAGACCAAAAATGCGCTAAAACGATGTATCTATCAAACAAAAAAACATGAACAGCGTTCCTGCTACCCTATCACCAATTACGATCGATTTTAATGGAGGGTAGGGGTAGTTTCACCCCTTCCCGGGTTTCCGTCAAATTATCATGTACATCAGAAATTAGGACTTTCAATAAGAAATTTACCTACCAAATTTCATCGAATTTGAATCAGCCGACTTTGAGCTATTTCAAAAAAACTAAAATTTTCAAAAGACTTTGAAGCCCTCTAGCGGACAAACGAAGCACTTTGGTATAGAGATAAGTTTGGTCCGAGCGACTTTTTTTTACCTCAGTAATCTGTGGTTGCTCCATGTCCATGGAATATTGGGACACCCTGTATAAATAATATATTTTATGTATGTATTATATGACACATAACATCGTAGATAAAGTTTTTATTTTACATTTAATAATATATAATTTGTGGATAAGTCAATTTTTTCAAACGGTATTATAAACAGCATTTTTCAGTTTTTGTAGGACCAGATTCAAAGTGTGTTGTTGAAACTAACTTTATCACATACAGCAGTCCCTGTTTGGTCTAAATCCGCACCTTGTTCGATTGGAATATGTTCTTCAATTATTGGTGAAGTACGCATATAGAGTAGTTTTTCCAAAATCTTGTAGGTGACACTCTTTTCTTCCCGTTTCTTTGGAGGAGACATCCTCTCACTTGTACTTGATGTAGGATTATCCATAATGGCACTTGAAACCGTTTGCAGGATGAAAATGGAAAGCCAAAAATAATTTCAAAATTCTGCAAAGGATGTCTGTTCTCTAAAAAGAACTGAATGGGCTTCAAAAAGAACTTATTTGGTTTTGAAATAACTTGTAAAGAACTTATTTAGAACAACTTATAGGTTTTTGGAAATAACTACTGATTATAAAACTGATGTGTCACATTCGACGCTGACATTGTAAACAATAATGACATAACAATAAAAAAAACAAGTGTATATATATGTAGTGTTGAGCGTTGCATAGATTCAATTTCCTGTACAAGTTTTGCTGGGTGTAATTTTGCCTATGAATTGACCAATGAGAAGCATCTTTTTTTGGCGGTTTATTTAAATTTACTCCTCCTAGTTATTAAATAAGGTATAGTAAATTTTGAGTGTTTCGCATACCTAAAAACCGATTTATCTCGAAAACCGTCAGTTTTACCGAAATAAATTAAGAGCACTTTTTTTAAAGATGAAGTATCAGACTATTCAAAAAATAGTTTGTAGCTCTGTAAAGTGACACCTGTCAAAATTCTGACTCAACGAGTATGATGGTAAGTTCGTTCCTGACTTCCCTGACGACGTCAAACATCGACTTTAATATGGCCTGATGGCTCTCTGTGGCCTCTATAAAGTGTTTAAATTCCATCCAATTATACAGGTCGGTTCAAAAGTTAGAGTCAAAAAAGTAAACTGCGGGGTACCCTTTTAGGGCTCCATATCTCCGTTCGGGGACACTTAAGGAAAAATTTTTTTATGACAGACTAGGTTTATTTTGACCTCCCCTGTATGCTCCCGAGAGATTAGGAGGTACTTACCGGACACCCTGTATATCTTCTTGACTTGCTTTTTATTTCTTCATATTTTACAAAAGTTATCGTAATATTACCTGAAATATTTTTAATTTTTGTATCAAAAAATGTGAGAGAGAAAATCGAAGTTTTAGTTCACTATAATGTGTATCCTCCTGTTTGTAGGATGCTGTTGTCAATCAAGAGCAATTTTTTAAATTCTATACAGTTCAAATATCGATATGAGGACAAGCTGTTCCTCCTAAAAGATAAGTTCCAATTTCATGCCCTAGTTAGATTTTCCTACGTCGAATTTATGAATCACTATTGAATTAAAAACAAATACGATAATTTTTGTTAATTTATACGATCAAAATGATCCATACTAATGCCCCCGCAGCAATTATGGCCATTTCAGAGCTTCTCCAGTTCAAACGGACATCGTATGGTGGCTTTGCCCGAGGATCATCAAATTCCAGATCTACCCTTCACCGTTCTCGCCGATCAGGACCAGGATGAAGACGAAGATGTCGAGTCTGTGGTGGTCCTAGGTAAAGGCACCCCAGACAGCCTCAAGTTTGAATACTCATTAACAGAATGGTATGTACCTCTATAGATGATAAAATTATATTTAAAACAGGAACAACCATTTTAGGTCTGAATGTTCAGAAACTTGTGGTGGGGAAGGTATTCAGATGAGGGCCTCCAAGTGCATGGTGAGACTGCACAACAATTCCCAACCGGTTGACAACATAATGTGCGATGATGCAAAGTTAGATCCACCTGAGACCCTCCGGAAATGTGGAGAATCCGAGTGTCCCAAGTGGAGTATCTCTGATTGGTCCCCGTGCGAGAGATCTCGATGCTTTGCATTCAAAACAGGTTAGCTATTTTACCTAAGTTAATTTATTTCAGCGAACTTGAATATATTTATTCGTTGTAATTATAGCAATGCAGCGAAGAGTTGTAAGATGTCAGATTGGTGCTAATACGACGGTTGATTCACACAAGTGCAACATGGATGAGAAACCACCACACAGGAGAGAGTGTCGTAGCGAAAAATGCGTTGCAAAATGGAAAGTGGGTCCTTGGTCAGAGGTATGTCGTTTTGATAAGATAATTATACCTATTTATTTTCCAGCTAAAATTTTACCTGTTTTTTTTTTTACTCCAGTGTGCAGCATATTGTGATAGCGAAGGAGTAAAATATAGAGTTTTTCAATGTGTTTGGTATGGAACGAAAAAAACTGCCGGTAACGCCTGCAAGGACCTTCCCAGACCACCTGTAATGAAACCTTGTAAAGGACCACCATGTGATTCAGCAGGTAAGATCGCTTTATCACTTTTTCGATAAATTCTGACGAAATTTGTTTATTCCAGCTAATGACACAGACTGCAAGGATCACTCAATGTTTTGCCCGAATGTGAAGACCATGAACATGTGTAAGATAATCAGATACAAGCAACAGTGTTGCCAAACGTGCAAAGAGGAGCTATAAAATGGATTCATATAGAAAAACAATTATTGTGTGAAATGTGTGAGAATAAAATAACAAAAAAACTAGTGTTCAACGTTATATAAAGTGACTTATTTATTTAAAATATGGAAATTATGCCCAAATTGCACGTAGGAGAAAATAGGGAACGCATTGTTGATCAATGGCTTATTTTGATTATTCTTTTTTATGATGTTTGTTCGCGTTCATTGGAGAAAATTTAGGAGTGTTTTTTTTTAATAGCAAGTAATGATTGATCGTGAATAATTAAGAAGAATTTAAAGGGGTATGTATCAGATTTTGGGGTATTTTTCTACTTTTTTATAATAATTTAAGTTAAGGTATTATTATTAATAATGATAGATCGATTATTGTTCCTTCTTACCTGAGAATTCTTCATACAACCCCCGAAACGTTGAAGCCTGAAGATGCCTGCCGCAATAAGTTAATGTATCTGCTGCATAGATTTATTATAAATTATACCAATTTTTGAACTTACCATGTTTTGGGAGTTACCTTCAGCTCTGCAGAATAAATTCATTAGCGGCAGTTAAAGGAGCGGAACCTCGAGTTAAATTTTATTCGAATAATATAATGAGAAACACTCATTGAGAAATTTTTTTCCAATGAAAGTGAAACAATTAAGACTGATATGTTTTGTTAAAAATTGTATGTACTTTGTTATGTATTACATGCTTTATATTAATGAAAATGATAGTATTAGAAACGATGACATTCCAAGATTAGATATCCATTCCTTGAGATTATTGTAAAAAAAGATGTTATTATAGGTGATAATCATTTTAACGTACGTTGTTCCAATTTAAGAGCAATATTTAAATATTTTTATAATTTTATTTGTAGAATGTTCAAAATTATTAATATTCATCCCTACTTGTTTTAAAAAATAAATTAACTTGGTGGTAAATTTCCAAAAATGAGCTCAACAGTAAGGGAATTGTTTATTTACATCACTAGCCTCATATTTCAAATTATATGGAAAATTATAATTAAATTATAAAATTATAAAATTAAATTATAATTATTTATATGGAAATTCATAAGTCAACAGATTCATAAAATAAGTAGTGAGAATCTAGAAATGTTCAATCATGTTATCTTTAAAGTTTTTGTAGAAAGAAGAGCTGGAAGTTTCAATTTTAAATATACGGATATGTCTATCATGAGACATTAAATGTGAGGAGAAATGTTACCACTGACTTGATATATGACATTTTTTGAACGTCTATATCGCCTTTATTTTTTAATTGGGAGCAAAAAAATCGATTTTTTTCCATTTGGAAAGTGTTTAATTATTAATTAACGTATCGAATTAAAATGATGAGTGAAACTTTGTCAGAATTTTATTAACAAATACCTAGTTGAGATTTTAGGAGAATATTTGGATTATTAAGGTAATTATGTACAAATACCTTCCTTCCATCTTTGAAGTTACATATATGCAAATCCATAATTCATATGTATATGAAAAATTTTAAAAAACAAATTCTGGCGCTTCAGCTTTAATATAATTCCGGGTGATTTTACCTTACAAAAAGTATAATTATTATTGTTATCGGCTTGAAGACTTGAAGTCTTTATTATAAATATGTATATTGTATAAAAGAATTGTTTTAATAAGTTAGAAAAAAATAGTTACTATTAAATTTACCTATAGGTACTTACTTCTACGTATTATTAGTTTTATCTAGATGTGAAAACACATGATTACTTATACATAATACCAAAAGTTATATGTACCTATATTTTCAAATAAAATTGTAAAAACTTGAATGTACATCCTAATTTATGTATTTTACGCTTGTTATAAACCAAAATACTATACTTAAAGTTATACTTTTAAAATTACCTAGACCTGTAAGAATTCCAATCGATTTTGTAAAATAAATTTTGAAAATTTTAAGTAAATATTCTATTCTAGGATATCAACCTAGGCTACACCACTACTTCTAGTGTTAAATACTAGTGTAATAAATTAATTTTACGTTATATCCCTTATTTATATTCTTATCTACATTATCTACCGCCATTACCTTTAAACCTTAGACGAAAGTTTTCCTCCTTCTCCTTTTTCCTGTTAACAAAAACAGTCGCTAACCTTTACTCATTTCATTGGATATTTGACAAAAGAAGTCAAGCTGTTAGCCATCGATAATTTCAACATAAATATTACGATATATAACGATAACGATAATTATATTATCTGAGTAGTAAACTGACTAAGCAATCATCTATTGTAGTGGATTCTGTGAGTCGGGAAAAAAAACCGAAAAGTGCTCGGATTTCAGAGCCTAACGAAGCTAGCTCTCTCCCCCCCCCCCCCCCCGTTTTCGAGGATTATGAATAAAAAGCACCCTCTAAAATGGCCAAAAACCACCCCTATGAAGGGTAAATCACGGAACTTCTTTCCCTTGGCGGCCAAACTTGTGTCATCGCCCGTTTTCGAAGTCGCTGAACGCGATGCTAACGTCGATGTCGCCCGCTCCTCAACGCCCGCCAACCCCTCTACCCGGCCAAGAACAACCCCCGGAATGGGTGAAACGGGCGAACTTGCCGCGTAAAATCGACGACGTCGAGATCGGTCCCCGACGTCCGCCAACACATCTACGCGGCCAAGAAAAACCCCCGAAAGGGGTGAAACGAGAACTCGCCGTGTGTAATCGACGATAATCCGTTCCCGCCCGATTTCGAGGATGCCTCTCGGTCGTATGTAAATCAGAGCACGCTCTGCCCACCCCTCTTAATTTATATCACCCCGTATTTGACACCCTTACTCATGATAAAAAGTTATCATGTTAATTTTTCACCCCTTCCGGGGGTTGTTCTTGACCGCGTAGAGTGGTTGGCAGGCGTCGAAGACCGACCTCGACGTCAGCATCGCGTTCAGCGACCTGGAAAACGGGGGGTGACACAAGTTTAGCCGCCAAGAGAAAGAAGTTCCGTGAGGGGTGGTTTTTGGCCGTTTTAGGGGGTGCGGTCAGGTCAACTCGAGAAGAGTTTAAACCACCATCATCGTATTCAGCATCCTCGAAAACGGGGGGGGGGAGGTCTAGTCTCGTTAGGCTCTGAAATCCGAGCACATTGGTCCGACTCACAGAAGCCACTATTGACATAAAGAGCTTTCACAAAGGCTACGGGAATATTATGAACCTCGCTATAAGGGTGTTTGCTTAGATATGGACATATGGGTTATCAAGCATAAAGGATCATAATATTTTTCTCATTTCTCTTCAAAATTAAAAGTAACACCCATTACTTCTTCTGGATAACTTTTATGATGGACGAAGATAATAATACAAGCAAAGATCAAAAAGATATAAAGACTAGCATGTCTCAGGAATAACATAAGAAGAAGAGAATTCGGCCCGCCCTACGGCTCACCCAGGCGATCAACCTGAAATCAAGTAATAGGCGGGGATATCCCAGGAAACTAAACATTTCTATATACAGATCTGCGGTAAGTCGTCTATCTTCACCTTCACACCACATGTGACTGTGAAACTGTCGCTTTTTGTACATTTCGCTTTGCAGATTGAATAGTTTCTGAAAGGCTAAAACTAAAACAAGAAGAAACTGAAGAAATTAAACAGGATATAATCTAGCAATATTAGTCTAGTCTGGAAATACAGTCTAAAAATGGTTCCAGATATGCAAAAATTACAGCTGTCCCACTGATGGAAATTACCCTGAGATAGAAACAGATGAAAATGTTTACTCCCTAAGGGTAGCTAAAGAGGCTACTTGATTAATATGTGCCATATTATAGAAATTCGGCTTTTCCGCACTGGTATACATACGCCAGAATTAATTAAAAACATCAAAGTTAAGGATACGCGGCAGGCTAAGGAGGGTGAATTCACAGCCAGAACGGATCGAGTTTGTGAGGCTTAGGAAGCTGGTTAAATTACAAGCAAGCAGAACTTACAGAAGTTATATTCGAAAAACCAAATGTGACATAGTGGATAAACCTAGAAAGTTTTTGGCCCTACATCAGATCTAACCGAGACAGAGGTATTGTGGGGAACAGTATACTGTATAATGATGGTCGCTCTTATGATACACCACAAGACATTGTAAATGGTGTTGCAAAATATTTTTCTAGTAGGTTTGTCTCTCCTGAGTTGTTCTTCCGTGGAGATGAACTAGGCGGAGTGGGTGATGTGAATAAATATTCCTGTTCTTATAATGATTCAGATGTGGTGAGTGCGCTTGGTAAATTAGGGGTGAGAATTATATCTAACATAATGGTATTCCTGAGTTTTTTTAATTCAACAGTGTGCTCTAGCTTTTTCCCCCATTCTTTACAAGATAAACCTTTCTCTCTCTTCATCCATTTTTCCCTCAATTTGGAAAGATGTTAGGGTCTCTCCTGTTTATAAATCTATGAATGCGTCTTTGATTGATAATTATAGACCAATTTCGATACGTGTAACTTCGCTAAGGTCTTTAAGATTTCCCTGTATAATCATAAATTTCATCAGTAAAAAAATGTATCTCACCCAGACAGCATGGATTTATAACGGGGCGATCAACGATTTCTAACCTAACACACTTCACGCAACATTTAGCTGAAGGTTTGGATCGGTCATCAGATAGATGTAGTGTACACGGCTTTCTTGAAGGCCTGACCTGACCGTTAAATTATTTCATCTTATTGAATAAGCTCAGAACGTTTAATTTTAGTATCAATTTTATTGCTTTTATAAAGTCTTATTTATTGCGTCGACGGTACAGGGTTCATCGTAGGTTTAAGTGGGAGGGGTTGCTCTATGCAGATGATCTCAAGATATTTACTATTGTTGGATCTCAAGATGACTGTGAGTTTCTTCAGTGTCAACTAGACACAGTTCATCGCTGGTGTCTAAATAATCTACTCGGTTAAAATATTAATAAATGTAGAGCTGTCACTTATACAAGGAAAAAGAATCCTGATATTATGTACCCATATGCCATTGATAGTCATACGTTGGCTCGTGCTAACCAATTCGGAGACCTCTGAGCTGTCTTTTAGAGATCATCTTGAGGGTATGGTTTCTTCTGCTTATCGGATGCTTGGCTTGATTGTAAGGAGCTCGTTTCGGAATGTGAACACATTGAAGCTGCTGTATTTCGCATAGATATGTGAAGTCCAGGTTAGAATATGGATGTCTAATTTGGCATCCAATTTATGACGTCTACAAGAAGGCTATTGAGAGGGATTCAAAACAAATTCTTGAAAATTATTTTCTTTAGGATCCATGGCCAGTATCCAGATCGGGAGTGTTCCACAAGTTTGCTACGTAGTGAATTTGAGCTTCCTACACTCGAAAAAAGTAGACTTATGTATGGTCTCAGATTTCTGCATGGACTTGTCAATAATAATATAGACTGCGACGTCGATACTCAGGACTAAAATTGACATTTACGAGTATACTGGAGAGTAGGGATCGGGCATTTTCCTGTTCTAGTGCACGCATAAACTTGGTCATGAAGTCTCCCTGTATGTAATGACCTGTTGTCTTAATGGAATTGCCACCGATGTCGGTATATTTAACTGAGTCCGTAGGAAAATTTTTGAGAATTGCCTCGGATGTTATAGTATGATTTCCGATTACTGCCTATTGTTTGTAATTTATAGTTTAAAACTAGTTGTTTTTGTTTGTTATTATATTGAGTTTATTTTGGTTTATCCTGTACGTGGAAAATGTAATTTTCTGTTGGGTAAATAAATGGATAATAATATAACAATATGAGCAACTATACGTTTGACTACATTCACTTGTCCATCTGGGCTTTGTTACCTTATCTCCTGGGAAGACTTTTGGGACAAAAATAGAAAATAGCAAAGTAAAGTCGCTCCCTTATACGATGGTTTATTTTATATGGCATGAAACATCCACCACCTGAACCTATACGTAAAGAAGAAATAGATTTGATGCGGACACGAGAAGCGTTGATGCGGACACGAGAAACGGTGAATCGCTGCCTCAATGCGCCGATAACACAACGGTGTACAGCTGAAAATCTGTGTTTACTAGAACTAGAAACCACATAAATCTAAAAATTTCCGTGTTGAAATACAGGAAATAATCGTGGGAAGATTCTGTGTAAGACTTAATGTTCACCGCAAACAGAGATGTTTAAAAATTACAAATTTAATTAAGGTGCAACAATAAATAAAAATAATACATCTTGTCTCTGGGTACTACCACAATTAAAAAAGATTAACATATTGAATTCTTGGCACCTATACTTATTTTTCCGGCTGTTATATCAGCAGATCAATCAATCAATCAATCTTTATTGTCCATTATCAGGTACAAAAGTGTACATATGGAAAGTCAACTTCACTATTACAGTATTATATGTACTTAAAATAAAACAAAAAAAAGATCACAAACCAAAACAAAACAGCAGTAACTAAACAAATAAAATGCCTATGCACACATTCATATTGCATTACAACACTTGTCAAATATGTGGTCTAATAACATGGTCAGGACAAATATAATCTACCGATTAAAATATTCCGCAGTACTTGAATAAATTATAGTTTCCCTCTATAGCCAGAATATCCGTAGGAAGGCGGTTATATAACTTCGCACACATATACAAAGGAGATTTCTCAAAAAGAAAGTGTCGTGCGGTGGATGGGCAAGCAGATTTTGTTTCCAAACCTCGTTGAATATGCGTGACCGCACGACACCTCAGTGTACAGGTCCTTATGCTTATGTACAAAACAAACGCATTTAAGAATATATATACAGCAGCAGGTCAATATCTTATTGCTTGCAAAAGCATATCTACATTTCTCTAATGGTTTCAGACCAAATAAAAGACGTATAATTTTTTTCTGTAGGATAAAAATTCTTTGGGCATGCGCACTACTACCCCAAGCAACAATATTAAAAGATAGATGAGAGTAGACCAGAGCATAATAAACATTCAGCAAACATTCAGTCCCCAAGCTTGATTTAAGTTGAAGAATTGCAAAATATGACTTGCGCAGTTGCTTTGCCAGATGATCCACATGGGCCTGCCAGGACAAATGGTCATCAATCAGGGTACCTAAAAGTCTGACCGACTGAGAGAAACACAATCCTTTTGGAAGGGAAAAGTTATCAGGAAAAGCTCTTCTTATGCTAAAATTAACAGCAAGTGTTTTCTGCTCATTTAAAATGATTCTATTGCGTTGACACCAAATGAACATCTCATTCATTACTTGGCTGATCTTTGATTCCAATTCTTCAATAGTGTCTCCAGCAACAGTGACTGTTGCATCGTCCGCATACAGAGTGACGTATCCCGCATCATCAACGAACTGCGGTAGGTCGTTTATAAAAACCAAAAACCGCAAAGGGCCCAGGACGGAGCCCTGTGGCACACCCAAACAAACACCACGTGCCGCAGACATTAAGCCATCAATCTTGACTCTAAGGTACCTGTCTGACAGGTAAGACTGTAGCCAATCGAGAACGCATCCTCGTATACCAACTGCAGAGAGCTTCCTGCTGAGTATACTCCAGCATACACTGTCAAATGCTTTAGTGAAATCAAAGCAAATCATCACCGTATACTTCTGAGAATCCAGATTCTTGTGAACATAATTTAAAAGCTGAAAAAATGCGGTCTCGGAGGATTTTCCCTCCAAGAACCCGTGTTGCACAGAAGACAATATGCTGTTGTCCCTGAAAAATGATATAATTCTGTTATACATGGCTTTTTCAAATATCTTAGAAAAGGAACTCAAAATGGAAATTGGTCTATAATTATCAGGCTCTCGGGAATCATCCTTTTTAAAGATAGGTGTTATAATTGCAGTCTTAAGTTCAACAGGGAAATAACCTGACTCTACTGATCTATTGAATAAAATAGAAAGGGGTGATTTTATGTAATCAATGATATCCTTTATCATACTAATGGTATAGCCATCCTGGCCACATGAATGTTTATTTTTAATCGTATTCATCACATCCACTACCTCCCCAACAGTTATTGGCACAAAAAAAAAAATCGAATTCACAATGCTCGGGGTCACGGTGCATGGTAAGCTCATGTTAAAACCGAAATAATCCCTGATGATGTCAGCTGTACTGTTAGCGAACTGATTTGCAAAAATATCTGCCATTCTGTTTTTTTCCACGACAGTGTTGCCATCGTAAAGTATCTCAGAGACAGCATTACCCCTATTGCCCCTCTTTAATGTTTCATTGACCATTCGCCATAATGCCCGTGTTCTATTAGATGCGTTGTTTATCCTGCTGGAATTATTATAATTCATTTTTTCAACTCCAATTTTCTTACGGAATTTTTTTATTCTTTCCTTGTAAATGTCCCAATTTCCGGAAAGATCGACAATCGAACATAGTCTACCTAATACTCTAATCTCCTTACTTTCAGTTACTAACTCTCGAGTTAACCAAGGTTTCCCTATAGTTTGACTCTTAACACTGGAACGCCTTAAAGGACATTGAATATCGAGGATCCATATAAGGTGACCAAAAAATAACTGAAAAGATACATCAACACTCTTCCCATCAATGAATGACCAATCTGTTCTCGAAATCTCATATTTTAGTTGGAGCATGGTATTTTCGTTTATTGAGCGTACTGCCCTGAGATTACCCCTAGATACACATTCTTTGCTGGTCCCGTCGTTCAAGGGAACCCTCAAGATAAGGGCATAATGGTCAGCAATAAACGGATCAACAACCTGGGAAGTTAGGGCTGCCTCAATGTTCGTCAATATATAATCTATACATGAGACACTTGTATATCCATTTTTATTCGTGAAAATCCTTGTAGGCAGGGTGTTAGTTGTGTAAAGTCCAAAAGCACTCATGATATCGCAAAGCTCCACTGTACGGTGGTCCATAGTTTTCAAATAATCAACATTTAAATCACCACACAGCAATAATCTACAGTTCTTGATTCTACTAGTTGATTCAATAATCTTACTAAAATTACGCGAAAACACACCAAAGTCACCCTTATCAGATCGATATACACACAGAATTATTAGCTTAGTACCATCATAGTTAATTGTGCAGCCGCATACCTCAAAATCAAGTTCACTACAAAACCTGCGGCACTCAAACGAACCCACAAGGAGAGAGCTCTTTGCCAGGATCAAAGTACCCCCGTGTCTATGCAATCCCCTAGAAAAATGAGAGATGACCTCATAGTTCCCAAGACGTATATTCTCTACATCGCCATTCATGAACTAGTGCTCAGTCACACACAACACATCCGGATCAAAACTAGCCAAAAGCCCTCCAAGTCAACCATCCCATTGGATAGAGACTGAACATTGACAGTACATATTGTAATAAAATTCTTCTCTGTAACAATACAATCATTATACAAATCAAAATGTCCCTCAGAATTTACATCTCGTAGCCCAGATAAGGTAGATGTGCTAAAAAATACTTATTAGAGGCTGTAATATTATCTAATATCTGGATGTTAACAAGATTACCGTTTATCAATGGATCGCATTCTATGTGAGTCCCGTTCATGACACAATGTATAAATTCACTAACAAAAAAGTGGTTTGAGGCAAGAAAAGTCTTTACCTTACACAAATTTACATCAACTAACTGTATTCTCTTGTTATCACTTGTCAAAGAAAAAAGCCCCCTGTTAAGTTTATATGCAAAACTATTAAAGCCAGAATCTGAGCTATAAAGCACCGATGAAACTACAATCTTTGCTTTTACGTGTTTTAGCTTACCTTTTAAGCAGCGCACATCAGCATAATAACTACTGTTAAAATTATTACGTCCAGCAAATATAATTACAAAGTCATTTTCCTTCAGTTTTTCCGTTAACTTGTCAATGTTCCGAATTACCTCTACGAACAGTGCTTCCGGCTTGAAGATGGTCGTCACCAGATACTTGTCCTGAAGCCTCTTCCTCAGTAACCTACTCACGAATCTACCAGATTCGTCCGTGAGGACGAGAATTTGCGGTCTTGAGCTGCTTCCGGCTGTTTGAGTTGTTACACTAGGGTGGATCCCCTTTTCTACAGCTCCCACTTCTACTGTCAATTTCCCAACGATGCCTGCTCCTTCTTCAAACTCCAAAACACCCCTCTCTGGCGGTTGACTTTTATGCCTGCCGCCATTCTTCTTCCTTCCCGTCATTCCAGTCCCCTCACCGGTGCATAACACTGACCCTGCTTCAGGTTGAGTTGGATAATTGGTCAGTGTCTGTGTGCTTATATCACCAGTGCAAGGCATCATTGTGGATACAAAAGATGCTGCGTTGTCAAGAGCAGACCCTGCAACCCCAGTCATGGTCGTCACCTCTGTTTGAGAATTTTTACAAGCTAAACCTATATGGTCTGTTTGAGCCGATACATCTATCATAACCTTAGTCCTTGTGTAATTTTTAATTTGGTTGTTCATTTCCTCGATTATTCCATTTCGTACCGTCAATTCAGTTCTAAGTCAATTTATCTCGGCATATAAACTATCATTTAGGACGTGTGATGAAGCCAATTTGTTTCTAAGATCACTTATCAAGCTATTGCTGTCCAGTTTATTGTCAGCAAACGTAGTATCGCCACAGTTGACGATATCAAAAACACCACAGTTTGGAGACAGCTGAGATGTTTTAATCATCCTGCTCCTGGATCTAGTAATAACCGGTGAATTCATTTCCTCCATATGTAGATCACGAAACATAAATCTCAAGACACAAAGCCGAATGTCCATGTAATAGGAAAATCCATGCAAATTTTATCCCCTATTATCTTCCCGATTCATTTTGAAGCAAAAATTGGATCTCATACAAGGGCCTTCAAAAAAGTCTGATACAATTTTGCTCTAAAATGATCAAGCAGATAATACTAGGGGGTATAAAAATTTTCATGGGATTTCCTATATGATGGACGGTCTGAAGATCCAACACCCGGTATATTAAAATCTATTACATCAGATCAGCTCTGGCAGTCAGAGCTGCCTACTTATGTGGAAAATATCTGTCACTATAATAGACAAGTTTAATTTTCGACACGGACTAGACGTCTATTTATCATTCTAGAAACTGTTTAAATCATGGAAATTAGCGTTGAAATTACTGAAATAATGTTGAGTAAATGCGAGTCAAGTGAGGGCAAAACATATTTGGATCCAGACTTTAATTCGAGATCGCCTAGCGGCGATTGCGAGAATATCGTCCAGCCACCATCCAGCGACTGCTCATCCACGGATTTCCAGGACGAAATACAAACCAACAACTTGCGCTTAAAAATAATGGGACTCGTTAATGAAATGGATAAAGCAATTGAGCAATCTTTCAAGGTAAAGTGCGCAACCATATCTACTGAATTTTGAGACATCATCCTGATATATCGATTATACTCAATACAGAGATTTGTTTGATGCGTGTATCGTGTATTTATGGAGACCTACTCCCTCCATTTTAGCCTTTATCATTTATCCATAACTTACGTTCTTCCTATTCTCCAGATTTCTATTAATGTGGATATTATTTCAAAGTTTAATAGATTAATGCCCGTATTCACAAACGATAATTTCCTAAATAATTACGTAATTATTTAAATGAGTGAGATGGAGATATGCAGTTTTTTTGCAATAGAATGAGATGGGGATAATTGATTACGTAATTATTTTGGAAATTATCGTTTGTGAATACGGGCGTAAATCTGCCTTACTACTCCATCCAGGTTATTAATGGCAGATTATATGGAATAGCTTCTTTATTTTTATTGATCCTCCTTTTTGGGCCCATAAGCTATTACCTTGCACACATATTGGTCTGCTTCTATATTTTAGCAACCATTGATGATTTATTAATTTATCCTCAATTAAATAAATTAAATTAATTCAATAAATGAGTAAATAATAATTATGCGAACTGAAAACCGACGGCGACACAATTCAAGCGACACTATTTAGTTACTATCAATCCTTTTCCTTCCAGGATGTGAAAGAGATGAACGACAAAGTCGACATACAGCAGGAAGAAATTCTTTGTAGGAAAGACCTAGTAAAGCAGCTTATCAAGCTTAGGAAAGATCAAGAGCGAGCTATTGAAGAGTATACAGAGAAAAATGAGAGTATAGACTATCGTATCAAGAATCTTGAGAAGCGGATCTTATCAACAGAGAGATATCTTAATGAAACCTGCAAAGAGTATTGTGGTACTGAATTGTGACGTGTCTTTCATTAAATAAATTGATTGTAAGAAACTTTTTAAATATTTCAATCTTTTGTCTATTTTGACACTCCACGGATAATGTGACTAATCTTAGTGACAGGGAAATCATGGTAAGTTTAGATAGATATCAGTGAAGACTGATGGGTGAAATACTTGATGAGAGATTGGAGGTTGGAGTAAATGGGGAAGGCAGTAAATCTCATAAATTGAGATACTCTGAGTGTAAAGCAGATTAACATTTGGCGGTTCGGGATGTCGATTTAGGGAGTAGTTTCGTGCAAATTTGTCAAGTGAGGCTTAAATGAGAGGAGCTGCTCATAGAACAGTCTGTCAAAGTATCCCCATAGTCAAAATATCAAGACAGCAGTGAGCATTTGGCCGGATTCCAGAAAGTCAAATTGGTTTGTGGATGGCAAAATGACATGCTATACGCTAGTTATGTGACTAATGTTGATACATAAGCCTGAGTTTTGAAGTTCTTATAAGTAAGGCATGGAAAGCAATTCTATTATAAGAAGTATACTGAACTTGATTTATATGATTCCGATTCTAAAATTTTGTTAAGATCTTGGGATACACGTTCATTGCTTTTCGGGACATTGAAATTGGCATGGGATTGTATTATCAGCAGAATACTGTAAAAACTGATAATGTAAAGAAGTAAGAAGATATTTGATTGATATTGATATTGATAATGATGGTGTCAGATGCGCTGCGATCTATTAAAGATGATCTATTGGTCCACCCTCTACTCTGCTTCTCTGACGTGTATTCCCTTCATTGCAGCAGCCTCTCCAATTCCGTTTCCCTTAGGAATTTCAGAATTTGAAAGAGATCGAGGCTGGGTAGAGCTTCTCCGTTGAGCTGCTGTTGTCCCAGAACATTTCGTCTCTCGCGTTCTAGTGCTCTGCAGTTCGTCAATAATGGGTGACGAGGCGTCTCGTTTTCTTCCTGCGGAATCTGCAAACGCCATGCTTTTCTATGCCATGTTTCCTCAGGTGTTAATTGAGCTTGCAATGACCTGTTAGGAATACCGTTAGCATTCTGATACTCCTTTGGTTGAGGGTCAAGAGTTTTCTTGGCCTTTCTCGGTTAAAGTTCACGAGGAAGTAAGAAGGTATGAGCTAGTATGAGTCTGAGGGAATGAGGTATGTGGACGCCGCACTGTGGACAACAAGTGGATGCACTGAGCAGTTGTTTTGTCTCGTTTTGAAGTCCAATTGGTTAATTTTACAGGTTGGTTACTTAAATAAGGAGAACCACTTTATTTTTGGATTGATTGAATTCATAGAATAATGCCGACTTGGGCAATGTCTCCTGTTAGGTTTTGCCTTATAGATAAGTGAGTTTTCGGCGATAAATTCTTAGAAAATGTGTCTCCTATATCCAGGAAAAATTATTTAATTCATCATAGAGCACGACTACGACAGGAACGGAGTCCGTGGCAGAAATCCGAAAGCGTCAAGAGAGCTTACAGGGACTGAAACCGGTTATGAGGCATAACAGAGGGAATCCTCTTTGAGATCGTTTTCAAAAAAAATTAAATTATTTTTACAATTATTAAGGTGAAACAAAGTTGGGATTTAAAAACTGAAATCCGTTCATTAGTGAAATACGCCTTCCTTGAGATACGATCATCGTCTATTGTGACATGACACGCTTTGATTACATAAGATTTTAAAGCAAAATGCAACAAGTGCTACGAATACGCAAGACCAGAAAATATAGATTGAGGGGTAGATATCACCAGTTGTAATACTCGAGGTAGCCGGTCAAAGTTCTAAAGCCAATGTACCTAAATTTTATTTAATCAATTCCTTTCACACTTGTACCTAACGATGTAACGATAATCTTTTATTCAAATTTACACAAGTATCCTTATCTTTAATGCAATAATAATCCTGGTAAGCTAGTAAATAACTCATGTCGCTTTGAACATACAGATGCGATGCTATTTATATTTATTTCACTAATAAATGATAATTTTATCACTCTCGAGTATTCTTATAACTTAAATTGGAACAACTAGTCAATCAAAGCTCATATAATAAATAAGCCATGTTACCATGTGATATGTATACTTAAATTTAACTTATTCGTCTTCCTCAAGATTCAATTATTATTAATCAGTGAGTTGCTGTGAAAATGCAAGATACGGAGGACATTTTACAGCCTGGTGTTGTGATCAAACCGTCCGTTAAACCTGAGGATGGTATTCTGTTGGTAGAGAAACTTTACGGGTTCCATTGCGACAAAATTCGAGAATTAAATGGATATGATGATAGGAATTTTCATGTATTTGTGAAACGAGATGGGAAAAATACCGAAAAGTGTGATTACAATAATATTGATGGGTACGTGTTGAAGATTATAAATTCATTAGATTCGAAAAAAATCGACTTATTTGATGCCCAAAATCAGCTCCTATTATATTTAGGTAAGAATTTTTATTTCGTGTTTTATTTATTTTTTTATATTTTCTTCATCAATGAGAAAAAATTCACAACAAGCTACATTTTGATAATATTTTACAGGAGAAAAGGGAATTAATTGCCCAAAGCCAGTAAAAAATATCCATGGAAATTATTTTTCTAGTGAAACTTTCACCAGTGGCGTGCATATAGTACGGTTATTGGAATTTATTCCTGGTACTGTATTATGTCAAGTATCCCTTACCAAAAATCTGGCTTATCAATGTGGGAAGTATGTAGCTGAACTGGACAACGCATTAAAGGTTAGCTGAGGCTTTTTTCAAATTACAAAAATTTGTAGAAACCTTAAATTGTACCAAAAAATGTTAACAGTGTAACAAAAAATCTAAATTAATTACAACACTTACTAATTGTTTCTTTTTTGTGATGGACGTCGGTCAAAAAATTTAATTTAATCCTCTTCAACTAAGACGATTATTATTATTTCTACCTGCCTTGTCTTAAACAATATTATTGAATTATAGTGCTCTTTTTGTTGTTAAAAAAGCTGCTTTTAAAAAAACGGGGTATTATCGAACTAAAGTTTTATTATGAGAATAAAATCCAACCCTTCTTTATCTAGTCCAGAGGCGTATCACATCATTTTATTTGCAGTAAAACAACCTCTCGATTCTACGTCACTAATAGTGATAATTTGATTAGGCCATGAGATGAGTAAACCTAATGACTTAGTAATTATACACAAAGTTTAAAAAACGAGATAATGTTAAGTGATAAAAAAAAATATTGTTTATGAATTTAATTACATAGGTTATCTTTATCTCCCTAACGAAGTGGGATAGACGAGAGATAGACATTATTTACCTACCTATACTTGAAATGTTGTAATTAACTTATCTTTTGAGTTTAGGTATGGATATAATCCTGCATCCCTAAATATAGTAAAATTAAATTATATTTTGATTAATTGATTAAAGTAACGGACGTTGATAAAATAAGCCTTTCCGTTAAACTTCCCTCCTAGGAAAATTGTTTTAATTCATCTATTTATTTTAGGATTTCCATCACGCCGCCTATGATAATTTTAAAACATTGTGGATGCTAGATGAGGTTCCAAATTTAAATAATTTTCTCTTCGCAATCAAAGATGAGAGCCAAAAGAAAGTTTATCAGAAAATCATAAAAAACTTCGAAGAAAGAGTTCTGGTAAACAAGGATAAATTCGAAAGAGGCATGATACACGGAGATTTCAATGAACAGAATATAATAGTCTCCAAGGATTGCCAAGGGGAAGATCTATTTAGAGTTGAAGCAATTTTGGATTTCGGTGACAGCCACTTTTCCTGTTACTTATATGAAATAGCCATATCGATGACTTATATTATGTTGCATGGGAAAGATCTGGATTTTGGAGGATATTTCTTAGCTGGCTATAGATCAGTTAGAACTATACCAGAAGCTGAATATCAATTGCTAAAAGTAAGTACTTAGGTACCTATAATACCTACATATTATTTTTTTTTATAATGTAATATTGAATCATTTAGATTATGTAATATCTGAGAATTCTTCGGTTTTAGGTTCGCATTCAATTTGCCACTATAGGTTTCTTTTACAGAACGAATTAGAAAACTTTCGTGCAGTATGTTAGGTGAAACTGAAGACATGGACGATACCGTTTCGTCCTTATTCTGAACTCATCAACATGTCACATTAGTCAGGCACATACTACTCATGCATAACATTACTCGTAGTTCCAAACTTCGTATAGTGTGTGTAGTATACGTGTGTCTGACTGATGTGAGATGCTGATGAGTCCGTAACAAGGACGAAACAGTACCGTTCATGTCTTTAGTTAAACCTCACATGTGAGAAAGTTTTCTAATTCATTCTGTAAAAGTAACCTATAATGGTAATTGAATTAGAGCCTATAAAACCCTAGAATTCTCAGCCTACTTATTTTTTTCTTTATTGGATTTCTTACTGAATAAACCCAAATTTAAATAGTTTTTTTCGTTAATTAACAATATTTTAGATTTGTATCGAAGCAAGAATATGTCAATCATTAGTACTTGGCGCATATACACATTTAGGAGATCCTAGCAATAATTACGTACTTGCAACTGCCAAAGCTGGTTGGAGTCTACTCCAAGAACTCGTGGCAGTCGATGAGCAGGATTTACTGGATAAATGGAATCAAGCCGTTTATAAAAGCGATAGCTGATACATCGAAAATTATAAATCTTATGTTACTCATGTTATAAAATATTCAAAATATAAAAGAATTGTCGCCTCTGTAATAAATAAAACTGTAGTGTTATATTATGAGTTAAAAAAAATATCCACAACAATTGACCATTAATAAAGTGCCTTATTATTAGTAGTGTAGAGGACTTTTTAATTACAATAAGTAGTGTATTATTCATTCCTAAAATCATAGGTTCAATAGATACCTATATGTTGGGTTCGGCAAAAATAGAAAGATAATTAGTAGAATTGCAACGAGAGTAGTTGTGGAGAGGGTCTCTTTTGAAAGAGGTCCGCTTAAATATAATGCCATTTAAAATTGTTATCCATGCGTTGGCTAGGAAAGCATTGAAAAATTTCATTGTTGTGGAATTTAAAAGTAACACTTACTTTTTCTTGCCTATACTTACTTTTTCGTTCGGTCTAAAATCTAAAAAAAAAATGGGAAAAAATCCACCAATTTTTCTCTACGCTCACTCGATTTAAACCCTATGCGACTTCTTTTTGGGCTATCTTGAAGCCAAGGGGTATCAAATCGTCCCCGAACCCTGGATGTTTGCAGGAGGCAGTTACTACAGGAAAATTACCGCAATTCGGCGCTTGTATACCTATGGAACATTTTCGCGAGAGAGTTCGAAAGTTGAACTTAAAAGGTAGGTAGTCTCTGTAAATGGAAAAACATGTATTTTATTTATGCTTTTGTATCCTTAGCAATAGAATTTTTTGTAATATTTGGTATAAATATGCGACTTTTCTCACTATAAGTGGAGCTGGGACGAGAATCTACCCTAAGCATTTATGATGATAATTTAACTCATGTATTAAAAATGACATAAGGAATAGTGTTTTTGTCACTTTGACATCGGATAAAGTTAGCCCTAACTTTGCATCTGGATAAAATGTAAGCTAGCTTTTTAGACGCAAAATCAAGTAAGTAGTTACCAAGGTGATATTAATTGACAAATTAATAAACGTCTTTATTGATTATGAATAAAACACTAATGTTTTATAAAACTCTACTGTATATTGATGGATGGTAGAAACGTTACACGTGTTTCGCTACTTTTCATGTAGCATCTTCAGACGTAAATAAAATTATTGATACAGTAACATAGCAACAGTATTACCTAAGTGATCATAAAACAAGTAACTAGATTTAAATGAATTTTTAAGAGAACTAACTAGATCATAATGTATTTCTTCAGAATACAGTAGAATTTTATAAAACATTAGTGTTTTATTCATAATCAATAAATATGCAGAGATTCTACGAAGTAAGGGTTGAAAACATAAATTTTGTTAATAAACGTCATTTATTATTAATTATTATCATATGAACGATTTGTTGCAAACAAAGAAATGAGTGATTCAAAGCGTTTTAGGACTTGTTCGCGTGAGCAAATATTGGTGGAAGTTGAAAACAGAATTCCGAAGAACACAGTAAATACGAAATCTTCAATATGGAGACAATTTATGACATTTTGTAATGAAAGAAACTTTTCCCTGGAATCAACTACGACTGTAGAACAACTGGCTGACATTTTAGCGGACTGGGCATTCAATATGAAAAAGAGAACTGGTGAAGATTATAAAGAGTATGTTATAAAAACTATGTGGAATATAGTACAGCAAAAATGCTACAAGCAAAATACTTTGAAGAATTTGGGATAAATTTTGATCCATTCGCGGACATTTGTTTTAAAAAAGCCAGGGACGCACGGGACACCAAACGACGAATATTGCAAGCACAACCGCAAAAAAGAAAGACTTCTTCTACCGCTTTGACCAAAATCGAAGTGCATTCAATGGCTAAATTGTGGAGCGAGGATGAACCGGAAGGATTACAAAGAAAATTCTACCATATTGTAGCTTTTGAGTTAGCCTGGCGTGGCGGTGAAGCCGCCAATTGCTTGATAGAGTATTTTAAAGAAGAAAAGCAAAATAATGGCGAAAATACTGGAAGGATTATTATATATAACCCAATTTTTTCTAAAACAACACAAGGTGGGTCAAAAAAATTATGTGATAACAAATATTTAATACCTAATTCTGATCCCGATATTTGTCCTGTAAGATTATATAGACTGCTCTTTGAAAAACGTACTCAAAGTAACATAAAATCCAGCAGACTATTTCTGACTCCAAATCGCTTTTGGAAAAAGCTCAATTCGAAGGGTTGGTTCAAGGACTCTCCTATTGGAGTAAACGAAATATCTAAATGGACAAAACTATCGGTCGCTAAAATTGGTTTGGATATTAAAAGAGCTAAGATTACAAACCACTCAAATAGAGCCGCCGCAGTTAGTACTCTAATGTCCGTATTCATCAAACTTCAAAATATAACTCTGGGGTTAAATTTTGAATTTTCTGACAGCTGATTGGTTTAATGCTCAATCCCTACGAACGCTACGAATTTTGAACCAATGACATGTTCCAAAATATAACCCCAGGGGTTATATTTATTGATGAATACAGGCCTAAATAAAGGAGGAATCAACGACCAAACATTAATTAAAATCACAGGACATTCTAATTCAAAATCCATTGCACCCTATCTTCAACTAGACAACGAACACCATGCAAAGGTAGTAGCAGCTTTAAGAGAAAAATCTTCTTCTTCGTCAATAACAAGAAGTGAAAATACTACAATGAGTGTCTGTGAAAGCAGCAGCGAAGAAAATAAAATCATTTACTCCAATTGTGTATTTAATAACTGTACTTTTTCCAATAAATAAATAAATTTTGTTATTCGTTAAATTATCTCCCTAAATTACACACGAGCTTATATTTTTTATCCGGATAAAGATGCACTTTTAAACTCAAATTTGTTTTTTCTTTGGCAATTCAACTCGTCAAATTGTCAGATAAAACGACTCGTCCTTCGGACTCGTCGTTTTATCAGACAATTTGACTCGTTAAATTGCCAATAAAAAACAAATTTTCGTTAAAACTGCATCTTTATCCGGATAAAAAATAAGCTCTCGTGTAATTACCCCCGATAAAAATTTTCTATTTAATTTTTCAACTATTAAGTAATTAGAAACCATATTATACAGGGTGATCAGTAACTCGCGCACTCGGAGCATGCTGCGGTAATCTTCACTTTTTAAGAGTGGTAAATTTTTTTACTGCAGTGTTGTAAAGTTCTTTTCTTCCAAAGATATGACCATTTTTGTAAAAAAAAAAGGTGGCACCACTGCACTGAACATGTGAATAAGTTTGGGTTACGGCCAATATTATAAACGCTGGTTAAGTTAACTGGCCGATTTCTGTGGTCGTTTTTGGAGAAGATATAGACTATAGTTCGAAATTATTGCATTTTAATTACTCTAGGCATAAAAGGGATTACAAAAATATTAATAAAAGTTATTCGAGATCAATATTAGCTTCAAAATCGGGCACAGAAATCTGCCAGTTAACTTAACCAGCGTTTATAATATTGGCCGTTAGTGATATAGTATTGTTATTATTTTTATTTCCATAGCAATGAAGGCATTTGATTATTTTATATTATAAGTTGCGTTTAGGCGGTTGCCAAACTTCAAATTTCGTTCAGATTTAGGTATGCTATCAATTTACAACATTCTCAATTCCTCTGTAAGAGGTTTTGTGGGAAAAAAATTGATGAATTATATGGTATTCATTCCAGACATTACATTAACCTGAATTTTTCATTAATTTTTATCACGGTTATTGAAAAAATTACCTTTAAACTCGGATGAGGGAAACTCTTGAAAACTAACTTTAATGGGCTCTATATCGCCCTGTATTCGGAGTGCGCGAGTTACTGATCACCTGTAGAACTGTATGTAATAAATTTTTTTTTATTATATTATTTATTTATTTGATTATTATAATAAACAATATTCTGTATAATACAGGGTGATTCAAAATTCAGTGCAAAGATTTTAAGGGCGTATTTACCAGCCAAAAATAAGAAAATTTTTTCATATAATTGTATGTCCTATTGTCCTAACTTGCTTCGTTTTCTAGATACAGGGTGTAAAATTATGAAAAAAAAATCGATTTAAATTAATTACTCAAAAACCTTTCAGCCGATTTAAATAAATTTTGGTAGGCTCATTTGTCGTTATAAGGAACTTCCTTTGATGGGAATAACATAAATTTATGAATTCCAGTGGCGTTTCAGGGGGCTACCCACTTGAAACTTATAGGTAAAAATATGGTATGCCACTGCTCTTTTGACAATTTATATTTTTTTTTAGATTAAGCGGTTAATAATGTAACTTTCTTTCCTCCGGCGCTTTACCCGTATCTAGCTTTGTTTCCAAGAAAAAAATAAAAATCTGTGCCAGGCCCTAATAAAACAAGTCGATTCACAATTCACATATCGATTAATTGAGATTCATTTACTTTAATGCAAGTAGCCCCCTGAGACGCCACTGGAATTAATAAATTCATGTTATTCCCATCAAAGGAAGGCCCTTATGACAACAAATAAGCCTATAAAATTTTATTTAAATCGGCTGAGAGGTTTTTGAGAAATTGATAAAAATCGATTTTTTTTCAAAATTTTACCCCCTGTATCTAGAAAACAAAGCAAGTTATAGGACATACGATTATATGAAAAAAACTTCTTATTTTTGGCTGGTAAATACGCCCTTAAAATCTTTGCACTGAATTTTGAATCACTCTGTATACCAATCAATCTTTGACGGTTAAGCAAAATAAGTAATTTTTCCATGAGGAGTGGTACGTTATTTGGGTGGGACGCCCCCCTCCCCTAGAACTGAGTTTTGTGGTTTTATATTATGTTGTATGATGTCCACTAATATATAGTTCTCCTGAAGAAAATTAAATCCCTATAAATTTTTCAGATGAATTTTTTATAATAATTACTAATTCTACTATATCTATAATATTTTTCCTATTCTACAGGAGTCCGTATTTCGAGGCTAACCATGGGTATCTCGCTTATCAGTAGAGATACGAGGTCGGTTAAATTGGGTCAATATTTTTATGCCGAGTAATAAACTGAAAAAAATTAAGGATATTTTTAGTCACTGCTGAAATATCCTGAAAAAACTGAAAAATCGAGATTTCTTATTTTTGCCATATCTTTTTTATTTTTGGAAATTTTTGAATAATTTTTTGTAGGCTTACATAAGTCGTTAACAGCTATCCATCTAACATTTCAAAAACTTCCAAAGCCAACTAGATCCCAGAGTTTTCATAGTCAACTTTTGTTTTTCTTACGGCCGCCGTATTGGATTTTCATGTCATTCTGTATTAAAAAAATTAAGGAAACCAAAAATCTATCACATTCAAAAAAAAGATTCAAAATTTTCTTCTTTTTTTCTAGAAAAAATAATCTTTCTTCAACCGAATGTCATAAATAACCATAAGTCAAGCAGTGTCACGTCATATTGCGAACGTCGCCCGACATCATTCGGTGATAAAAATTTTTTTTTTTTTTTTGAAAAAGAAGAAGAAAATTTTGAAGAATTTTTTTAATGTGATAGATTTTTGGTTTCCTTAATTTTTTAATACAAAATGACATGAAAATACAATATGGCAGCCATAAGAAAAACAAAATCTGACTATGAATACTGCTCTGGGATTTAGTTGATGGCTTTGGAAGTTTTTGAAATGTCAGATCGATAGCTCTTAACGGCTTATGTAAGCATACAAAAAATTATTCAATAATTTCCAAAAATAAGAAAGATATGGCAAAAATAAGAAATCTCGATTTTTCAGTTTTTTCATGATATTTCAGCGACGACTGAAAATATCCTGAATTTCTTTCAGATTATTACTCGGCATAATAATACGCAACTTTGCCCCAATTTAACCGACCTCGTATCTCTACTGATATGCGAGATACCCATGGTTAGCCTCGAAAAACGGACACCTGTATGTTATTACGTCTCATCTCGTCTTATTGACTTTCTAGACAAAACAAAGATCCTTTCCCGCTCCCAGCATGGTTTTCTTAAAAACAGATCTACCCAGACGGCTCTTGTAGAGCTTACGGACTTCATATCTCAGGGTTTGGAGGAGGGGATGCGCACTGTGGGCTGGCTTTTGGATCTCTCCAAGGCCTTCGACAGTGTGTGCCACGAGTACCTCCTTCGGAAACTGGAGAATGTCGGAGTTCGTGGATTGCCCCTTTCTTGGTTTACCAGCTACCTACAGGGAAGAACACAGGCGGTTCAGATTACTGGGTCTGATGGCCGACCTGTGCTCCAGTCTCCTCTGGGGTGCCACAGGGTAGTGTTCTCGGTCCACTTCTTTTTCTTATCTTCATTAACGATCTGGGCCCCAAAATTACCTCCCCAAATTCACTCTGTGTTAACTATGCTGATGATACAACAATTCTTATTAGGATAACACCAGGCGACCCTCCTAGTCTGATAGATACCATTCAACTCCCGTTGAAAAGAGCAAGTTTATGGCTCAGGGCCAATGAACTAAAACTTAACTTAGACAAAACTGAACTGATTGATTTTCACTCTAGCCGATCACATCTTCCACCTTTACCCTCCATACCCACCGATGGTGCCTTGATCGAGCCGAAGGGCGTGGTGAAGTTTTTGGGCTTCCACATCGACCAGAACCTAAACTGGTCGGCTCACACAGATCATTTGTGCCGTCGTCTTGCTAGTGTCTGCTTCCTTCTCAGACGCCTTCAGCACACAGTATCCCCTGAGGTTCTTCTCTTTGCTTATTATGGGCATTTCATCAGCCACGTGAACTATGGGCTGGCCGTCTGGGGTGGGTCTGAGAGATCTCTGCGAAGGGTTTTTCTTCTTCAAAAGATAGCGATTAGGATCCTGACAGGCTTGTCAATGCAGCAGTCATGCAGAGGCCATTTCAGGCGGCTTGGACTTCTTACCGTGCCTGCTTTGTATGTCTTCTCTCTGCTCAAACTGATCCACAAAAATCAGGATAGACGCACTTTTACCTTACCGATTCACCCATCACTACAGTACCAGGTTCAATTTGTTTAAGCCTCCTACACACCATCTGTCGTCTTCAGAAAGGACATTCACGTACGCATCTATCAAATACCTGAACCACTTCAAAATAGATCCTGCAACTGTTGGGTTCTCAGCGTACAGTGCGTATCTCCGGAAACATCTCACGGAGTTGGAACCCTACACTACCTCACTGTCCTTCCACCTCCCATCCCTACCTGCAGTCTGATATTAAATTAAAACACCTTAAACTCAAAGCCTTGATCCATCCTTATCATAGAGATGGAACTATGCCTCGATCGAGAACTGATTTCTTTTGTGTCTCTGCGCGTCTCGACCCTCACTGTTCCCGGCGTTATGTTGACATGCTGTGTGTTTTAAATTTTTACTGTTTGTCTTTATGTTTGTTTTTATAATTTCTGTAATGACGCTGTTGTACTGAGCAATGACTGTTGTAATTCAAGTACAATAAAGAAATTTGTAATTGTAATTGTAATTGTTTGCCTCCTTATTTTCTAACCTGTGTTATAAAAAATATCACATAATACAGGGTGATTCAGGTTTTACCTTATTGTTAACTCTATGGAAAAATAGACAATCGAAAAATAATATGAGTTTTCTCTATGAAATATATTCGAGAAATGCTTCGTTAAGAAAATACAGGGTGTTAAAGTTTTAAGAAAAAATTCATATTTTTGAAATATAAAAAAATTGGCTGATTGAAATCATTTGAAATGTTCAACATTAGTTATGCTAATTGCATGAAGTACATGATTTGATACTTCCGATAAAAAATTCTACACTCCAGTGGCAGAGACGATCTGGGTGTGTTAATTGTTACCTTTTTTATTAAATAATTTCTACGCCACAGACTTTAATACAAATTGGTTATTTATGGTAGATACCTTGTTTTGTTTAGAGGAGAAAGGTCATCTTACGTTTTTGTTGTAGGACGCACTGTTTTCAAGATATTCCACACCACAATGTAGGCACTCATGCAAGCTTTTTGTAATGCAATACGGTTCAATAAAGATCACACAAAATGATTAATTTCTAGAAATGCTCAAAATGCATTGATTCCTAACCGGTGTGAAGACAGTTTTACCTCGTATGGGTTCCTACATTGTGAAGTATCTCGGAAACAGTGAGTCCTACGACAAAAACGTACGATGACTTTTCTTCTCTAGACAACATGAGGTATCTAACAAAAATAACAAATTTGCATTAAAGTCAGTGGCGTGTAGGTACTTACCTACTTATAGTCCAATAAAGTCTAAAAAGTCATACGTATCGATTAAGAATACACATCCTTTTGATAGTTCGATTTATTTTGTTTCATGTATACGTGTTTTTATAGTAACCGTCCAGTTTGTCTAAACACTCCATCCCGCATAAATAAGTATACGTCAACATTGGTTTTGAATGAGAATTAAATGCACAACACAGATGATAGAATGTCATTACGTGAATAAATTTTATGTAGTTGTCAGTGGCTCTCAAACTGACGTAAGCGGTTCAATTCATTTTTTGAATGATTCCTTCAATAATTTACGCTCGTTCACAACTTGACAATTAACTGTTTGACATTTTCTGGTGAAATTAAAAATATTAATTCAGACGGTTAGTAAGACGTCACATCTGACTTTTTAAAGTTAATCCTACTATACGTGTTTCTATCATTAAGTTTTACGTAAAATCTGGTAATTTTCATTGAAAAATTGTTAATTATATTAGTTCATGATAATATTGATAAACTTAATGAAAATATTCGTTTTTGGATTTTTCACAAACTCTAAAAATTAAAGATTCATCGAATTTCTTTCTTTTGTTCACTGTATAATGCAGATGTCTTCATCTTCACGCTAGCAGTCTTGAGTTTGATGGGAATGGCGGAAGTCTTTCCTTGGGACGAATTAATGATTAATGTATAATGTAGGAATGTGGATTGTATGATAGTGGAAGAATGGAAGATGGGGTGGTTAGCGCGTGCGTGCGCACTTGTGCTGCTATTCTCTTTCTGTCTGCGACAGCACGTCATGCGCAATAGTCAAAAATAACTCGATGGACGTCCAATGGACGTACTTTTGTGGACGTACATAGGAAGTCCGTGCGGAGAAGTCCGTAGGACGTCCATTTATTGTCCATGGACCAATGGACGTATAATGGATACTCAACGGACGTCCATAGGACACTCGGTGCTATCTGGGGTAAATTATTCATTAAAATAGGTAAGAACAAGCCCAGATCTTCGCCACTGGATTGAAGAATTTTTCATCGGAAGTATCAAATCATGTACTTCAATTAGCACAACTACTGTACAAAATTTCAAATTTTTTCAATTAGCCAATTTTTTTATATTTCAAAAATACCAATTTTTTCTTAAAACTTCAACACCCTGTATTTTCTTAACGAAGCACTTCCCGAATATAGTTCATAGAGCAAACTCGTATTATTTTTCGATTCTCTATCGTTCCCTAGAGTTAACAAGGTAAAACCTGAATCACCCTGTATATGACATCACTTTTTCCGTTATGTCTTTGTAATTCTGTAATATTGCATGTATTAAGCATACTAATCTTTTTAAAATTATTACATTAATGTAATTTTAATATTACTCCATAAGTTAAAGATTGATAAGGGACGAAGGACCCTAAATTACGTCATGTCGAAATTTATGTCGGTACAATTTAGGCCTGTACAAAATATTTTCTTAATTCTATACAAGTACAATTTACTTGTCACAGTTGCCTATCACCTGTCATTCAAATACGAATGACAGCTAGACGGTTAACGTTTTAAATTCAATTTCTAATATTTTCTTTTCTATTTCTACTAATCTCAGTCAGTTCAGTAATCTCTAATAAAGTTTCAAAAGTTTGAGCAGTTTGTGTTAATTTTGATTATTCTGAATTTTCATTTAGTTTTGCCACAGAATAGACTAAGAAACTGAAGTGTGAACACAACAAATAGAGAATAGAGAATTAGATGATAACCCATTATGGATCTAAGGGTTTCCGATAAAGATAAAAACGTCAAGAAACTATTTAAAATTAAATCTGCAAACAGGCATGGGTAAAGTATAAGTAGAGCAATCCTTTAACATTCACTTAATCTGAACATTAATGACTACCACTTGCAGATTAATCCTGAAAATTCATCACACAGATAAAGAGTCCAACAAAATAAGATTCACACACTGCTGTTTCAATCTCGTGGAAAAAATTCTCGCTTGTTCAGATAATAAAGGCAACATATTCGTTATCGACTTTTCGGAAGCAAAATATTGGAATCTGCCAAGTGTGGAATCTTGCAGCTTGATAAAGTTTTCAACCTTCAACACCCAAGATCTAATTATTGGACAGAATAATGGAGACGTTATCCTGGTCAATGTGCATTCACAACTCAAGACAGGACAACTTATCGGACACTCATATCCTGTTAGAGAGATTAGCTTTGCAACGAATTCAAATTTACTATGCCTTACATCGTCTCAATATGAAGGCATTATTTGGGACTTGACAACAAATACAAAGTTACAAATATTTTGTTTGGATAATAAAAAGTGCATTATTAAACATGTAAGTATAGGTATGAATTCAAAGGGCATGCCAATTTAAAACCATCAAACTTTCGAAGTAATCCTACGGTAATTTATACAGAAGTGGTACGACCGGTTATCTTGAAGCAGGGTTCGCCCGATTTAAATCAATTGATTTAAATCACGATTTAAATCAACGATTTAAATCAAGTGATTTTTTTATATTAATCAACGATTAAAATCAAAAAAATCAGAAATCAGAAATACTACCTTTTTATGGAGTTTTTTATTTTCTATAATGAATTTTAATTGGTGCCACAAAAATTACACAATAATTATATAGAAGGGTGAAGGGTACCATAAACCTCAGATAGTTATTATTATTGATGAAAACATTGAAAACATATTTTATTGCTTTCTTTTGAAACTTGAAACCTTCAAAGGGTGTATCATAATTTATGTATTCCTGCTTTAAGTTTGAATAGATGCAGTAGGTAATTATGGGAACAACAAATTATTGTATCTCTTATTATATTTCATCTCCTGCATCTTTCTTTTGATCTCACTTAGCTGGACTATGAACTTGGATATAAAAAACAAACAATAAAGGAACAAGAATATTTGTCCCTTTTTATTATTATTTATTATGTGATCTTGAATAGTGAAAGGGTTTGGGGGTTTTTTTGTGATACTTCAGCGTCCTAAAGAATTCTTCATAAGTATAATTCATAAAAAATGTTTCTAACTTTTCTGACTTTTAACTGATTCTGGTAAATAAATTTGTTTCAATTCTTAATTTGAATTTTAATATTTTTAATTATATAATTCAACAAAACCAAAAGTGGAGAAAAAAATTACAAGAGAAAAACGCAAAATTCATGGTGTGGCGACCACTTGTTAGCCTTAACGAAAATATGAAGCAAAAACTTCTCACATATCTGATGTGAGAGCGGAAAATAGATCATACCACATTATTAGAAATTGAAAAAAAATTAAAGAAATCAAAAAAATCAAATAAATCAAAAAAATTATGTTTTTTGATTTTTTTAATTAAAATCATTGATTTTTGATTTTTATAAAAAAATCATGATTTTTTCGAACCCTGTCTTGAAGTATAGGGACCTGGCGGCTGACCGTTGCTGATTGACACCCTGAGTTCCCCTCCACTAAGTCAGATCTTTGGTCAGATTAGGTTTTTTTTCCTTAAAATTTAAGACCCTTAAGTACCTACAGCTTTTTTTGTCTTCAATATTTTATATTTTACTTTTTTCTTTCATTTTCTTGAAATTTCAGGGGAAAAAAACCTAACCTGACCAATGACCTGACTTAGTGGCGGGGGACTAGAGTGCAGGGGAACTCAGGGTCAATCAGCAACATTGTCGGTAGTGGCGTACGAGCCATCAGAGGTCCCTATACTTCAAGATTACTGTGGTACCTCAGATTCAATGGATTTTTACATGTGGGATAACAGTATAGTGCTGACAGCAGTGGCGGCGATAAGGCCCTCGCAGCCCCGTGGCACGGGTGGTCCAGCTGCGGTAGGGCCCCGCGCCATTGTCCAAAATTTTATATCGCTTGTAAAAAAATGTATAGGAACGTTCAGAAATCTTTAAATTTTCTTCACATGGATGATAAGATGTCCTGTACTTTTCTGTGTTTTTTGTTTGTGGACTATCATTGGAGTTCCGCGCTTTATGCTTTTTAATTTGTAAATTATTTCCACAAACAATTGTCAAGTATAAAGAAAGAGCGCTGATTCCCTCTGAAAACAGTTCACAATTATTGCAGTTCTATTTGGAGACAAGTTGATTTTTATTCAATTCTGCTCCCAAAACCTATTTCCAGAAGAAATTTAAATTTGAGTAATTTTTTGTGCAATCGTTTGTTTTTTGTGTTTGTCATTTGTCCTGAGTAAATTTTCGTCCCTGGATTGTCTTACCTGAAGTTTCAGCTTATGAGGCTAAATTTAATAAATTTAGCTTTAATATGAGACAAAAATTTCAAAAATTTGTCAGAGAGGAAAGAATTAAAAAATCACTTCAACTTCAACCAAACAGTTAATTTTTTGAGATCACCTGTAAATAAAAATACTGGTATTAAACCGAAAATTTCATAACCGTCTGGAGACGACACTCAAGGTTAAATTATTTCAAAAACACGCAAGAAAAATTTATTTGGAAAACTGGGAGATCAAAACAATTAAGTGATTCTGCACCCCTCCACATAATATCACCCTGTAGGATTTTTTTGCAAGTTTTTTACTTTAAATCCAATAAAAGTAAAATATAAAGCAAAGGGCAGCTTATGCATTAAATAATCAAAATTCCCTTAGGAATATCGAAAGTTGTCCCCAATCAAAATCAGGCAAAATGTTGGGACGCGAGAGTTTCATTTTTGAGTGGTGTATCTTACACTATTAAAAAAAAGAATTCAGATGATGACCTGATGAAACCCACATTGAAAATACAATACTACATATTTTACACAATTTTTCTGAAAAAAAATCCGGAGAGCCCCTTGCACCCCCCTCCCTTCTTTGGGTAGTACTTTGTACTCCCAGACCCACCGGAAGTTGTTAGCCAAAATTGGTTTTACTTTCACAATGTTTTTTCTTGGTTATTTAATGATCATCATATTTTCTAGAAAATCATGAATGACCATTGAAAAATTCGCGGGCGAGGGTGGGACAAGTCCTTATCGCCGCCACTGGCTGACAGATTATAGTTACTGATTTTACTGAATAATTAAGAATAGAGATGACCAGAAACTGACCAGAACCTGTTAAGTTAGGTCATTGGTCCTTGTTATAGGCTCTCTCTCTCTCTCCCCTGAAAGTGCAATAGGAAAACGAAAAAAAGAAAGTAAAAAATACAGAAGATAAAGAAAAATCCATTGGGGTCGTAAATTTCAGGAGAGAAAGAACCTTACAATAATGACCAATGACCCAAATTATATCGTATGTTGGTCAGTTTTAGGTCATCTCTTGAAAAATACAGGGTGATTCAAAATTCAGTGCAAAGATTTTAGGGGCATTATTTACCAGCCAAAAATAAGAAAATTTTTTCATATAATCGTATGTCCTAACTTGCTTCGTTTTCTAGATACAGGGTGTAAAATTTTGAAAATAAAATTGATTTTTTATTAATTACTCAAAAACCTTTCAGCCGATTTAAATAAAATTTGGTAGGCTTATTTGTCGTTATAAGGAACTTCTTTTGATGGGAATAACATAAATTTATTAATTCCAGTGGCGTCTCAGGCGGCTACCTACTTGAAACTTATAGGTAAAATTATGGTACGCCACTGCTCTTTTAACAATTGATATTTTTTTTAGATTAAGCGGTCAATAATGTAACTTTATTGCCTCCTGAGCTTTACTCGTATCTAGCTTTGTTTCCAAGAAAAAAATCAAAATCTGTGCCAGGCCCGAGGCCAGGCTCTATTAAAACAACTAATAAATTCACATCGATTATTGAGATTCATTTAATTTAATTCAGGTAGCCCCCTGAGACGCCACTGGAATTAATATAAATTAATTCATGTTATTCCCATCAAAGGAAGGCCCTTATGACAACAAATAAGTCTATAAAATTATATTTAAATCGCCTGAAAGGTTTTCGAGTAATTAATAAAAAATCGATTTTTTTTTCAAAATTTTACACCCTGTATCTAGAAAACGAAGCAAGTTAGGACATATGATTATATGAAAAAAAAATTCTTATTTTTGGCTCGTAAATACGCCCTTAAAATCTTTGCATTGAATTTTGAATCACCCTGTAGAATCAGACAACATTGTATGACTATAACTTGAACAGTGCCATGCACGTTATTGCATTGAAAACTGAGGCGCCACTTCTGTATATTTACCAAGAAAACTAATGCAACAGAAAAAAATTAGGTACAATTTGAACTGTTTTGTTTAATAAAGGAGAAAAGGAGAGTCCTGAATCAGGGAATGACCTTAATGATAAGAAAAAGCGGTCAATAAGTAGTAAAGGAGAGCTTCCAGTTTACAGGTCATCTTGTTATGATTCACGATGCCATTATAAACTTTGGACAATTCCTGAAAAATGACCTTATTTCTTTGTTTTTATTTGGAATAGCTCCTCCTCGAGCTCTCCCAAGTGTTTTAATTTCCCTTTTCTCTTACGAGAAACTGTAATAATTGTAAATTGGAGAGAAAGCATTTCTAAACTTGTAATAAAAACATCCAACATCATATTATTAAAATCGTGTAGTAATTGACTTGCCACTAAATTGAACAGGGCAAAAAAAAGGTATGCTGTTAATTTCAATCTCAATGCCGTTTTATAATGTCATAATTTTAAATGTGTCAAAGGGTCTTATATTTCTTTAAATCTGCAGCAGTAGTAGTCTGTGTCAGTGGTGTACATTTTTCTTTGCAGTAATATTGGTGAGGGTGCCCCCTGGGCTTAATAATTTTAGTCTACTTTGGGCTTGAGAAGCTCCTTATTAATGTGAATAACAACCAAATTTCAGCAATATTGACAAAAAAACAGCATCAATTAAAAAAGTTTAATTTTATAGATACCTTTAAGCAGGTAACGCCTAAGCAATCATTTTACTTTTATATGAAAAAAATTTCATTTATTTCGTAGCAAATTTTAAAAAATATTACTTTTTGCAGCTCTGTTTTATGCCTCAAACCGGTAATGTCCTGATGTGTTTTGAGGATAATATCATACAAGTATGGAAATCGAAAACTTTCGAGGAATTTATCAGCGTTCCACCTGTAGATTTTGTAATAAAAAGTATTGCCATAACCAGGTACAGTTTGAATTTAAATTAAACCATCTTCCTTTCTTCCTTATTAATTAATTGTCTGTGGTAAGTCGGTACACATTTCACAGTACCTAAATCAATACTCGGATGAAAAATAAGGTTTTTCAACTTGGGACCATTTTTCTTCCTTCACGTCTGAAAATCCTTTATTTATTTATTTCTTTCTTTAATATATTTTCCCATTACAAATATTACAATTTACAACTTATTTAGATAATTCCTGATGGTAGGTTATATTAAAATTAATCTGAGGTTGCAAGATGAATACCTATATTTTTTTTTATTCATTTTTATATCAGAAGGTTTAATAAATAGCCCACTCAGAATACTTTTACTGATTAGTGTGTTCACCTTTTGTAAGCCTCAAACCACGATCATTTATTACCTACTTCTTGCTTTTCTTCAACTATTTTGTTTTAGAATTTTCTTGGTCATAATTTTTCTTCACTATTATACCGTGTGTCCCCGGATCGACTTTAAAAGAGAAAAAACTTTTTTGTTTTTGATTTCTCAGAAAATTTCACTCTTGATGATCTGGCCTGCTTGATTTCAAATCCCCAAAACAAAAGTTACTTTTTAGGTAACTCGAACGGTTCTTGAGATAATATAATTTTTCTTCAATAATTGCACTTAAATTTTTTTTCGTAATTTTTAGACGTAAGCTTGGTATGATGATTTCATTGAAAAACAACACTGACAGCAGTTGTCAAATCTAACAAATCAATTGAACTGCAAATTAATCTACTGTATGCTATAATGTTGACTTTACAACAAAGAATTTATCTAATTCAATGTTACGGAACTGGGAAAGCTCGCATTGAAATCTGTGCAGAAAAAGGAGGAGCATTATTCGAATAGAAAATTAATAGTTATAATAATAATAATCTTTATTTTTCTAGAATATTACATTCTTTATAACTATAATACCATAATATATGTATAATACTTAATTAAATCTACACTAAATCAAACCTACTTTCCTATACATTTTTCTTACTAGCTAATTGTTCGGATTTTTTATGTATACACTTAGCAGTCTTTTAAATGCATTAAAATTTGTTTCATTTTTTAACTTTGTTGGTAAACAATTATATAAATCAAAACTTTTATAGAAAAATGAGTTTCTATGTAACTCATTTATTGGTCTCATTAGCGCCAAATGTTCGTCATTTCTAAGCTGCATTTCATAATTTCTGTCTTTTTTATAACTGATATATTTTCTTAAGTAATTCGGAAATCCTTCATTATTAACTATATTAAACACCATCTTAATACTATTATACTTTATTCTTTGTTCGACAGACATCCATCCTAAGCTATCAAGCATATCAGAAATATGGGCTCTTCTATTAACTTTTAAAACTGTCCTCATTAATTTGTTCTGTAATTTTTGTAACCTGTCAATTTGATTCTTACTAAACGATAACATAATAGACGGGACGTATTCATAATAACAACAAATCATTGACCTAGCTACCATGATTTTCTGCGAGTAATCAAGTTTGTTTTTTAGTCTACTCAATACACCTATTCTTTGTGCTATTTTGCTACAAATATAATCTGTGTGTTCATTAAAATTCAACTTATCATCTATGATTACACCTAAGTATTTCATATTTTCTGCAATATCAATCTTTTTACCGTCTATTACAATATCAACTGTTTTATTCACTTTTTTATTTCTTGTTAAAATCATCGATTTTGTTTTCTCCAAATTCAGTTTTAATTTATTATAATACAAGTATTCCACTATTCTATCTAAATCACTGTTCATTTTGTTCACTAAATCATTTATGTCGTTACCACTTACATACAATAATGTATCATCCGCAAACATTTTAATGCTGCAGTATTCCAAAGCTCTTTTAATGTCATTGATATACAATATAAACAATAATGGCCCTAACACTGTTCCCTGGGGAACTCCTAGATTTATATGTTTTTTACTGGATAGTATCCCGTTTACAAGTACTTGTTGTGTTCTATCCTCCAGGAAGCTTCTTATCACTGATAGCCCTTCATTTTTGAAACCGTATTTCTCTAATTTATTTAATAAAATGGTCCTATCTATTGTCTCAAATGCACGTTTAAAGTCCAGAAACACTGCAATTGTAATCTTGCCCATGCTCATTCGCTCTTTCCACTCATTGATTACTGCACATAGTGCCGTTTCACAAGAGTGATTTTCTCTGAAACCAGACTGTTCCTCAATCAATATACCTGTATTGTCAATAAATTCTACCATTTGATGTTTTATTATCATTTCGATTAGTTTTTCGAGTGTCGGCATCATGTTTATTGGCCTGTAATCACTACATTTTTTTGCTGTTTTGATTTTTGGAACTGGAATAACAACTGAATTTTTTAAACATGCTGGATACTCACCTCGAGAGATAGTCTCATTTATGATATTTGTCAAATACACCGCCATTATTGGTAGTGCATCAATTATAATAGTCTTATTAATCTTTCCTAAATCATTTTTATTCTTCATGACCTTCAATTTTTCTTTGACTTCTGAAATTGTAACAGGCCTAAATTTAAAAGTATCCTTGGAAATAACAATATCTTCTCTATATTTCGAGCGTGGAATATTCCTATTTAACTCTGTTATACTATCTATGAAATAGTCATTCATTTTATGCGATATATCATTTTTATTTGTAATTAATTCACCATCAATTTCAATATATTCAATGTCATTTGTTTGCTCATTTCTTAACAATTCTTTTAAGACTCTCCATGTAGCCTTAGAGTCGTCCATGCACTTGTTTAATTTTTCCTGTATGTATTTATTCTTTGCTTGTTTAATTTCTCTGTGGTATTCTTTTTTGTTTGAATTATATCTATTCCAGTCCTCTTTTAAATTAGAAAACTTTGCTTTTTTATACAAATAAACATTTTCTTTTTTCATTAATTTTAATTTTTTCCCATACCACAGATTTGTTACTTCTAAAAATTTTATTTCTTTTTTAACTACAAATGTATTTACTGTTTCCTGCAGTTTTTTTACTAGTTCCGTCCATCTGTCGTGAAAATTCAAATTTTCCATATTTATCCAATTTACTTTATCCAATTTATCTCTAAATTTATCAGAATCATAATTTTTTATCCTCGTTATTTCTTTTTGCTTATTTTGCACTATCATGTTTTTATTCTTATTCTCGATACCTATGTTTATTTCTAAGATCGCGTGGTCAGTAATTTTGTCATCGTTATTGTTTATAATATCCATTTCATACCTATATGTGACATGTTTATCCACAATACAATAATCTAATAATGTCCTACTTTCACTTGTTATTCTTGTTGGACTTTGTATCAGCTGTATGAAACCTTCATCATTAATTACTTGCAACATTCTTTTTGATTTAGCTTCTTTAGTCATCAAATCGATATTAAAATCGCCTAGTATAATGTTTGATTCATTATTGTTTTCTTCCTTTTCTGAAAGTATTTCCGCAAATTCATCTAAAAATATGTTTGCATTGTTTTGTGGCGATCTATAAACCACATTTAAGTTGAACCTTTCATTTTTATATACTACAGTAACGCTTTGAAACCAATACATATTTCGGTATATTTCTTTTGAGCTTACTACTACAATATTTTTTTTTATATAAACAATAGTTCCACCTGTATGTCTCGAATCTGAATCATTTCTTATTAATGTATAACCTTTAATTTCAATTTCATTATCTAAAATGTTTTCAGTCTGATGTGTTTCCGACAGCATCACAATATCGTATTTATTATTTACATTTTGTAGCCTTACCATATCTAAATTTGTAGTAATACCCTGTATGTTTGTGTAAAATATCCTAAAGTTGCACTTTTTATCCCTTTTGTCCATTGATTGCTACCAAATATTCACCATTTTCTTCTTTTTCTGTTCCATTTTCTTCTTGTATACACCACAATTTACATCAAAAACATCATGGCTTTCGTCCATATTCAAATGCAATTTTCTATTCACCTCAACACAATTGATACATTTCTTCTTTTTATCGCAGTCTTTTGCTATATGTTCCCCGCTGCATCTGAAACACGCCATTCTATTTTTACATTCTTCTTTTTTATGATTGTATCCCCCACAATTGAAGCATCGCTTTATATATACATGCTCGTAAACATAACAGCGATCCCAACCAATGTTAATTTTTTGCATCTCCATTATCTGCTTGAACGATGCCTCATCCACTTCTGCAATCAAATCCCAGTATCTTTTTTTCTTTGTTTCTAACAATTTAACTATCTTTATCTGATTCACATAGTTGTTCTGTTGCTTAATTTGACTGATTATTTCTTCGTCTTCATTTACTTCACTCAGTCCACATATTTTTATTCTTCTATTTAACTTCTCAATCATATCTGCTTTATAATCTGTCATCTTCTTACTAACTTCTGCTTTGAGATTTTCGCCATCCTGTTTCGTTTCACAATTTACTATAATAGCACCACCTTTTGTTTTCTTTATGCTTTTCACTTTGTTGGAGATAGGATCAACAGTATCCCTCAATTCCTTTTCAATTTTTTCATGTTCCTTTTTAACTTCATTTTTCTTTATCTCATTTTTAGGTTTAATAATCACAGGTGTGATTGTTTCCTTAATTGCATCCTTATATGATATCTTCTCCTTTTTATCTTCCAACTTTTTTACTATCTTATCTATATTATTTGCTAATACCTTTTGTTCTGCCGCTTGTTCTTGCATTTTTGCATCCATTTTGTAGATGAATTGGACTATCATGTCCAATCCACCTTCTAAAATCCTTTGTTTGTAAATTTTATAATCATTTCTACAGGGTTGACAAATAAACCAAAGTGCAGTACTCTTCTTCAGTATTTTGCATTCATTGTCTGAAATATTCATACACACTTTGTGTACTGGTTTTCTACATAATCCACAATTCCAACCTTGCTCTCCACTTTCAACCTCCTTTGTACACACACTACACTTGCTACTCATTTCAGCTATATTTTTATCCTTTTACATTTAAATTATTCGGTTTGTTCATATTATACTATATCGCACTACGGCAACGATGTGCACCTTGCCGCTGCTACTACACTACTCAATAGTTGTCCTTTTTGAGAATTTCATTTCATGTTACGATTATTTGAATTTCTTCAGAAAAAATTAAATTACATATGAAAAAAATTCCAATTATTAAAGAAAAATTATATTATCTCAAGAACCGCTCGAGTTACCTAAAAAGTAACTTTTGTTTTGGGGATTTGAAATCAAGCAGGCCAGATCATGAAGAGTGAAATTTTCTGAGAAATCAAAAACAAAAAAGTTTTTCCTCTTTTAAAGTCGATCCGGGGACACCCTGTATAGGGCATGTCAACTAAACTGGCCATGACGTTACGAATAACAACATCTTTATACCAACCTTATTTACACAAAGCACATACACCTCTGAGCGTGTGATGAAATGATTTGAGGTGGTAGCACACTGAACCATGCAGTCGGATTTATTCGAATGAAAGTTACTGTCAAATTATTACTTTCTGCATAATTTATGATTATGAATGTCATTCACAGGGAGATTGCTCGTCTTATTCCGAATATTTCGATTTAGGTGGGTTAGAGATATTCGTTTATTTGTGTTATGAGATCTGCCACTCTTGGAAGATTAATAATAATTTTCAGTTCTATTTTGATTAATTTATTACCTGACCTCACATATAAACTTAGTAATTCATCCTGTCTTGAAAACTGACAACCTTGCAATTTTATTATTAATAACGTCATAGCCACTTTGGTTGATAGGACAATAGTATTTCAAACTAGCTGCCTTTTCCACTATAACTACTTTTTTTCAGTGTCTATGAAGTATCTTATTTTTGTTCTTGGTTCTATTTGTTTTTTTTTTTACTTTTTTATTTAGCGTGTCATTTTCTATTTTTTATAAAAGCGCCTAGTTACCAGATTTTTATATATAACTCATATGATTCTCTATCTTTTTTCCATCCAGCTCAGTACTTGATGGTTTTTGTTTTCCTTTTCTCTTATATTTTAACGTCAACTTCACCACTGTTTAAAATGTCTATGCTTGTTAATTTAAAAATTATTTATTTCAATCATTTCTATTTTATATTTTTCTATTTCAGAAATGGAAAAGACTTAATTTTAGCCGGATACTCGAACAAACTGGCATTTTTTCGCACCGACACATGGGAAATGCACAGAACTGTGTCCCTCCCTGATTACATCCTCGCAGTTAGAAAAATCGTATTCATCCCTCAATCGTTTGATGGTGGATACAACAAAATCCTAGCAATACTATCTGGGCAGGGCGTGATTTATTTCTACGAAACTGACAAGAATTTTATCATCAGTGAATTAGCGACCATATCCGAAATTGGATGTTTCGATTGTTCGTATACAGGAGTATCAGATTATATAGCTTGTTGCTTGTGTTCCGGTGCAATTGAGGTTTACGATATTTCTTTATACACAACGCAGCCTGTTAAAATGGGCGAACTTACTGCGACTACCACGGACGGAAAAGTTAGACTCAGAAAGTGCTGCTCAAAAATCGGACTAGTGAAACGAGAGGTAATAATGAGCTGATTTTTCTTCTGTGATTTCATATTATTTTTTATAGCTTTGTGAGGTATTGGATATTGAAAAATTAAGAGGAATACTGAAGGAATGTGGGGAATATCCGGAATCGTACAGGATGACAATATGGGAACATTTACTGTCTCTACCAAATAATAAAAATCAATACAATAGTATTATTAATAGAGTTACCACAGTGTCCTTCCCCGATCTTTATAAAAAATATCCCTTGGAAGATAAAAAGAGTATAAGAAACTTACGGAAGTTGCTTGATAATTTGGTAACTTGGTGCCCATTTTTTGAACATGTCGAGTATTTGCCGGTTTTTTGCTTTCCATTTGTGAAAGTTTTCAATAACAAACCGATTTCTTGTTTCGAAGCCCTCTGTACTGTAATATGTAAGAATTATCTGTTTTTTTTTTAATTATTTTTTTAATGCTAGTATATTGTATTGTTTTAGTAAACTGGTGCCAATATTGGTTTGAATACTTCCCGCTACTACCTTGCAATATTCTAGCAATAATCGAGAACGTTCTTCTGGAGCAATGTCCAAATTTGGTACAACATATGGATAATATTGGAGTTGCGCCGCAAATATACGCTTGGACATTATTGGAGACGGCTTTTTCAGAGGTTCTAACCATTCAGCAATGGCTAGTATTCTGGGATCACGTTCTAAGTAACGAGCCGGCTTTTCTGTTATGTGCTGTAGCTGCTTATAATATAATGCATAAAACTTCTCTACTCGAATTAAAGGTTTCCGGGCAGTTTTGCTACTTCTACCATTGTCAAAATCCTACAAACATAAAAAAACTGATCGCAAAAACGTACCACATATTAAATACCACAAGTCCCAATATGCATCCCAGACAATATTTAAATGCATTTTCAAGGATAGAGATTGGTCATTACCCCAAATTTATGGATTATCCTAAAGTGGTGCTTGATTTTGAAGACGATAAAGCTCAATTGAGAGAAGAAGCCACCAGAATTGAGCAAACAGTAGAAGATTTAAAGAAAAAAAGTGCTGAAGAAGAGAAACTTGTTGAAGAAATTCAAAAGGATGAAGTGAAGAGGCAGAGACTGTTTGGTTGGTTTTGTTATTATTAACTGCACCGTTTTCTTGATAATGTAAGTACGTAAACAATTTTTTTAGAAGCAGAAAAGGCATTCAAACAAAAATTACTGCAAGAACAGAACAAAGTTAAGAAACAACAAGAACAGTTGCATCAATTACAACAAAAGCTGCAAGAAAAAAATTTGGAATTGTCACAGTACGCTAATAAAAAACTAGAGGAGTATAGTGAGGAACAAAAGCTCAGAAGAATGGAATCTAATTTAATGGATGCTCAGTTGAAATCTCACTCAGATACACTTCAAATGAAGAAAGAAGAAGAGGAGCTAACGAGACAATATAACGAACTGATAAAGCAAAGGTGGAAAATAGATAACCTGATGAGTTCGGAGAGAGGTTCTGAAATACTACATGAACACCTAGAGCCTGGACATAGTTTTCTAGATGGTACCACAGTGAAGCAGGTATTTATTGCTATTCAGGAATATGGGAGAAATCATTATTTCTGACTATTTGTAATATAATGAATATGAAAAACTTTTCAGGACCCACCATTACATTATAACACAGAGCATTTGAAACAAATCAATGTAGCAATTGGTATAAAAGCTATTGATGAGTTGATTTCGCTAGTAGAAAAGGAATTGGTAAAGCAGAAGTATAGATCGGCAAGGGGCGATGATAGCATTTCAGTAAGTATGATGGTGTCTTATTTTGTATCTTTTGCACTTAATTAAAGGAATAAATGGTACTGATTATAAAAGTCTACCTTGCTTACTATTGTTTTGAACAATAGTTTGAAGTGACTTCAACATTTAATACGAAACCGGCCCCAAGGATTTTCTGATTGGCTTAAGACCCAGCAAAAAAATAATTTATGTGAACATTGAACTAAAAATATCAAAATATTATACTTCTTACTCCAAGACTCATCATGAGGAAAATTCTAATCGATTACTTTTCTAAAACTTTTTTCAAGTTTATTAATGAATCAATTTTTTTATAGGTTGAATTCCTAGAGAGAAAAACCAAGGACTTAAATGAACAAATTCAAAAACTCCTCAAGATTCTCAATGATAACAAACATATTGACACTGCTACAGGAAATCAACCATCTGTTGAACAACGAAGTAGTCTCACAATGGCAAGCAATAACAACAGCAGAAATAACATAAACAACTTCCGTCCTCACGTTTCTGATAAAAAAGATGCGCAAGAGCTAAGTGAGCGAAACAGTAATAAACCAAGTGCTCGAGAACGAGAAGTGAGTGCAGAGGAGCAACAAAGCCAAACTTACAGTGCAACAAAAGGGGTCAGTAATGCTTACATCGTCGAATCACCTTCAGAACAGCACCATAGAAGTAATGGTAATACATCTCAGCAAAAACAAGAAGCATGCGATGTTAAAAAAAGTTGTTTGATCATACAATCAGTGCACGCCTTTTCACCTGGAAGTAAGCAGTGGAGATTAACCGATCAGATACAGAAGCCCATTTAGCAAAACTGACAGGAAATTAGTTAACCTCTGGAGGTCAATTAATTAATCATAGTTTGCAATTATCATTTTCTACTATAGAATGTGATTTTTTATGTTATTGTAATTTATTGATACAAAATGTGATATGTGGTCAAACCATAAGATATTTTATTAAACAAAAACCGATAAAATGTTTCATATAATCTGTACATATATATTTTATATAAAATTATACAATTATTATTGAATTATAATGTATTTTTTTTATTAAATTCTATGAAAAAAATGTTCATATTTGAGCGCTGGCTATTTAACATAAAAAAAGTTATCACAGTAATGATTGGTCTATGATGTTTCATTCAATTGACTGATTTTCAATCTGAAAGATCTGTAATGACTCTTCGAAGCAAAGTTTTGTATCTCAATGCAAAATCAGTTCACATGATCAAAAAGACTTTACTTAACAACTATAACCACACTATTTAAAACTGAACAATGGAATGTACAGGACAAGGTAGTTTTGCACTACCTTTTAAATCTTCCAATTCAATAACAACCAATGCAGCAACCACATTAGCTCCTATATTCTTCAACAATTTACAACTAGCTTCTAGAGAGCCTCCAGTAGCAATAAGATCGTCAACAATTAAAACATTCTGGCCCTTCGTAACAGAGTTTTCTTGAATTTCTAGAGTATCCTAAAAAAAAAACATTATTACTAATCTATAACCTTTTAAACGTGCAAAAAATATAATTGCCTCTCCATATTCGAGTTGATAGGAAACAGCGTGGACATTTCCAGGCAGCTTTCCCTTCTTTCTGATTGGCACGAATGGAATATTTAGTTCCAAAGATATTAACGGTCCCAGCAGAAACCCTCTCGAATCAAGACCAATAATGGAGTCGATTTTTGGTTCCATTGATTTAGTTTTTTGCACCAAAACTTCCTTCAGGGTGGCAAATACATCCGGTTTTCGAAGAATGGTAAAAATATCCCTATAAATTTAATTAAGTAGGTAGTACTTTTAGGAGGTGGAGGATAAGATGAACAAACCTGAATACAATTCCGGGTTTAGGGAAGTCTGGATAGCATCCTATATGTTGTCTTATTAGATTAATTTGATTCTTAGACATTGCAAGAAAATATCTGAAAAGGCGAGGAATAAAGTAAACAATTACAAAATTGGGATAATTTATATTATCTACACCTAGGAAGGTAAGGTACCTACCTGTTACAAGAGAGGTAATCTGTTGTACTTTACTGTTATGTGCTTCTTGCTTGTTATAATAATGACAAATAATTAACTTTGAACTTAGATAAAGATATTGAAGTAAATTATCACCATATAATATAATTAAAATAATGACATAAAGGTCATTTTAATTTCCGATTCGTCATTACCCTAAATCAGTATTACTTGTAAATAACTCATGAGTGAGTGAACTAGATGAGTGAGTGTAATTAGATTATCTAAATTAACAACAACTTTATGAAAAAAATAAATTCGAATTTTTAGATTATAATTTGTGTTTTGGTTAGGTTTTCTTCTTCTTCTTTGTTTTATGTTCTGTGTTCTGTGTGCATTCTGCAACGTTAAAAAATTACCCGCATACCCTGTCTTCGATTCTCAATCTCGAATCAGTCGAGTCGACCGTCGAACCCTGAGATCCACCCAGCCCAGAGGCCAGAGGTTTTACCATTTTGGTCCCTACTGCGCAATGACGTCATGCGGTTGTTTAAAAAAATAAAGGTCAAGTTTGATTGCTTTTTTCCTTCTTGCTTATTGTGTCTTTCTTTGTGCTAGATCGACATAATTATTATGTTATGTGGTAGATTGTTATAAATATATTACGGTTTTATTATTGTGTTTAAAGTGATATTACATGGGTGTCCCATTTAAAAAGAACTATACACCGTGTCTCTTGAATTTCTGGACATAGGGAATTCCCATGTTAAAATAAACTATTGTAAATATTGGCTCTCCTAATTATTTTACAGTAAAATGTCAAATGTAAAACTTCTTAAGGAAAAAAGGCTGCTTCTTATGCTATAATTGGATTTTCATTTGGTTCATCCGTTTTCGAGAAAATCAGGAAAAACGAAACTGTTTTTCATAGTTTCTCAAGGTTGCTTTGCTTTTGACAGATAATGCTAATAAGATAATAACAAATCTCTGAAATTTCTAAAGTGAATTGCCAGAAGTAATAATGCCATTCAATAAATTTTACTTTTTCTTCAACGGTGTAGGTAATAATTATTCATTTTTATAAACAATAACAGCGGGTATTATAAAGGCTCATTAAGTTAATGGGCAGATTTCTATGGCTATTTCTGAAGAAGGTATCGAGTCTACGTGGAATTTTTTTAAATTTATCTATTCTTGTCATGGAAATGATTACAAAAATGTCAATAAAAGTCACTTGACGTCGATATTAGCTTAAAAAACGAGCACAGAAGTCTGCCCGTTAGCCTAATGAGCCTTTATAATATTGGCTGTTAGTCTTTCTTATTAATTAATTACTTTTGAACAATCAGTTATTGACAATTAATAATTTTTAGCATTATCTGTCAAAAGCAAAGCAACCTTGAAAAACTACGAAAAACCGTTCAGTTTTTCCTGATTTTCTCAAAAACGGATGAACCAAATAAAAATCCAATTATAGCATAAGAAGCAGCTTTTTTTCCTTAAGAAGTTTTACATTTGACATTTTACTGTAAAATAATTAGGGGAGCCAATATTTACAATAGTTTATTTTAACATGGGAATTCCCTATGTCCAGAAATTCAAGAGACACATGCCCGTATTCACAAACGATAATTTCCTAAATAATTACGTAATCAATTATCCCCATCTCATTCTATTGCAAAAAAACTGCATATCTCCATCTCACTCATTTAATTAATTACGTAATTATTTAGGAAATTATCGTTTGTGAATACGGGCAACATGCCCGTATTCACAAACGATAATTTCCTAAATAATTACGTAATTAATTAAATGAGTGAGATGGAGATATGCAGTTTTTTTGCAATAGAATGAGATGGGGATAATTGATTACGTAATTATTTAGGAAATTATCGTTTGTGAATACGGGCAACAGTGTAGGTACATCACATATGATGATCTCGGGAACGATATAAGAGATACAGAGTCAGATGAATTGGAGAAAAGTTGCACAATTTCATGCTTATTGAGAACCTGAAACAAAATTTATGCAAACTTCAGATGCTGCTGAAAAATACTAAAAAAAAACATAAAAAATCGAGATTTGTTATTTTATGAAAGAAATTACTAAAGAGAGGCGTTAGTTCCATTGTAAATTTACGGTAACATTTTTCGTTAGTACTGCCACCCGCGACCGAGGCGCCATCGAATACCTCTGAAAATTTCCCGCCAATATTTAAATTCATATACGATCGTTTTTATTACTTTGTTACTGATACAACACAACCAATGTCTTTACTTTATAGTTTTTTATTTACTCTATTTAGTTTTTTTACATTTTTCTTTCGGATGACATAAACATTAATGTGACAATTTCGATATGTAATGCTTTATTTACGTGCAAAGAGTGTAAAGGAGTGTAAAAAATTATTTCCCTACGTTTGACGTAAGAAATGTAAAGCATGTTGTGAAGAACACATAAATAATGTACAGGGTGTTTCATTAAGGTAGGTAAGCGGCTACATCTCGGAAACTAATGGGCCTATAACCTCAAAATAAAAAAATTTCCAGACATAAAGTGATCACGAGAAATTCAATGAAAATATTTTCAAGATGGCCGCACTTCCAGAAATACCGGCAGTTGACACCTACTTTGTTATTTCAACGGAAACACCCTGTAAAATATTGTATTTTTTAAATGTCTGAAGAAATCGAATACAGGTGGTTTTCACAATTGGAATTTAAATTGAGCGGTTTATGAGTTATAAACGACTAAACAAGTGAAAATCGAAATTTTTCAACTTCAAAGCAGTGTAGAACTAGAACGGCTCAAGATATCTATAAAAACGGTTTACATGTCCCTATCCTAACTTTTTATGTTTTATCCCACTATGGCCCGTATTCATCAATAAATATAACCCCTGGGATTATATTTCGGAACATGTCATTGGTTTAAAATTCGTAGCCTTCGTAGGGTTTGAGCATTAGACCAATCAGCTGTCAGAAAATTCAAAATATAACCCCAGAGTTATATTTTGAAGTTTGATGAATACGGACATATGTGGAGTAAATTTTAATACAGCGGGTGATGAAAATTATCCGATTTTTTATCACCCTGTATTAAAATTTACTCCACATAGTAGGATACTATGTCAAAAGTTAGGTTAGGGACATATGTAAACCGTTTTTAGATATCTTGAGCCGTTCTAGTTCTAACACTGCTTTGAAGTTGAAAATTTTCTATTTTCACTTGTTTATAACTCATAAACCGCTCAATCTAAATTCCAATGTTGAAAACCACCTGTATTCGATCTCTTCAGACATTTAAAAAATATAATATTTTACAGGGTGTTTCCGTTAAAATAACAAAGAAGGTGTCAACTGCCGGTATTTCCGGAAGTGCGGCCATCTTGAAAATATTTTCATTGAATTTCTCGTGATCACTTATGTCTGGAAATTTTTTATTTTGAGGTTATAGGCCGATTAGTTTCCGAGATGTAGCCGCTTACCTACCTTAATGAAACACCCTATATATGTATAATAGAAAATAAAGTTATGTTTATATGTTGTTTTTGTTTCGTTTCGATAGTTTGCTACTTGATTAAAATAATAATTGTTCATGTTATTTAATGTTTAATGTTATTTTATGAAATTGGAATCCCACCACCTCACACGATGATAGATTATGGTTGGCTTGGCAGAAATCCAAACTATTGCATTGTTTACATTCTTTACAGTCGTTACTCGTTTACCTTGAAACCGGTAAAGAATCGCGTAAAGAATAGACGTAAAACTGAATGTAAGATTATTGGTCTAATTTTTGGTGTATTATTCGCTTCTCGAACTGCCTTCTCCTTGTTTGTGCCCTATGTAAATTTTTAGTACAGTAGGCACAGCAAGAATTATGATTAATTATTGACATTGTCAATTGTCATTATTAGACAGACGACACGACTGACACCGTGAGAAAAATTCCGGAATGTTAGGTTAGAGGACTTTTTAAATTAAAGAGTTTGGAAGAAAAAAATAATATTACTCGAATGTACGATCATTAGGATTATTATTTATTGATATGTTTTTCTTTGAACTTGCAAAATTAATGTTGAATTAATTGTGTAATGTGTACGTAGGAAAAAATCAAATGTTAGGATGTTGAAAATCAGATAAGATTTATTTTGTAAGAGCTGAACAGAATGGCTAATCATTATGAAGTTCCAAACTGGTATGTTCTATGTTCAATTTTTGTTCCACCCCCCCCAAGAACTGCTTTTCAGATTTAATGTTTTCTTTTCAGGGCTGGTAAGCCCCCGGTTGGCTTACATTTGGACGTATTGAAAGGAGAGAAACTAATTCAAAAGCTGATGATAGATGAGAAAAAGTGCTATTTGTTTGGCAGAAATTCACAAATGAACGATTTCTGCATCGACCATGCATCATGTTCGCGAGTTCATGCCGCTTTCGTGTGGCACAAGCACTTGAACAGGGCTTTCCTAGTCGATTTAGGCAGCAGTAAGTTATGATCAAGCTCACCTTCTGATGCTGAGCAAGGAAGTCAGATATCTGGTAGCTAAATATCAACTACTTTCAGCTCATGGAACTTTTATTGGAAGTCTACGTTTAGAAGCATATAAACCCACACAGCTACCCATTGATTCTGGATTCCATTTCGGGGCGTCTACCAGAAATTATATCATACGAGAAAGACCTCAGACAGGAATCAGACCTATTATTGATGAAATTGAAAAAGCAGGAGAAGAAACTGAAGGAGGTCTGCTTGGGTTACCTGAAACAGAAACTGAATTAGATGTAAGTTGTAGCCCCCCCTCCCCCAACCGCAGTTTTCTACACTAAATAGGTTTACAAATGCAGGGCTGTTAATTACTTATTTTGAATATTGGGGACAGTTTCGCTTTGAACTAGCCACATCCCCTTGAATTTCCTTCTGAATAAGAAGACTGAATATTGTAGCAGCAGATTACATTTATCTTGAGTTCTTGAATAACATGCTTCTCAAGAGTTGCCCATGAAACCCTAATGGTGTAGCTCTATATTTATTTTAATTACCCTTTTTACTCTCACCCAAACACTAGCCTCTACATTGGGAGGAGTAGTAGTGAAGAGAGTGAGTCAAGTTTTAAAGATCCTGGAGTTCTGAGAATATTTTTATTGCTGTTTCTGATTTTCTTTTCACTAAAACTGCTTTCCAAATACGTTTACAACAAAGCACCCATAGAGTGTCCACAGCTTTACGTTGACGACCATCGAGATTTTTTTGTAAACATTTGCATAATGGGATGGGTAGTCGTGAAAAAAGTGCAGTAGCTTGAAAGTATATTATAAAATTGCAGCATCTTGAAAAAAATGTGTGACGAGATCCGAAGGTCTCGTCTATTAATTAATTATTATTTTATTACTAATCAAGAAGCAGGGTTTTTAGAGACATGATAACCGTCTTATCACGGTCCGGCCGGCTATATATACAGAGCTCATCGAGGGAACGGACAGTGTCCATCAGGTACTGACTGAGAGACACTCACACTGGCTGCCTAGCGTACTGAGCTACGGCAGCAACAGGGGGGCCCTCCGTTACCGTATTGAGGTAGATGGAGCGCCCTAACATTTCTCCGCCCATACTGAGGGTTCGGAGAAATCACTGGAGCCCCTCCGACTGCAGTGAGGTCAGGAGGAGCTCAACCACAGTTCAACCCTCGGGTCCCCGTCTTCCGTAGTGAGGTGTGACGGGCCACCCACGCATCGGTTAATTATTAACCACGCACCTGCGTTGAGGGTAAAGATGGCACGATCCGCCGTATTGAGGCGGGATCGTTCTGTTGGCCGGCGCTGAAGATCAGGGAAAGCTCAACCCTGGGTCCCGTCCTCCGTATTGAGGTGCGACGGGACGCCCACGCATCTGTTGGCCGGCGCTGAAGATCAAGGAGCCTAGAGGAGCCGCACAAGAAGGCAATACCGTCTGTATATAATGTTATTGTTAGTTTTAGGTTTTAAGTATTGTATATACAGGGTGATTCATGAGTGACCTTACATAGACCAATGGTGATAAGCGGAATTCAAGGTGGGTCGAAAACCACAAAAGATTTTTTTTTTGTGTGATTGGTTAAGAAGTTACAGGGTGTTTTATGTCTCAGGTACAAAACTTTGATAGGCGATATTTCTGAAACGGCTGGAGATATTTTGTAGAAATTTACTAGGAATGGTGCATTCCGGAAACTCATCACAACCGCATTCTGAGTTAATTAAAAATCCAGGACCGGACTTGAAAATTTTTGCCCCCATGGTCTTTGTTGAAAAAGTTTATTTTCGGACCGTGCTACTGAAAAACTGTCATCGAATTTGAAAAGATAAGAAAAAACTCTATAGAAATCATTCCTCAATTTGAACGGCACACCCAAACCGTCTCGAAAAAAAAATGTCAAAGTAAAACTTCTCAGTAAATTATCGTTTTCGAGCAGACATATTTTCCTTAATGTTCGTCTAAATTCCTTCAAATTTATTTTTTGACTTGTTTCTGTGGAAAAAATGTTTGACAGAAGGCCAAGCTTTATTACTGGGAAATCAGGTGTCAACTACAAAATTTTCAGATTTCACTAATAATCACAAATAATTTCACTAATAACGAATACGGAGACATTATGTTTGTGTATGGTTTCTGCAATGGAAATTCAAGAGCAGCTGCGAGAGAATACCATAGAAGATTCCCCAATCGAAGAACACCGGCCCATGTAACGTTTCGCGTCTGTTTTCCAATTTTCTCGAAACCACGGCATATTTCCCTGAGTTCAGAGGAATGCTGAACCTCAATTGGAAATGAGGTCTGAGCCATCAAAACATCGTGGAGATGGTGGCAGTAAATCCAAGTACAAGTACGCGAAGAACTGGGCAAGCACTGAGCATTTCTCAATCAAGAGTATGGCGAACCTTGAAAAAAAGAAGAGCGGATGCATCCCTGTCACGTACAAAGCGTACAGAGGCTTCAACCATTCAATGAAGTTCCATTGAATGGACTGCGTAGAATTTTGTTTACTGATCGAAGCTCAGTTCACGCGGGATGGTGTAACGAATAAAAAAAACTCCCGCCTATGGGCATATGAAAATCCGCGCTCTGTTGTTAAGAAGAACTCGCAACAGATTTTCTATAAATGTGTAGTGTGGCATTGCAAATTATACCCTAATAGGACCCCATTTTTTTGCTGGGCGGCTCACGGGGGAAATTTATTTACTTTTCCTACAAGTCATTTTGCCCGGCTTGCTTGCAGAGGCGAACGTGAACAGGCGTGCTCTTTCCTTCTAGCAAGATGGGGCACCACCACATTTTCTCGACAAGTCAGAGAGCATCTCCACAATGAGTACCCCAATCGTTGGTTCGGGCGCGGCGGCCCTCATTCCTGACCACCTAGGTCCCCCAACCTCACTGTTTTAGACTATTACCCATGGGGCCATATGAAGCAGGAAGTATAAAAAACGGAAGTAAGTACCAGAGAGGAGCTCAGGACGCGAATACTGGTAGTTGCTGATGAAATTAGAAACAACAGGCAAATAATTCAAAAAGCAAACCAAAATTCATAGAAACGCTGCAGGAAATGTATTGAAGTTGGTAAAGCACATTTTGAGAACCGTTTATAACATTAATATTGATAACATTTAATTTACACTGACATTTTTCCCACACAAACAAGTTAAAAAATAAATTTGAAGGAATTCAGACGAACATTAAGTAAAATATGTCTGCTCGAAAACGATAATTTACTGAGAAGTTTTACTTTGACATTTTTTTTTCGAGACGGTTTGGGTGTGCCGTTCAAATTGAGGAATGATTTCTATAGAGTTTTTTCTTATCTTTTCAAATTGGATGACAGTTTTTCAGTAGCACGGTCAGAAAATAAACTTTTTCAACAAAGACCATGGGGGCAAAAATTTTCAAGTTCGGTCCTGGATTTTTAATTAACTCAGAATGCGGTTTTGATGAGTTTCCGGAATGCACCATTCCTAGTAAATTTCTACAAAATATCTCCAGCCGTTTCAGAAATATCGCCTATCAAAGTTTTGTACCTGAGACATAAAACACCCTGTAACTTCTTAACCAATCACACAAAAAAAAAATCTTTTGTGGTTTTCGACCCACCTTGAATTCCGCTTATTACCATTGGTCTATGTAAGGTCACTCATGAATCACCCTGTATTTAACATTTCTGTGTAAATAAATCTTTTGTCACGCAAGTTTACCCTAACCGGAAAGAACCCATCACAAATGTTTTTGAAGTTACTGAATGCTTTCTGACAAAGTTCTTTTCAAGTGTGTAACAGTCTTCAGAATAACCTCATCTCTCTTTTATTGAAGATCTTTTTCCTAAACACTTCAGGTATATTGAGGTGGGTAGTCTTGATGAAAGGATCAATTCTGAACATTCCAGCAGTGTGGAAGGTTTTTCTTGTCACTAGGTACTCATTTTTTTCTAATTAATGCTCTCGAAGTGTACAATGTCATCAAAATGGCTTCATCTCTGTTTTCACCACTCTCTCAATTTTTCTACTTACTACACTTATATCTATATGTAGTTGTGTTATAAATTTTGGGCTTTATGATGAAATGTAAAGTAGAATTTTCCTTTTTATGATGTAAATATTGAATTTAAATTACTGAAAGGTTATACCGTTAATAGTTTTAATAAGCAATAAATCAAATTTCAGAACTTGACGGAATTTAACACAGCACACAACCGAAGAATATCTATGCTAGGAATCACCGACGACAGTGAAAAAAGATCCACAAACCGAAAAAGAAAAAGGCAAAGCGTGTCTTTCAATGAAGATGAAGAAGTGATCAATCCGGAAGATATCGATCCAAGCATTGGCAGGTTCCGCAACTTGATTCAAACGACTGTCATACCAAACTCTGCTAAAAAGCTCAAATTCTCAGACAATCTGACGTCTCCTCAAACGGAATTTAAACTACCCAAGGTTTTATCGCACACTTCGCCGGATTTATATAACGATTTACCCCCAGAGACTCACAGCGGTGCTACTTCTAGTGGTTTAAGTATTTATAACTCGTTAAGTTCACGATTAGGAATGGTATTACCGAATCCTGCCCCTGACGTCGATATGGGGCAAAATTATGCCGCTCCTACTCCATTCGTGCCGCAACAAGTACAGTCAACAGATCCGATGGAACCCAAGAAGAAGAAATACGCCAAAGAGGCATGGCCAGGAAAAAAACCTGTACAGACATTATTAGTGTGAGAGAAATAAAGGTATTTGCCATATGCATAAACTTGTAAATTATTAAGTATTTATAGTTTTTATATACGAAATCCAATGCTGTAAGTGTTTGTTTATTAATAGAGCTCCATTTTCCCTTCAAGTACGTTATTTGATAATAATAGGAGAGTGTAAGTAAAGAAACTTCTTATATATTTGGAAATGTTGGTTTAATTATTATTTTTTGTTTCCTAGTTTCATCTCTCACCCATACAATATGTTACAACACTAGTGTCTAAAAAAGCAATAAGTTTCTTGTCACTTTAGTCAGTATATTAATAAAATTAATTATTGATGAAAGGCTGACTTTATTCTGTCAAGGCTGCTTACTTTGGGATTTTTAAGACATTTTTCTCATTCTAACAAAAATCCAATTGTAGCTCTCAGATTGGTTTCTCCCGAAAGTAACAAAACTAGGACATTCTTGGGATCAATTGGATTTTTTTACATTGACTGGATATAACCATAATACTGGTCACATAATTATATTCTACTATTAAAATTAATATAATATATTTGATGATTAGATTTTCAAATCAGTCTTGCTTTGCATGTCTAGTTTGTCAGTCAGGTAAGAGTAAGAGCATCAGACAGCAAGGTAAGAGTGAGATTTACAGACACAATCCATGTTATAATGGGGACTTTACTGTACCCAGAATAAAGAGGACACATTTCTAAGGTAGAATAGGTAAATTATTTACTTGACTTGAGAACAAAAAGTCTAAATAAATCTACCCCTAAATTGAGTATTCCCGAAGTTACAGGGCGTTTAATGTTGAAAAAAACATTTTGTTGTACATACAGGGTGTTATGTAATTGAATGTCAATATTGTTACGGGTCTCACAATAAATAAATCACCACCAAAAAGTCTTACAAATTACTACTTTATTGTTTAACACCACAAGTACTTATAACCTCTATACCTCTAATAATTAATTATTCTAAATAATCAAACACACTAAGCACAGCTGTTCTCTTTATAATTCGCTATACTGTCACTACTGGCTCCCTTACTTCACACTTCACTTCACTACTGCTCTGTTCAGCTTCCACTAGTTACTGCTCTGCTCTCTGTCTTCACTTCACTCAATGTCCAAACTAAACTAAAACACGCAGCCGCGCGGTGGTCCTTTTATAGTCCCCCGACGCAACAGTAGGTACGTTCTACTCCGTTCTAGCAGGTACATTCTCGAACGTCGCACCGGCGCACCAGCCGTCGATTCATGGATTCTGGAAATGTCAGATTGTTCGGCGATCCCACTCCAGAAATCCATAGAACTAACGTCTGTCTGTCGATGTGTCACATGACATGTGACTGGAACTGTCGCGAACATGTCATTGACTAACTCAGTATAAAAAAAGAGAATGTAAACAAACAAGCAAATTGTGGACTAGAATGTTAAAGGTTGAAGAAGCAATTACTAGAATTTTTTCCAGAGCGGTGTTCGTTATACTGCCCCCTTTCTATTTTCGAGCGTCCCGCTCGAACGGACTTATTCGCTGTCTCCACAGTAGGGTGCCAGACGATTCAGGTGGACTACCTTCATCTTGCACTTGGGGGCTCCGCTTCGCTGTATCCTATACACCACGTCGTTTATCCTTTTAATAATTGTGTAAGGCCCTTCTCAGGATGGCATAAACTTAGGCGACAAACCCTTCTTCCTAGTTGGATTATAAAACCACACTTTGTCTCCTTCTGTGAAGCCGCCGGAGTTTGCCTTCAAGTCGTACCTCGCCTTCATTCGGTCGCTGGCCAACTTGATCTTCCTCCTGACTAGGGAATGCACTTCTGCCATGGAGTTTCTTAATTCGTCGACATAATTTCTGATCTCCGATGGTGGACTGCTTGGTGAACCGTACACCAAATCACAGGGTAGCCGAATCTCCTTGCCGAATACAACCTTGGCTGGTGTCTGCCCTGTAGTCTCATGGATGGCTGCCCTGTACGACATCAGCAACAAAGGCAGGTACTGGTCCCAATCTCGCTGATTGTTGCTCACCACCTTCGACAGATGTTCCTCCATTGTTCGATTAAACCGTTCTACCATACCGTCAGATTGTGGATGGAGAGGTGTAGTCCTTGTCTTGTTTATCCCGAGCAGTTTACACATTTCTGCGAAAACTTGAGATTCAAAGTTTCGTCCTTGATCGGAATGCAACTCTAAAGGTACGCCAAATCTGCTGATTAAATTATCCACCAAGACTCTCGCAACTGTAGCAGCTTCTTGGTTCGGTATGGCGTATGCTTCAGGCCACTTGCTGAAATAATCCATGGCAACCAGGATAAAGCGATTGCCGCTGTCGCTGATCGGAAAAGGACCTGCTACGTCTATGGCTATTCTCTCAAATGGGGCTCCGACGTTGTACTGCTTCATAGCGCCTGTCAGTCTTCTGCTTGGGCCCTTGCTTGCAGCACATTTCTCGCACTTACGGCACCAGGCTTCGACATCGTCCTTGCAGTTCACCCAGTAGAACCTCTCTCGAACTTTCGCTAGTGTTTTGTTCACTCCGAAGTGAGCTCCTGATGTACCTCCATGGATCACTTCGAGAATCTTCGGAACTTTACTCCTTGGAACCACCAGCTGCATGACGATCTTCTTTCCGTCGGCACTCTCCCAGGCTCTCTTCAGCAGACCATTTTCGATTTGCAGCGACTCCCATTGTGACCATAGAGCTTTATATTCTGGGCTACGTGGAGAAACCTCTGCCCACGTTGGTCTCGGTCCATTCTCTTCTTTACGTTTTAAAATGTCTCCGATGTCTTCGTCTTTTTCTTGCTCTTTCCTGCATGCTTCTATCGTCCATCCTGTATCTTCATTGATCACGATCCTTTTAACGCATTCTTCCTTCCGGCTGTCCTCAATCGGTTTAATACGAGGCGCCAACATCAGCTTGGGCCTCTGACGATGCTCCGATGACCTGCTCTCCTGCTCATCATCTGCCGGTGGCGGGTTTCTGATGAAACTGCCCTGACTGTCACTCCGGTGCTCGAATCGCCTGAATGGGCGTCTTTCTTCGTTCCAGTTCCGTTCATGGTTGCGACCATGACCATTATCATCACCAAACCGCCAGCAGCCACCGCCCCGTCTGAAGTCTCGCTCACTCCTCGAGAAACCTTTGCTCTCCACTCGGAAGCTGGGCCTTTCGCTCCCGTTTCTGTCTCGCCACGAACCAGATGTCTTGAAAACATCTTGTCGCCCTCTGATGTCTTGGCTGTTCACATGGCACTGCGGTGTTCTGGTGGAACCGAACTTAGGGGCCTTGATGTCGTCAGCCAGTATTCGCCCCTCCACACTGGCTGAAATTAGTTTTCCTGCTGCGGACGAAGATCTTCCCGTTCCCGATAGATACCTCTATCTCTGGTTCTGCTCCTTTCCCTGTCTGGTCTTTGTTCCAGGGATCCACTACTTCGATGAGTCTGCTCACCAGCCTTACAATTGCGTATGAAATGAAAACTGGAACCGCAACGGTAGCACTGTTTCCTGTTTTCGTCCCTCCTCGGAGTCCAACCTCTTTTCCCATCATTATTCAACAGGTCAGAGAGCTTATCCACCATCATTTTACTTAGCCTTTCCAATATAGTAGTCACGTCCTCTTCTTTTTCCTCATTGATTGTCACTGCTCGTACCTTGGAGAAGTTCCTACCATTGGACGCCTTGATTGCTGCGTCTATCTCAAGCGCTCTAACTAACGCTTCTCTGGACTTTGTCAAATGTGACATGCGCAGGATCTTCTGTATTTCAGTGTCTCGTATCCCATTGACAAAGGTTTGCGAGGCTAGTTGTTCCTTGAAGTTCTGCGGCGAGTCTGGGTAGGCTTGATGGACAATCCTGTTGACATCTGCTTCGAACTCCTGTAGCGACTCGTTCGGCTTCTGCACTCTGCTCATTAGCTGATTTTGGAAAACCTGCTCCATATGGCGACTGCCGAACCGAAGTTCTAATGCTGCACTCAATTGGTTGTAATTCGAGTGCAGTTCTACCGGCAGTGTTTGCAGCATGTCCACAGCTTGCCCTCGAAGAGCAAGAACCAGTGCCGTTGCCTTCTCTGCGTCGTTCCACCCGTTGGCCATGCATGCAGCCTGAAACTGCATCTTGTACGCAGTCCAGGGAGTTGTTCCGTCGTATGCTGGTGGTTTCACTTTCGCGCCAAAACTGCTAGTCGGTACGGCACATGAAGAATGCTTTACCTCAGAACTTTCGAGAGTTCTGAGTTTATTCTCGATCTCCTCTACCAGCAGTTTCGTTTTCCGTTCTACTCGATTTTCTACCAATTTCACTTCATCGCGAACACCACCGACTTCATCGCGAACACTGTCAATGTCTTGTTTCACTTTATTTAGTCCACACACGTAATCGTCTCTTTGCTGCAGGATAACTTTTAGCAGCTGCTCCTCACTATCCTTCTGTTGTCGCAGCATCTTCTCTTCTGTGTCTTCGAGCTTCTTCATGATGTTTTTCTGCTCTTCCTGGCCGTTTTTGAGCAGTAACATCATATCCTCCAACATTTTCTCAGACATTTTGTCGCTTCCTATTTCCTTTCCACTTCTTAATCTACCCATTAACTAATTAATCTTCTTGCTGGAATCCGTATCCCCCTTCTGACACCAGTTGTTACGGGTCTCACAATAAATAAATCACCACCGAAAAGTCTTACAAATTACTACTTTATTGTTTAACACCACAAGTACTTATAACCTCTAATAATTAATTATTCTAAATAATCAAACACACTAAGCACAGCTGTTCTCTTTATAATTCGCTATACTGTCACTACTGGCTCCCTTACTTCACACTTCACTTCACTACTGCTCTGTTCAGCTTCCACTAGTTACTGCTCTGCTCTCTGTCTTCACTTCACTCAATGTCCAAACTAAACTAAAACACGCAGCCGCGCGGTGGTCCTTTTATAGTCCCCCGACGCAACAGTAGGTACGTTCTACTCCGTTCTAGCAGGTACATTCTCGAACGTCGCACCGGCGCACCAGCCGTCGATTCATGGATTCTGGAAATGTCAGATTGTTCGGCGATCCCACTCCAGAAATCCATAGAACTAACGTCTGTCTGTCGATGTGTCACATGACATGTGACTGGAACTGTCGCGAACATGTCATTGACTAACTCAGTATAAAAAAAGAGAATGTAAACAAACAAGCAAATTGTGGACTAGAATGTTAAAGGTTGAAGAAGCAATTACTAGAATTTTTTCCAGAGCGGTGTTCGTTATAATATTTAAGGGGGTGATTTTTGGGTCTATTTTAAGGAGAAAACTTCATAAGAACGTATGTCCTAAGAGTCTTAACTTTTGAGATACAGGGTGATAAAATCCTATTAAAATAAATAATTTTTTCGTAATATCTGTAATACCGCTCTGGATATTCTAATGAAATTTCGTATACAGGTATTACGCATCAAGGGGCATTTTCTCATGTTCCACGTTTCATTTTATTTCCATTAGTGACGATGGTGCATGATCGTGCAGAATTTTACCGGCATATTTTAGCAGACATTGATGGTACGCCACTGATTTCTGTTCAAATAGAAATTATTTTTGGAATCCCCATTCATTTCCAAGCAAATTGGATCACTTATTTTTTTTCAATCCGAAGCTAGGTTTTTGCCTAAAAAAATAAAATCTGTTTCTCTACATGGTCACAAGATTGTCGTTAAATGACAATAAAAAAATATAAAAATATGCATAGGTAAAATTCTGCAAGATGTGACTAGTGGAGATAAAACGAAATGTGGTACATGAAAAAATGCCTCTTGATGAGTAATACCTGTCTATTAAATTTCATTAAAATATCCAGAGCGGTATTTGTATTTGTATTTGTATTTTTGAGGGTGATTAAGTTACTGCGACCTAAAAGATCTATTGTATCCCCTCTACTGTGCTTCGCCAGAGCGGTATTACAGATATTATGAAAAAATTATTTATTTTTATAAAACTTTACCACCCTGTATCTCAAAAGTTAAGACTTTTAGGACATACGTTCTTATGAAGTTTTCTTTCTTCTTAAAATGGACCCAAAAATCACCCCCTTAAATATTCACATTCAATTACAAAACACCCTGTATAACTTCAAATTGGCTGAATATTTTTTTATTAATTTTTTTGTGTTGTTTTTCTATTAATTAGTCTACTATAACAGCAATTATTACCTGTCTGTAACTTGAACAGGGTACGTAGGGGTTCAATTTGTACAACCCCCAATTTTTAAAATTAAAATTTTCAAAAACCTAAACATTCCTGGTCAGTACATAATAAGGTCTGTTGTGTAAATTCTCAACAGTTTTTGAGGTATGTAGGTACGGTTTAGACATTCGAGAAGGACAAAAATAATAAATCTGTAAATAGAATATGTAAACAATAAGGGATGAGAGCTAATAATTCTTATAGCAATTGAGATGTGACCTGTTGTTGTTGTGCCTTATTAGACATTTTATTTCGTAATCCAAGTTTTACATCTATACGTTCTTCGGGTGTTTGCTGTTTTGTGTAGGTATTTAAGGACAGAGTAAAACTTACAATGAAAGTTTTCTGCTTGCCGCTTCTCTAAAATAGCTTTTCAGCAATTTTCCGATTACGATAATTAATTTATTGTAGTTTTGATTTTTGAAACACTTTCAATCTATTGATTTAAGTTTTTTACCTTGAATTATTGTTGTAAGATGTGTTAAATAATTGTCACTATGGTAATTATTAATTAGCTCCTGAGTAATGTAATGTACTAACTGATTAGCAAATGTAGGGACCATCAGTTAGTCACGCTTCGAGTACTAATACTTTCGGTCTGAGGAGGACAAATTTTTAATTATGGATTTTTTCCAACTTTTGTACTTCTTGTTTTTTTTCATTTACTCACACAATATAAGGTTGAAAGCTGTGGAAATATAAACTAACATCGATATGGTCGATACAAACCAATTGGCTGTTGCTTCAGTGGTTTACTTTTATTGTAACACACGACACACGTTATGCCTCGATCAGTTCAAAAGTACGCGCGCGGTTATAAAATTTGTAAACAACCAATAAGAGACCTAGAAGGTGTGGCTCGGCAAAATCTAGTTGGGATATGGATAAACACCTCGGCTTTGGCTCATGTCACTGTTTACTGCGTTTATTTATATCCCAACTAGGTTTTGACAATGTATACAAATGCCGCGTTTTGATTGATGGAAGTCAAATGTATGATCGGAATGCTACTGGTGATTATTCAAAACCGTTCGAGATCGTGTCGTCTCTGTGTATTCGATCTTTCTTCTAGTCCTTGCCCTAGTGAAAATAATAAAATAAGGGCTATAAATTTTAATATCAATAAAGGTGTGCTGTTGTTGTTTTACGCCTTATTAGAAATTTTTTTCATAATGTAAGTTTTACGCGTACGGACTTCGGTTATTGGTTGTTTTGTGTATGTTAGTTAGTATATTACAGACGATAGTGTTAAAGTTGTTCTGTATTCAGTTACATCATAGTACAAGACATTCTCCAAATAACGTTGCATTGCAAGCAATTTTCCAATTACGATAATTAGCTATTTAAGTTTTGTGGTAATTTCAAAAGAAAAAGATCGAATCATTATTTTGGCAAATAACAATTCCAATGACAATAAATAAATTATCTATTGAAAAGTGGTCCAATTTTCTTGTAATGTTACAATAATACACACGTCCTTCTACATCACAATAAATAAACATTTCCAGCGTAATTTTTTGATCCAAATATACCTACACACTAAATTATTATTTAATTGGTCATTTTTTCTGAAATACTTTCATTCTATTGATTTTATTATTGTTGAAACATTAAGTTGAATTATTATCACTACATAATATGTAGTAATTATCATTTGCTCACACAATATAAGAGTGAAAGCTGCTGTGGAAATATAAACTAAACCCGTTGGTCGAACAAAATTCATGCAGTGAGCTATTAGCTGTCGCTTCCACAGTGGTTTACTTTTATGTACACACGTTCTGCCTCGACCAGTTCAAAAGTACGCGCGCTAATATAAAAATTCTAAGCAACCAATAGGAGAGCTAGAAGATGTAGCTTGGCAAAACCTAGTTGGGATATAAATAAACGCCTTGACGCTAATTTAGGTCCGTGTTAGCCTTGACCTTGACCGATATGACACTGTTGAGTTTTGTTTTGATTTGGCAAGTGCTTTGACTTTAGTATTTTTAGGTTATATTTCTTTATTTTAATTTTCTTGTTTTTAAATTTCTAATTTTCTATAATTCTCTTTTAGCTTTAGCCCGTTTCCTATCCTATATGTATTTATAATATTTATATTTACGTGTTGCCCCCTTTATTAGCCATTGAAGACAACAACAACATATCCCCTTTTCTTTAAAATCTGTTAATTCTGCAGTTAGGAATTAAGAATAGACTTTCAAAACTTAATTAATGAATTAATGTTAATAAGATTTTAATTTATGCGAGAAAAGAAAAATCCAGATTAATGAATTATTTGCACAAGAATTTTTGCAGGATCATTCGAAACAATTCATTCCTAACATTGCCAATAATAATAATGGCTAAACGTAATCTATCAGACTACTCCTCTTTTAGAGAAGTCCTCAAAGAAGCACAGAACATCGTAGTTCTGACAGGTGCCGGTGTCTCTGCAGAGTCCGGAATACCAACATTTCGAGGCCCTGGGGGCCTATGGCGCACACACCGAGCTGTCGACTTGGCAAGCATGTCTGCCTTCCGAGCCAATCCAGCACTTGTATGGGAGTTCTATCATTATCGAAGAGAAGTAGCCTTTAATGCTCAACCAAACAAAGCACATATTGCGCTAGCCAAATACGAGCAGATCTGCAAAAATGAAGGTAGAAAATTCGATGTAATAACCCAAAACATTGATGGCTTACATCAGAGAGCGGGTAGCGAAAATGTTCTGGAATTACACGGGGCTCTCACGCATGTAAAATGCATGAAGTGTAAACGTGTTGAAGAGAATCTCGACCGACCCATCTGTGAAGCCTTGAAAGATAGAGGAGATCCCTCAAAGAATGATACGGACCTACCGCTAATAGACAGGAAAGACCTCCCTAAATGCAAGCACTGTAACTTCTTGGTACGGCCTTATATCGTGTGGTTCAATGAAAATTTGGAGCAGCACGTTATAGAGAAGAGCCGTGTTTTAATAGAATCTTGTGATTTGTGCCTTATTATCGGAACTTCGTCAGTTGTCTATCCTGCAGCTGCGTTTGCACCCATGGTAGCCAGACGTGGGAAACCCGTTGCGGAATTTAATTTAAATGCGACCCCAGCTGAAGAGAGTTTTCAGTTTTATTTCGATGGACCTTGCGGTACCACTCTTCCTAAGGCTTTGGGATTAGATATTTAATATTTAAGTAAAACGTATATTTTATGTTGAATAAACACAAATCGATAATCATGTAGGTATAAATCAAATAGAATAAATAATTAGAGATGGGAAATTTGTGGTAATTACTTGTAAATAACTAAATATCAAATATAAATTACCTCTAAAGTCCGTCTGATCTCACTGAACCTCTTAATAGCTCCAGGAAGAATCAGTTCAATATTTAACAATTATTACTATAAAAAAAATCATACCTATAGTCTATTCCAACTGTTCAGACCACGTTTGGCAATGACAAATCAGCCTATTTCATCTGGTATAATCTTTTGTCTAAGTTATGTAAATTATTTAATGTGTTCTTCATCTGTTTCATGTTCTGTTTGTTAACGTTTATACACACCACCCCTGACCCCTATACCCAAAGTTATGAGAATAAATATTTTATTTTTTTTATCATCTGCTTATACAGGGTGTTAAACCAGGTAGATACGAAAGGAGATAATTCTTTAGCTTATTTTATTTTATGTCTAAAAGTTTTCATTCTCATAATCCATAACCGACTAGGTCGAAAGGAGTTGTAATAGACTATAATAACTTTGTATCATTGTCTTCTTGTGCTGGTTAGGAATGATATCGAAATTCCACAGGTGTTTCCTTCTTTGCTAAAAAGTATACCAAATGAGAATCACTATACAGGGTGTTGATGAATACCTATGTGTCACAAGCTTAAAGGGCATGTTTCCAAGATGCTTCTCAATGTAGGAATCCGTACAAGGGAAAAAATAAAAATCAATGCAAATGAGTATTTCCTGAAATTAATCATTTTTGTGATCGTTATTAAAGTGTGTTGATTTACAAAAAAACTTTCATGGATTCTACATTGTGGAATATCTTGAATGAAAACAGTGTCAACAACGTGAGATGAATATTTCCTCAAAACAACACAAGGTACCTATCTGCAAAAATGTCTCATTTTTATAGTCAGTGGCCTAGAAATTATTAAATAAGAAAGGGGTAACAAAATACCCAGATCTGCCACTGGTAACGATACGGGACATCCTGTATATAGCTCTTCACATAAAATATTTTTGGCAAATTAAATAAAAATGACAAAAATATATTTTCAATAGCTTTTATCTACCAAGAAAATAAAAAATAAACATCTTTTTTTTCCATTTCATTAGATACCTCGAATCTCAAGCACATACCCAGTTAATGTGAATCTTTTTTTTTGTCAGTTATTTGTTTGAAATCCGTTTTTGAAAATTTAACAATTCAATCTTGGATAACAGTACACTTGAGGTCTTTGATAAAATGGCACTTTTTGTATTTTTTTTTATAATGGTTGTGGCTGGAACAAAAAATAAAAATTTAGTAAATTTTAAAACATAAAAAAATGCTGCAATAAGGTTTATTAAACTCTTATAATCACCCACTTTATGTTAGAAAATGAACTGGATGCCAATTGTTTGAATTTTCAGATATTTTAGCTTCTGTTTTTGAAATTCAATGCAACATACAGTTTTAGAAAATTGAGCAAAAAAAATGTCACCCAGAGTGGAGAAAGTCTTGGCAGGGAATTTTTGAGGTCATTTTAAACAGATTTCTCTTCTACTCTTTTAAATTTTTCTAAATTGAAGAATTTTCCCCACAATACAGATAATCGGGGTTAAATTACATACTATGTAATTGTCTTATGCATACAAAAAACATTGAGGAGACATCAATATTTAAACTGAAACAAAATTAATAAAAATGAAAAATAAGTGCAAAAATTCATCCAAAGTTTCAATTTATTGTACAAGGTACAGTAGGACACTGGAAGGATAAATAAATTTCATTTGTAAATAAATCCATATATTTATTTACCTTATAATATAATCTTTATGTATGGCAAATTAAATTTTCGTACATATAAAATTGTCTAGGCCACATAGGACAAAAGTAAATACTGTGTAAATTCAAATCACAATTACTCAATATAAAAAATAATACCTTTCATTTTAGAACATGAATAATACTTCATTATCTTAGTTATCCATTATTCAGTTATTGCAAGTGAAAAAGAGTATTTAAAATATATGCATTTTCCACATCATATAAAAAGTCTTCCTTATAAATATTTTAAAACACTTTTGCGGTGATGGAACAGAATCGAGAAAATCTTAACTGAACTGTTGAGGTAAATGCTATTCAGAAGCATCGTAGTATGAAGACAACATCGACTAATATTATTAATGATAGCACGATGGTTTATATTTACAAAGCCGGACTGGGTAAATATTTATTCTCCCAAAAAACCACTTCAATATTAAATAAACTTAATTTCTTAAAAAAAAAAACAACTAAAACCTCTGGGATCCATCCCATTATCTGATTTGACCAGCCAGACTCTGCATAATAAGGAAATATCCGTGTAGAAAAGTTATGACCTTTTGAGATGTCCAGGATGTGGAGAATGAACACTAACAATTGATATGCTTCTACATAGTATGTCTTTTTTACACCAAGTAAGAGGAATGGTAAATTTGACATGTTCAAATCTTCACCTATTCAATTAATGAACCTTTGCTGATGGTCTGATGGAATGACTTTTATAACCCTGTATTCTTTTCATGATGAAATTCTACACAGATATTCGATGATTGAAAATGAGGTCTTATAGTTTACTTAAATTAACAATTATATTTAACCATAAATACATAAGACTGGTAGTAGCAAAACATTCAAGTAGTGATCGTGACATTTCACAATTATTAATTAGAATTATAATCTGCTTCTGGGGTGGTCCCAATCTCGTTAATGGAATTCCGGGTTTCACTGGGTTTGGGTTTGTCTTCAGATATGCTTCTTCTGGAATTTCGTCTGCTTCGAGGTTTCTTTCTCAGTACCAATTCATAATTTCCTTTCGGAACAAACGTCGTCCACTCATTTGACTTTGAGTCTAAATATTCAATTGTATTAAGGAAGTTTTTACCTAAAAATAATAAAATTAGATACCTACATAATTCTAAAAAGAACGTTTAAAATTACCAGAAAATCCTCCAACGGCGTACAAACGATCTCCAACAACGCAAACCTCGACATTAGCTCTCGGGGTCGTCATACTTGGCCCTACAGCCCAAGTTTCCCCATCAAACACTTCTGTAGAGTTCAACGAGTGTGCTCCATCGGAACCTCCCACGACGTACAGTTTACCGTTGAATTCGGCCACACCACAACCTCGCCTGGCTGTTATGATAGGTTTCGATATTGCCCAAGAATTCTCTTCCGGATTGTATACTTCAACAGAGTTGAGACAATTCCAAGCATCGCAACCACCGATGGCATAAACCAGCCGGTTAAAAGATGCAACACCGGCTTGATATCGACCTGGCAAATATATATCAACTATTATTAATCAATTCAGACCATAAATACTTGGAAAGCACCCACCTGTATTGAGTGAAGCAATAGATCTCCACTTCAGTGAATCCAAATCAAACACATCGCACTGTTTGATTCCGACTTGCCCATTCCAACCTCCAACACAATAGACCAGTCCGTCGAGCTCACAAACACCGACATTGCTTCTGGCAAGGGGAAGACTAGGCATTTTCACCCATTTCCCGGCTGAGAGATCCAACATCTCCACTGAATCTAGCTCGGTGGTGCCGTTACTACCTCCGATGGCATACACTTTCTCTCCCACTACCACAACCTTGAACCTGCCACGGCTCTCTCGCATCTGAGGAAGAGGTTTCCAGGTGTTTGAATCGGGGAAGTATTGCTCGACCGAGCGAAGACATTCTGTCCTGTCGTAACCACCTAAAATATTTAAAAGCATTAGCTTTAAATGGTTAATCGGGGTAGCGAAAAGATGTAATACCACAGACAAGAAGTGTGTTGTTGAGAGCTCCACAACCGACTGCACATCTTTGACAGGACATATTAGCGAGAGCGCAATACAAGTCGGGCTTTTCCTCGCTGGCAGATCTACTTGCGTCTGGAGTTTGCACCGGTGAAGGTGTCGATGGCGTATTCAGTCTGCAATGTCAGAGATAAATAACGAATGATCGGATACGGATATGTCATTCTTACCTTAATTGTATGGACAGAGTTGATAATTTTCCACCCAGTGTAACGAGAGCTAGGAAGCTATGCTCTCCGACTTTCTCGGTCGCGATTAAATTCCAGTCGGGTTCTAGCTCTATGTCTAGGTCTTCACCGAGTTCTCTGTTGTAGAATAGTACTCTCGGTTTTGAAGGTTGACTAAGGCATTTACGTTTAGATTTACTGTTGGCTTGTTTGTTGTTTTTCAGTGCCCATTTCTTGTAGTCTTGAACGATTTCTGTATCACTGGCATCTCCTGTAAGTAACATGGATATATCATGAATGAATATAATGGTGAATGAGGGTTAAAAACTATACCAGTTGGGAGACTTGAACAATCTTGTAAAGAATTATCGATTGCCAGGTACAGCATGAAAGTCTTTTCTGATAAATTATCCATGTTTAGAGATTCGTCAGTCATTTGTCTCTTTATCCATTCCAAAACCAATCGACAAAGGGAGTTTTCATTTACCATTGACATTTCTTCTCGAGACTGATTTAAAACTTCAATTCGAATGCAACTCAAACCGAGTAGATTGCTGTTCTTATTTACATTGCTGAACTAGAGATGAAAAAAGGTAATTTTATTTTAAGAAGGCCTGTAAAGACGGATTACTTTGTCCCACTTGTATAAAACTTTTTTTTAGCTTATGTTGAAAAAGTACAAACAATAAATACTTTGGGTCACTTTTTTCAAGGTAGGTACTCAACTGAAATTTGAATTTTAAACTCCTAGTCTACGTCCGAGATATGGAAAAAATTATTACAAAAAGTTGCTTTTTTGCATTTAATATTTCTTAATTATTTCAGTTTTACATAAAATTATCATAAATCAAATTTTTGAATTTGATAATAACTAGAGTGCCTGAGAAATAATTTATCAACACATTTTAGTGTCCAATTATTACTTTCCGTGGCACTCTTAATTATCAAATTGAAAAACAATTAAACTTGTAATAAGTGCCTGTGGGTCGAAGATAATGAAGAAATTTAAAATGCAAATCTAGTCATTAAACTCCTTACCTACATATGGAGTTATAATAATATTCTGAACTCAAATTTTTTTTTCAAATATTTCCAAGGTGAAGCGAAATAATCAGAACTGACCTCTGTTTGTGAATTCATAGTTGGCTGAGTTTATACAGTAAGGTTCTAATGAAATTCAATTTTTTTTTATTTGGCCCAAAGTAAAAAGTGTTCTTCTATCATTGTAATATAAATACACACACATCATGTTATATTCTTAATGTATACTACTATACAGGGTGTTGATTTTCAAAGCGGGCCATAGGGGATTAGCATTGCGGAAGTGGTTTTTGAGGATTCCTGCTCGCCGTTTAAACTCACAGAAATGGTTTTGGTATCAAAATGAAGCTAAAATTATTGCGCATAACGCTTGACATCAGAAATTAATTTAATTTCACGTTGTTTTCTAAAATTCTTCAGTAAAAATTCAAGTAATTGTTAATGTTTAATCACAAAATAGCCTGCCTTGCCTAAACAATAATGACGTTTCTACGTTTTGACAATCCAATAATAAAACTTTATAAGTCAGTAGGTAATAATAAAGTCTGGTTCTATTTAAAAATGGGTTATATAACCAAGAAAGAGTCTTATGGTGAAAACCTACTACAGTGTAGCCAGTTACAGGAGGGTTAAATAGAAAAAAATTATTACCTACTGACTTATAAAGTTTTATTATTGGATTGTCAAAACGTAGAAACGTCATTATTGTTTAAGCAAGGCATGCTATTTTGTGATTAAACAGTAACAATTACTTAAATTTTTACTGAAGAATTTTAGAAAACAACGTGAAATTAAATTCGTTTCTGATGTCAAGCGTTATGCGCTATAATTTTAGCTTCATTTTGATACCAAAACCATTTCTGTCAGTTTAAACGGCGAGCAGGAATCCTCAAAAACCACTTTCGCAATGCTAATCCCCTATGGCCCGCTTTGAAAATCAACACCCTGTATATAGTACTTCTTAAAAAAAAGTTTTTCCCATAGAGACAGAAAAAAGGAGCCTATAAATTAGGTCCCTTCAAATTACAGCAATGCTACCTGTATGGGGAAGAAGACTGGGAATGTCTTTTTCACAAGGATCACTCTTCAGAGAAATGGATATAATGATACAGGCTGATTTTGGCCCCTTTTTGCCATTTTTTCTGTTGTGATGAAAAACTATATTTTTGGTGGAAAATTCAAAATTCCATAAGATTAAAGTTGTAGAGCAGAAAATGTACAATTTTGGTTCTACATTGTTTGATGAACTCTTCTTACATTCCAAAAAATGCATACATTTGGCCGAATATCTGAAAAATAGGCGCAAAAGTAGATAAATTATAAGTATGATTTTGCGCTCTTTAGCGAAGAAACTATGCGGAATTTTCAAAAAACCATTAGAATCAAGATTGTAGGAAATCTTCCGCTTTACAACTTTTGTCTGATGGTACTTTTGACCAAAATGAATATTTTTGGCTTGAAATCAAAAATAGGGTGCAAAAGATAACACATATACACTTCAGCGCCCTTAGAGGCGAAACTACATAGAATTTCCATCAGTCAAGATGGCGGGTGGCAAGGTTGTGTCGTCTGATAGTGGCTGCGGAAAATGTAAGAAAAATGTAATAAATGGACTAACCTGTGACAAATGTGGTAGTTCATATCATGTTAGTTGTGCTAAGTATTGCAATCATGTAAAATTTGTCAGTGAATCTATAATAGTCTGCTGTGAATTATCTTCCGAAAACGACGAAGGAGAAGCACCTTTCTTCGAAGCCATAGAAGAACTGACGGGATCAGGAGGTAAAATCGATATAAGGATTTTCAACTATATAGTTCATATGAAGAATTGTCTAATTCAAGAACTTCGTGAAAAAATTAATAGTCTACAACTTAAAATACAGGTAGTTGAACATAACTGCATAAATTCACCAGTTGGATACGACGAGATATCAACTGGAGTAAAAAAGTGCAATCAAGATCCTCAAGGTCAAGCCGGTTCCAGCGATATTTTATCACCAGCTGTGACGGTTAGTCACGGTTCTAAAAATGTAAACAAACGACATCGAAAACGCGGAGAAACGCTAGACTTGGATGAAAAATTAAAATTACCTTCAAGATTGGACAATCTAAGTCAAAATGTAAAAGATCTATCTAACCAGAAGGAGGTTACCACAGTTTTTCAAACAAAAAGTACTATTAAAAAAAATAGACGACCATTGATTGTTGGTAATAGCACTAAGGGAGGTGTAGTGAAGGCTATACCGCAGTTCGCTTACTTGCATCTATACCGACTGGACCCTCATACCAAAGCCGATGACGTGCAAGAAATGTTGAAGAACGAATTCCCCGGAGTGACTTGTGAATCGTTGTTGTCGAAGTATCCAGACATGTATTCGTCATTCAAAGTACGAATAGATAAGGATGATTACGGGAAGGTCGCAGAATTTCCATGGCCAAAGGGAGTCCATGTACGGGATTTTTTACTGTTTCGAACCAGACAAAAACCCAATCAACCTCCATCACGGCCAGTGACATTCCAAGGAGTGGACTAAAAAAGGGAGGTAACAAAAATTCCTTATTGAGGGTAGTGCATGTCAATGTGCAGGCATGAGAAAAAAACTAAACGAGTTGGACGAAGCCTTTGCGAAACTCAAGCCTGATGTATTATGTGTTACTGAGCACTGGCTGGAGTCACAAGTAAAAGAAATATATCAACTGCATGACTACAGGTGGTCCACAGGACACTGCAGAATAGATCAACGAGGTGGTGGTGCTGCGATATACGTGAAGAAGAACATGGACAATGTTATGGTGCTCGATTTGCCTATCGTTGCAGAGGACGGTCAATTTGAGTATTGTTGCGTGAAATTGGTTTTTGTAAATATCACAATTATCTGTGTATGTGTTTATAGACCGCCCTCCGGCAATTTGGAGGTGTTTGTTGCAAAAATGACTGAGTTGCTTTCTTATATAAGCAAGAAGAAGGTTTTCATATTGGTGTGTGGAGACTTTAATACAGACTTTGCAGTAAGAAGTTACGAAAGTAATTCCATCGTGGATTTGTTGGCCACGTATAATATTAGGCAACATATTTATGGATATACTAGGGTTACACCTACCTCAAAAACATTGGTGGATAACATTTTTTCTGATTTACCAGTGGAAATTATTTGTGATAGTGGAGTATCAGAATTCTACTTATCTGATCATGATGCTCAGTTTATAGATATTGTTTTAGACGACCCTACTGTTAGAAGGGATGCTTTTGTTTATAAACGATGTTTTAGTAATGATAAGGTAGCGTGTTTTATAGACGAAATGTCACATGAATCATGGAGGGAGGTGTACGAGACGGTAAGCCCCAGTCAGAAATATGATAGCTTTTTTAAGGTATTTAAGTATTACTTTGAAAAGAATTTCCCATTAAAAAAAAGAAAACAACATGAAAGAGGAATAAGATATAATTATGTTAGGAATGACTATGTGAGACAGTGGTCTGATGGTATTAGAGATTTGTATAAAATCTATCGTTCCACTGGATCAGAAATTATTTATAGTGTATACAGAGATAGGCGTGCCATTTTTAGGAAGCTTTTGCGGGACTATAGGGTTGCTTTGCATGATAGTGTGGTTGCTAATTCAGGGAATAAATCTAAGGCTCTATGGAAGGTCTATAATGACTTGACGGGTAAAAACTCTGGTGGTGGGGGTGGGATTGATTTGTTGATGGATGACGGTGAGATCTCGAATCCATCGCAGGTGGCTGAAGCCTTCGCGGTGCACTTCTCCGCTGCTGGGGACCGAACATTGGGATTGGACGGTTTAAATTTTGTAGGGAGTCAAATGAATTCTTTTTTTGCAGAACCCACAGACGAGGTCGAGGTGGGCCGCATTTTGATGGGAATGGAACCAAAAATGTCGTGTGGACTAGATCAGATCCCTCCAAAGATAATAAAATCAGTAGCATCGCATATAACCAAGCCATTGACGCATATTATTAACTCGAGCATCGAGATGGGGATTTTTCCCGACTCGTTAAAGGTTGCAAAAGTTGTGCCCGTGTATAAAAAGGGAAATAAGGGTGAGATCAGTAATTATAGACCAGTGTCACTGCTTTCTTCATTTTCTAAGGTTTTTGAGAGAATAATTTGTTCAAGACTTTACAAGTATTTGATCAAGTATAAATTAATTTCGAGCGCTCAGCATGGATTTATTGAGGGTAGATCCACGGACAGCGCGATTTTTGAGAGTGTGCGGGAAATAACTAAACACCTCGATGAGGGACTGAATGTAATGGGCGTTTATTTTGACTTGTCACGAGCATTTGATATGGTGAACCATGATATTTTGATTGAAAAAATGCGGCGGCTTGGTGTTCGGGGGAGAGCACTGGCCCTATTTAGATCATTTTTAAATGAGAGAAAGTATAGGGTGTGCATTCGATCTAGTGGCGAGGGGGTGTTGGCTGAGTGCTTTTCAAATGAGTTCTCGACTACATCGGGGATACCTCAAGGATCCATTTTAGGACCTCTTCTCTTTTTATTGTATAGTAATGACTTACAGACGAGACTTGAACCAATGAAGATATGTCAGTTTGCGGACGACACCTCTGTGGTCGTTGTTAGCGGTGATTTTGAAGGTATGACAGCGGCTGGTAATGACATTGTAAATAATATGAATCTATGGTGCACTGAAAACGCGTTACATCTAAATGAAAAGAAAACTAACATTTTAGTTTATCAAAACAGCCACCAAAAAAAGTTGCGTTCTCCTTTGGTTCGCATAAATGGAAAGACGGTAGCTGAGGTGTCGTTTGTAAGTTTTTTGGGTCTGAAAATTGACAGTAATCTTGGCTGGACTGAACAGGTTAGCTTTATAGTATCAAAACTAGGATATTTTTGCCATGTAGTTAGATATTTGAAGTCAAATGTATCGACGAATATATTAAGAACATTATACTTTGCTCACACACAGGCAATTTTGAGTTACGGTATTATATTCTGGTTCAGGTCAACGCAATGGAAAAGAGTTTTTGTCGCACAGAATCGTATAATGAGGACAATATATGGTCTATCAGCGACTACGTCATGTAGATCATATTTTAAAAGGTTTCAGGTAATGACGATCGTATCTTTGTACATTTATTATTGCGCCATGTTTTTGAAAAAGAATCGTCAGTACTTTGTTATGAACAATGAAGTATATGACAGCATGACTACAAGAAATCACAGAGATTATAGAATCCCCAAACATAACACTACGTTATATCAGAGGGGACCGTACTATAACATTGTGAAAATATATAACAATCTTCCAGTTGAGATAAAAAGCTGTCTCGATACGCCTTCCTTCAGGATAAAATTGAAATTATTTTTGATAGGAAAAGAATTTTATGACCTGTGTGAATATTTTGCTTCCTAAATTAAGGTTGTTTATTGTTGTATTTTTTTTTTTTTGTGTATTTTGTTTCATTCCTGTATTTGCGTGGTTATGTATTTTTTATGACTTGGCACATTTGTCACATATGTGGCTCTGGTGTCCTGTGTGCCTATGTGTTCCATGTATAAAATATGTTGTGACGAAGCCAATGTACATCAGTATATGTATCCAAGATGGCGTAAATAAATATTATTATTATTATTATTATAATTTTCATAATAGTAATGAAGCTAAAATTGTATGAAATTTTTGGCTCTACAACTGTAGTCTTACGAAATTGTCCACCAAAGTACATACACAATTTTTCATCATAATATAATTCAAAAGAAAAAGGCAAAAAAGGGGCAAAAATCACCCTGTATAAATCTATTTCTCAGAGGACACACTTCTTTGGAGGTGCGCCGCGTGATAAACATGTTCACACAGTTCCAACCTTTATCGCTGGCATTGCTGTAGGAAAAATTTCCCTAAAACATCGATTTTCTTGACTAATTTGAAGTGACAGTACCTAAGTAGGTTGCTATTCAAATTTAACAGAAAAGAGTTCTCTTTCAAGAATTTTGCGGGTTCAATCATCTAAGCGATGTCATACCATTTCTACAGGTGATCAGTAACTCGCGCACTCGGAGCATGCTGCAGTAAACTTCACTTTTCATGAGTGGTAAATTTTATTACTGCAGTGTGTTGTAAGTTCTTTTCTTCCAAAGATATGACCATTTTTCTAAAAAAAAGGTGGCAACACTCCACTGAACATGTGAATAAGTTCGGGTTAGCTGGTATTAGAAACAGATGAATTTTTCATATAACCACTTCTGTTGGCCCAAGTATTTATTGTACGAGCCTGAAGAACCTAATCGCCTTGTGGCACACAGAATGTAATATTTTATTAAATTTGGGACAAAGTAACATCATCACAGGGCAAAAGTAACCAATATTTACGGTAGTACCCATCTTATTATTATTATAAGTACCTCTTTTGTGATGAAACCATCAACTTGTTGTATAAAATCTCTGTTTCTTGCAATTCCTGGTAAAGAACGAATTTCAATGCAGTTGTCAGGTGAAAGGTACTTTATTAAATGCTGAGCACATTGCTTGGCCACTCTGTCCATTTTTAAATGATTTGCAGCCAAAAAGACTGCTCTGACCTAAAAATTCACATCATTAGAAGAGAAAGAGAGATCTAATGAATTACCTACCTGATCAGATCGGATATTCAATTTTGCAGTGTAGGCATACTCGACCAAAATTTGCAGAGCAGTCTTGTCAAATCCCCCATTCAGTTTGTAGGTAATGGTATTCTCTGTGGTCTTCTTGAAGTCCTGGTCGGAGGTGAATTGCTCGAATAAATACGGTGACGCGCTGGCTAAGACAGCACGGTGGGCATGAATTTCCATGTTGCCTACCTAGATGGTAAAAAAAATACAATGAACTATCGATAAAAACTCCATTTCAAAAAAAGTTACTGTTACATAATTGTAAATGAAACGAGTGATACTTATGAACTACTGGGTTTAAGTATCGTAACAAAAGAAAAACAGAAAAGAAAATAATAAAGGTTAGATTTACCAGCTCTACGTCTAGCAATGTTCTGTAAAACAGAAAAAATTAAAACGTCCTTTGTGAAAAAGAACGGCACATACGATTTATCGAAAATAACTCACTCAAGTCTTAGATGCCTAAGTGGAAAAACGATGGTATTTTATTTTAAATTGGGAGATTTTCGACTCCTGGATACACAGAATTAAGAAATTATGAGTAATATGTTTTTTGTTATTACATTTTACTCACTTCCCTGATCAAGAAACAGGAAAGATATCTGAGGCTGAACATTTTGAATTAATTGTTTTTAGTATTATTATTATTTCTTAATTCAGCAGTAGCAGCAAAATCTCCCATTTAATGAACCAAGCTCATACTGTTATACATACTGAATAAAAATTTACTCACAATAACCTGACTGAACTAGGTATATACGCCAAACAATTAATCGTTTTTTCACTACCGATTTTCCGATTAACACTCAATATATACCTAAAAGTTCAAAGAATACTTAAAAACTACTCACTAAGTAACTCGTCAATAAAATTCAATTATGATGAGAAGAAGACCCAGTAGTGTAACTGACCGCAAACAAATACAATTGTACTAGAATTTCAGTCAACCACTGTTTTCTCATATACTATCCAAGCTAAGTAGAACCAAAGGAGCAGAGCTATGAAACCACCATGGCTGAGGTGGCCCATAAAACTACCCTACCCAAACGCAAATTGTTGGGTGCACGATGCATGGTTGAGTGAAACACGTAAATTGCTATGTTGTACAGTCAGCGCACATACGTGAAGTATGACATCGCAGAAGTGGCGGTTCTTGCGCATCATGTTGAGAGCTGCCAGAGAGTTGCGCTGGTGGACCTCGTCCTCGAACTCCAGATTAGGTTCCGGGTCCTCATCGTCCTCTGGTGTCGACGAACGCATGTCATCCATGTGGTTGCTAGCGTGGCCTGCAAAGAAAACAAAAATGTAGTCATTGTTATTGTTCAGAAAAATTTAAAAGACTAGAACTACTTCAAACTCATTACTTCCATACTTTCTATGACAGAAGTAATCGATAATCTGACCAGATCTTTTTTTAATTATTATATCAAAGTCGGTTAGCAACAATCAATAGGATATCTTCAGAGAACTTTATTATTATGCGATTTTGATCAAGTTTACAGGGTTTGCCCATCTTAAATCATCCTCAACCTAACAGTATCCAAAAAGGCAGACAAAATCTTGAAGAAGGTACATTTTTGGAAAATTTTTGATAAGATCTTCCACGTTTCACAGCTTTGATATATTTCAACTTTTCAGGTATCCCTGGTCCCTTCCTGCAAACCAATCAGTTTGGAAACACTTCATCTAAACATATCATAATTAGGGCTCAGTAATGAGAAAGTTCTACTGGAAAAAATATTTTTAACCAGAATGTCAGATTTTTATGAATTTGGGTAAAATATATCACAGCCAGGAAACGGACAAAATTTTTCTTGGTGTATCTCCTACAACTGTTGAGGTTTTCAAGGTTACAGAATAAATGCATTCCTAATGAAGAATACTAAAACTGGCTTCCAATTTTTAAGCAGCTCTCCTGAATTATAAAGTCCACTTCAGTTAATTTCATTAATATTCCCTCAAGCCTTTCAAACAAAAAAGTTCCTGTAATAAAAAATTCCAGTGTTTCAAATTTGCAGTCTCTTAAAAGAAATTTTACTTTAATTAACTTTAACGAAATCAAAGGGAACAGAAATTTCCCTTTAAATTAAATAGTAAATTCGATTTCCGATACATTTTTATTTCTTGTCTAGTTTGTGCTGGTTTCAGGGATATAATTTGTGTCTATGAAAAAAGTTGCTGGATCATAAAGTACAGGTAGGTACTCTTCTTCTTTTTTCGACAAGTGGAAAGGGTGTAAATTAGGTATAGCAACTAGGTGGTCCAAATTGGTATTGCAATATACCTATTACCCAATCTTCTCAATTATTATTATTCAACATTAAAACTTTTCCATGACAAAAAACGCGGCAAAAAATAAATTTGGTCTCAAAATAATTAAAATTCAAAAAATCCAAGTCCAGAAATAACTAAATAAATAGACACTTCTTTTAGAATGATCAGAGTGTGGAGTGCTGATATGAATAGAGTACTTGATTGTGGAAGAGTTTCCGTTTTGAAATGTCTACGCATAATTTACCTGTTAGAACATAGAGACCATGTTTACAAATAAATATTAATACTTCAGTAGTGTTTTAAATAAATAGTACTTTCAGAGCGTAACTAAATAATTATTAGACTATATAGTGTGTAGTGTGTGTAAATAAACTAATCTGAAAGTAGTTTCCAAAATAATTTGAATTTTTTAAAATTACCTAGGTAATATGTCGTTTTGTTTGTTCTTGTTACCTATATCTGCCAGATAGCTATGTAAATGCTTCCGTATCTAAGAATTATCTGAATATTATTTAGTAAACTGTAAAAACCATTGTTTTGATGATGAATGAGTGGATGGTGTTCCCAGCTCCCAAATGTCATAGTTTTCCAGCTGATAATCTGTTTCTGAGTGCTTTATTTAAATGAGTATGTAATCTCAGTCTAGTTTTAGTTTTCTAAAAATTAACTCTATAATTAAGTGGTCTGACACCTGTTTATCTAACTGGTCCTTTTATCGGACCAATTCTGAAATTATAAATATGCAATATTCAGCTCAGCAACTGTGTACAGAGAAAAAAAACTGTAAGAGGCACAGGGATGATAATCACACCCAGTAGCCTTGATAGGTAAATCACCAGCTTCTGATCTGATCACACCCAAAAAAGCTGTCAGCTTCTGATGTAGGAAAGATTTTAGGGCCCAGCACTCACAAGAACTATAATAGCTATAGTCCTGGACCCATCCATGCCTTTGAAAAGCCAGCCTAATTTCAATCTGGCTTTGCTGCTCAGTTGAACACTTTTTTTTTGTCAAGTGATTATTAATTAATTAACTGAATTAGAGTCTCTTTCATGTTATAGCCTCAAGCCTCAATCACTTGGTAAATTACATAACTCAAAAAATTTTAATTTTCTTTTTTAAATTGAATTTAAAAAAATGCTGCTTGGACTTCATCAGGCAGCCTAGACTTCAAAATCATGAAGTAGGTAAGGTACCAAAAGTAGCAAATGTTTAGCATCAATAATTGGCGAAAAAAATAGACTTTTGAGTGAAGGGCTTTTATTACAATAATAATTGACAACATCTGACTTTTTGCGAGTTCGACTTCACTATGATACCAGAGTATCCGCGCTAAAAAGCACTGTTATAATATGTATGTATACCAGGTGGATGAATATTATTCCAACTCCTATAAAATCGACCTTCGCTTCTCTCGGGCTGATAATTTCATACTCATTGAAATAGCCTTCATTCTACCCTTGATACCTAGGTAATATAGGAACTATTACCTACACGTAGGTAGGTACTTATCTACCTATCTATACTATGACATAATAAACACTTGCCATAACTACATCAATGGGATATTTACTTGATATAAACGACAGTGATTAATAATTATTAGTAGGTACCTACCACTTATAAATATTTTTGATGTTATTGGGATTATTGGGAATATTATTGATACCTATATGCTGCGCAAAACTCTATTAAATAAAAGCTTTTGGTGTATTTTTACACCATCATATCAGCCAGATTTACAGTTTTGCTCAGCCTATATCAATAATATTCCTAACAACCTAATCGAACTAGGTGCAGATATACCGCTATTTATGTAACAAAGACATTCATAGTACTTTTTATAGGGGAGAGGGGGGGGGGATAAACATTGGGCAAGTACCATTTAAGTCGATTACACCATGAAAACAGCTTCACGTTTAAATTACTTATTCACTAAAATTTTGTTAAATTTTTCAAATATGCCACCAACGGTGGCATACATGAGCAAATTTATACAGGGTGAGTTTTTTTTTAATGTTTAACACAGGCATCTCGTAAACTACTGCAGTTAAAGGAACGGTTGAATGGGGAAAGAAGTGCAGTTTTATTAGCTAAATTAGCAACTTTTGTTTTTTTGAAAATCTTCATTGGTTCCTAAATATTAGACTTAAACCAAATTTCGCGAATTTGTTGAAGTGGGTATACCTACTGAGATAGCACTCTTATTATTGTGATTAAAGAAAAATCGTTAAAGAAAAGGTTTTATACGATTTTAAAACCAATAAGACGGTATTATATTTTTTTTATTTGTCGTGTTATTTTCTAGTTAATTGCTTGTTTATTTTCATGCTACGTATACTTTCAACATTAAAAAATATAATAGAGGTTGATTGCTGTTTTACTTTTAATGAACTTTACGGTTGAGTTAAAACTACCTCTAAATTAGCCCAAAAGGAAGCGGGGGACGAAAAAACGGTACTTTATGGCCTAGAAAAATTTCGTAAAACAGGTGAATATGCTGGAGTTGAACATTGATTGAAAGAAATTTAAAAGCTTATCAGAATTATTAAAGCAAACCAATTTATGACTCAATATTAGTAAAATGAAAAAAACACGATATTTGATGTTAGGCAAGTATAGAATTAAAAATTAAAATACAATCGGATGCATGCATATGTGTGTTACATGAAACAGATGCATTATGAGTAATATTATTTGAATTATTATTTAACTCTATAATTATACATACTGCATCCAGCTATGATTGTACCTAAATGACGTCAATTATTGTTAATGTGGTAAATGTAGAGGTGTTGATATATTGTACCAGTACCATTGTAGCTAAATAAAATTAATTTCTATAATGTGTATTAATTCAGGACGGAAAATAAGTAGTAGGTATACATAACAAACGCATTAATGAACAATCTAACATGAAATTTATTAACCTTAATTTCACAATTCCTTTATAACACTTTTTTGTTTCTAATAACTGAGAAATAAAATAAAATGGAACCTTTTATTAGGCTACAGAGATACTGGCGTAAGCAAAGACGTGTCTAAATTAAGTAGTCTCGAAATGAACAGCGGGGAAAATGTCCAAATAACGGTCCAAATCAACACAACTGAATATGTCTGAAATTTAAAAAGAAAAACGTAAGTGAGGAAATGAAGACAAAAGTTTGACAAAAAAATATGAATCGAAGCGAAGAAGAATCTAGTCAGAAGCTCGAGAAAAAGATCGGTAAATATGCGCTCAAAATTTAAACAAGAACAGTGAAGCAGAAATGCCAAAGTCTCGAGGAAAAAGATCAGTAAACAAACACTGAACTGAAATCTCAAGGATAACAAATGAAACTGCAAAAAGCTCCAGGAAAATAGTAGTAATCACGCACTGAAAATCAACAGAACCAACGAAGGATAATGCTACAAGTCAAAGGAAAAAGATGAATTAAAACCCAAATAAAAACGCACTGAAATCTCAACAACTGCGAAAGAGAATACCAAAAGCTTAAGGAAAAAATATGTAAACATACCCACTGAAATCCCAATAAGAAGAGTGAAGAAGAATCATGTCAAAAAGCTCCAGAAAAAAAATCAGTAAAAATACAGTGAACTGAAATCTCAAGGATAACGAATGAGTCTGCAAAAACCTTGAGGAAGTAGAGGGAACTGAAAATCGACAAAAACAGCGAAGGATAATGCTAAAAGACGTGGAACAAAAAACCCAAATAAAAAAGCACTGAAATCTCAACGACTACTGCGAAGGAGAATGTCGAGAGCTCGAGGAAAAAATCAGTAAATAACAACGAAAGAGAATACCAAAAGTTTGAGGAAAAAATCTCTAACACGCTTAAAATCTCAACAAAAACAGCGAAGAGGAATTTTGTCAAAGCTCCAGAAAAAATAAACATTAAGTCCCAACAAAAACAGCGAATGCCAAAAGCTGGAAAAGAACCCCTGTAAACATGTACTGAAATCTCGACAAAAATAATAGCGAAGAAGAATCTTGAAAAGGCTCCGGGAATAAGGTCAGTAAATACGCACTTGAAAACTCAACAAGAACAACAAAGAAAAATGTTAAGCTATGAGGAAAAAATCAATAAATTCAATAAAAAATTTGAATAAAAAATTGTCAGTGGGATACTTACAAAGCGCCTAGCACTTAAAACCTACACCTATCGAATGCGTGATGCCGAGTGCACAGCGCAAGATAAAATGTCAAAAGCTTCATGAAAACTTTTCAATAAGATGTAACTTCATTTTAGCAAACTGAAGAGAACGTAAAACGTAAAAAGCAATAATACCGGGTGATGTACTACACTTATGGCATAATTTGGATGAAAAAAAGTCGTTGGGGCTTGGGATGCACTGAAATCTCCAAAAAACGGTTGTTAATATTTCACAAAAAAATTTAAACATGAATTTTCTGTTCTTAGCATCGTTATCGGTCCAAAAATGCTTCTAGATTGACAATATCGCAAATTTAATTCATTTATGATAAAATATCGATCTGGTATATTGAATTTTTGACGAGAAGAGCGAGGCAAAATAATGAATAAATTGTTTCCCTTCATTTGGAAGAGAGCAGCGATTCTACATTAGGTAATTTTATCCACTCATGTATATGAATGCGTAGGGGCAGTCTCGTTTATGCTAATAATTTTTTTCTATAAAAAGTGAAAAGTATAAAAAGGCAAAAATACTTAAAACACAAAAAAAATAGACAAAGGGTAAATTCATACCTCCAAATCGTCGTTTTTCTTATGTATACTCGTACTATGGTACATAATATGGTCAAACTAATTATCCCTGTTAAATACATGAAAAGTAGACAATTTAAAAAAAATAATATTATTGAAAATACAAGGAGCTAAATTAGCAAAACCAGTAAGATTTTTCCACGCCGATTCGAAAAAATAAAAACCAATGAACGAATCCTTTTTGAAATGTTCACAAAAATAACTTTTTAAATGGACCTAGGTAGCAACAATAAATGCTGTCCTATTCTTATAATCACAAATTTTTCCGTTAATAATTTAAAACGTTATTGTGTCTAGCCTTTTTATTTTTATATTGTCTACGCTATGCTATGATGCATTCAAATATACAGGGTTGTTGTATTATTTTAAGAATATACGTCCCAAGGTCGCATTCATAGGTATGTAATATGTAAGAACATAATACCCATCTCATGCACAAAATGATCAAAGCAAAAAAATATTCATATCAAAATTAACAGTTTGGTTTTATATAGTAACGTGCAGCGAGCAAGTTCAGTAGTTACACACACCCTGTATGCATTAAGTGTTTACAAAAACCATCACTCACAATCATGTTCTAGAAATAGTCACGTTTCGGAGCATCTGATCTCGAACATGAGCCAAGCTACACACATTACGAAATCCCGTGGGTTTAGAAGCCGTCCTAGACAGCATGAGATGCAAATAATGTTCTCAAAAATTAATTCAATTTGGCTGCATGGTTCATTAATCTAATAACATCAAAACAGGTCAACAGTCTACATAGAAATCATTCATAAAAAAAACTGCACAACCGTTATATAGAGGAAACCCGTTAGACTACTCGTCTAGCCAAAATGAAACCATTAAGTAATACCTAATCAAAGAAATTGATTACACTGAACCGTGAACTTTTACAACAACGTTTTTTCAAAGTTTTAATTGAAAGTTAATAACCAATGCATAGCGAAGAAAACTATGAAAAAAAGTAAGATAATCAATATAAAACTGTCGATAACGGGAAACTGAATATTTCCTATTTTATTGTCACCTACTTTCAAGGATTTACTAGTTTTCCTATGTAACGCCCATTACACAGTAATAACTAATAAGTAGTGCTTTATAATAATAATAGTAAAATTGTAATATCTTTTAGATCCAACAAATATTCAATTATTGATACATAATCATAATCATAAAAGTTATGGCAAAAACATAAAAAATATCGTAATAGTATCCTAATCCGTACCTAATCAAAATTAAGTGAACATAAAACTTTCACATAACCTTTCCAATACCAGAATCACGTTAATCAAACCAAAGATCAATACAGGAAGAAACTTTACAAACTTCTTCCATATGTTCCGTCCATGTGATCCTTAAAAAGTGTCAACTCCCCTTCTTTGTTAATCTACAGGCTGCAGGGTGATTTGTGAATTTTTAAACATATTACTTAGGCTATGCTATAATAGGTTACACGGATCATTAGAATTTTAAAATTTTTCGGTACAAACTGTATACTGTTATGTACCTAATATTCGATCCGCGTTCTCCAAACTATGCGATTATTGTGGATTTTCAAAGTCCACAACAACAAAAAAAAATCATTGACATGGAGTATTAACGTAATAAAAAATTTCTAATATTTTTTTATGACCTTCTGTCTAATTTATTGAGTAGTTTGATTGATCTCAGTCCTCAGTCTACAAAAATTTGCAGGGCGAACTTTTGTTTGAAAATTAAAAATTTTATAATAATTTAGCCCGGTCCTGGAAACAACACAAAGTGACAGCAACGTTGTAATTAAAGCAATGTTACCTTAGGTTGTAGCGAGGACTGTAGGTACCTACTTATTTTAGTGAAAATATCTGAAATTCTTAACGTTTTATTATGTGGTACGTCATGTTTGAGTATTGGTCAAATTAGATCGTTTATAAAAAATTCCACAAAACTGTGATGACCAATCAATTTTTTTAAGCCGGTCCTGGAATTTCCAAGTTTAGAGAACACTGGTCGAATGAGAGATAACTGTACAGTTGCATCAAAAAACTACAAAAATCTAAAGATCCATGTAGACCATAATATTATGAAAAGCTCTCAGAAGTTACCTACTTAGAACAATTGAATTTAAGATTTGATAAATTCAAAAGAAAAACCCCAAATTCTGCACGGACCGATATAATAGTAGCTCGAAAATAATTAAATAAACGGGATACAGTTTATATGATTATATGCATTAGAATTAGAGCGAGATAATTGATTAGGTCCCCTCAGTGTCCTTGAGACAGCTGCCAGGGTCAATTCTGATTAACATCCTTGAAGACCTAAGTAACAAGTTCATGTCAAATGAAACAGCAAAACAGCACACTTAGATAATTGTCAGGGTTCGAGAATTGGGCTCAAGATAGGTCAGCGCTATCATAAAACTAGACATTTAACACTCTCTCAGTATACATATTTTGAATTATTGCTGCCTGCAACAAGTTTGCTCATCTTTGGATTCACCAGGAAGAGGTGAAGAGTCATTTTACCATAAACCATAACAAAATAGTTAAGAAGAAAATAACATTGAAACCTGGGCCCAGGCGAAGAAACGAAAGACTGTCTCAACATTTCGACTGAAACAAATAATTTATTGTGCTTTGAGCACAAACGGATTTGTTCAGTCATGTAGGATTTCAAACTGGATCCAAAGCTCAAACCATTCTCGCAGCTAAACGTATTCCCTATCATTCGATTAAATTAGAAGAGTAATAAGATGATGGCTTGATTAAAATTCTGATGAAAGGTTCATAGCCAGGTCAAGTTGGTGGCAGCGTCATAGCCAGGGCCAATCCAGTTCAGTGGCCTGTTGGGTCGTCTGATCTCACCGCCTCACCCCCATCCCCATAGTTTCTTTGTGATAACATACAAGATTCCAACGAGCTCCTTTATGATTCTGGATTCCTTGAGGCGTCAATAACTTTCAAACGTTTTTTAAGAAGGAAATTTTTCCTCTATAGGTAGGTACAACTAAAAAAGTTTGTAATGAAAGCACATCGGCGACAGAGTGTGTACAGGATAGGGTGATTCACAACTTGTGACATTCCCTTAAGGAGTTATGGGACCAAAAAAATTAGCAAACGTATTCCAAACCAAACATAAGTACATACTTAGGTATTCGAACTGCTGGTTTTAATTTTTCTATTCGCCGATGAAACCAGGATTCAACAATTATTATTGTTAACAAAAAATTTCAGGTAAACAACAATAATTGACATTAATTCGTTGTCAATTATTTGCCTAAAAATTTTATTTAATTTCTAACTTTATTATAACTAACTTTGTAGGTATGTACTTGTTTTAAGAATCGGAAAATGTATCTTTCTTATTTTGGCCATATCTTTTTTATTACCTATTGCAAATAAATTATTTATTATTTATATAGGTTCAAGTCGACATGGGTCATTTAAGAAATTTTCAAAGCCATAAACAGGAAAAAATCAAGCAAACTAAAAATGTCTCATTTTGAATTTTATTTTATGCTTCTTTTAAAAATAGGATTTTTTAAAAGAAAGACTGATGGATTTTTTTAAATATGACTTCATATTGACGCAATTCTGTGATAAAAATTGATGAAAATATTAAGAATAAAATAGTTACCGTTTTTAAATTACAAATGTTTGGTTTCTTTGATTTTTCAACAGGAGAAAAACAATATAGTGGTGATAAGAAAAACACAAGTTGACTATGAAAACTCTAGGAAGTACCTAGTCGATTTTGATAATTTTTGAAACGTCAAAATGAATGACATGCTCATGACGACTTATTATGTAAGCCTATAAAATAATTAATTTATCTGCAATAATAAAAAAGATATGACTAAAATAAAAATCTCGATTTTTCAGTTTTTCAGCATATTTCAGTCACGACTGAAGTAAATTTATTTGAAAATACTACTAAACACGCTCATCTTCTAAAAAATCACATTTGATTTTTCGAAAATAATGAACAACCATGAATTAAATATCCCGAAAACACCGAAAGACTTTACTTTCATCTCGATTCAGTTTAAAGGTGTCCAGTACTTTTTTTTTATGTAGTTTCCGAAAATGGGACTACACTTTGAAGAAAATGCATACAGGGTGAACTTTTTGACAAAACGGAAAGAGATCCGAAAAATTCGGCCCTGCAGTTTTCTAATCGGCGGAAAATGCGTGGTTTTAAGTGTCATTGGTAGAGCAGACCTTCCAAATTTTATTAAATTCCATAAATTCGTTCAAAAGATACTGCTCATTAAAAATTTCGACAAAATACATCAATTTCGTAAAATCGAAACGAAAGACCTGAGAAAAATTTCAAAACCAGATCCTGAATCGCCTTGAAAAACTACACCTACCCTTAAATCATGTCGGTCTGCTGGTGAAACACCCTGCATAATATATCGGAAATTCAGATTTTTTAAACTTGCTCCCTTAAATATGATTTTCCGGGCACTCTTGAACTTATACCCTTGAAACTTAAAAGTAAAGTCACCATAATGTATCTCCTTAGTGCTCTATAGTATTTATCACGGCAATAAACTTCAAGCAATACAAATGCATGCAGATTTCAGAGACAAAGGAGATAAGATACATACCTATAAAATAAATACAGATCATAAAATAAGTATTTTTAGACTGTATCCAATTAAGACAGTATTGCGATCATCATACAAATAAAATAAAGCTTGTGTAGTACCTATGCATACACAAAACATCATACGTTAGGTACAGAGATAAAATAACGAAAAAGGTTAACATTTTCGAATAAATTTTCAAACATAAAGACGATCATGTCGAATCAAAACATTACTGACCGGAGGTTTAAAACGATTTTATGTTTTTGATTTTGGTGATTTATTAAAAAAATTATAAAATATTGTGCACCTCAATAAATGGTTCACCTTATATACCTACTCTCAATGTTAACCTAGGTAGTAAACAATTTAGAAAGTTCTATATATCTATACACGTAGACGAGGTTGGTATAATACGTAGAAGAATGCTAAATTACTATGGCAAATTATTGTTACTGCTAATAAATTAATGATAATAGAAATTGTAGCATTTTAACTCCAGATTGGCCCACACATGCAAACATGTCATGCCGATCAACAATTAAAAATACAAGGCTTTCGAAGAAACTTTTCAAAATCAGTTCTCATAACAATATTTTATTGCAATATTTAAGTGGATAACACTCCGAATAATCAGGGCTTGTTGAATCTATTTATTTAGCATAAATCTTAGACACGCCTAGGTGTATAAACATATTTATTTTATATTCATATACCTACCATTTAACACTCACTAGATAACTTGTATTCGATTAAATTTACAGTCAATTTGAGTGAAAACCAAAATGAAACGCCCATGAATAATAATTGTATGAATATTATACAAAATAGTTATAAAATAGAAATACAAACCTGAATATAAATTATTTATTCTTAATATGACGAGATTATGGGATCTAAAACACTATCAAATTTTCTTAGAAAACAACTGAGGTCTAGTTACTGACACGCGATGGTCAATTAGGCTAATTGGATTTGAACTTTACTGAGTTGACATTGAATTGTCTGACGTTATACATACTTAAAATAAATCGTCAGTGCCTACAAATAATATTGAAACATAAATGAGAATTTTCCTTCCTCGGTCTTCCCAAAAGCTTGATATCTTATAATTATGTATAAATAAATCCAAGGAAACTCAAAGGGAAATTATTTACGTTCGTTGATAAGGAAAAAAATAGTCATAACTCACAATTAATGACTTTACTATTAACATTAATGGCTCATTTTTCTTGAAATTGGAAAAATAAAATTAAAAAAGACCTCTTATCAAGTAGGTAAATTTAGTTACTATTTTTTCATACAGTGACTCAGAAATAATTATTTAAATAATAATAATGATAGTTCCATTAGTAGTTCGTCCTCGAATAAATAGACTAATTTGATGAAAAATGATAGGTAGGTAACAATGAAAATTCTAATACAAATGAATATAAAATACATTCCAACAAAACAAAATGCATATTGTCACGTCTCTTGATTGGTTACTTACTATCTCAAAATACTTTAGTTCCATAAATTCAACTGCAATAATTGTAGTAAAGAAACGACTTTTTTATCGGTTGGTAGCGCCAGCGGCTTATACTCGTTGAAATTGCCACCGTATGGGTTCGAATCCCAGTCTCGCCATCTATTTATAAATTTAAAATTATTGTGTGGCTAAATAAGCCAGTTCTCGAAGACAAATTCACCACTACACATCAGTTATGACCGATTTTTCCTCTAAAAAAAAATATTTTTTGGGCCTGTTTGGATGAGGAAACATGTAAAACGTTGTCAAAATATCAAAATCAATTACGTAGGTATTCAAATTATGATACTCTTGTTTTTTACTTAACAGCAAGATTGCTTTTTATAAAAAAATGACCTCCACTATCATATTTCAAGGTAGTGATTTTTACTTCAATTCATTATTTTGAATTATTACTTATCCACTCTTAGCAAGGCAAATAGAAAGACAATTATTGTAAATATGTAGACATAAAAACAAAGTTTTGCAGCAAGGTTGCAATAAAAAAAAAAATAAAGCACGCTTATTAATAATTATCTTCACACCAATAGTTGACACTTTGTGCAAGAAGCAGGAACAGGTCACGCTAATAATAATTAAAAACGAACAAATTTTAATTAAATACTTAAATCGAATCAAAGAAAGCTCTACGACATCGGGGAACTTAATGTAACAATACAGTCTTTTTATTTTAGATTTCCTCTTTTGTCAAATGATTTTCTTATTTTCAATTAACTAGTATTTATTTATCCAATTTCCTTTTATGTCAATTTACGTACGCAGTGACATTATTATAAACTTTGGAAAAGCATTTGGTAAAAAAAAATCTAATTTGACAAAACAGGAATTTAAATTGAAAAATCACACAGACGTTTGCGATAAATGGAAAAAACATTTGACAAATCTGGGAAAGCAATTGACAAAAGAGGAAAACCAAAAGAAAAAGACTGTAAATTAGGCAACAATAAACATAAAAAGTCAAGTAACAGTTAACATGAAAGCCCTTGAAACTGACCTATTAAAATAAGTGATTAAATAAAATAATTTTCCAAGAAAGCAGAATAAGAGACCTCTGTACCAGGGGAATACACTGAAAAACATGAAAGCCAAACAGGAGTCAAAAAAAACCAACAATAAAGATATTCATAGGATTAACCTTTCAGTTTTCGAATACCATCTTCTAATTAGACTAATATGAGCCACCTTCTAAATTTATGAAAAGTGTCATCATTAACGGCACTGTAGTAAAAACAAAATCGTTGCATGTGCATCGCGTGACTATTTCTGGTTTCCGACCAGCTCACAGTAGAGAGGTTTTTCACCTCTGACTTAAATTAAAAATAGAAAAAATTCTCAATTTTCATAAGCACAACAGAAAATTAATTATAATTATTTAAATTTAAAGTACGAAAAAAGCAACCAAAAACGAGGTAAATTTATCACGAAATTGATCAAGGTGTCAGCTTTGTAAAGAATTTTCAACTTTTAAAAATTGTTTTAAGCTCAATCGGCTTTCTACGCTGTATACTATTTTGATCAAAAAAACGCTGTGAAATGCTCTTATATAAAGGTTTCTCAAAAATGTCAAAGAGGGAGGATTCATGAGAAATATCTCATCACTTTTATACATAAATGGGCTAAAAATGAATAATTTTCTTATTTATACATTTTTTTTTTCATTTCTAGACTTCGGGAAACCAATATGGAACAATACACCATTGCAGAGCGAACGAAAACGGCGTCAAATCTCCACCCTCGCAACGGTCGGTCTCTCCGATGATGTATTTACGACCGATGAATATTTTACACTAGACGTGCAATTATATGGAATTCGCAATGCTCCAACAGCTCCCACTATCAGTACTACGGTAAAGTTAGAGATATAAGACGTGCGTGCAGACCTCCTACTAAACAATCGGTCTATAACATCGAGCACGTTGGGAAAAGTATTTCAGATAACCACACAGTTGTGGATTATAGTTGCCTATTATAGCACGATTCGTCTGTTTTTGAAAACAGATCTCCATCTGTACCTACCCCTGCAAAATCCAGTTGATTCAACAATTCCATCCTGGTTTGGAGTACTGCCTAGCTACCTTAAATATTGCCGAGAAGGAATCGAGAGAAAAAATGTTGAAGAAGAGCACAATAATCAAAGCGAGTTTGCGAACAAGCAAAATTTTGAACTCATAATACATAATTGATTCCGACAGTTTTTCCTTTACCCATGGAGATTGGCTCCCACCGTTTCATCTACAACTGCGGTAGACATCGTAAACGTGTGCGGAATCCTGGCTACGGTAAGTCTCTCCTATGATGACTCATTCGGGTCTGACGTAACGTCGGATACCAAATCCTCGAACACAAGCCCAGTGAACGCGAGGAGTGGAAGCATCATTTATCGTTTGCGCACACGTAACCGCTGATGATGTCTATCGCAGTTGTGGACGAATCGGACCACGGCAAAATTCCGGAATATATTATGATTTCAGTTGGAGCCAGCCATGAAAGCCTACACATTTCAAGCAACATTTTTAAGGCGTACATAATCTTGAAAATATCCCACCTACGTTCATTACACCCACTTCGTGGGTGTACCCATATACTTCGAAAATGCTGCATGTGAAAGTGTTACGATAAAAATGGAGATAGCTGCTGAAAAATGCCGCAGGACTTTTTCTCTGAAGGACAAGGTCCACAACAATATTGAAGGAAAAGGTCCACAACAACATTATAAACTGACCAAATTACACCCGTCAAAAGCCGGCACACTTCAAAAAGTGACGAAAAATGCCATGAAAAGATCCCATGCGAGCGTGAATAATTCATGAATGAAACCGATATCATTTTCCATACCTAATCTATGAAAAAAGTACAAGAATTATTAATCTTTACTTTGCAATTTATTTCTTTATTTTTTTCACTTTGTTGAAAAGTTTTTACATTACCTATTTATTCTTTATAAATATAGGACATAAACTTTTTGCCCAGCCTGTATATGCAATATGTTTTTTATAATAAAAGCGATATAGGAAAAGCTGGAAACAGGTATGATGAAGGGAAGGGGTTATGCACCCCAAGCGACATAGTCGTCCAAGTCCCTTCTGGCCTAGTTTTGTTATACAGCAAAATTGGCCTTTAAACTATCGATCCGTGAATGTCTGCTATTATAAATAGACCATCCTGTATAGTCAAATATTTTATTACGTTAGAACATCTACAATAAACCTTCAAAAACATTTCATTATCATTTTTATACCATTTTTCTACAACAGAACCTACCAAAATAATCATGTCAGATCATCCATCAACTTTCTCTTTTCGTTTGAAGTGAAGTTCCCTAGCGACTTGGAAGAAAAACAAAAATAAACCGCAGACAGGTAATTCTCCGTCCATTTAATTAATAATAATTATGGAATGTTCCATGATTCCCGCGTCCGCGACCTCCCTCACGGGCCTCGTGTTTACTGTTTATAGTCATGACTTTGAATCGACGTTTAAAGGACGATACGGGAACCGGGAGTAGCAATAACAATATCCCACAACAATCAATCGATAGGGAGGGAGGAGGCAGGTATAGGTATCAGGATTAATGGAGCGTATCCCGTCCCGTAGTCCCGTACCTGGTATTGAGGTCGCGGCAGGAAATCAGGTTAACAGAGCCGAGCGAGACGCATGAAGTAATCCTTGACGTCAGAGGTCAGAGAGGCCTTTCCACAAGGACGTCCTCAAATGCCTCTCTCCGCCTACTGATGAAGAATACAACATTGCGTTGTTCACTTTCTGAATTTTCAGCCGATAATTGAGAGATTTAAAATAATGAAATGGGGAAAATTTGACATCTTGTCAATGAGAAAAATCTTAAATATCTTTTGCTCGTCCTTAGATTTTCGTCATGAATAATTGAGAGATTTGAATAAATCAGGGGGAAGATGTTATGTTTGATACATTTGATCAAACATTGGCAGGTATGTGGGAAAAATCTAAAACATGCAAGAATGGAATTTTATTAATAAAAAGCGTCACGGAAAAAATTAAAAAATCTGAAAGATAATTTTGTGGAATTTAATGCCGTCTAATAAGAGTTCGAATCTCGGCAAATTTTTTTACTCAAATTTATTTGGGATTATTTAAGTTAAACATGATCAAAAACATTATAATTGGGGTTGAGGAACTTGAACATCCATCCTTTGAAGTAGATGTAAAGGAGGCGATCCCCTCGCCATGGATGTTAGGGACGTTTAAGGTTCCAATCGTTGCCAAACACTTCGGTAGAAGTTCCAGAAAAACTGCTCTTCCGCGTCCATTTTTGGCCGCAAGATTGCGGAAATAGGCCGAAGTAATTATGATTTATATTTAAACATGTACCACTAGAACCACCATACTCGAACGAAACAATGATTACGCTAAATGTTTGGTAAGTAGGTATTTTGACTTCCACAAAAACCATGATAGAAGTTAGCAAGAAAATATACACGCAAGCAGAAGTTTCCGAAGTTTCAGATTACTTTAATAATAAGTTATTCATTCATTACCTTTCGTTATACCGCCAGAACTAGAGGACAAAGTTAACCAATTTCTCCAGTTGCCATAAGTAGGATAATCTCTTGGATAAAATAAAAATTCAATATTCTGCTTGCAGGATATCATTATCTTAGTTGATTTTGCCTAACGCTTTCGTCAAATAATCACCAATCAAATGCAGGTTTGTGATAAAGCAAATGTTTATATAACAACCTACAACTTTATTTATAGCAAAACGCTCTGTTTTCAAAAGCTTTCACAATTACTCTACGTCACTATGGGTTTTAATTTAGGCCTAAAAATACTTCATTCTAACATGAATTAACATTTCACCATCACATCAATAAATATCCAAGATAAATTAAGATTTATAGAGGAATTGCGATCAATTTTAAATTCTGTTCAGTATCATTTATCGATAATATACAGGGAGAGAAAAATAGCGGCTATAATACCGAACACTATAATATGTATGTGAAAGATAAGAAATTAGACGTTGAATATAATTTTGTCTGCTTAGAAAAATTTGTGAAGCTGAATTTGACAATGTGGAGAGCCTAATCCCGCCCTAAATTTGGATTTTCAGATGTAACGTGAAGTCAAACGTTTTCAAATGGTGCAGGAATGGGTAATATCTACTGACATTGTCGTCTAATCACGATAATAACAAAATTAACTAAGACTTAGCCCCAGCAACTATAATACCTAGAAGAGATTTCCCTAAATAAACAATAGAGTGGGGTATCAAGATTCATTTATGTTGCGGAAAAAATCTTACTCAACAATAAACAATAGAGATCTGTAATTTCTCAGCCGTTTAAAAGATACTATAATATTTACAAAGGAATTATTTTTTGAGTTTTTGTTAATGTCAAAGCTGCGTGTGAGCCGCCTAGTAACACTAGTCCAGTAAAATTATTAGGATTTGATTTTGCAATCAAAACGGGAAATATGGAATTTTATGTGGGTGTTGATGGGCGTTCTAAATTCAAATTCAAATTTAAATTCAAATTCTAAATTCAAAAATTCGACTTCCTACTCTTTGTGTAGAAGCCGCCATTTTGGTGTTAGTAGATGGATTTCTTTTTTGCATGTTAATTAAAAAAAAACGTTTAACTTTTTATTGTGAAAGGTGTAGAAGAAACCTCGGTAGAAACTTACTTTAAGGAGAAAAAAATTCTCTACAAATTTACATCCGCTCTCTATCAGCTCTCTATCACGCTTAACGCCCTCTATCAGCGGCCGTGTAGGTCACAACTGTCATTATCACAAGAAACCTAAAAGCCCAAGAAATGTTCTTTTCAATGATACCAAATTTATCCAAATCCATTAAAGCCGTTTCGAAGTTACAGGCATTTGTTTAAAACAACATTCAAATACCCCCCACCACTTTATTTCGAAAGATAAGAGAAAAATTGTTTCTACAAAAAATGTTCGACTTTAAGTTAACATTAAAACGCAAATACTTTTTTGTTACATTCATTGGGGAAAATCACAAGAAACGTAACTTTATGTAATTCAAGATGGTGCAAACGCCCTCTGGCAGCCATCTTGGAAACTTGAAAATAATTTCCAGCATTTTCCCTTGCCCACTTAACTAATAAAAATTTTTAGCGTAACTCTCTACGATCATAAGTTGCTGAGGTACAGCCGCTTACCTCGCTTATTTGCCCACTCTGTACAGTGCGCGAGAAAAGTAAGGAATAAATTCTATAACTTTGTAAAAAAAAATTCGAAAATGTGCAAAAACATGTTAACTGTTATTTTTAAACTGTCATTCGGGAAAGTAGTTGTCAACCCCTTACCTTGTCACCCCTAAGAGGTAGCAACTCCATCTCCGAAAAGTCAAATCGAAAAGTACCATACCCCCTGCGACACCTTGATTGATAGATTTTTTACACAGAACACAACAAAAGCCAAATTGTTTAAATCGAATGACAAATGACGATGATAATTTTTTAATAATTTCTTTTCGAAGATAGGGTTGCTACCACTAAGGGGTGACAAGGTGGGGGGTTTTTGAATTTTTCGAAAGTTTTTTGTTTTTTTTTTACAAAGTAAGAGAATTTATTCCTTACTTTTCTCGGGCACTGTATAATTTTTTCATATTTGCAATAGTTAATTACCTACTTACAGGTAATTGATAATTGAGGAAAAGGGGGATGAAAAATCCTTAATAATTTTAACAATAAAGTTGTAGCGCTTGAAATTATGAAAATTCTCATATTAATCTAAATCAATGAGAATTTTTTTCCAACAGGTACGAAAATACAGGCTGTTTTCTATGTTTGATTTTTCCTATAAAATAAAACCACACGTATTGCTGCGTGATTGTTCCCGCAGAGAACTGTGAACAAAAACCTTGGATAATGTGGAATAAGTAGTCCGAATAACGCCCATGGTGCTTTAACTTTTAATGTCCGACTGGTATTATAATTTAAATCTATAGATTTACTAAAATTTTAGGACATTAGACTACTCGGACATCAAGAATATTAATTTTATTTCCTCAAATTAATCAAATCAAAACAGTGAATGCGCCGCCCAATTCTGAAGAAAAGAATTTCCACCTCACGAAAGAGAAACCTCAAGAAAAAGTAACATCAAAATTACTACGAATGGAATTAAGAAAAAAAACTTCCTCAAACATATACCACAAACTACAACAAACTTCTTCTTTTACCTACAAAAAGAACTCTTGGCCATCCTTCTGAATAGACTGCACCGATTACATCGAGGATTACATTAAACTAATCATGCAAATCTTAAAGTGTACCGGTTATCCTGGGTTACCTATCAATCTTACAATTTTTTTTTTATGACTGTCTTTCTTGCAAATTACCTAGTCACAGAGATCTAAGCCCCCCCCCCCCCCATGCAGCCTCATACTCATGCCCCTAGTTTCTGCCATTTCAGCTCCAGTAAGATCAGAGCTCATAATAAAGTTAAAAACAATAATATTGCTTTTAAAAGAAAAAGCATTTAGCACGTTTCATCAAAGAAGTTTTTTCCAAGAGACGATAAAACGACAAATGAACGTACTTTGCAGGCACTGTTACAGCTTGACTCAAAATCAAAAGATGCTTGGGTAATTGATCCAAGATTCAATTGTCAGTTTTGAAGGAATAAATGACAGATGAAGACAAATAATTTATAAAAGAAAAAAAAAATGAAATAAAAAATAAAAATATGAGTCCATATCTTTTCATTATAAAATGCGTAGGTCACTGTGTCCAAGATAAGGAAGGGATAACATTGGAATATTCGAAACGATAACAGATACGAGGTCGGTTAGATTAGAGAAAAATTTCACAATTTTAACCTTATTAAAAATCTGAAATAAAATTTAGGAAAACTTCAGGCGTTGCAGAAGTATTATACCTACTGCAAAAAATGAAAAATCGAGATTTTTTATTTTGGTCATAGCTTTTTTAATATCAAAAATGAATAAATGATTTTTTATAGGTTTATACATCAGTCGACAAGAAGAGTTGTCCCATGTGACTTCAAAAATTTCTAAAGCCGACTAGATCCCAGAGTATTCATAGTTAACTTTCGCTTTTCTTATGGCGACCACATTGTTTTTTTCGTGTCATTTTATATTAAAAAATCAAGGAAACCAAAAATTAATAAAATAAAAAAAGATATTGCTGAAATAAAAAAATAGATTTTCAGTTTTTTTCAGGATATTTCAGCTTCGATGTCAGCAACGATTGAAAATTTTCTCAATTTTTTTCAGTTTCTTATTATTATTAAGCATCAAATTGTGCAACGTTTCTTCAATTTAGCCGACCTCGTATCTCTTACCGTTTCCAATATCCCAATGTTATTCCTTCCTTGGACACTTTGTATACCTACCTATCCTATAATACCAGTATCATAAACAGGATATCCCCGAAGTCCCACTTTATGTATACCGTCAAACTTTTAGGGGTAGTATTATAGGAGGCGTCAAAATAATTATTTTTTTTTCATAAACATTTGTACAACAAAGCTTCGTTTTCGAGATACAGGGTGTTAAAATTTATAAAAAATCTAAGATACAGGGTGTTAAAATTTATAAAAAATCTAATTTTCTATCAATATTTAAAAAAGCCTCAGCCGATTTTAATGAAATTTTCAGTTTGCTGCTAACTTTATAGGCAATCTTTTGAATTTATTACAGTTTCAGACAGTATTTCAGGGGCGTGCCCACGGCGCAACATTTTGAGTTCTTTGCCTAAAAAAATAACACCCAATATTTTTTTGCAATTTTTCATTTTTTATTTCTTTTAGATAAAGCAACCAAGAACAATAATTTTCTTGTACTTGATTTTTTGCGTATCTTGGAACATTTTCGAAAAAAAAATAGAAGCCGGTTCAAGCATGACGAAAAATTGATTATTTTAATGATTTTATTTTATCAATTTTTAGACATGCTTTAAAGCCGCTTTTATTTTTCTTTTCGAAAAAGAAGTATAAGATAGGAAAACAACTAAGAATTAACGGACAAAAAAGTTTTATTTTTATCTGCGCAATACCTATATGAAAAAAATATTGAAATTTAAAAAAAGTCAGTGGAGTACATTCGAGAGTACATTTTTCTTGGTATTAATAATATTGGTGAGGATGAAAAAAAACTTTTAACACCCTGGTATCTCGAAAATGAACCTTTTTGGGACAATATTTACGAGAATAAAAAGTTTGCTTTGACGCTTCCTACTATCTATAAAAGTTTGTCGGTATATTTAATATTTATGATACAACCTGCACATATACAGGTGTTTCAAAACATGTGTCGGAAAATCAAAGGTGTCATTTGTTGACGCGTTCCGAGAAAAAAGTATCTATTAACCTGGGTCTGAAAACTTTTCCAAAAACTTCCAAATATTTTAATTTCGAGATGGGTGCCAAAAATTTTTTTTTTCAGTTCTTTGACCAAATCTCAGTAACCGTTTAAGATATAGTGAGGATTTATTGACACATTTTACTATTGATATTTAGCTACTATAGCTACTTTTAAATGCTAATGTCTTTTCTTTTGCCAGTGATGGAGATTTTTGGTTGCTTGAAATTTTTTGCCCCTAGTTTCTACGACACTGAGAAAATTATAACATTGTGAAACCACAAAAAGATGCTCTTGGTCAAAACCACTGAACGTGAACTGTTTTTCGAGAAAAGCAGTACATATTTTTTATGATGAAAAACTTAAAAGTAGTAACATGTTTCCTTGTGGAAAAACACATTACCTACTCGTTTATTATGTAATTTTATTTTTAAGCTTTAATTTTAATATGAAATGGGCCCATAACCTCATAGAATAGAAATTTTCATTATTTTTTTTATTATTGAATAAGTAGATAACCCACTTAGGTAAAATCAATACACAGCTTATAATAATAATAATTAAGACAGCCTTATGTCTAGTCTACATAGTGTGTTTTATTCAAATATTTCTAGTCTAGATACCTAATAAGAACAATGTTTGATGCTAAATAAGATTAATGCCCCCACCTATCTTTAATTATTTCCGTTTTTCCTAAAAAGATTTGCATTTTAGATGGGTTTGATCTTATCATGAGAAATGATAGGCGTAGTTACATAATTGCTACTGTACTCTAATGGCTCTTTAATGGAAATAGAAAGACCTACCTACTAAATATCGACATGATCATATCCAAACATTTCAGACATTTCTGGAATCTGGAACCAGTCCTAGTCAGTGGTATTATAATAGAAGGTCACTATACCTACTACCTGTAAGACCTTGCCCTCTTAGTAGGTTTATAACTGAGCCAAGGTGACGCCAAGACTTAAGATGCTTAAATTTCTAAAACCATAGACCTCGCCATAGGCTTTGGCATACACCAATAATAATAAACCTGCTTCCAGTGCTTCCTTATTATTAGGGGTTAAGGTGACGCTCCTCATGACCTAATATCTTATGGTTATGAGGATATTACCTACCCTCTATTATAGGTAGGTACTTTATGAATATAAAATTAAAAATTAAATTGGAGCCACCTGTTATTATGTGATTCAACTAGACGCCAATATCCGCTAGACGCGCAAATACATTTTGAATTTGTTTACATCTAGAAAGGGGTGGCGTCGCGTGGCGTTTGTAAAATGTAAAAAAATATGACTCACCATTAGTCTGAAGAGTCGCCGTCATTTTTCTGCAGTTTTAATTGAAACTGTAAAAAAAATCACATTTAATTTTATAATTAACATTTTATAGGTATTATTGAGGTACCTATAGTGATAGCGCAAATCAACAAACGCCATCAGTTGATTGCGCCATGATGCGAAAATTTCATAATTCCATTAAATTGAGGTATCCCCAAAAATTATTGTTTGACAATATTTTTCCCTTTAAAACAAAAACCACGCAACTAGATCTGTGATTGCATCAACCATTTAATTACGGCAATAAAAGGATCAATCACGTCGGAATTAGCGAGCACGTGAAATCATGAAACATCGCACTGACGGAGAAATCGGTAATGGCAACCGCATGTTATTATAATAAATAAGTTTAATATACTTACTTTACACTTTTCACTAAAAATCGTTCGAGATTTTCGATACTTTTCTGTTATAATACGCACTTGAAAGCAATTGCCGAGATTAAGAGAAAAACATGACCGTCAACGTTCACTGCCATATTTTATTGAACAAAACAGGAAAACAGAAAGACAAGGAAAGATTGATTGTGGAGCCAAGGAACTAAGCACGCGCCGGTTGTGGTAGGGGAGAGGAGAGGGCAATGCACCCTTCAAGGTTCAATGTTGCCGCGTCTACTAGAAATTAGTAAAACCTTCACATTACTGTCATTGTCATTATATGACCTTGGCGCCTCGTGCGACTAACACTACAATGGCGGTTTATCTTACCTATACCTATGTAGGTATGATTTTGTGATTTTGATACAATTACTAATACTTAAAATAATTTTTAGAGGTACCTACAGTAGAAGCTCGATTATCCGAAATAATGTGGAACAGACTCATCCCCATTTCGGATAGGTACTTACCTACCTGCCTACGTGAAAGTTCGGTTTAATACGAGGTCGGTTAAATTAGAGAAAAAATGCACAATTAACCTAAAAAAAAAACCTGAAAAAAACAAAATTTTTATTTTAGCCATATCTTTTTTTATGTTGAAAATTAATTTATGATTTTTGGTAGGTTTACAGAGGTCGTCAAAAGCTATTTTGAACAAAGAAAAAAAATTGTGCAACTTTTCTCTAATTTAATAACCGACCACCTTATCTTTCAATGGCTTAGGATATATCACTGTATAGTTTCCCATTAAATAGTTTTCTAACCCTATATAATATAAGAAAATGTAGAGGTGTGTGCAAATTAAATACTTATTATACCTACCTATAAGCATTTCGACTGTTCCGGATAACCCAGAGGGTTTTAATTTCCTTTCAAATTACGGATAATGAGGATGCGTAAGTATACGAGTATAGGGAAAATTACTACCGCTCAAAGTTAGGGAAACACTCTTTTAGAGTTCCCTCGCCGACAAACCTGTAAGTAACTACCTACATTTTCTCAAAATTTTACATGAATCAAGCAGCAGGGGTATTCTCCAAGTTCTCCAACTCCAAGGTTTGTGTAGGTCGGCATTAAGGAGTGACGTCATTTGGAGCGCATCTATATGTTTCAAACTGCAAATCCATATTCTGCACCAAATGTTTTCTGATATATCGTCAATCATTGTGAAGAGACAATTCCTAGCTCGAAACCCTGATGCAAAAAGGTTCAATCAAATCGATTTTTCTGGAAAGAAGTCAACCCAATGTCAATTGTTCATCAAAGCGTTTCAAAGTCTTTTTCAGTCTCTTAATCTGGTAGGGGATTGTTCTTACCACTTCTTTTTTGACCATTGACCAAATAGGTATGTCATAAAAAAAATCCGGCACATTTGGCTCATTGTACTCTCTGATATTCATCGACTCCATTCTTCGAGCTTTAGCCCCCCTATCAGATCTCCATCAACCTTTTTTTAGCTCCTCTTGCATCAGCGATGGTAAAGAAAGAGTTTTTATACTGGATTTACACTGATGAAGACCTAAGAGACCCTTGTCTTGTAACAGAAGGGTAAATTTTTGCAGATTTTTATTTTACAGATTTTAGATCAATGCAATTTTGAGAAATTTTACACTTTTTTTTGTTGTCGCAAATTTGAAGGTAGTTCCAACTCTTCTACTAACCAATAAAATTACAAAAATTCACACAGAACTTCGTCAACTCAAGATCTAGTGGTAGTGGTACAAGGTGCGTCGAGAAGAATGCGCAAAAAAACGTACACCACGTGATAACAATGTGTATTATAAAAATTGTTATGCGAGTTTTAATTTTTGTTTTCAACTAGAGCCATAAGGAATAATCCCACATCATTGGAGACCTTGGAGGTCAACAACTGATTGGGCCACAGCGACCTATCTGACTCCCTGGGAAATGTTGTCTGATCAGACGAGCGAGATGTAAGAGATCAGTGAAATCTGGCTGATTAATGTTGATAACCACTTTTATTATTTGCATTTTGGTGTCTAGAGGAACTTACCGAAAAGCCGATCAGACACCCCCCACATGGGAGTTGCGGGTTACATCTTTTACCTAATATATATGACATGACTCATATGTGACGTGGCACATTTCGTAGCATTATTTTAGTGAATATTCTGTAGATAAGAATATTTCCTGCGAATAAAAGAAAACGTAATTTATGCCCGCTCTAGAAAAAAAATCACGTCCAAGATTGGATCTGTTAAATATAGGTAGGTATATCTATAAGCTAGGTATATCGTTTATTTTTTACTTTTTTAGGAAAAGTTGTTTGCCTTAATGAATTCTATACACAATCATAAAAAGAAGTATCACCTAAAAAACACCCTGTATAACCCATCAAACGCGAAAGACTTCCCTATATTTTTTTATTTAAAAGATTATGAAAATTATAAATATGAATTACAAAGAAATTATGCACAAATACGTGGCAACGCTGTGCTATTTGTTTCCCGCCATCATTTTGGTTTATTATTATTTTTGTGGCTGGCAATGAGATAAAGAAGGAAACACTGATGGGTCGATCAATGTGTTACTGGTTAAAGTCACGCTCACAAGATGGCGACTCAGAGATCGAAAAAGCGATATTCTTATGAATCCATCTATCTAATAATAATACGGGCAGTCTTTTCTCTCTCTCTCTCTTCTTTCTCACCGTCACCACTCCCAACTGCCACCGGGATCTCGAGAACAGACAGAGATACAGGTAGTCGGTAATTCAGAAAAAAGTTGCACCATTTTAAGCTTATTATAAGAGTCTGAAAAATAATTTTGGCCAACTTCAGTGCGTAGGTACTGAAATATCCCGAAAAAATTGAAAAATCGAGATTTCTTATTTTAACCATCTACCTATCGATAATAAATAATTTTTTTTGTAGGCATACTTTTTACATAAGTTGTCAAAAAGAGCTATCTATCTGGCATTTGAAAATTTTTTATAGCCGACTAGATCATTATTTTTCATATCATGGTTTTCGTAGTCAACTTTTGCTTTTCTTAAAGCCCCCATATTGTTTTTTATGTAATACGACGGTACCTATATAAAAAATCAAAGAAACTGAAAATCCATAAATTGTTAATCAACATTTTCCAAAGGTTATTCAAAAGGAAAAAATACCGTTCTTTTACCGAATGTCACATAAAAATTAAGCGAAAAACTTTTTTTATGAAAACGTAATATTTAAATTTTTTGTTTTTTACTGATTTAAAAAAAAATTGTACCCACTTTTTTTTTAATATTTTTTTTATATTACTTCTTTATGCATGCGCATAGATCTTATGACGTCATATGTAGGTAAACCTAAGAAAGTAATTTATTTACTTTCGAAACTTCCTAAAAAACATACCTAAAATCAGAAATTTCGGATTTTTAGTTTTATCAGGATATCGCATCAGCATCGAATTAGTTAGATCAAATTCTGTTCCAGATTCTCAATAAGCATAAAATTGTGGTATTTTTATTTAATTTAACCGACCCCTACTAGCGGGAGAAAAGTATCTCCCGCTACTTTTCAAAATCCCAATGGTAAGAGAGATAAAAAAGGCTCTGTATGGTTCAGACAAATGTTAGTTCCACCTGATGAACAAAATTTAACTAGCGATTTCTCCGAATTTTAAAATTTACCAACAAAATTTCCTGTAAGCATTTCGAGAAATTTTTCAACTTTTTCTGTTTTTCTCCAATAACTCCGTAACTATGTCGATATGTACGAGGTATGTTCAGAAATTGCGCAGCTCTAGTTGCTTCCAGAGGAATCCGCTTGGTGTCCTTACATTTTACAGATCAGCTAATGTAATATTTTCCAATAATTACAAATATCTTCATTTGCTGAGTAGCTAGGTGGTTTTTAGTGAAGGGTGATTTCAGAATAGGAACCTGACGACCTGAAGAAGCAACGTCTTGTGTAAAATTTTTTGTCAAACTTGGAAAATCAACCACTAAAACAGTTACTATGCTCAATAAGGTTTACTCTGATGTTGCTATGAAGCGTACGGCATCTTTCAAGTTATATTCGATTGAAGACTGAAGACGATGAGCCTTCACGTCCTTTTACCTCAACAGGCGACTTCCACTTCGATAATACGGACACCTTATTGCGGGAAAATCGTCTGCCCATCATGGAAGTTGCTGAGGAGTGGGAGATCAGTTGGATGTTATCACGAGATTTTCATCGAAGATGCACCGCAACGCTACGAAATGTGTGGCACCCCTGATGATGGACGACCAAAAATCAATCGCATCCAGGTTTGTCAGGAATTGTTTGATCGTTCGGAAGAAGATGAAAACTTCTTATCAAGGATCCTACAACAGGTGATGAATCATGGGTTTACGATTACTGACATCGAAATGAAGGTCCAATCGTCTCATCAGTGGGTGGATGAAATGTTCCCCAGGCCCAAAAAAGCTCGCGAAGTTCAATCCAATGCCAAGGTGATACAGACTTGTTTTAATGCTAAAAGTGTTGTTCACCACGAGACCTCCCCCAAGGCTCCACAGTGAACCAGACTTACTACACTGAAGTTCTGAAACGTCTGATGGACGTCATCCGTCGCAAAAGGCTGGAAATGTGGAGGAATGGTGTTTTTCAGCCCTCCGAGCATGGTGAGTTTTTGGAGAAACATTCGATTACTGTTCTTCTTTACCACCCCTACTCACTTGAATTTACTCCTTTGTGGTTGTTTCCTTGTTCCCCAAACTCAAGCAAAAGACCCTTGAAGGGAAGAAGATTTGATACAACTCCCGAGATTAAGGCAAATATGACGAAGAAGCTGGAGGGCAACACCGAATAAGCGTACCGGCAGAAATGTTTCAACAAATGCAATCACCATTAGGATAAGTGTGTGCGTTGAGGAGAGAACTACTTTTAAGGGGACCTTGTCATGTGACTTTTAAATAAAGTACATTTTGGTTTATGACACCTGTCGTATGACACCTGCGTATTATCTTAGCAGACCTTGTATGCATCAATTGTTTCAAAAGGACAACTCTATACAAATCCTCCAGGTTTGCTATCTTCCTAGTGGTCATGTTCAAGAATTTCTCTTTCAAACCACCAAATAGAAGATTGGCCCTGGAAAATCATCATCTGCTCTCTTAAAAAGCTATTTGAAATCATAGAGCTTTTGGTTTGGGTTCATTAAGAACATCCTTCGATCCCCGTCGAAAACCAAAATGATATCTTTAAACTGTAACTAGAGAGCTGCTGATACTAACTGTTGTTTAAGAGTTGTTCAAAAATTTTTGGAATGAAGGATGGATTTGTAATTGGTCTAAAATGTTGAGATTCTTATCTTACGATTCTGGCGTCAAGCAAATCTTTTCTGCATTGTACCATGTGCTAAAATAACCTTTTAGCTGACTATGTTATTTAGCAGGACGTGTTTTGGTTTAGTCGGCTTAGTCGGCATATTATAACTCTGAATCTTTTGATTAGGAAGAAATTTGACTAAGATAGATCAAACAGATACCGAACTATTTGACATTTATGGCGTACACAGATCTCTATCTGAAGTAAGTTGCCTGGACCAAACGCCTATAAAGCTGACCATCTCTGTATGTTTCTTAGAAAGCTTTGACACATTTTTCCTTACCTCATGCTTTCCTAATAGAGAAAATAAGAAGTAGTGATCAGTTACATTTTCTCGTTTTGAAGGCATGGATTGATATACCAAGACCAAGCAATGTTCAAATCAAGTGTTTCTTATTCAAAAGGGGTTGTAAGGAGGTTTCAATTTTTCTGCGTTGGATCAGTTCTGGATTTTGGTGTTTGGGAAAAAAATTTCATAGTTCAAGGTCAAGTAATTTTACATCATCTGAAAATTTTCTCACATTCACAAAACGCAAATGTTTCTTTTTTCATATTCACTTATCGGGGAAAAAAGAGGAATAACGATAATGAGCTACTAAAAATGCAGACATTTGGAAAATCAGATCAGACGAGGGTGTGAAAAAAAAATTCGTAGTTAAGTTTAAAATTTCATACTTTTATCACTGCTTTTTTGTTTAGTTGCAGAGCCCAGATGAGCGCAACTGTGCACAAGAAGAAAAGTGATAGAATAAGTAACAAGTTATAGATGTTTCAAATTCAAGTCATCCTTTTTAAAAGAACTTAATAAAAGCTCTCATGAAGATAAACAACTGTTTCAGATTGTAATATAAAAAAAAAGATTACAATAATTATTATGATATAATAATATGTATTATTACAAAAAGATTACCTATGCTGATAACTTGGTGTTATTGACTCTATTATTATTTACTATTCATCTCTATTCAAAATTATTTCCTTAAGGGACTCTATCATATTATGCAGTTATTACACCACATGCATTCCTATTATATCTTCGCTCCAGGTATGGAATAGATTTATTTCCACTATAGAGTTTCATTACCTATGTCCAGGAGGGAATCATATTTACATCCGGCTGTAATAGTTCATATATCATTTACGATACGAGTGAATAAGATTTAGATAAGTAATTACTATGTTTATCTCTCTATGCGCTATGCGCATTATGATGAAATTCAGACATCACAAAATTTTTTATATGTATAGGTAGGTACTCAATAATTATAATTTCAATTTCAAACTCTGAAAAATAGTTGAAGTCTAAGTTAGTAAACATTTTTAGTAGTACATATACCTATCATTTGAAAGAACATTTTTAAATTTTAAGACCTTCTCTGGTCAAGGATACTTCCACTGAAATAGTTGACCCCGTATATCGCAACAAATGATGGCAGAAGTGGGATATTCCATCTCGCCATCGGACTTTAATTTAAAAAAAATATAAAAAAAGGTCAAATAGCTTTTAAGTAAGCGAAAGACCAAAAAGATTAAAGAAGAAAAATAACAAATCACTAAAACGAAATTACTGAAGATGAATTAATTATAAAGAATCCCGCAGAATCTTTATTGTAATTACACCCCCGGTTAAAAAATAAATAATTAATTAAATAATTAAAAAAGAAACATTTTTAAGAAAAGTGGTCCTAAAAAATCGTTAGAAAATAGTTTGGAGTTTGTAAAATGACCGCTAGGGGGCGTAACAACCATGACCAAATAATAAATTGAAATTTTCTCATCATTTTTCTAATTTAGGGTACATTCAAAATATCATAGGTAGGTACCTTTATTGCTTAAATACTTCGATTTTTATATCTTACAGTTTTTTTGATATTTCCGTAAATAAAGTGGCGGGGGAATAACCACCATAACCGCTAGAGGGCGTTATTTGACATGTAGGGAAATATCGCGAGTTTGCAAAAAAAAAATTAATATCTAAGTATATTTATTTTTACATGGTGAAAAAGAGAATTAAATGCTTAACGTGTCATTGAAACCCGTAGCTGAATAACTTTTGCCCAAGTGTAGGTATCTGCCAGCAAAGTTGATGTTATGAATTTCCATAGAGTTTGGACTCCGCATGGTTCAAATGGAAATCATACTTACCTCGGTTAAAATAGCTAAAATCCAAATATGTTTATGGCGATCAAAAGTCTCCATGGGCGTGAGGTGAATGTGTATACAGGGTGATGAAAAATGCTTTTTTTTCTGTTCCCATTAGTAGCTTTGTTATTAGTGAAGCTATGAAGTTGGTTCAATTAGTAAACATGAAGAAGTTTTGTCGCACGTACAGTGGTGAAAACAGAAAAACAATTGAAAATTCATAAAAACAACTTAGCCGGAAGATATCTACAGTTGGGCGAAAGTTATTCAGCTGCGGTTTTCAATGACATTAAAAATATAATTCTCTTCTTCACCATATGAAGAATACCATTCTGTTTATATTTTTTTAGAAAACTCGGATAAATCCTTACATGCCAGATAACGCCCTCTAGCTTTTGTGGTGGTATAATAAAATGAAAGAGTCGTAGAATTCGTTCGACAGAAGAAGGAGAACTCTTTGAAACGAAACTAATCTTCTTATGTTTCGTTGATGTTATCCGGAATAATCGACATTTGAATAAACAAAATTTTGACGCTTCCCACCACTTTATTTATGAAGTTATTAAAAAAGGCAAGATAAAAAATCAAGATAAAAAAGTTATTTAAACATACATTCAGGATATTTTGAATGTAACCTAATTTTGAAAAATAATGAGAAAATTCAAATGTTTTATTTGGTCATGGCGCCTAGCGGTCATTTGAGAAGCTCAAAACTACTTTTCAAAGAGTTTTTAGGGCCGTTTTCCTTAATTTTTTTCGCTCGAGGCGATACTATACGCTTATGCCCGTATTCACAAACGATAATTTCCTAAATAATTACGTAATTAATTAAATGAGTGAGATGGAGATATGCAGTTTTTTTGCAATAGAATGAGATGGGGATAATTGATTACGTAGTTATTTAGGAAATTATCGTTTGTGAATACGGGCATTAGTTTCTGAGATATTCCCGGTGAACATTCATAATGACTCACCCTGTGATATTTTGCACATGAAAATCGACAAAAACTTTCCATTTTATGGTGTATTTTTTGTAATTTAATTGACTTTTAAGCTGCGTACTCATTAGAGCATTTGTCCCGAACGAGCGCCCCGAACGAGCTGAGCCAAGCTGCCGAGCAATATATACTCAGTTCGGCAGTAGAGTTGGTTAATCCCGTCCAGACTGAACGCGAACATCCTTTAGGTGCGTTTTCACCAAGCGCGCAAAACGTTTGCAATTGTTAGCAAATGTTTGCAATCACAATATTTGTTTGGTGAAGACGAAAATGACGCGCATTCGCCAACATTTGCAATCATTTGTCCGTGTTCCGAGCGTTGTCGGTACATCAAAGGGATTTGTTGCTTGTGCTTGCGCGAAGTATTTTCAGTGTAGATGGGCAGGGAGTGTTCGCAGGAATCGCAGGGAATCAGAGCAGTGCTGTTTGTTGTTTTCCAGCAACTGCGACGTGTCTACCAAATTAACTATAACTATAACCAAAAAATGGGATGTCCAAAATCTACGAGTTCTCTTTTGATTATTCTCTTTTTCAATTAAAACAGTCATAATTATTATGAAAGATGCGGCACTAACAGTACGTTTTCTTTTCGGAGCCATTTTTGCTCGGAACATGAACAAATGATTGCTAATAACGTACCAGGTGTCTGTGAATATTCAGTGGAGACACTTTAATTGCAAACATTTGGAAACATTCGCAAACATTTGCGAACGTTTGCTAACAATGATTTTTTGGTGAAAACGCACCTTTAGATGTACCGACAGAGCTCGGATCGGTCTGAGCGCGTTCGCCGAACAACCTGAGCGTGCTCGGCTCTGTTCGGATGCCCGTCCACATCTCTGTTCGCTCAGCTCTGTTCGGGGCGCTCGTTCGGGGCTCGTGCTCTAGTAAGTACGGGGCTTAACAAATAATAAAATTGAAACAAACAAAAACGTCAAAACAAAACCAATATCCAATTTTAAAGTCGCAGCCAAGGGCATTACAAAAATGAAAACACAAATTGAAAACTTTTTCACAATTATCTTGAAAATGGTTTAACAGACCTAAAATATTAAGGCCGAAGCAGACTTGCTTTATAACTGTTTTATACAAAAGTTAGAATTTAGGCTAATTTAGGCTTATAATTATTGTAGCAGGTTTCCTTGCGTGGACGCTACCATATTATGTTTTAAACATAAGTTTCATAGCAGAGTTATACATAAGTTGTATAGCAATGTTACTAAGTTTGGACCGGACTTAAGGTACTACATAGCAACAGAAGCAGCTTTTCAATACTAACAAACGATCCTAGCAAACTAGCATTTCTTTCTAAAACCAAAAGGAGGAAAGCAACATTTACAAATATATGAGTGACTGTTATAAGAGAAAAATTCTATCTTCAGAAGTGAATACCTCAATAAATCGGATTTTTCTGGGCTTATGCCCATGGAGACTTTTGATCTACTCATCGAATACTATGGATCCTGGATCTCCAAAGTTACGAAAAATTTAACAGAAAACCAATTTTCATAAGGATTCTGGGGGGTTCTTTAATTAAATCACTTATTACAATGACATTTCGTAAAAATGTCCCCCTAATTCTAAGAATTATATTTTGCCCGAGTTTGCAATAATTATTCGTGGGCATTCTTCCTTGACCATGAATAGCTACTTGGTACAAAATAGCACCTGATCCATTCTGTTAAGTAGCTTATTAGTTACTTAAAAATGGCTCATTTGCATGTTTCTCTCTGTTAACTAAACTAAAAATTCTCTGCACGAGTTTGTATTTCAATCATATCTCTGGCTTGTATAAACTTACAATTTCGTCTGAACATTATCAATAAGGAAGTGCGAATTACAAAAAATAACACTCCTAAAACAATAGACCATTATGAAAATCGCAATTGCTTGCCTTGCATTTATGCCGTAGCCTGAATTTTTCTGATGGAATGACATCTGATAGTGCTCACCGCCCACTGTGACCTGTTAACACTTAACTTGTAATCTCTGACGTCAACATGAACATTGAATTGATACAATATTTACCTTTAAATGCATCTGGATCTTATATACTTGAACTACAAATGCAAGAAATTGCATAATCTGGAACAAAGTCACATTATTATTAACACTGTTTGCTTAGCGATAAAAGATAAAGGTCTCTGTAGCTTTGTGAGAAATTCTCCACTTCTTGAAGAAAAATATTTACTTCTGGCTAAAATGTTAAGAATCATCATAACGTTATCTCTTCAAGAATATAGCCTATATTTTATGGAACTAAGTAATAATTAGTCATAACTTTACTTTAATAAGTAATAATAACGACGTAGGTATTTAACACTCATTATTTAATCTTCGTGGTTTATATTATTATCTTGCAATACTTTTATCCTTGTTGCGAGGATTGTTTCCAATTTTTATCTCATCACTGACGCCTCAGTTTTATATCTTATTTATTAAAACTGATTCATCAGGAGTGAAATCAGAATCCGCAGACCTAATATAAATATTTATACCTGATGCAAAAATATGTTTCAAGATCATTGAATTGAAGACCATATAAGGAAAGATGGTAATCGTGGGATGCGTTTATCATATTTTTATTATTGTGTTGAATTATATCGTGATAAGACGACCATGTCAATATTTACAAATACCTACCTACTGCTGCTAGAAGACCTAAAAACTAGATTCGAAAATATGAATATGTAGGTAGACTTATTCATGGTTATCAAAAGTTATTAGTCATGCTTTACTTTGAACTTCGCAGCAACGCTTTGCCATTTGATAATGATAAGAGTGGGAATTGACCATTTTTCTTCAGTTCTTGATGAGTCCCATTTAATTGGAACAAGCCATTATGGCATAATAATTTTTAATGAGTGTGTAGAGCTAATAAATTTATCTAATTTTTCTGTAAGCGCTATTCAGCCAAATACTTGGTAACTTTTAACTGGCTCTTCATTGAAATCTCCTAAATCATAGGAGATGCAGAGTCGATTAAATTAGAGAAAAGCTGCACAATTTTAAAAATCTGAAATAAAATTTAGGCTAACTTCAGTCGTTGCTGAAATATGCTGAAAAAAACTGAAAAAAAAACTAGAGTTCTTATTTTAGCCATATCTTTTTTATTATTGAAAATTAAATAAGTATTTTTTGTATACTGCGGCTGCGTCATTCTTTAACATCCTCGAGATTGCCTTTTCTCGGCCTTTGTTTAGTAATAGGTACTGGACTAAGAGCACGCGACTGCCAGACCATCGTTATTTTATACAAGCTGAAAGTTTCTGTGCGCATGTCCCCAACACAGGTAGGAACGATGCAGCGACTATAGAGTTTGGATCATCGTGGCTTTGGCGGGTAACAGCTGAAGAAGTTGTACAAAATCACTCCTCAAAACCTTGAAATAATAAAGGGTAATTTTTTTCAAACTTTTTCAAAAGAGCGTGTAGGAAATGCAAAAATAGGGCAAAAAGACATGGGTCGTTGGAGCTTTAGTTAAAGTTATTCGAATAATTTAAATTTTTTTGAATATCTACAAACTCGCTGATCAGAATAACTCGAAATTTTTGACACTTGTTGTACTTAATTGAAATAGGTACCTACATGATTTGATACTCCCGACAAAAAAATTTAATCCCCTGGCGGAGATCTGGGTATGTCGCTACCTTTTTTTAAATAATTTATACGCCAGACTGATTTGAATGGAAATGTGACATTTTGGAAGTGCCTACTCATTATCATTGATTTTTATTATAGGTATTTTATCTGGTACGGTTTCGTACATTGTGAAGTATCTTGGAAACAGTGCTTTATACGACAAAAAAGTAGTGACTTTTGCTCTTTAAACAGCATGAGGTATCTATCAAAAATACCATATCTCCATTAAAGTCTTTGAAAACTAAAACCCTGTATCTGGAAAACTGAACCTGCGAAAGAAAATTTTAATTCTGAAACCCACTTGGATTTACTGATAACTAAAATTGAGTCTATATTGCAAGAAGTAGCCGGAAAAATCTGGAAAGTTGGTACCAACAAGACGGTTGTCCTGTGCATTGAAGTACTACAAATAATGTATAGACCATTTCACAACATTTTAAAGTCATAAATCCAGAAGCAATCATATACCCATAAGAAAAAGTTTACTTGAAAATATATGGACAGAGAAAGGCAGAGAAAGTAAACACCCCTACTCCAGATCATTGGATGGGGAGAGGCGGTACTACAAACTCGTCCACCTGAACTCCTGATTTAGCCACAGGCTATATTTTTCCTTGTGAGGCTCTCTAGAAAGCTAAGTTTGAATGTGACAAGTTTTTTATGACACCTTTTACAGCTTTCACTTAGTAGCAAAAAAAGCCATACATTGGGTTTTAGGTTTTTTATGTCTTATAGAATCGGACTATCAAAAGGGGAAGGGGGTTATTTAGTGAATCCTTCAAATGGTTATTATAAGGATAAAAAAATCGCTATTAAATTAGAGGGTGGAAATTGGAGATAGGGGTGTAAAGTGGAAAAAACTGTACCCCTTTCAGCTTTTTAATTATACTTATACCTCGAAAACGAAGAAAAATTCAGGTATAGTTAATAGGAATATTTTTGTAGGGACATAGTTTTAAATTAAAATAGTTAGGTAAAACTTTTTCAGTTTTTAAATTTTTTAAAATCGGTCACAATAGCCATTTTTTGCTATATTCAAGCTTTCTTGTTCAATCGCGTGCGTATTACCACCTTTTGAATACGCATGCGATTTGTTTGGATTAGTTCGTTGTTTTTTTTTTCATGACATTTTACTCTATTTAACACTATTGTACTGATGCAATGATTGTTGTAATTTTACGTACAATAAAGAGAGATATTATTATTATTATTATTATTATTATTAGCTGCTAGAGTTTCGGTCAAACGATCTCTAAAGTGCAGCATGACTTTGCTTGGTCAGTACTTAGATGGGTGACCAATTATAGTGGTAAATAAAAAAAGTTGCGTGACCGATCGTGCTCCGGGAGGTACGTGAAAAAAGGAGGTCCCGGCTGCTTCACAGCATTCGTTAAGTTACGTCAGAGGCCCTTGAGGTTACCTAAAAACTTCTGAGACTTGGGCTTTACCACAGTCATACGATATTTATTTATTTATTTATTTTTTTTACTTTTTCAGAGCAGGTCATGAAAAAAATACAATCTTACAGTCAAATATAATTTTTGACAAACGAAATATATTTTTTTTTTAATAAGCCAATTCGATGTGAAATCACATTATCTAAAAAAATTCTCCATTAACTATACCTATCTGAATTTTGTTTTGATTCGAAGATATATTAAAAAACTGAAAGGGCTGTATCTCCAATTTCCACCCTGGAATTTAATAGCACTCCACGATTTTTTTTATCCTTTTGAAGGACCATGACCATTTGAAGGATTCAGGGAATATGCCTTTTGATAGTTCCTTATTACTATTTTTATTTAGGATGTATTCAATAATCTCTTTTACAAATATATTTTATGAGGTAAATTCCACTCATATAGGTACGTAATTAAACCCATTTGATTTCCTCGGATATCATGGAAAAATTATATTTGATTCAAATATTCATATATCTCATTCACATAACAACATAAAATTGGTATGTTGCAATGGCAATGACTTGATTATTTGGCACTATTACTAATGTAACAATTAGTTTTAATATTTTTTGTAAATATTTTGTGTAAAAGAAAAAAGCTTATGGGCTCTACCGGAGCTTGAACCCGGGTCCTATGGAACAAGCATAATGGTTCATTGTTAAATTAAGTTCAATATCTTATGTCCTATTCGAGGAATTATCTCACATAATACCATTCCAGCTCAGATTTTGACGAGATTTATGGTTGGTTTCTGATACCTACTTTCATGCAGATAATTTAACGAGAGCTGTTGAAAAAACCACGATATTTTTTGTAGGTCTCATTAAATTGCCAATGCAAGTAAGTATTCGAGAAAACAACTGTATAAAAATATCCGGCTCTAATTGTATTGATGTACCTCCCCCCTATGATGTACCTTTGATGATTTACAGATTTTTTGTTTTTGTTGTATATCGGTAACTAAATTTCATCTCCTAATTTCTAAAATACTTTTTTTATTTTTACATTTTATTCTTAATTTACATAATGTAGGTACTTATTGTAGAATTTATACATTGACAAGCCCAGCAATTTCAATCAATATAAATTTGGTAGAAAATTTTGATCTTAAGAAGCAAAATATTCATTATCTTAGAAATTGTTTTAGGTGTTTAAAACGATCCAAGAAGAATCTCTGGACATCCTTACGAAAATTTCTAAGCGATTAATCATAATATTAATCAATTAAAATTTTATTAAAAATCATGCGGCCTTGGAAATAAAAATCATAATGACTTCGATTGATCATAACTTTTTTCGATTACATACTCAATCAGACGCCAGCTATGGGTATAGGAAAATTTATAAATTCCTGAATTTGCACATTCTATCTTTGGAATGTCAGTGAATTAAAAATATGACATTTATAAGGACCGTACTTTGGTTAACTGAAAAAATCGGTACGTATTTTGTGACAAATTGTGACACCAATACATCAAAAGTTCGAAACGTACTGACAGTCCAGTCCTGCTGAAGCTGAAATCTTTGAGTCGGGTTAGCCTTGTCATCAGGAACTGGGATTTAATAGGTGGAATAAAATAAAAGGACCGTATTCTGATGATTTGCCTGTTTTCAGTGCTGGCCGTGGCCAAGTCAGTTGCGATCGCATTTCCCTACCGTGTAGATCGTGTAGCATGTTAATCGTTGCATCAGTTAGTTCTCATAGATTGCTGTGACAGGTTTCAGGTTGGATCAACCTAACAACGAACTTTGAATTTTGCGCGGTAAGATATTTTTAATTACATTATTTTTTATGCCGAATAAGTGAATTCCTATAATTATATCTGTTTTTACTTAAGGTTATATTTATAAAACTCTTGAATTGTAGGTTTTTTCAAGAATCTAAATTATTTTATACATTCATTAATTAAATAAGAATACACTTTTGAATTTTTTTTTTATTCTCAATTTTTGAATCTTATAACTTTCGTATATTTATTGTGCTTTTTTGTGATAGAACGTACATATTAAGGTACTCATTCATATTTAATTTGCTATAACAAGAATAATTATAAAAATATTAAACCGAAATTAATTTTTTTCTATTCAAAATTCATAATATAGCTAGAAATGTATAATTATTATTAGGTATCCATTTCAAATTTTATTGTAAATAGAGATATAGTTGTAATACCTTGTTTTCATGAAGCAATAGAGTTTTTTTCATAAGACAGCGTAGTGTAACCTTGAAAAATGATATTAATTAGTAGGCATATGCACAAATTCATTAAACTTCTAAAAGGAAAATATAATTTGTAATTGATAACTGACTAATAATAGATTAATGGTATATTTTTGATTAAATAACTTAAAACTAGTATATACATAAATTGGAAAAAGTTGAATACATAAAAGGCTTTTCCATACCTTACGAACGTACCTATTGTACATCTACAGGAAAAAATTCTTACAAAGTAATTATTTACGTACGTTATACAATAAATTTAAGTTTACATTACATCCGAGTATCCTTCATTATTATTGTTATTGTAACTACAAGACAAAATTCTCCTTGATGCTATTAAATTAGGTAAACTTAATTATCTCTGAGGAAAATCTATTTTAAAATTTATATCTAAGTATAATTCTACCAATATCATAGCAGATCATATTATACCTCCATGCAGCATGTCGCTAACAACACATAATGTCAACATCTCAAAGTGTTCATGTTTTTAAAAATACTGCTTACGAGCAAGCTTTAGAGTCCGTCTAAAATAAGCTCATGAGTGCAATAAAATAAAACAGCATACCTGTCTATTATAGTTTATGCATGTGTTATATACATAGAAGTTATAGAAGTTATAGAACATAAAGGTATGTACCTACCTATATGATAATTCTAGATTCTAAGTTATATTTAAACAGCATTGACATTTGCCAATGCCATCAGTGCGGTTGGCTAAGTAATGAGAACTACAAACCAAAATATTGGTTAGATCATAAAGGTGTCAAAAAAAGATATACATCACTGTTATTATTGTGGCAAACAAGGAAATTCTGTTCAATTACATAAATGATTACTTTTATTAACAAAATCCTCTTTAAATAATTTTTGCGTGTCCTGCTATTATTAACATTCATAATATAAACAAACGATTTAAATTAAACTAAAAAATGCGCACTGAATAAAGAAAGGCATTGTGATATGGGAATTTGCAACTCTCTTAGATTAATAATTATATTATTGTCCTGTTAACATTTCTCCTTTTATTAAGCATCATCATACACACGTTGATTATAATACCAACAGTAATTACCTATTATCGTTTTGAGATTCATCAAGCTTTAAATAGATATGTATAGGTATAAAGTGATATCTTAAAATAAAGATTGCTGCCTCTTGTTTGGAATGTTAATTTTTTTTTCAAAAGCACTGTTTATCTTTATTTCAAACTTTTCAATCTCCATTTAAGAGAACATGCAAACTCTTCAAAATCATCAATATTAATGAAGTTCAGTTCTCAACTTCACCTCTTTATATCTCGATCAATTTATAAGAGCGATTTTTACTATTTATTTTTTTCATGACTCCTTGATGAACCCTCAGCAACGTAGGTATTTTTGAGTTGGAGACAACCTGTACCTATGTGTGGGATTAAATGAGGCAACGTTATGGGGTAGATATGCAAAGACATGAGCCTAATTCTAAATAAATGTTTCCATACTGATAAATTTTTTACTCTAGACAAAAAAAAAAACAGGAAAATATGAAAAAAATTGTAATTCTCACCGATAAAAATTTTTTTTTTGAAACTATACTATTTTATGAGAAATATTAAATATTACTGAATGTTATGTCAACACTGAAGCGAGTATACTTTATTGGTTCATTCTATGACTAAAAGCAAATTCAAAAAATCTAAATTGATTAGTTTTAGTGTATTTTTTTAATACACAGCGTGGTTATTTTTTTTAAATAATATAATAAGCGTTATTATTCCAAATAATCTTGATGAAACTTTACAGGTTTATCTTTATTAGTACCTAAGTCTTATTTCGATGTAATATAGTTAGATTTAAATTATCAAGTCCAGTAGCGTCTCTGATGGTAACCTGTTGAATGAACAAAAAAAAAAAAACTGTGATAAGCAGAATTTTATATTTACCTACATATTTTAGATTGCAAGATTGAAAATAGGTACAAATGTATCGTTGGTTAAATTTTTCTCTTAGCTCGCTTCTTAAAAAAAACATTTAACTGCGTCACAGCATATAAATGCAGGCAGCATAAAATATGCAAGATTAGAATTTTCTGATAGACGTACAATAAAATTATATGTAAGTACCTAATACAATAATAATAATTTTGTATGCTTATCAATCGCTAAATATGAAATAATAAAAAAATGATCGAAAAACTTTGTGGAGGTGGCGAGAGAGAAAAAAACTGTTAGTCCTAAATTGTGTGGGTAGTGAGAAAAATAAGATAAAGATAATGGTAACAATTTTTGATAGGTAGGTAACTTCTCTCTGACACTTCGGAATAGAGGAATCAAGTTAGGAGCCAGATTGTTCTAAGCTAACGTGACACTCTCTTCTCACTTTAAAAGAAAAAGGAACAATTTAAATAAATTTTAAATTTTGTTTACGAAAGTAATAGTCCAAGATCTAAGTGATCTTAGGGTTATTTAACTTTTTTCTTTTCCAAACTGTTAAAATTTCAAACAAGAGTTGTCCCTATGATTCAGAAAGCTTGATTCAACAACTTAACAATCTCTTTATTTACATGAATTCGGATACAGGTACATAATATAAATGAAATATGGTTCTCATAAAATTTATCGGATAGGTACCTAGACCTAAACAATAATACTTCAATTACCTACTTCAATTTACAAAAATATTTATGAGCTTTAGCTGGATAGATCAAACCTCAATTTTTCCATTATTAATTAAAATATTCAAAACATTTCATTAATAAAATTAAATATTAAATCACTTTGTCACTTTCATTAAGTTGTCTCCATTACAAACAAACTCAAATCTTGTAAGCTGGATTCTGGAGGTTGACAATAATTTACTTGAGGTGCTTTAAAATGAACGTTCAGTTCACCCTTTTTGTCAAGAGCTCTTCGAGAGTCAAAAAGGAAACTTTACTTACAGTGGATGTTGCTGGGGTTATTATTCTCTTAGGTACATTCCTGGATTAAGCTGATCAAATGAATGAACCTGTAGTTGAGCAGCAATCTGTTGTTCTATTTTACTTAGTAGAAGAAAAGGTCCGCACGAATATTCGCATTAATTCTATGATAGTCTTTTTAAATTTAAATCGTTCGATGTTGGGGTCTTCACCTTGATAACTGATTCTTCGTCTCTGCGTATTATTTATTTTTATTAGCCTGGGTGGCTGAAGTTTTATCTTTTTTCGTTTTTTCGTTTCATTTCAATTGAGAAAAGGAAATTATTTCCAGGACCATTAAGGTCCTCTAAATCTTCTAGAGGAACTAAGGTTCTTCTAAATTTTAAATCCACCGCTTTGTACCACTATTATTCAATATTCGGCATATTTTATTATCGATGGAAAGCTATGGTTTTCTAACTATTATAGGGATCGTTCGCTTTCTAAAAATATAATCCAGAGCTTTTAGTTCGCGATGCTTCTTCTCTGTCTGGAAAGTTTCCGGTGGATCTTTCATCACCTCTTCTGTGAAGGCATAATTTTTGTACAAAACACAACAGGTAATTATCAAGATAGAAATGCGAGTAGTAAATCCATTGCGGGTCTCTAAAAACGTTGATACCTTTTTGGTATTTTTGAAAAATCTATTTGATTAGTAATATAAATATTACTTAAACGCGATTTTTTTTCTAAATAGGTAGACTGCCAAGGTCATATTAGCTTGTGCTAATGTTTTTGAGACTTATTTAGTTATTCTATAAAATAAAATAAAAATTGACGAAAGTGATAGAGATTATCTGTTAATAAACAAGCCAAAGCTTTTAAACAAAGAAGCCAAACAGCTGGTGCAAATTTGATTCAATATTCTGAGGATGAATCAATGAAATATTGAATGAATTTCATATAAAATGTTCTTTACAAATAATAAGGTCCCTATTATTTTTTTATTCAAAATAGCCAGTTATGAATTAACTCCAGTTATTATTAAAAGAAACCTTAATTCTTGTGGCCAAATAAATAAAAATTGATAATATAAGAAATTCCTCATTGCAGCTACGAAATTTTAGATATGACATCAATGCTGATATTTAATATGACCTTGACAGCCTTAAAAAAATTAACCATATACTTACAGAACGTCTTTATACATTTCATAGTTATTCAAACTATGAGACGTGTTCAATTATTTATTTGTTAAAGCAAAATTGGTGAGGTGTTTAACTTGAAAATATCCTGCTGAATAAAGCTAAAAGTTATCACTTTAGGGGTAGGAAAATTCTAAACTTCGCGCTATCCCAAGATTTAAATGAATTGCTGAATGGTTTTGGGTGCAAAGCAATTATTGGTAAACATACATTTCTGATGTCTTTCTTGTAAGTAATTTAGCGAACGGAACAAATAAAATTTTTCATGAGCAACTAAGAAGTATTGTTTAGTCAGAAAGAAGTCAAAGTTCTGATGTTCATGCAAATTTGTTTCCAATTGACCAAAATTAAGTCTCGTTGTGCTTCTCAGAATAAGTCGGCGTACTGTTAATCATATCGGCTGCAGCCAAATTAATTTGTAAACGATTAACAAAAGTAAATTGTCAGAGAATTGATAGGATAGGAAAGTTCTGGGATAGCAAACCGTTTTTAACGAAGTCCTCTTCTATACGAGTTAATTTCAATAAACATCTGTGCATCTTCCCGGAAATAAAATTGTACTGTATGGTAATAAGTTATTTTTTCATTTCATAACAATGATAGACTTACTGACTTTGCAAAATACTGGATTTTGTTTATCTCAAGGGAAGATTTCATTGGCAAGTCAGTAAGTAAGGTACGATGTATTTTTCCAAAATGTGCTTTTTTCTAAGATGCTTTAAGACTATTCTGCCTTGTGTTTTACTCACATTCTAATATTTACATAAGTATTTGTATCATTTTTGCAACTTTTAGGTATAGTTGACGTATGATAATTATTATAGTTTATCTCAAAAGTTAATTTTTATAATAATTGTATACATATTCATATTTTACTAATTAGGTATTTATTTCAATATTTTGGAACTCTTTTAGATACCTACTTACCTTACCTGTATTTATACCTAATATTAATTAATCATCAAGGTTTGCTATTGCTCTTAAAGATGAAAGAAAGCGAAATTGAAATCTTTGCCACCTCTTAATAGGTAGGTACCCACTTAAATATTTATAAGCTAACAATGAGTTTGTTTTATTAATTAGTTAATGATATAAATAGCCAATTAAATTCATTTTTAATTATGACATAATTCAGTCGCATGTGTTTTGAAAATGTACCTCCGCAGAGTAGGTACCTCTGTTAATCAAATCTCCAAATGAATCCATCAATCAAATTGTCATGAATCACACACAATTATTTATTTATATTTATCGTGCTACGTAATTCAGATCAAAAAAATTCCTTCCTGAAATAAATTTGCACTAATTATTGCTCACTCCATGAAGGTGAGCATAATGTTTACATTCCACATAACTGATCATACAGGATCATCATAAACGATTGTGTGATGCAAACTGGGCTAAGAAAAAGTTTGCTGTTGCAAGAAAAATTACCATTATAAATAATTATTTTAAGTGACTTGCGTGGCCTAGTGGTACTCCGCTGGCTCACGAAGCCATAGATCGCGGGTTCGAAACTCACCTCGGCCCGCTTTACTTTTCAGATTCATTTTCGAATGTCTGTGAAAAGTAAAACAAGCGATCGAAGGTTTTAAAGGCAAATATAATTTAAAAGTGTGTGTGGCTAAAGAGTTCGTGCTCAAAGCCAATTTACCAGAGTGGAGCGACTATGTCTTACCTACACAGTTAAGACCGATGCTCCCTCTTTTAAAAAAAAAAAAAAAAAAAAAAAATAATTATTTTGCTGTCAAGCCTATTTATAATTTAGCTTGGTGTAATAATTTATTTTCTTCATTATTTCATTGCTTTTGTCTTGAGTATAATAGATCAAACCATTTAAAGTTATTAATGAGTAAATACACATTTCCTTTAGAAACGTCACAATTAATCCGAAATGATCAATTAAATAAATGAATGATGTATATCTCAAATTCTGCAAAAAATTGTGAATATTTAAAAAATTCCACAAAGCTTCCCGCAAAATTTTTTAAAGAAATTTTACCCAAGAGGTTAGTAGTTCTAGGTATAGAAGCGAATAAAATAACTGCTGAAAATTAAGAGTTTTCAGAAATTAAGGAACCCGCAGAATTCTTATAAAAATTAGCTCCCGGTTAAATTTGATGTAATTTTTAGGATTGGTAGTATTCGATGAACAAGTCTCTATGGGCATAAGCCCAGAAAAACTCATCTTATGGAGATATTTTCTCCACCTGCACGGCCACCATCCCTTACGGTATCGTTAAGAAACAGACATTATTGTTTCGCTTCCCCTTATTAAAGCTCATCAGTCTACCTTGTTAACCATGAACGCATCAAGAGTTGTCAACAAAGAGCGGTCAACAAAAAACAAATAACTTTTACTCTGGATGGGACTTTGAACCTATGGACAATAATAATTATCCCTTATTAATCCTCATATTATTTATGTGTATGTATTATTATAGGTACCGACCCATGTGGAGTAAAAGTTATAATTTCCCGTCTCGCGGACTTGCAAAAGTAACGTTTCACGTTAAATATAGAGATATAATCCAAAAGCGGTTCCTCTTTGATGCTTTTCATCAGTTTTGCGAAGGTAATAAATTAAAAGAATATTATGTCGTTAAAATAACTACTACTATTGTTTTGACTGGACATCATTAATAAAGTCGTAATATCCACAGTAGGTCATGTCATTTAAATTGGTGGACGCATTGCCGCCTCTCAATATCAAGGACGAGTTGCCGAGTTTTCTCATTATACTCTAGCTAGACTCATCGATTCCATCATTTTCTCACCTACGTTACGTTTAAATAGAAGTAAAATATTTTAATTCATTACTTATGCATATTAATCGTGCACTTATAAAAAATCCATGGACATTTCGGTAGCATTTTTAATGACCAGTAAACGAAGTGATGGTACGAGCGCCATGATAGTAAAACAAAGCAAACAAGTAATAATCAAGTGTATGAAATTTCAAGTACCAACAACAACGAATGAACGAGTACGTGTGTACATTACGAGACCATTGAATTGTTTATTTAAGTGTTTTTTTATTTGCATACGTTAATTTATTATACCACTTGAAACGAATGAAATTATGTCAGTCAACCAGAAAATTAACTTTTCAACTCCTCCGGATTAATTCATAAGTTGGCGCTCAGTTTAGGATGATCATTCTTCAAGCCTAGTGATCAATAATTAGGCTTTTAATGGATAACTTAAAAGAACTTCTAGCAGCGGGTATTATAAAGGCTCATTAAGTTAACGGGCAGATTTCTGTGGCCATTTCTGAAGAAGGTATCAAGTCAAAGTGGAATTTTTTTGAATTTATCTATTCTTGAGATGAAAGTAATTACAAAAATGTTAATAAAAGTAATTTGACGTCGATATTAGCTTCAAAAACGAGCACAGAAATCTGCCCGTTAGCCTAATGAGCCTTTTATAATATTGGCTGTAAGTCTTGGATTGGCTTATTTCTTCGTGAGATTATTGTTTCTGAAGTTAGTAAATAGCTTAGTGAAGTTAGCATCCCCAAGTGGAAATTCTTATAAAATTTAAACGGTATTCGTCTGTCCACGATTTGTCCACGTTTGACAAACCAAAATTTTTGTTTGCCCAACCTTCAAAAAACTTACATCATCAGCACACGCATGAACAGATTTCTTCAATTTTCAAACGGCATTTGTTTGTCGAACATTTTCCACGTTTGTCCACCTGAATCTTTCATTGGTACCCCCCCCCCCCCCCTCAAAAAAAACTTATGACCAAATTTAAAAAAATTGACAGCATAGCCTGCATCAAATGCGAAGTTTTATAAAATTCAAACGACAATTGTTTGTCCACGATTTTTCCGCGTTTTTTCAACCAAAATTTTCGTTTATCATCCCTCCAAAAAAGATAGCGGTCAATTAAACGATTTGTTTGTGCACAAACGATGGCCGTTTGGATTTTATAAAAATTTCCAGTGATAAGGTATTCCAACTTCAATAAGCTTTAGATACTCGCTTTAGTATATCATCCTTTGGACCAACCGAAATTTCATTTTAATGAGTACAGAACTGAAATGAACATAACTCGTTCCAGATGTAATGCTAAGAAGGGAAAAGAGGAAGAAAAAGTTAATTTTACTTGTCAAAAACTGATACTCTTTATTGACATGCGTTTCCCACAAATTATATACCAGTTAAGATTGCCATCATGCATTGTTGATCACTCTATATTTCATTTTGCCGAGTATCGCTAAAATATTTAATGAAATCAAGACTAACATGCTGAAAGCCACAAACACAACACAACACAACAAAAAGTTGTCCCAGATTTATATGAACATGCAAGTAGTGTTAGAAGAGTTGCGTTACAAGAGATATGGTTTATGTGGTCCCAAACACTGAGGCCAGCGGGCTTATTGTATTTCTCACATTTAGATTTTCCTTGGTTAGAAGAGCTCCGTTCCTTTGACAAAGTTCAGCGTTACAAGAGTTGTCCCAGTTGTATTTGTAAAGAGCTGTAAGTCATGAATTCAGGATAGTTTCCTAATATAAAAATAAAGAACAAATTACTCTGACAGAAATATTTCTAATTACCAGGATCTTGTGTTCTACTGCCATTTTTATAAAAAAATACCTAATAAAAAGAGGCAATAAAAAAAATTGTCTCAAGAAATGACAACACTTTTTTTAGGATGTAATTCCGGCGGGCGTTAAATAAATAGAGCTACTTTTTCTAACCCAAAATTGAATAGAGAAATAAATATAACTGGCCTCGCAAGAAATATCTGCGCGGGCTTTCCCATCTATGTAACAATGTTGCCAGATTATTTTTGAATTAATGCTTTATTCTTTTATCTTATTCGGAACTGAAGAGTTCAGAATTCAAATAAATTATATGCCATTTACCGTATTCATGAGATTGTTGAATAGTATTGACGAATTATGATTTATTATAAATTATGCAGTAACAAAATCATGGCCTTTCGTGTTTTCCATATTTCTACTGAAAGCTCACCATGTTTTTGAAAATTTCACTTCGAACAAATAAAACAAAGATAAAAGTGTTTCCTAATTTTCTCAAAGACAATTTAGCCAATTTAAAATCTAATTAAAAAAAAAATTATAAAAGAAAAATTTTTAATATCACAAAATTTCGAAATGAAAAAAGGGGTAATCTGTACATCGTTTCAAAGGAGTTTCTCTACATAATGTTGCTTAGAAAAGATAACATAGGGAATACGTGTAGGGAATATTTTAATAATACTTTGACAATAAATGACACCCTTTCAAAAAGACAGTTTCCTGGGACACTATACAGTTTCCTAGGCAACTATAGAGCTTTTAAACCAGAGTGACTTGGATCCTTATTAATATTCACAGTGGTGTTGTCCCTATGTTAAAATCACTATTATAATATTCATTACTTTTTATGGTTTATTTAAGTATAGCAGCGACGTTTACTTTATTACTTTCCTATTGATTGTTCATGTTTCTGTTGTTTAGTGTAAAATAAAAAGGAATGCACTAAGGATTTGATGTACTTCCTAGAATTTACAAAATAATACATCAAGTAGGTATTAATTATTATATACATATTATTTTATTTTATTTCTTTTTATTTAATGTAAAATTCCTGAATCTCTTTCAAATTTGGCAACGTAGTCATATAAGTTCTTGCCCAACTGATCGGTAGAGTTAAACCTCCCCATGAATTCGGAGGGTCACTCAGGTAATATGGCCTAACTCGGAAACGCCTATATCGAGAACCTCGGTTCATTCTAGAAACACAGCTACAGGTAGTGTCAATTATTGTCTAGAACAGCTGACGAATGTTCCATTCGACTATTATAATAGACGACTGCATTCCAAAATCAGACCAGAATTTATAGGAATTAAGAAAGAGAACTAGAATATTTTTATCGGTTGGATTAAAAGCTTGATAGTCGATCCAGGTTAAGTCATTTAAAAAACAGATGACATTTTATTTAATTTTAGTACTAAAATTTTAATTTAATTAATCATCAAAATGTGAAAAAATCATCAATCTCATAAGGATAGTCAACATATTTGAAATTCTGAATAAATATAACGAATTACTTGTGCCCTGGAAGGAAGTAGGTATAGGTATTTAGTAGTTTTCAATGAATAATTCTGAAATTCTTAATTCTTAACGATGTATAATAATTATTGTTATTATTGTTATATAACTCTATTTACGACTTAATGACTTTATTACAAAATTAAATAAATAAGTAGTCGAGTATCCACAAATTTTGCTGCTAGCAGTGGCCCATGACATAATATGATGGAACAATGGAAGTTAATATATTTAATTCAGATTTTGTTTACCAAGCTTTCAGTAATTTCGGTTCCATGAATGAAATAAGTAAACTTGAAACCGTTTCGCGTCGATTTTTATAACACATTATATAAGTATCAATTATTATTATCTGTTTATTTTATGTTAATGGTAATCTTCAGCTGTTGTTACATTGACCTAAATCATTGTAACAATACTTATTACTGAGAGACATAAATCTGTCATCTTCTCTTAGGAATTCTTAATACATGTCTTATAATACCGATGACATCATTTAAACAAAATCAAACCATGTAGTTTTGACATTAATATTCCACCTGAGGCTGGAAATCCTTCCAAACATGATTAATTTAATCACATAAAACATGGCAATAATATCAAATTACTGTTTACCATCCACCTTCTTAGTGAAGGGCAATGATTGGTGGCTTATAGAGATAGACTGTGTGTGTGTGTTAAATCTCTCCAATTAATATTCTCTATGTAGACCTGTTGTTTGTTACCTACCTATTTATTGAGTAAAAGAAATCAGTGCAATGTGAAGGTTCACTCGATGCTCCTATTGGAGTAACGGTATCTGGCGAAGGTGCATGAATATGACAATAGATTCTAGTTCAATGCAGGCATTCATGGGGTTCAATCAGTGACCCAAGCAGGTGTCCTGCGAATAGAAGCATACAGCTCTGTCCTTTGTGCAGACTGCTCATTGATGCAGCTTACCAGAAAACCGTTCTTGTTAACAGTGGCAGCTCGTCGGATGATATAAATGAGAGCAGCTTCGAGCAAATTTTTCTGCAGCTCAACTCAAAATATTCTTTAATACAATCTGCTCTACTTTGTTCGTCCCTGCTTCAGTTCACAAGACACTGTTATTTACCACAAAAATAACCCAAAACGACCCAAAACAGCCCAAAACAAAAATACATAAAGTACATACATGAAATAAATGGATGACAAAATGAATTCCAATTTTATAGGTATGGGAGGAACATAACTTTGTTATACTTCTAGAACATAATTCATGATTCATTAGGCCACGATCTATATTTTGATTCGTCGGTAGGTTCTTCCCTAACGAACTGCCTTTCGATGAAATTTTATAATCTAATTAAATAGTTGGCTTAAAAAATTAAAATTAAAATGGCTTACTATAATGGCGGTTACTCCAAATTGTAGGAGTCACCCCTGTTACTGAACCAGATCGTCTCGGTTGAAATACACGTGGACACTGCATTAACGTTACTAGATGGACCAAAAAATCGACAGGCTAGCCAAAGTTGCCAGATTTACCTAAATAAGCATTTCAAAATTCTCAAAAAACTATTTTCTCCACTTTGTGGAAGTTTTTGATTTCGTAAACTCCAAGGCGTTAAGTCTAATAAAAAAAATTTTTTTTGAATTTTTTTCCATTTTGAGGTTCATGATTTTGGCTTCTTAACTTATTGAAATGGTCACTATCACAAGTGGTTCTAGACGGTGCACAAGAACGACTCAGTACAGCAAGATTGTTTTTCTGCCAGTAACAGCGTCACTAAGATTCAGGGTTTGAAGTTTCGCAAGAACGACTCGTATATTGCCAGAGTTTTAGTTCTTCACGAAATTGTCTGATGATTTGAAAATTAATGGTAATTTTGCTTTTTATATCCTTTATTCTCAATTGTTTTTTAATGTACAGGGTGAAAATTAAAAAAAACTTCATTTGGCGATATTTTAAGAAATAAAGAGATGATAAAAAATTCGAATGCCTCATTTTGGTAATAAATAAAATAAATAAATATCTTATGGCTGTGGTAAAGCCCAAGTGTCAGAAGTTTTCAAGTAGCCTCAAGGGCCTCTGACGTAACTTAACGACTGCTGTGAAGCAGCCGGGACCCCCTTTTTAACGTACCTCCCGGAGCACGATCGGTCACGGAACTTTTTTATTTACCACTATCATATTTTTACATATATTTTGGTAATGTGGAGGGTGGATGGGGGGTAAAATGACACAATAAGTAACTCACCCCCATGCTGCACTCATCCCAATTACAAAATTTTAAATGAAAGGATGAGGATCTACTGCTCTGTACAGTAGGTACCTACATCATTTCAAAGAGGAAAGAATGAATTTCTCCAAAGTTTCACAAATAATGAAAATACTTAAATAAAAAATAAAAGTAGCGGCATACCTACAAATTTTCAATTGTTGCAAATTTTGAGAAATTACGTATAGGTATATAACGTAAAACTTTACAGAACTATTCTGTTCAAACTTATGATGTTGGCAAGAAATTGCCATTAAGTTGTGCCTCCCCTTTTTTTTTAATGAAATTTTTTTCGTAATTTAGCTGAAAGATGCTATCAACGATATATAAAAGTTGGTGGGTGAGGCTCCAAAGGTTCAAGAGACCCCTTTTTATATAACATAATAATGTATCATGTAATATGAGCTTTTCAACCTTTTATTCCTCAGTCGTATTCACCAACTAATTTAATCAGCATGGTGACGTAATGAATCGTTTTCATCTCCTGCTAACGCACATAAAATGTATATTTTCTTCCCATATAAATAAATTTATTTCCCCAGACATAAAAGACCCGTAAAGCTTTGTGAATATCAGTCTCATCAGTCAATCGATCATGTAGAAAGAGACCAAGTATAAACTGATTTTACTGTGCACAAGATCTTCATGCTATTTACCGAGCAATTTTTTAATGAAGATTAATTTACAAATAAAACGAGTTTGGTCATTTGACGTCGAGATATACAATGTATAAAATAAATTCAAATGACCTGTAAAATTATGCATAAAATTTCAGTTCATGGATGCTATTTTCAATTTAAACTCGATATGTCTGTTGCAATGCAATTGATCAATATTGATGCAAACAGACAAACAGAAATTAAGTAAGTGCTATTCCAATGATTTATTTTATATTTAAGAGGGTGTTAATGAGGGTATTTAAATTTCACCTGTGCATAACTTACTGCCTTGCCTTCATACAATTGCTCAGCTTTCTGTTTACGTTAAATCGGAGAGGAATAATAAGCTCCTGCGATTTCATTTTTTTTTGTTACAAAACAATTCCGCCAAGATCTGTAGAAAAGTTCAGGCAAGGGTTACTCATTGTATTCTACAAGCAAATTTTTATACATTCGAATAATAATAACATTAGCTTTCTATGTTATTATTCAGAATATCGCCAGATTTCTTATACACATAGTGTGTTTCACTTTAAATGGAAACACCGCAATAACTTTTTTATTTTTTGATGAATTTTAAAAACCGTTTTTTCATGTAAAGCTCCCCAAGCTTTCTTAAATGGGTAAACAACATTTTAGCCGTAAACAAATAACTAGCAATTGTGATCAAAAATTAGCCCTGAAAAATTAAAGAAAAGTAACCGATTAGAGACTGAAATGTAATAGTTTTAAATTCTATGGAATTCAAATATGAGTTACAATCTTTGCAGCCTTGTTATCAAGACAATGTTTATTGTATCCCGTTCAATTTAACACACCTTGAGAATTTTTCAAATAAGTCTCCAAGTCTCAATGATTCAAGGATATAAATAAAACACCTAGGAGTGTAGGTACACGTTGTGTATACAATCGGATGAACTGTTTATAATCATAATTGTTAATCGCTTGGTAATCATCTGAATGGTTTCATTTACACCGTCGGCCGGCTCGTGATGACATAATCTACTTACGTCAGGTTGATATAATGGTGAGCAGGGAAATGGATTTTATCATTCTTTTGTATGTTTGTACGTTCGTATATGTATTTTTAAAACTTCCCTATTATCACCAATCAAGGATTAGGTTCATTAGGATCTGCAACTTTGCAACTATGTGCTAATTGTTACAAATTAATAATGTTCGATAGGATATTAAATTTACACTACGCTAAGAAAGATTTTATAATAGTTATAACTGATTCTTCGTCTCTTAAGTGGGAAGACAAAAATCATGTGGTAGCTTAAGTTCAAACTTTTCTCAGGACAGTAATTATTGAAGAAATGCAAAGGGAAAATTTTGCTCTTCCCACTTAAGGCTCGTATTATCAGTTGATTGCTAAACTTGACGAATACGTTTAAAAAAGTTAACAATATTGTAAAATATGGTTTTGATATAAAAGTACCACTGCTATACAGTCATCATGATACAATTATCAATATAGGTATACTATATAAAAGTTTTCCAGAAAATTTATACTTTGAAACTGAAAGGAATAGTTCTTTCTCATCAGCAACAAGGACGAATGAGGCGAGACAATTATTTATTTTTAAATAATTTTTGTATTTTTTTAAATTTATTATAAGACGACATTATATTATTATATGAGATATTTAAGAGATGCCGTTCAAATTAGAAGTAGAATCACCCCGATATTTATGAAGATAAAATATGGGTCAAATTTTAAAGAAAAAAAGCTCGATTCGTTTAGCATCTCTCATTGCTTGAGTTGACCATGACATCTTAGATGTAATGATGATACCCAATTAAACTGACTTATTACAACATTCAGTGGGTGTTTGTCTAAAAATAAACACATCTAGAGTTTCCCGACATATCGACATGAAGATCACCAATATTTTCCTTACAAGATGTACTTATCAAAATAAACTTGGGTATCAATGACTGGATTTTCACAGATCTTCGTCTTATCCGCGTGTAAGACTGGATAAGCAGGTATGGATTAAAAATAGGGTCGCTCTAAGGTCCGAGCCTTGTGGTACACATCTTGCGACAGGATGTTAAAGTTAAACCTGAATGAGACAACTTTACGTTAGAAAGGACTTGGTCCAAATTAGAATAAGATAATCCGGATTACAAAGTTTGATAAATTGATACACTTGTATTTATTCCCGTTGCCCAGAATAACTCCAGCTTCCTATTCGATTAAAATAATAACTATTACAACAACAAGATAATAATAATAATACATAACACAAAGAAATGTTTTAAATTCGTAAATTATGAATCTTAATTATCATAATTTTTATTAAAACTATGATGGCATTATGGGTGTTAACCGTTTAACTATGGATTTTAACATGCTATTTAAATGACTGATAGGGCTTTCGAGAAAAGCCAAGTTCAAAAACTTGACTAAATTCGGATAGAAATGCACGCGAGAGTAATCAGTAACCTTCAAGAGACCAGATATGAATAACACCTAAAGAAGAAGAAGAGTGTAATAATTGTAACTGAAAGTGATAGCCTAGTAGAATTTTATATCAAATTTGCGTCAATTAGACATAAAAACTATGTCAAGAATTTTATTTTCTTAACCTAAATTACTTCAAATTTACTTCTAATTTAAGTACCGAAGACCCAATAACAGTTAATAGAGTACCTATACCAAATATTAGAGTAAATTTGTGGACACAGTTTAAAGTTTTATTAGGAAACTTATCTCACCCGGTATATTTGGCAATTCAAAAAGAAGAATTTTACAGATTCGAAATGTAAGTTTTATGTCATTATTTCACAGTATTATAAAATTTTCGTCTTTGGACGATTGGCGTTGTTATATTTTGTTGTAATAGCAAAAACTAATATCTACTTATTAATTTGAAAAATAACAATGGAGTCATTACAAATTATATAAAATATGTCGGATTTTGCTTGGTGTAACTTCAAAGACAAATAATTGACCTAATTTGGTAAATTTTCCCAGTTGTGGCGTTCAAAGTATTTTTACTTTGGTCAAATGTAAAACCCAATTTTCACCCTCTCGGTAAATTTAACTTTCAAGGTAAATAATAGGGAAATTAATTCCCAATCTTGATAAGGGTGTCTGTTATTTGTAAATCTCGAATTTCTTAGATCTCACTGCAGAAGTTGGTTCAGAATAATCTAAAAAATCAGGCTTGATTTTTTTCAGATTCTTTTAATGGTAATTTATCGTGTCGGTAAGACGCTAGATTTCGAAACGTGATTTAAATGGTGTTTTTGAACTTTTAACGATTCTTAAAGTATTTTAAAACTGATTTTCAAGTGTCTTAGACTTAAAAAATTGAAAAATAGCATATTTCTGATTTAAGGATCTCTGGATTCAAATTCATTGTCAGAATTAAATTTTTGACATTTTTTAATTTACTTGTTTTTTATCGTATTTTTCGATGAATAATGACAGCTTTTTGACAGTTTCAGCTGTCTAAAATTAAATTATTACAATAGATTCAAAATTAAAAGTTCAAAAACTCCATTTATATCACGCGGTAAAAATTCCGCGCCTTTTACCGGCACGATAAATAACAATGGAAAAATCTCAACAATTTAGGATTTATTTTTTTCGATATTCTGAATTAAATTTCTGGGGTTAAACTTAAGAAAGTCGAACTTTATGAAAATAAAGGACTGATTTACTAATCCTGATTTACTTAAGTATTATGAAATGTATGGTTAATATAACTTTGAGGTTGGAAATAAGTAACCAATATGGTCTAGTCAAATGTAAAATCCAATTTTCATAACAAACTTACTTTTCAAAATAAATACAGGGTTAGAGCTATTTTAAAAGAAATCATTGAAGATAAGAGGTCGGTTAAATTGGGTCAAAGTTGCTAAATTTTCTGCTTAATAAAAATTCAGGAATGAAAAAAAAATCATTATAAAATAAATAAATAAATATCGTATGGCTGTGGTAAAGCCCAAGTATCAGAAGTTTTCAAGTAGCCCAAGGGTCTCTGACGTAACCTAACGACTGCTGTGAAGCAGCCGGGACCCCCTTTTTAACGTACCTCCCGGAGCACGATCGGTCACGGAACTTTTTTTATTTACCACTATAATTGGTCACCCATCTAAGTACTGACCAAGCAAAGCCATGCTGCACTTTAGAGATCGTTTGACCGAAACTCTAACAGTTTGGCTATTGTGACCGTTATAGGATACTATCAGTCGTTGTTGAAATATTCTAAAAAATCTGAAAAATCAAAATTTCTTATTTTGGCGATATCTTTTTTTATTATTGAAAATTAATTGATGATTTTTCGTACGAAAGTCGTCAAAAGCTATTCATTCGACATTACAAAAATTTTCAAAGCAGCCGACTAGATCCTAGAGTTTTCATAGTCAACTTTATTGTTTTTCTTGTGGCCGCCATTATCTATGCTTTTTTATGTCGTTCGGTATAAAAAAAATAATGGAAACCAAAAATTGAGAGAAAAATTAATAAATTAATTAAAAAAAAATATTATAAATAAAAAAATTCAAAATTTTTCTTTTTTTTTCGAAAAGAAAGATAATTATTTTTTTTATTTTTCATACCGAATATCAAATAAAAATTGAAAAACCATAGGGCAAGTAATGACTTCATATTGACGTAATTGGGTGAAAATTTTTTTGTAGGTATAGGTAGAAAAAAGAAGTAAGCATACAATTTGTGAAAGTCTTTTTTGGATGTTATAAAATTTTGGTTTCCAATGTTTTTTTACCTAACGACATAAAAAACAAAATAGCAGCCATAATAAAAACAAAAGTTGACCTCGTATCTTCAATGGCTTAGGATATCCCTGTTTTCCCACATAAAATAGTTCTAACGACCCTGTATATGGAAATTAATACCCAATGCTGATATACTTATTATGGGCTGTAGGGTTAATATAACTTTGAAGTTCCAAATAGGTAAACAATATGGTCTAGTCAAATAAAAAACCCAATTTTTACCCTCTTGGTAAACTTACGTTTGAAGGAAAATACACGAATGTTATTCCGAATCTTTGATTTACTTATTATGAACTGTATGGTTAATATAACTTTGAAGTTAGAAGTTGGTAAATAATATGGTCAAATAACCTTAATACTTAATTTTACCTTTATGATAAATTTTACTTCGATAGGACAAATTAACCTGCTTTTATTTTCTACAACATTTACTTATTAATGAGATGTCTTCAAAGGCTAAAATTGACTGCAACATTAGGTACGTCATAAAATCATTGAAAGTCGAAAGTTAAGTAAAATATAAGTATGTTTGACTAAAAGAGAACTTCTTAACACTTTAATAATTATTATAGAAACGACCAATTTTGGTCCTTGAGTAACTTCAGAATTCTTGGACATTCATTCTCATAGCAGCATTTCTATTCTTCTAAAGAGTCTGTCAATTGTAGCTAAATATAATAATTATATCAACTACTAATTATACATTATAATATACCTATATCAACGATAAATGTAGAAGCAAGAATGTTGCCGGAGAGTCATTATGTCTCGATGAAGGCGATGCACGCTGGTTAATATGATGAATTTGCAGTATTAAGTCACTGAACTTGGAGTGATGGATACGATTCGATGATATTTGTGTGAAATACGGAGAATTAGCTTTTGAAGTGCAGAAATAATAGTGTTTTTTTTAGCAAAATCAGCATAATTAGCGTCTAGTCAAATTTCCAGGTCAGCTATAATAAGATTGCTAAGATACTTGATCCATTGTCGTCGAAGACTCACGTTGTATGTGGACGAAATTGATTTTAAAATTAATAACTTGGAATACTAAAATTTTAATCGATTCAACCCAGGTTTTATTTTGTGCAAGGTCTTTTGGGGGAAACAACTCCCGAAATTTTTATAGGTACCAGTGGTCCCATCTTCGAGTTTGCCGAAAACCATCGTCTGATAAGCAGTCACCACTTTTTTTTTGGGGGGGGGGACCAGATGCAAAATACTGCGTTGGTATAGTTTGGTTCAAATAAAACTGGGTAAACTTTTTTGTTGTGTTGTGTTTATGGCTTCGAGCATGTTATAGTGAAACTTGATTTAATTAAATCTTTTGGCGGTACCCAACAAAAAGAAATTTATAATAATTGATGTAATAAGAGGTAAGAGTAATAATTAATCATTAAGAATCAACTTTAGAAATGGGGAATGTAATTTTTATTTTTTGAAGTTTTCTTTGCTGACAGCATGGACACTAGATGGAAACCATGCAAATATTGTTCAATTTAAAAGCCATATTTAAAATTATAAAATTTAGAAAATTAAAACTGACTCAGATTTATTTGAATAGAAGAGTCACCTCTTTGACTTGATAATTTTTCTAACTCAAATAATGTAATAGGCAATTTTTCTTCAAATCCCCTGAATCCCGTGAAAGAACTCAAGGTCATACATACGAGAAGAAATGATTCAGGTATAGATACTAAAAATATTTAAAATGAAGTACGTCATGCTCATGCAACATCCTGTATCTTAAATTTATTATTATTTAGTTACTTTGACATTGGAGAGCATTATGGGAGAAGCAATAATTATAATAAGTTGGCAAAGCTCTATTTAATCCTGACCTGCCTCACATTGTAATCTTTTGGTGTGTTATTTACAAGCTAACGATGTATATGGATAACAAAACTTAACACCATAAAGATATTCACAATTATAATGGTATTTATCACAGTTACTTAGGAGAGTAAATAGCAATTTAAATCATCACATATTCCCAATTATGTAGTTTATTAAGAAAAATAAAAACCTCGTAAGTGTTTATAAATGGCGAAAGATTAACATCAAGAGAATTTTCTGCTGAAATTCCTTGACAAGTCATAAATAAAGAATTTTAGTCTGCCAGATTATGAATAATGCATGAAAATGTAAACAAATTTACAAACATGTGACTGCAAATAAGAATAAAAGAAGCAGCTTTATTGAATTTTAGTGATGTTGCCAAGATAATATGCCAGAATATTGCAGGATATCAGAATAATTATTATTCTCTTTATTGTGGAGGTAAGATAAAATATGATTCAATTTTAATTATCGTATTTTGTGTACACTTTTTTTTTTAATAAAGAGGGAGCATTGGTCATAACTGGGTAGATACGACATATTCGCTCCACTCTGGTAATTTTGATTCGAAATCAAGCTCAAATAGTCATAGAGACATTTTTATATTTTAAATAATTTCATAAATGAATACAAACAATCATGCCGAGCTCGGATTCGAACCCAGACGGTGACAGCGTCCAGGCTTGAAACAGTCAGCGACCTAAACCGTAGCTCTATTTTTGTATACACCTTAGCTTAGACCATTACAGCTTAACGGAGTAGCTGTAATATAAAAATTCAGAACTACTGGAAAGTCTTTAATATAAGCAACAACTTAACTTAGAGTAAGGACTAAAAATATTTTTTTCTGTGATTACTATCATTTTTTTCTCTTCCTTCTTCCACTTAGGAACAACGGAGACAAAATGAAAATATCACATACTTAGTATAATCAATTTAATTTCGTTTCTTAGAAGTTTGATTAAATTTTACTGGTATGTAAGGGGTGCCACTAGAACACTCCAGCCAAGTTTTTCCATCGGATTCCGTAAGCAGTGGCCGCCATTTTGAATTAAAAAATATTATTACAAAAATTGCTTAGGAGCATAAATCTAGCAACTTTTATCTGTAATTTTTTAAATTGTTTTATTCATTATTTTTGGGGTGGAAACGGTTTTTTTCACAAATAATTAACTAATCCAAAAGAGGTTTCACCAAATATATGATTTTGGTGTTTTCGGTGTCGCTAATTAAGTATCTGAAATCCGATTTCCAAAAAAAAACAAAATGATGGATTCGATATGACGGACGTTTGATTTAAAGTCAACATTATTTTATGTAACTAATTACTAAGAGGTTTTAGGGGTAGCTGATTAAAGAACCGTTATCAGATTTTCAAAAAACCAAACGGCGGAAAGCCCCAGCGACCCCGAAAACCTTTAAAATCATATAATAAGTATTTAGTTTTTTTTTTATTATTTTTTTTATTGAAAATGCACATGCACTGCAGGGAAATCCCTATGACGCTCTGGGAGCGGTGCATGAGCGGAGATATCGATTCATGTTGGCCTTGAATCTCTGTAAGTTGTATACTTCGGGAAACACGCCCTTTGGAATGCTATACCAAAGTGATGCGGTTCTGTACATAAAAGAAGTCTGAAATAGGGTGGTACGAGGTGTAACGAGCTGAACCTGATACGGATGAGCGTCTGCGGCTCGACGTGTATATCTGCCCGGTCTTGTTCCCGGCTAGTTATGTGCAAAAAGAAAAACTTAATCTTTAAGTTCACACAGTCCAAATAAGGGTCTTGTGAAATGTGAACTAACTCATCTGCATGGAAAACATACAATTTTTCCCACTTGCCCCACTTGTAGCATAAACAGCTAATAATGTTGTGTTCCTTTCTTGAAGCTAAATAAAGAAGTATAATCCAGGTATTTTTAGCTAGGTGTTTTTCCAGAACGACTATTTTTGAGAAAATCACATTTCAGAGACAAAATTCAACACCCCAGTTGTAAATAAACGCGACCACTGACCTACATTAACGTTATTTTAAGAGCCAAATTGCTCATCTGCATTGGTGTTTAAATCAGGGTTGAGACTTGTAAAAAAAGCGCCTACGATATTTTATTTATGCGAAACAGATGACTGCATGGATGATAATTTATTGGCTGAATAATTTAATAATGGGTCCTCTTGAACATTTTTAGATTGCTCTCAATACTGATGCATGTGGTGCTTATGATGGTGCAATTCGTAATGTCTGGAAGAATTTTCACATTTACAACGTAATTCGAGGGCATCAATACCTTCCAAGCAATATCCAAATCGTCTGAATTTTCTAATATCAGAAAATAATTTTAGAATTATTTTTCAATGAAGTAAAATAGACAATAATTTATAAAGTTTTAGTTTGAAATTTATTCCGTAGGGTGATTTGTTTATTGGACGACGCTTTAATAAATTAGAATTATTTTACACAATGAGTGATGTTACTTAGCTGCAAACTAAATAGAAGAAATAGGTGCAGCTATTATTTTTCTTTATTTTTAATGAACCCCCAAGGATTTTGCTTCTATCTGATCGATGATTTATGTTTTATTAATTTTATTATAAACAATAGTAACGAGAGATTGTTAGGGATAGCCTCAAAACATGGTGACTTCACGCAGTATAATTATTTGAAATTATTATAAAATGAACTTGAATGCAAAAGGACAAAAAATTTAATCGTATACATAATTTTAGATAAATATTATTAAAATTATTAATCTTGGGGCGATGACTGACATAATCATTTATTTTAATAATGCATATTAACACTTTACACCTACACCTTGATGTCTGGCTGTTGTTCCAACAACGTAATAATAATTAACCTCATATAAACTATAATACATTATAAATTTTTCTTGATCAACACGAGCCAAGGTCTTATTTGTTTTGTCAGATGACACGTGCTTTAGGAATTTGGTAGCACGCCAAGATATGGTTTTATTATACTATATATAGGGAATTTATGTTTGTATATTTTGTAAATATTTTGAATTTTTTGTGGCAACGGTAATTCATAAAATGTGTGTTTTTCAATTTTTAAATTATAGTTATCTAGGTCAGTAATATCACTTTGGTGAAGGTCTGGAATTTTTATGTTCATGATCATAACACATTTGCATTTAATTTACAAAAAAATATCAATGAATTTTTTCTTAAAAAATGTGTTGTCAAACTATATTTTTTCTCTAAAAAAAGGTTTCTACTCATTTTGAAAAATATTTCAAACCCACAAAGGTTCAGTGAATTTTTATTTTTATTTGGAGTTGACAATTTATTCTTGTGAAATATTCATTAGTGTACACACTAAACAACACTTCACGAGAATGAAAGTACCTTCTTAATTTGGGCCCTATTAATTACTTCATGCTGGTTTTAAGTTCTTTTGCCCTAAAAGATTTAATTATAAGTACGTTTCTTGGAACCTTGGATGTTTGATAGATGATTTTTTATTCCTTTTGGATCATACTCATTATTGGTGTAAACAGGTGGGAAATTTTGATACTAACAATCGTTTAGGAGATCCCAAAAGTAAGTACAACAGGGTCAGTGAAATTAGGGAAATTGCATAATTTTATACCGAAAACTGATGATGTAAAATATATTCTGAAAATACTGAAAATACTGAAAACACGAGATTTAATTGAGGCTTAATTAAGGCTTAATTGAGCCATTTCTTTTTTATTATTGAAAATAATTTAGGTACTTAATATTTTTTTATGTTTACATAACTCCCGAAGAGCTATCCATGTGACAAATTAATACCAAGGCGATTTTCATGAAAATCAAGAAATTAGATGATCACATGAAAAAATCAAAATTTTATTCTGCTCTTTTCGAATAATAAATATTTTTGCTTTTTTTGCCCATTTTTCATATTGCTCGATTTAGAGAAAAGAAGAACAGCATTTAAATATTGAGATATTTTTTTGGAATTCCTTAATCTTTATTCAACCAAATGACCCGTAAAACCAATTCGGTGGCCCAATGGAAAGATCCATAAAGTTACCGCTACGTGAACCTTAATATATGGGATCTAGTCAGCTTATAATCTTTTTGAATTGTCAAATAAATAGCTCATGATGACTTATGCTTAACAAGAAAACAACCGCATTTTCTAACTTCATTCTAAGGTCAAAAACAATGTCAAAAAAAAAAACAATGATTTTCATGATATGGACAAGTATGAACATTGATACGAAACGAAGAACACAAAATAAAAAATACAAGATTTTTTTGCCTTTTTTTATCCACTAAAATTGCGCATTTTTCATAATAGATTTTTTTAAGTTTGCTATCAGTGGCTTCGTTTTTTCACGATAAACTATAAAAAAGTTTGGGAATCTTCTAAAAATTCGGTTTTTAATTTGAATTCTGTATAATGCTCAACAGCAAAATATTTAGACTGAGTGGAAAAAACGGCAAGAACAAAAAAAAACACTACTGAATTTCTGACCAAATTTTTTTTTTCAAAACCCATTTTGTTTTTTCAAATGTGGTTAGTGCGAGTCTAGAGTTGAGCGATTAACAGCTGAGTGTCAATATTACGTCAAACGAAGCCACCTTTCAAACAAAAATCGACGCGTTTGGCAGGAATTTCTAATTGTTGCTTTACTTTCGGAGATATCCGCCGAGTCCTTAAAAACACCCTGTATATATAGGTATGTACATTTAATCGAAAAAACAAATGCATCGCTAAACTGATGATAAAATTTTCTTTCAAAAAAGGTATCAAGGTGAGTCATCCTGAGTGAGTTCCTATTTAGTTAGGAGTGATTGATGGGAGCGAGGAGATGCATTGTACAGTCATAAGATGTAGGTACTTACCTTTCTAAACCGAAATCGACGTATCTTAGGAATTGTCGTTAGTTGACTTTTTTCGGAGATATTATTTGGGCTCTGGTATCTGATGTAAATAAAAACTGTGTTTGAGAAGTTTTACAAAAGATATTTAAGACTAATAGGTAGGTACTTACCAAAAATAGAAATATACAGGGTGGTCCAACTTAAAACGTCAGGACTTTACCAAACGATAGATAACGTTAAAATAATGCCAGTTTTTCTAATACACTTATAGTCGGGAAAGCTTCCTTTTCAAGATACAGGGTGTTGAAGTTTTGGGAAAAATAATAATGTTTTGTGAATATTGTCAAAACGGCTGCTTTAAAAAAATTGAAATTTGGCACGCAGCATGAGCTATAAGTATCTTTCATGATTTACGGCTTATAGTGATAAATTGCGAAAACCAGCGGCGGAGATATGGGTGTGTCATGTCATGGCCCCTTTAAAAAAAAATTAACGCCACTGACTCTATGGTGACTGACAATTGTTACATTAGTTAGGTGTTGTTTATTTCTGTTATTTAATTATTTAAGTAAAAGTTATTTGATTAGAATTTGTCTGTTATTCTTAAAATGGCTACCGATATTACCTAAGAAAACCTGAATTATCTCGAAAACGGTGCGCCTTGTGAAAAAATTATACAGTACTTTTTTGTTCTAAAAAGCATGGGGCATTGAATAGTATTATTAAATTTGCCATAGAGTCAGTGGCGTCAATTTTTTTTTTGAAAAGGGGCGATGGCACACCCATATCTCCGCCGCTGGTTTTCGCAATTTATCACCATAAGCCGTAAATCATGAAAGATACTTAGCTCATGCTGCGTGCCAAATTTCAATTTTTTTAAAGCAGCCGTTTTGACAATATTCACAAAACATTATTTTTTTCCAGAAACTTCAACGCCAATCTTGAAAAGAAAGCTTTCCCGGCTATAAGTGTATTAGAGAAACTAGCATTATTTTAACGTTATCTATCGTTTGGTAAAGTCCTGACGTTTAAAGTTGGACCACCTTGTATTTTATGCATTAAAAGCTATTTAATTTTTTCATTGGTTTTCCATCGCCTATAACCATTGATTAAGATATGAAAGAAACGTAACCATTGTTTTCAACAAATTTTGCCTCCTGTATACGGTATCGTATATAAAGCGAAGCAACAAAAACCGTTCAACAGATGCGTGCGGATTTTGGAGATATTTTAGTCGCTTTTGAAGATGGATTATCAAAATATGCCTTTAACTTATTCTAAAGCTCATATTTCAAAATTGTGTGCAGATTATAATGGACCGTGTTTTCATTTAGCAGCGTAGTTAGTTATTTAACTTTTCTTTACTTTTTTCCTTGTGGTGCATATTTTCTTTGTGGTGCAACTTTAAATTTTTAATTGGGCTCTACATTATGTCTGCAAGCGAGATAGGGATAGTGGAAAGCTCTGATTCAAACGAGAAGGATTTCTTTAGACTTCTTAGATTTCTTTAGGAAAAATCTACCTGTTGGAAAAAAATAAATAGTCAACGTCTTTGACTTCATAAAATGTGACGAAAACAAAAATGTACGTGACACAGTTCAAAAGTGTTCGAAAATGATCGGTATAGGTATAACCACAATTTATCAAATTCTTAAAGAGACGCGAATAAGCGGTGTGTTAGCTCCTCCCATTAACAAGCCCTGCATGGGGATCCAAAAATTAAGGTAAGCGATGAGGCTAAGAATAATTGCATTCAAAGAGTCATTCAATCATATTTTCTAAAAGACGAAATTTCCACCATAAAAAAGATTTGCACAGACATCGTCACGGACATTTTAGTTACGAACATCTTCGGCAACGAGGGATTGTGCCGAAAATAGGTAAAACTAAGATGACAAAAATACTGACTCAAGACTTAAGTTACAAATTTTGTAAGAGAAACCGCAAAAGACGGTTCAATCATTGATAGAGATGAAATTATTCATAGGAGACGCAGATATCTACGGGAAATCAAAGACTACCGTCAAGAAAACCTATAACCATCCAGTATTTGGATGAAACTTGACTGAACGCTGGCCATACAAAAGGGACAATTCGGCAGCTTTTAAATGTTCAGTCAAAAAATCAGGCATTTATGAAGAGTTGGTCAAGTGGTCTTCGAGCGCTGAACCGCTGAACCGATGATATTGCCATTAGGCAAAGGCAAATGCTTAATTAATATTACCCATATTGTTAGAGACATGGGTTTTTTCAATGATTGGACTTGTTATTTTTTTTAACCAAAAACGTAGGGGGACTATCATCGAGACATGGATGCCACCGTATTTGAGCACTGGTTCAGTACAATTTTGCATAGTTTAGAAGCAAAACTGTTATAGTAATGGACCATGTAATATCGGAAGACAAGAAAAACTACCCACCACTGCTTGGAAAAAAAGCCGACTTCAATGTATGGATAAGGATTAAAAACTCAGCTTTTTTAGATTACATGGTCAAAGTAGCACTGCTGTGGATGAAATAGCAAACGAATTTAACGTAAAAATTGTAGGTACATTTACCGTCCTATCATTGCGAACTAAATCCTATAGGGCCGACACAACGTCCAAGCTCTCGGATGTAAAAGAACATCTGCTTTCAGCCGTGTCAAAAGTGTCCAAAGAAAACTGGCGAAAGTGTATTGCTCATGTAATTAAGCAACAACAAAATATGTGGAATCTTGATTTTCAAATGTATTTTGCAGTTGAAAATTTGATTATTCATCTTGGCAGTAGCGATGGAAGAATTTTCCAGCGATAAAAGATAATTGAAGCTGTTTTTAATATTTAAATGTAAGAAACAAATTGAATAATAATAAATTATTATATCAATTACAGCAATCCGATTGTTGAAAAACAATAATGCTTTCTGAACGACACACTTACTCCAACGGTATGGTGAAGACAGAGACATCGATGTTTCAATGGTTATTTCCATCTCATCAGTCTGTCACATCACCACCACTAGAGAAGTGTGCCGATCAGAAAGAAAATCAAAAGCTTTAAGCAAAATGATTTGTCGGAAACATAGTGACTTGCATGGCAAATGCCATCTGATGACTGAAAAGTACAACTTTCAGTGTGTCAATCAGAGATTCTCCCAGAGAAATCTGCAATTTTTCACTACCAATGCTGAAAGTTCACTGAAAAACCAATTACCTTGCGAATCTCAGTAAACCAATCAGAGATGGAAAATGAAAAAAAAACAATAATGCTTTCTGAACGACACACTTACTCCAACGGTATGGTGAAGACAGACTGATGAGATGGAAATAACCATTGAAACATCGATGTCTCTGTCTTCACCATACCGTTGGAGTAAGTGTGTCGTTCAGAAAGCATTATTGTTTTTCAACAATCGGATTGCTGTAATTGATATAAAGATTCGCATATTGAGATTCGCAAGGTAATTGGTTTTTCAGTGAACTGTCAGCGTTGGTAGTGAAAAATTGCAGATTTCTCTGGGAGAATCTCTGATTGACACATTGAAAGTTGTACTTTTCAGTCATCAGATGGCATTTGCCATGCAAGTCACTATGTTTCCGACAAATCATTTTGCTTAAAGCTTTTGATTTTCTTTCTGATCGGCACACTTCTCTAGTGGTGGTGATGTGACAGACTGATGAGATGGAAATAACCATTGAAACATCGATATCTATAATAATAATAATAATTATAATAAAGTGCCTTTATTTAGTACGGTAATATACAGTACTGATTACATTGAAAGAGGCGAAGTCTAGCTTGCGCTACTCTACTTAACCCCTTTATAATCTATTTAATAAATATTACCCGTCATTAGCTAAATGGACCCAACAAGAAGAATTAACAAAAATAAAACTAATCTACTTACAAAGTTTCAATTTGTATGAATACATAACTCATCATACATTATTCCTGTCCTCCCTGTTCAGCCAGTAATGATAACTTGAGATGCTTTTTAAAATAGTTTAATGATCGAGTTTTAAATTCTGAAGGAACACTGTTATATGTGCAGACTGCATTGTAGGTGAACGAGCGCCGAAACACAGCCAAATTATATTTGGGCAGCATAAGCTTAGAACGATGCCTAATAAATAGATTGTGTACATCCCCACGAAATATCAATTTTTCCCTTAAATAAGATGGTGTAGAAGACAATAATATGCGGAAAACTGTCGCCGACATGCGGTATCTAAAATTATTATCAAGTTTGAGCCACTGGAGTTGATTTATCCTATTAGAGACATGATCGTATTTTCTTAGACCGTAAATAAACCTACAACACGAGTTTTGGATTTTTTGGAGTCTGTATTTTGTTACCTGATCCAAACAAGGATAGTAGAGCGTGAAACCATAATTCAAGATTGACAAGACCAGCGATTCACAAAGCAGTTTACGCAAGGACAAACTGAGGAAGTGCCTACTTCTGTAAAGGTGTCGAAGCACCAGATATGATCTCTTTACCAACAGGGAAACGTATTCTTTAAACCTGAGCTGACAATCGAATAAAATTCCGAGATTCTTGGAGGAGCTTTTAACTGGTATGACCTGATTGTCAATTTTAATAACAACGTTGTCCAACTCCAATTCACGACGAGGATTCGGGAAAAAATACATCAAAATACACTTTTCGGCATTTAGTCTAAGGTTGTGACATCTTGAGTACTCTGCTATGTTATGTAAGTCACAATTTATACTCTCAACGGCTCTTAACAACAACGAGGGATGAAATGAATAATATACCTGTGTATCGTCCGCAAAGGTGTGAATATTCACAAATTTCACAGTTTTATGCAAATCAGCAGTATATATCAGAAACAGCAATGGGCCAAGTACTGATCCCTGAGGAACTCCAGAAGAAACACAAGAAAAATTGGACGATTTATCATTTATGACCACTTTTTGATACCTATCAGAGAGATAAGACTTGAAAAACTTCAAGGAAGTGCTGTCAAAGCCATAATACTCTAGCTTAGCACATAATAACTCGTGATCAAGCGTATCAAATGCTTTAGAAAAATCTAGTTGCGTCAATATCGTTCCATGTCCCCGATCGAGTGATCTTAATATGTCATCAGTTAAATCAAGTAGCAGAGATGTGGTGCTGAAATTCTTTCGAAAGCCCGATTGTCTGGAAGTGACAATCTCATTGTCAATTACAAATCTGTAAATTTGCTCACACACAATCCTCTCAAGAACTTTTGAGAGGCAAGGAAGTAAACTGATAGGGCGAAAGTCTCCAAGAGTTTCCGGATTTATGACCTTCGGCAGCGGCTTAACGAGAGAGTATTTCCACACATTAGGAAAATAGCCACTTTCCAAACAACAATTCACAATATTTGTAATAAAAGGTAAAGTAGATCTAAGAGAGAGTTGAAGCATTTTTGAGGAGATGTTATCATTACCAAGTGCGTTAGATTCTAAGTTTAAAATTTTCTGTTTTACTTCATCGAGAGTTACGAGTTCATCTCTGTCTTCACCATACCAAAATAGCTTAAAGCTTTTGATTTTCTTTCTGATCGGCACACTTCTCTAGTGGTGGTGATGTGACAGACTGATGAGATGGAAATAACCATTGAAACATCGATGTCTCTGTCTTCACCATACCGTTGGAGTAAGTGTGTCGTTCAGAAAGCATTATTGTATTTAAATGTAAGTTTTTCCATTATTCATTAAATATTTTCGGACAACAAAATCTACGCCTCTGGTTGACACTCAAAGCAATGGGATTGGTAAATCCTAGTGAGGGGCAAAATACTATGTTTTTAACAATCGGATTCTCGACGATTTTTAATTCAGGCCCATTACTAGTAAATTCCAATCATAGCTGCGTTAACTAATGAAAGGTATACTTGCATTTATTATCAAGTTAGTATTTCATTCAATATTGAAAAATCGGTTATATTATGAAGTTTATTAAGATTGTGTACTGCCCTTATTAAAATTACTATAATCGAGCTGATAACAGTTTTTGTTGCTTCGCATCATAAATTTTTTTCAACATAATTAAATTTTTCACATTTCGTTAGGTTTAGTTAGTTAAACCATTATTTTCAGCTGTTTGTTATAAAAAATTGTAAACTACGGTTCTATAAAAAATCAAACACTTTTATCTTGATTTCATCTAATTCGTCAACGTATTTTTTAAATTTTGATCGCAAATATTTTGAGGCTTGCAAAAAATGTTTATTTATCGACTCTCAAATTTAATTAAGCAGAGTATTTTTGGTGATGTTTATAGCCATGAGCTCTGACCAAAAAAATCCAGGGATCATTTGTCATTAGTTTTCATTAAATCCTGATCTACAACTACTGTAATTATTCTATACACAACTATCAATGTGAGTAACATTGAAATATTACATAGTTTGAATAATTGTCACCAAGTATGAACATTTGGACAACCTCACTAAAACATTTTTTATTAACCGTCCTAATTAAGAAGTAATTTTTATTCGAGTACTCTTGTACGTCAATGTAATAAAAATGAAGCGATATCAAACTATTAAACTCGGTCATCATGTAATATTTCATGAAAACAATGGGATGCAATGCGATACAATAATTAATCGGTCTTATCCTTTAATGTTACACAGTTCAGTACGGAGGCAAATAAGTGGGTGCACTAGTTTCAAGGATTGTGGGTGAAATTATTTATTTTCGAACTTTAGAACACTAACGAAGTTTTGATTTATTGCTGTGTTTATGCACACTTGATTGAGGTACGTCAGATTATCGTCAGTTAAATTGGATTTGTTCCATTAACAGGTACCTATCGAATTTGCCAGGAATTTGTAAAGTGTGGAGAATAGTTCTTTCAAGTATTATGCTTGAAAATAGCGAAAGGTCAAGAACAAATTTTTATGCATGCGATTATAAATAGCGAATGATCTATTTTTCGGTTTGAAGAAAAATATTTTTAGATTTTCGTGTTTTTTTTCTAACGATGATCTATCATTTTACCATTATATTTTTACACTGAAATGAATGATAAAGCTTTGAAGTTTGTAAGTACAGAGATCATTTTAAAACGTTCCGCTTTGACCAAAAGAAGTGTTGATTGATTTTTATTCTTTTTTCTTCTAATAGAAATATGTTCCATTTACTAAAATAAGAATTTACTAGTGATTTATAACAAGATGAGTAAAAGAGGCCTTATAATCGGATAATTAATATTCCTATATTAATTACCCAATAGAATTACCCATAGAATCAGTTTAATTAATTTTTTTTGTGCGACCATCAGGGGTAAAAAACTTTAATTTAAAGGTAAAGGGGCCGAAATTTTTTTTTCTCCAGTATCAATCAAAAGCGCTAAAAGGGAATATCAAAATACTAAGTAACAAGGCCTTAATTAAATAAAATACATAAACTATGGAAATGACAGGTAGAATGATTGGTATATTATTATGTTAGTAATAAAAGTGACCAATAATTTGAACGGGGTAAGTATATACCATATATCTTTCAATAAATTCAAAGTAACAGTTAGAAGAATGCTCATTGGAGTTTAATGCCACACTAAATTGGGGACTGTTTACTTAGGCTGGTTAAGAATTTATGGTAGGTAACTAGCCTATTCAGATTATTGGTCACTTTTAATACTACCATATATTAATCACTTTACCTGTCATTTCCATATTTTGCGTATTTTATGTAATTTTTTTTTTCAGCGATTTTGATTTCATTAATCGATTTTTATCGATGTATTGAAGAAAAATTGAACTTATTTTGGTCACTTTACCCTCAAATTACAGCTTCTTATTGCCGATGGCCCTACAAAAAAAATGATTTAGCCATTTATGGTCCTGTATTATTTACATAAATCATCAAAGTTTCAGTTTTTTATGTTTAAAATTATTATCTTATTACCTCTATTAAAATTACCTCTATTTCGGGGGTGGACATAAGTGATGGGCCACGCTGTACATCATATTTTTTTATGGGATGATAATCTTCAACAAAAAATAAATCTCTCTAACTTAAATTATCTGTTTAAGCAAAAAATTTCGGGTTTTTGTTTTAAATCAGAAGGGTCATCATACATCTGCATATCTTATATACTAACATATTTTATACAGGGTGATTGATTGAGACGGGATATTAGAAATAGGTATATGAAGAACAAAAAAATTAATTAATTTGAAATGTTGGTTTGGGCCATAATATAATCCGTTAAAAAATCAAATGAGTTGGTTTTTACGGTTGCATTTGAAACTGAGTAGGTTATGTTAATAAACAAGTGAAAATCTCAATATTTCAAAGTTTTACAAAAATTTTCCAAATTTTCCAAAGTTCCAAATTTTTCGTTGTACAAAGCAGTGTACGACGTGAACTTTCCACTATTAGTTTTCCACTAACTAATAGTGATTTGAACTGGCCAAGCTGCCAAAAAGACAAGCCTTAAGACTAAGAATTCACTATGGTAGTTCGAGTTCAGGTAGTTCAAGGTGTGAAGTGAATAGTTCAAATGAATTACATAACAGCTCTAGAAATTTTACTTGTTGTCAATCTATAAATAGCTCATTGACATTCTGACATTTTTAACTCACTAATAGTCATTTGAACTGACAAAGCTACCAAAAAAGACAGGCCATAAAGCTAAGAAAAATCGCATCGGTGGTTCGAGTTCAGGTAGTTCAAGGTATGAAGTAAGTAGTTCCAATGTTTTGCTTAAACAGAGCATCTTGAAGTCTTTTTTTTTTTCAAAAAATTGATTCCCCCTTAGAAAGTTTTTTCATTTATGAAGTTAAAAAAAAAGTGATTTTATTAACGAACTATCATAGTCTATTCTTTCTTCGAAAAACTCCTTTTAAAAGTAGCACCAAAACCATTGCTTTGTCGGAGTTTCATTCAAAGAAATCATAACGAAAAATTTAATTTCAGGTAGGAAACTTGAATAGTAGGAGAAACTTGAATAGTAACTAGGCCGAAAACTTGAATAAAACACAAAAAATACCAACGGTCATCGGTATTTATGTTTATTTATTTTGCAATGATATATTATGGAATCGGAATTAGGAATGTGCCTTATACCCCGTTTGGATCTTTCGCATATCCTAAATGCACCCACTAACTTGAAAAATAATAAAAACGTTTGACAAACTGTGAAACTCAATAATCGATAAAAGAGGCAGAGCAAAAGAAAAAGACTGTAGTAATAAAAAACGTCGAAAATAGGTACCTATATAAAAACTTTACAAATCATTAGTCATTTTAATTGCAATCCTTTCATGAGTCAACTTGGCTAAAGAATCGTTTCAATACACAAATATTTGTGAGTAATAGAATAAAGTTATGTCATAATGAAATTCATAAATATTTTGGGTGTTATGTATTTAGGTACTGTAAGTTTTATTTCTGTCAACACCTGGCTTCCCGGCTACTAAATAATCAGGTATCTGGAGTAAAAATAAATCAAAGAATTTTGACCTCAACATTGAAGAAATTTCGCCATCAGAAACTACAATAATATTTAATCTACTTTACAAAAACCAGACTGTTTTTGCTGCGATATTAAGTAGAGCAAATTGCATCGAAATATTTTCCGATTTGACAAAGAGAGAATCTGTGTCAATTAAGATGAAATGAAGTAATAAATTACTCTTTTATCTTTTTGATACATAATTTATTTCAAACTGTAAGTGTTAATGGATTAAATTGATGTAAATACATTCAATTAGGCTTCTGATTAATATAAAAACAGGCTTTCAGTGGAAATGCTTTCATTATAAACATACTGATTACGAGATATGTGCAAGAATGTTTCGCAAATAAAAACACACGGGACTTCTGTGATCTTCTGCAGCAAAGTAGGACACAAAGAAAAAAATATCAAAGTAAAAATGTTTCAACTTGTAATTAGTTCAGCGTTTTGACTATAACACTGCATTTGTTTTTATGCTAATTACATGGCGCCTTAACAGCTCTCTGATCTTCATAATAAACAAATTATTATTACTTATAACACGTCATAGTTTAAGTTATACTTCAATTTTCTTTTTTTTTTATTAAAGCAAATTTGGATAAATATTTTAAACTAAAAAAATTGATATACAATTTTTAGGCTGCCTGTGTAGGGGTAAAAGTTTTCAGGAATACCGTATCCCCTGTTGTCTCATGCAGTTCAATTGAAACAAAATTTCAATGCAAAAAATACTGTAAGTTAAAAAAAATGCAAGACTCTTGTAATGGTGCATTCTTCATCAAATGGTAGACTGATGAGCTGAAAATACAGCAAAATAGAATAGGGCGTGCCTTCAAACGTTCCTTAAATAGGATCCTTTATATTTTTGAAAGTATTACCATAACAAATCACTGAATTTGAAAAAGGAATTTAATTTTCTTAAACTTAGAAGTTGCTTCTAATAATATTTTCACGAGATCATGAGATAGCAAAAATTTTTACCATGCAATCAGTCAGTTCAATACTTATCGTCTATTTTCAGATGTTCCAAACGATATGGACAAACGCAATCTGTCTCCTGATAATATGCGCCACATACGTTACCTGCCTCCCAGACCTGTCTGATATTTATGGACCTTTTTGCGCCAACGTAGGTTGCTGTCACGGAAGACAAGATGAATGTGCAACACCAGTTTTAGGTAAAATTTATTTTTCTTACAATAAAATTTGTATTTTTTTTGTCACTTACCAAATGTTTACATACACCTTTTGGTACCGCTGATATAATGAAGAATGAAGTATTACTAAGCATTATTATTATAACTCCAGGAACGTTATGCTATTGTGATCACTTTTGCGAAAACACAAGAGTTTTTGACTGCTGCCCAGACTACGCAACTTTCTGCTTAAACCAAACGACGACCACGACTACCACGACATCAAAACCCGACTTTTTAAAGGTTTGCACCGACCCTGTCTCGAGAAAGATCATTGGGTTGCATAAGACAGTTAAATTGAACTGTAATTTATGGTAAGCATCATTTTCCCAATTTTGCCTTTTTATTCTGAAAAAAACTTCAACTTTAATTCACAACCTTTCTGCAATTTGCACCCTCTCTATCTCTCTACAAATATTTTTTCTTGTAGTACCTGTGAGTCAATTTCAAGATTAGAATCGAAACTGATGTGCGAACAAGATGACTGCCTAATCGATCCTGAATTGACAAGTAAAATCAACTCGCTTTCGCCGGAGTTAGGGTGGTCAGCATCAAATTATTCCGAATTCTGGGGACATAAACTTTCTGAAGGAATACAACTTAGGTAAGTTCTCTTCTACCTCACTTTTCATGCCACGACGTCGAATGCTTTTAAAGCACGATTTCCCGAACGTGAGATTATTGTTAAATTGAGACGAAAAATGAAAATGAAAACTGTTTCATTGTGTTCTCGAGATAAAACCGTTCAAAGTTGAAAACGAGCGATTTTGAACCTTTTTTCTGCAAAAATCTCTTGTCAGACCTAGGTAAGAAACTACGAGAAGTTCCAAACTGTAATCGGCTCCCTTGCAGCTATCCTCGTGAAATAATTTGTGGGCGAAGGTTTTTTTAATGTCAATTTTTTCAAAATTATTTTTGACACAAGTTCATATAACAAAATAATCTGGAAAATATCTTTCGCTATTGCTTCCAGATTGGGCACTTTACAGCCTCAACGTTTCGTAATATCAATGACTCCCGTTCGAAGGAAATACGACCCGCAATCGATTCCAAGACAATTCGATTCCCATGATGCTTGGCCTGGAAAAATTGCTTCAATTCAAGATCAAGGTTGGTGTGGATCCTCCTGGGCTATTTCTACTGCCGCTGTAGCTTCAGACAGGTATGAATAATTATAAAAATTTCTTGTTACCTAATAAATATACTATATATTTTTTTGAATACCAGGTATGCAATAATTTCTGAAGGTTTAGAACAAGTCAGTCTTAGCGCCCAGAATCTCCTCTCTTGCGACATACGAGGTCAGCAGAGTTGTCATGGAGGTTACCTTGATCGAGCTTGGCTTTTCGTGAGGAAATATGGGTGAGTTTCTATTTCTTCGTTTCATTAAAAGTTTCTTAATTGGAGTGAAATAATTATAGATTAGTGAATGAGCAATGTTACCCTTACACCGGTAAGGAAGAAAAATGTCGCATTCGTGTGAAAGGAAGTTTGGCTGATGCTGGATGTTGGTCTACCAGAAGAGAAAGAACGTCTAAATACAGAGTTTCTCCAGCATATCGATTAGGAAACGAAACAGATATTATGTTTGAGATTACGAAATCTGGACCAGTGCAAGGTAAGCGGAAAGGAAAAACTTGAATTAAGGAATCTTAACAATTTTTTTTTCAGCTACTATGAAAGTGTACCATGATTTCTTTACGTACAAATCAGGAATTTATAAACATGACCACTTGACATTGTCAGATAGTAGTGGATATCTTTCTGTAAGAATAGTTGGATGGGGTGAAGAACGAACATATAGAGGTGTACAGAAATACTGGGTGAGTTTTTGCTATTAGTTTGCTCCAATTCTTACCTATAATTAATGTATTTTATTTCATTGCAGAAAGTGGCTAATAGTTGGGGATCGCAGTGGGGTGAAAATGGGTATTTCAGGATAGCTCGAGGAATCAACGAATGCGAGATCGAATCATTTGTTCTTGGTGTGTGGCCCGAAATCGAAAAGAACTACCACCTCTTAGATAACAACAGACTTGATTCCTACATCTAAAAATCCTTACATTTATGGCACCCTTGAGCGATTAATAATGCACCATAATCGTGACAAGTAGTGTATAAAACGTATAATGAGAGATTTCATTGAATTCTCTTTGATGTACGTTTAGCTAGTAGGTAACTATACTTACCTGATCGAAAATTAGAGTTAATCACAGTAGTTGCTAGTGAAGCAAATCTACTTTTCAAGTAGGTACCCTGCTAGGGAATTATTTTTAAAAAGAATTTATATAATGTAGATTTTTTGCTCTAAAAGCTGTAATTTACCTAAAAATTGAAAAAACGAAGTGAATTCAACGAATGATAAAATTCTGGATCTCAGTTCCGTCGTGAGGTGTTTTTTTTTCATAATGAATCCAATGAGGGAGGTTTTGTGAGAATGGTGAAAATGCAAGTTATTTATTAGTGAATCTATTTTTATATTACAAAAATTAGGTAGTAGTGTTGCTTTTAGGCATCGACGGAAATTCTTCTAGGGCTAGGGCATACGTTTTATATACTACTGCGGGACAAATTAGCATAGGCGAGTTAAGTAGGTATACACATATAGAAAAAAAGACTATTAAATTTTGAAAAAACCTCATAACTGCCAATATATTGTGTTCTGTTGAAATATTTACGTAATCTTTCGGTCAGGATGTGTTTTAGTATTGTCTTTATTTATTTTGCTTTTTGTTTCGTTTTATTTTCATTGCTTCTGTATCATAGTATTCATTACCAGTTTCATTTGATTTCATGTAAATACTAATATGTTGATGTTAAAAATTCGACACATAATGTATATTTTTATATGTAAAACAAGCTTTGATGTATTTATGTGTCATTAAAGACTAAAAACTTTTTGTTTTTTAATTCTTGTTTCTATTTTGTTTTAAAATTTACCCACCTGGAAAAAACTTCTACGAGAGAAAACGCCGTAGGAATTAGGAATGCAATTAGTATTTTTATAATAAAACTTTCAGAAAAAAAATTTTCCGTTTTAAATGTAAAAGAAAACAGCTTACTGAGTTAAATTTAGTCTCTAATAATAAAAGTAAGATTATATTTCCAAACAGTGTCTCCATTTACCCACCAGTATAATTCTTTGAATACTTTATTATTAGTGATAAAGGAAAACAATATTTTTCAAAATTTTAATGCATTTTAAAATTTTTATTGAATTTAAAGAAATACGCATTAAATCAAAAGTTATAAAAATGCTGCTATATTGAAAAATTAAAAATCCTATAGCAACACTTAAAAGAAATGTACTTTACACAGCCAGTTTAAATCAGTTATGAGAAAATGCCACTTACATACAATATGCGAATGACATAATTATGTATGTTTACTATTCAAAATAGTGCAGAGGAGTGTGTAACTAAGCTTGAACACATTGTATCTGACCTTGCAGGATGGAGAACAAACCATGGGTTTGAAATAGCCCCACAAAAAGTACAGTCATGGTCTGAACAAGATCCAGAGCATATCATCACAGGCACCGATGAATCCAAGACATCCATAGAAGCTGGAGCTGGGGTGTGTAGTGCTGGATCCAAGAATACAGCCTTCTCGAGCCTGGGCCTTTGTGCAACTACTTTAAAGGCCGAAATCTATCCCATACAGCTCTGTGTGCAGTTAGAGCCAAGCGGCTCTAAAAGCGCTTAGCAAGTCCAAGTTGGTCTGGAAGTATCAACTAACCTTGACTGCTCTAGCAAAGAGCAACGAAGTAACTCTGGTCAGGATTCCGGGCCATACTGGATATGGAGAGAAAGAGCTTGCCGACTCTCTGGCCAGGAAAGGTGCCGAATTTGAATTCATTGAATCACTTGGCATATTAACAGATATTGCCAAAACAACAATACGAAACTGGTCTGAAGGGGAAGTACTCCAGCATTGGCAAAACTTACCAAGATTGGACAATTTTCGAAGGCCTTTATAAAGGTTACTTCGAAGAAAAGAACCAAAGAACTATTGGAGCTTAACAGAAAATAACTGAAAGCCCTAATAGACCTATATACTGAGCACTGCAAGCTGAATCATCATCTGCACAGGATGGGCTTAGCGATCAGCGCTGAATGCCGCCTGTGCTTGGAGGATGATGAAACAAACAGCAAAACACGTCCTATAATGTGAGTATCCCGCATAGGGAAAGGCCAGTTTACAAACCTTCGGGAGAGACTTTCTCACCCCGGAGGAAATGGGTAAATTAACAACAGTCAAGATGGTCAGCTTCCTAAAAAAGGCTGACCTGATGGGGTTAATTTAGCACGACTAGATGTGAGCCACAATAGAACTTCGATCGCAGTGGGGGTGTTACAATGGCCCACTTACGATAAATCTAATCTAATATAATCTAATAGCATCACAGGGCTGCGAAATCCATAGTATTAAATGGAATGACGTCCCAATAGTAAAAAGCTTGGGTCAACACAAGTACCATGGGTTAATTACAAAATTGAACTGATCAAAAAATAATATAAAGGACGTAGAAAATCGATGTGAGAAAGCTTGTAATGTGCTTGTACCACAAAATATTATTGGTAAGCAGATATACCTATATAGGTACCTCATTAATTTTTTACAGAGCGTATGTCGGATCTATAATTGATCATGAATCGTTCCTTTATGAGATACTTACATCGGCTTAAACAAACTTACTTTAATCAGATCGCAAACCAATATAAATTTCTTAGAATAATCTTGGAAGCGATGAAGAGGCTCACCAGCACCTGGTGAGATTCCACTAAGTCACAGAAGACAAATTACCGAGCAAGTTGGTTTGTCATATTACCAATTCTAAATACTAGTTGTATCATGGATATTCTTTCATAGTTAACCACACTCGCTCTAACTGAAAAATATTGGTGCAAAAAAAGATAACCTTTATTATGTCAAGCTTACTTAAAAATTCATAATTTTGAAGTTATTTTCTTACTTGTTTTTCAAAATTTTTCGCTTTCAAAAACCTTGTAAGCTTCTCAGTTTTAGCTCTCGAATCATTTACCCTCAATACATTTTTTCTAAAAAGGAGTCAATATTTTAATTTTAGAAATTATCCTAGAAAAATTTCCTAGTGCAGTTCCTATTTACACAGACGGTTCAAAATGGGACTTTGGTGTGGGTTGCCCATACACTGCCTCACTTATGACTTGAGTATGAAATACAAACTAAAAAAAGCATGCTTCATTTTCACAGCAGATGCCATTGTTATAATTTTAAAGCCTTAGAATGGGCTTACTGATATACCGTGGATAGCGTATCTATAGTTACAAACTCAAGATCAGTTCTACAAGTACATATTAGAAGAACCTGTGATTAAAAATTAAAAAAATATATTTAGGTCATTGTAGTTATTTTGGAAATTTGGCTTTTGCATAGAGTTTCTGGACATGGGCTAAGGATCATTCTGGCATTGTCGGCAAAGTAGTAGATCTGCGTGCGAAAGAGGCAGTACATATTTTCGGAGAGGAAGTTAAAGTTATTACAATTTCAGATGTTACCTACTTTGTTCCTTTTGAGCATAGAATCAAACAAATAGAAAAGTGAGTGGGCTCAATTTGTAAGTCATTCAAATAATCAATATGAGCAGCTTCATAATTATTAATGATTTGCACACTAGTACACCAGATCGACATTGCAGGCGTCTTTTCACTTCCACGGTCTTCAGACTAAAGGTTCAGCATGGAAGACATCCGGTACACTTGAATAGGATTGGAATTACTGATAACCCAATTTTTCCAGGATGTGTTTAAGTCACTGAGCCACCATATTGTTGAAGTGTAGGAAAAATAGACAATCCTCTCGAAAGTTACACCAGGTTATACACTCAAAAGTTGATATCACGCCTAAGAAGTCTCTCATAGTTTTTCTTGCCGTAGCAGATCTTAAAATTTATGAAGCCTTGCTTGAATTTCACCTCCATTCAAGTAACACTCTAACCTTCTTTATTATACTTACATGACAATACATTATGTTCTGAAAATATTCTGTGGCTGATGAATAATTTTAAAGCCTCCCCCCAACCTTTCGCACACATATAGATAAGCAAAAATATTTTATTTTTGATTTCCTACCGCTTCCATACCTTTAGTTTGGAATAAGCTCGTTTATAACCATTCCATTAACCATTAAACTGGTAAAACCAGTCTTGAAAATGGTGACAGTGTAGAATATTTATGGCTAAAAATAAAGATGTCAAAGTTACATTTTTTTCTAGTTTTTCTACGCCAATAAATCTTTTCTTTATTTTGTCATATCGGTTTAGGTCAAAATTTAGGTGCCTATTCAGAAATACCTGAGCTTGATGTTATTATTGTGAGCTTTTGACAGAAATCGTGCAATAGGTCTAGAAATGTAAATTTTTGCGGAAATTAAAGTTCTATTAAACGGTTTTGGAAAATCACAATTAGATGAGCAGGGAACCATAATAATTCCGTCTCTTGAATCGCATTTTCTATTCTCAGGATTCTAAATCCTCCAAAGGAAAAATTAATTTTGATTTGAGAGGTCAGTTTTGCTTCACACAAAATCAACCCTAATCATGGAAACAGAGACTATTTTTGAAAATATCGAATACCGAATTTTATAAGGTTAATTAAAATAACTGGTAATAATTTCAAATTTCCATGTTTATGATGCATTATGTATATTCAATGTATAGTAAATAAACGTTTTGCTATCTCCTGTCGGATCGATATTGCCTTGACGACTCTATGTTTGTATCCATTCGAATTAAAATTCCCGTCTTCAGTAACGCATAGTCAACATTTCATACAGTTTTATATTAATTACTGAAAAATGGAAAAATTGATTAGACCAGTATTTACCTTAGAATTAAATTACAAAATAACACCAGGTTTGGTAACAATTGGCAAATATGATGGAACTCATCCCTGTTTGACCGCTGCAACAACAGCTGACAAGGTAGACAAGATATCTTTTTCATTATTAACAGTCTTATTTATTTTTAATTAATTTATTCTTTGAAGATACTTATCCACAGTCCTCATAGACGTAACACTTCCGCAACGGGAAGGGTTATTTGGTCAGAATCAAATCGTGAAATAGCTACCCTCAACATAAACCAGACAATTTCAGCTCTCATTGCTGGACAAATACTACCTGATGACGACAAAGATGTTCTTATAATAGGTAAACAATTAATCATAAAACGTGTTTTTAACGTACCAACCTAAATGAGAATAACGTACCTTCCAGGAACCGCCACTCATATTCTGGTTTATCACGTACATGATAACAAAGATATTTTTTACAAGGAATGTCCTGATGGTGTAAAAGCCATAACTGTGGGTTCTTTGAGGGAGAACAAAGCAATCTTGGTGATGGTAGGAGGCAACTCCTCAGTGCACGGTTATGACCATGAGGGTAATGAGGTTTTTTGGACGGTCATCAGCGATGTTGTCACTTCTGTGGCACTATGTGATTTCAACAAGGATGGTATGAATGAGGTATTGTTTGATACTTTAATTTTTAACTTGTGGTTTATTTGGATCTAACGTGTGATATTTAAATGGGCACATAAATCAATAAATCAATGATTTGGTCATATATTCTCTTTCTTATTTTTAGTTTTCCCTTGTTTGTAATACTTAAAAATACTCAAAAACAAGAAGTTCCTATATAAGGTTAGGGTTAGGACCTAAACGTTCTTAAAGTGTTGAAACAAAATATTGAGAAAAAATGATTGCATTTTTCTAGCTTTTAGTTAGTTCAGAAGATTTTAATGTGAAAGTGTTCAAAGATGATCAGATCATATCAGAGACTGTCGAAACTGAAGTTGTTACCTGTTTGTTGGCCATGCAAGAGGGAAGGTATGCCTATTCAGTTTCGAATGGGACTGTTGGTGTTTATGAGCAAGACGTTCGATTATGGCGTGTAAAAGTAAGTACTCTATCAACAGATACATCATATTTAAACAGGGTGTATCTTAAATATACCAACAAACTTTTAGGGTTGGGTGGAAAGTAAGAGGTGTCAAAACAAACATTTTTTTCTCAATAAATATTGTCCAATTTTGATGAAACTTTGTTATCAAAGAAAATGAACAAATATCTTTAATTTTGCTATTTCAGGTTTTGTAGATGTCTACAGTGGCGTAGAAATTCAGGTTTTTTCCCTCATTTTCCTCCCTAGTTTTCACGCCACTGGCTTTATTGAAAATAACAAAAACGTTATTCAATAACCCCTGCAATTTAGAACAAAAAATAGTTCTTTAATTTTTATATACGACGCACTGTTCTTGAGATTCCTCAGACAGTATCACTAATCATTTTGCATAAAAATTCTAGTCGTAACTTTTTAATGCAATAAATAATTATTATTAAATGGCTCAACATTACCTGAGAACACTTAAGAAATATCAAAAACGGTGGACTGTATGAAAAATTTGAAGATTACTTTCTTGTTCCAAAATGTAGGGGCTATTGAATGATGGTTTTGAATTTGCAATAAAGTCAGTGACGTAAGAGTTATAGAGAGGGAAATGGGAAAATAAATTTTAATTTTTTTATATTTCAACACCCTGTATCTCGAAAACGAAGCGTTTTTTGACAAACGTTTATGTAAAAAAAAATATTTTGACGCTCCATACTACCCCTAAAAGTTTGTCGGTAAATTTACAATACACCTGTATATTCTAATTTTCTGATTTCCAATTCATATTACTAATAAATGCATTAGAATTTCACAAATATCCGTTATCATAGTAATGCCGTTTTAAAGAAGAAAAATCTGCTTCTTATGTTGTAGTCAAAGAATTTCGCAGTATCCTTGCAGTGCTACGATTTGCTAGGCCAAGGAACACACCAGCTGATCACAGGTTGGTCCAATGGTAAAATCGATTGCAGAGATGTGAGAACTGGTGAGGTACTTTTCAAAGACACTATGAATTCTGGAATAGCGGGAGTTGTTCAAGGAGATTACAGATCTATGGGAAAACCCGACCTCATTTGTGTATCTGCTGAAGGTGAAGGTAAATATCTAATCATCAAATATTGTCTCGAGTGTAAACAAAATTACTGCAATTACTGCATGATGTGAACGTTTGGACAGACGACAGATTTTGCACTCTATATACTATTATCAGAACAATTTTTCAGTCAAAGGGTACACTACGACCAAATCGCTGACAGGTGTGGGTGTGGGAGCGGAACAAGACACAATAAGAGAATTGCTTGCCAAAAAACAATCCCTGTTGATGGAATTGAGACAGTACGAAAACAACACGAAATATAATGATGATATAACAAACCAAACTGATAGTTATGAGAGTAACGGGGTGATACCAGCAAGTACCAGGCTACAAGTTGGTATCGCTACTAACATTGAACCTGGAAAAAAAGTTGAGATGGGTGGAACAATTTTTTAGATCGATGATTAATTTTGGTTAATTTTAGCCTCACGTTGAAGTGTATCTATCGACAAATAATCACACTATTATTAGAGCAGTTATAATATTTGCTGAAGGAATTTTCAAAGGAGAGACTCACGTCGTGCATCCACCGAATAACAAATTGAGACCTGAACAATCAATTCCTTTATATCTGCCTAAAGACAACGTCGTGGATATTCACGTAAAGGTATTCCAGTAATATAATATTTTATAATTTGCCGATGAATAATATTATTTAAATCTTTTTCAGGCATTAGTAGGCTACCAAAATAGTATTCAGTACCATGTATTCGAGATAACGAGACAAATTCCTAAATTTGCTATGTACAGTTTGTTACCAAATCACGCCGAGGGTCTCAAGGCTGCAAACTTTGTGCAATTTAAGATTAACGAAAGGCTACAAAGAATATGCATGTGGATAAATCAAAACTTTTTACTCGCTGAAGATTTGGAATATGAGTCTGGGCCAAATCTAAAAGTGCATTTTAGATGTTTGCGCGATGACAATCATTTTTCCATGAATTTCGAACAAAATGGGAAAGTTACTTTTAACACATCAAGCATGAGCTTAGCAGCTGATTTGATACAATCTTTAGCTACTTTTCTGAACTTGGATGATCTAGAAGTAAGTATTTTGGTTTTTTAATATCTATTTGGTTTATTTATGAACTAAAAAATTACAAATATAGAATGATACTAGTTCTCGAACCAATAGGGCAGTCAAAGTAGAGGACTCACTTTGAAAAAAAATTTGAAACTGAAAGTATTGTTTTGATCCATTCATTTGACATCAAGCATAAGTATCCTATAGGTTTGCATGGTCCATCGACCGCCGCTCGAGTCAGGAAGTAAAAAAACCCAAAAATTTTCGGTAAAAAAACCAAAAACAACATGTAGATGCAAAAGTGTCAAGGAATCGTAGAGACAATAATTGAAGTTCATGAAGTGGTTTTCATCGAACAATCCCTTCCCCATTGAAGAAGCCATAATGTCGATAAGCACTGAAGTAGAAGGGGATGAAAGTATCAATTGCTATGAAGCGTATGAAGTTGAATTACGCAGCATGAAAATAATAATCCATCCCCTTCTACTTCAGTGCTTATCGACATTAGCGACTTCAAAGATGACTCTTTTCAACGAAAGTCACTATAATGCGTTTTTCAGTATTCTGTATAAACCACTATTCTTCGACCAACGATTTCAGCCACACCAGTGTATAAAATATTCGCTGGAACGCCGATATTCGCGGAATATCCGAAGCTATAATAAAAAATTCAAAAAAGTTAAAAAATTTCTCGGTTTTTTGGACTTCCTAACTCGAGCCGTGATTGAGGGACCGTGCAAACTAGGATGCTTCTAAAAATAAAAGATCCTAATTTGACTGGCCTACAATTCTGATCGTCAATTTTCTGATGTAATATATGGAGTGCCTAAGTGCCCATTTTGATCTTCTTCTTATTGATCCCAGTAATGATTTCATCAGGGCCTGTTGTTTCTAAATAATATTGAGTACCATGAGAAGACCAAAAATAAATCTTGTTTTGTCCCATCTTAACTGACCATTATTAACTTTACTGTTATTGCAGGACCTGTTCTATTACCAAAGGTTTCAAACGAGAGTTCCCATAATAGAGCCTCGAGGAACACCGCTGCATATTTCTGTTACCTTTCCAGTTGCTTATGATGAGTCTTGTTTGCTTTTTTTAGGTAAAAACCCTACTGCAGATGTCTCTGTGATCCCTGATGCTGTAGCCATCGAAATTTCTTTCATCCTTCCGTATTTATCATGTTATTGGCTAGTCGAAGAGTTCAGTGCTTTTAACAAGGTTCAACAATCTATTAGCCATGCAAGGATTTTCCTGCCGGCAGGTCTCTGGGGCTGGTTTTCCCCATGACTGCATGGAGGGTTCGTATGAGTGACGGTTGAAGTCTGCCCAGTTGTACTTCTCTGCAGAAGCCTATCTTATAGAGATGTTATATCAGATGGCCGTGTCCTGACAGAAATCCCATCACTGTCCAGATCTGCGTTTTGTTTAGGAGCAGTTGTTCATTGGAAAGGTTTGGAGATGGTTTTTTCAACATTTACTTGCAATAATTGTTCAAGTATGTTTTGTGTTGACCCCTTGGTTATTAACCACTGCCCCAAATACCATTTTCTTTGTGGTTCCACACACTGGTTCGGGTCTAGTGAAGGCCGTTGCAGAGCCTTTCCTAACTAGTTCGTCTACAGCCTCGTTCTCAGCTATTGCTAGATCACCCGGCAACCAAACAAATTCATTGTTACCTGTAGCCAGATTATCCTTGAGAGACCTTGCCAGCATTCCATGATGAGTCAACTACTAGAGTTAGTCAACAACTAAAGATACAAGCGTAAAGCTTCTAAGTTTCCAATAAGCAGCCATGATCACAAGTCCCTTGTCAGCTTAATTTGGACTTATTTTTGGAGTAATTTTTTTTATTTTTTTTTGATACAGCTTATTGCTTCAACCGCCCTCTCTGCCCCAGTCTGGGCAAAACTATTTGCGTTAGGAAGGCTAGGTATTATTGTAAATGATGGATTTATTTAAATAGACAAATTCTTTAGTCCACAGCATCATTCCCCGAAGAGCAAAACAATTTGAGAAATTTATTAGAAAAATTAACTGAAATTCAAGATGCTAGACTGAGACTAAGTACAGACGTTGCTGATAAGATGAGTCAAATTAGAACTCTAGTGGTAAGAGCTGAAGATAGTAGATTGAACGATATGTAAGTTAACTTGTTTCAAAAAAATATCTTAGGTATTAGTATATTACTGAGGTTTCAGACATGAAATGCCTAAATACTATAACGAATTAAACAATTTAAATAAAGAATTGATGGGTGGTTATAACATCAGACTACAAAATTATAATGAGGGTCTTGAAACAATGAAGACTATCAACTCAATTATACAGAAAGCATCGAGACTTAGAGGTAATCATAATGATCATACTACATACTCAACTAGTGTTTTATTATTTTATATTTTCTTTTACAGTTGGCCAAAAATCTTCAAATGTGATCAGTTTCTGTAGAGCAGCCATTAGGGATAATAATATCGAGGGGCTGATTAAAATTTTACGCACAGGTGAACTATAAATTAAGGCAAATTGTGAATTATATTCTTTATTCAAAAAGACATTGTTAACAATTAACAATAAAATGTACAAAAGAGCTGTCGTTTCTTAATCATGAATTATATGACATTTGCTATTTTAGTTTCAATGTATTTTTCATTATAAAAATTAGAAAAAATATGATGAACGTGTGCTTGAAAAATAAACGGTATGGGACACACATTACCGCACCATACCATGGACGTGTGTCGATCATATGACCGCCGTCACTCAAACGTGTTGACCCATACATCACCGTGTTGTGCCTGGACGAGGTGTCCGAACCAAGTCATGCATTTAATGTCATCGAGTGACGGTCGCCAACCGCTCGATACACGGCCGTAATACGGTTTTGTTCAGAAATAATGAAAATTCTGTTCAAATACAAACATGTGAAAATCCTTCAGAAAAACTAATTTTCTAAACTGATGATAAAATAAAATGATTTAAGAAATAAGGGGGGGGGGGGGGGTAGAAGAAAGCACAAAGAAAAAAGAACAGAAAACTCTTGAAAAAAAATTCCCATATGAAAATTGAAATGGCAAATAAAAATGGCAACACAAATAAAAGGAAGAATGTTTGAACACTTTCCATAATCAACCTCTCAAGAATTAATTTTCCCTAAACTTTCCACAAATTCTATTTTTTTTATGATAATGAACACCAGTGGTCAAATTACATGAAGGAGCGAGTATGAATAATTGTTTCTTTGGGAATTCTCAAAGCAAGAACGTTTCTTTATAATGTTATGAAACAAGGCGTCTTTACAGTTATTATTTCTGAAGAAATAAAGAAGGTACTATGAACCAATCCTGCAGAATTGATAATAAAAAAAGACTTCTACTTGCACATTCAGAAGGATTTTTATATTCTACAGACCTTGGAGAACACAAATTTGTCGAATCTTCACCCCCTTCACAGAGCTACCATAAAACATCATAGTCGGGATAATCTGGTAAATGCAAAAAAGTCTTGTATATATTACTCATACATTTGTTCCTCAATAGATATGCAAAAATACCCTATGTTATAAAATAACCTAAAAATATAAACAGCAAATCCATAACAGTTAAGTCTTCTTTCACGTCAATTAACTTACTGGCAACTCATTGATCACAGCCTTAGTATTGAGCATCGACACTCACAACCTAATCTTCAAACTTTGAATGTCCTCGTAAATTTTTTCATCAATCCGCACGTAAGTCCCTTTCTTGGCATCGTAGAAGTAAAGTTTATCCTTCACCGAATTGAAGTTGAAGCCTTCTTTCTGCAGATCCAGCTTCTTAAGCTTGAAAGTACCTGTCTTTGAAATTTCCTGCGCTACCCTCACGAATAGAGGAACTGAATATGAGGGTAATTTATTCTTTAGATCTTTGGCTAGTTTATCCAGGTCCAGGGAGTTGTCTGTATCGACGACTGCAACCATTCCAGCTCGACCTTCTGCTCCGGGAATCTGGAAGAATTACTCCAAGCTAGAAGATGAACTACTTAGAGGTGAAAAATGAATCTTACCTCTACTCCATATACAACAGCATCTTTGTAGTTGACCAGATTACTGACTACTGCTTCTACTTCTGTGGTGGAGACATTTTCTCCTTTCCATCTGTTGATTCGAAGTAAAATAAAGTTTTAGTTTGTTATAAAAGTGTCATTTATTTTGGTGGGTTTAGGAAATTGGTCGTATATAAAATTATAAAAATGTAGGTACGCAAAAATCTTAGTCTATAATACAAGAGATCTGTATAGGATCTAATGCAATAAACATGATAGATAGGAAGACCGAGAGATAGACAAGAAAGCGAAATGGTGTTGCAGTGTCATATCTAGTTCTAAGATATGTTTAAACTTTCAAAACTTTAGCTCTTAGGGAAGTTGACTTAAAATCGAGTGCAAGACTTTGAAAAGTTTTTAACAAGATTTGTACCGCAGCTAATACAAGTAAGCCAGTTAATATTGCATTGTCATCCAATTCAAAATCGACCACAAGATTTGCTTGCGCAGAAAGACAGGATTGAAAATGAGTTGATATGAAAGTGGTAATAACGACGACGTTTCTACAAAAATTTTACATCTTTCGTAAATCACTCTGACTCTGAAAACATTGCTCTTATGAAAATAATCCCACTTCTTGGAAGTCTATCAACATTCTAAGACCTAGTTTCTAGTATAGACACAATTATAAATTCGACCCGAAATACTTTTTTTATTAATCGAGTCAGACAACCATTTTAGACCAATTTCACTCACCCTGTACGTACTCACCTAAAGGTATCTCCAGTTCTGTCTTTAAAATAGAAATACCGAAACTCGTCTTGCACCATAGTATCCCCACTATTGAAATACATATCTCCCTTAACGAAGACATCCTTGAGAATTTTCTTCTTGGTAGCTTCTTTATCAGCATAACCATGGAACTCGTTGATGGGATTCCTGGAAATCTTTCCCACAAAGAGACCGGGCTCGCCAATCTTGCATTTGATGCATCTGCCGTTTGAATCTCTTAAAGGCTCTCCTGAAGATTCGTCGCAACGAACCAATCGAACAGGGTAAAAGGGCCCGGCAAGAATCGGGATGAAGCCTACGGCCCCGACCTTTCCTTCCGTGTTCACTTTAGTGGGATTGAGAAAACAATAATTAGAACAGGACAAGACTTAAAACTTTAAAAATAGTTCCGAAATTTTGAAATGGTAGGCTGCTTAATTCACTACTTGTAAACGTTACTTTGAAACTGTTTTTGGAATTTAAAAACTTTTCTAAATTTTTGTTACAAACAAAAAAGAAGTAAGCGAATTATGATTAAGGTATGATTTTTAATACAATTTTTAAATAACTGATAAATAAAATATTGCAAGGGTTGAGATCCTACCCATCATCAGTGGTTAAGTGAGCGCAAGCGATTCTTTTACTCCTCGTGTTCAATGTTCACGGAGAATATCCCTTGTGCACAAGCAACCGCTGATTATGTCTACCGTAGTTGCCGACACGTTCATAGCAAATCTCCATGAACACGTAAAAACAGCCCGGAATCAATTATGATTTCAGTTGAAGCCAGCCGTGAAAGCCTACGTCTACTGTAAGTATTGTAGAAAAAAACTAAAATATTATAGGTACATACCCAGATTTGAATTTCCCTCAGTAGCGCCATAAAATTCTAGCACCTGTTTAATTTTAAATCTTTGAACGAACTGCTCCCAAATTTGCGGCCTCAAACCATTGCCGATAATTATTCGAACATGATGGCCAATTTCTTTGTCATTTTTGCTATGGACGGCTAAGATATACCTACAGATCTCACCTATGTATTGAGCTGCCTGCAAAAGGTTATAAAAGAAAAATTATTAGAATATTTCTTCAAATTCAACGTCCAAAAATATACTTGAAAAGCGTACAAAAGTCATGTACCATATCTCTTGCCTGCAAAGGTAAAACAGTATATCTGAAAAAAGATGTGCTGTTTTGCCATGGCAATGAAGCAAGTTTAGCTTCTCATATACTCTTTTACCAACCAGTGCATTATTTAGAAAACTAAATAAGATAGACAGAAACTGAGAATTGCATAAGAACGCGAAAAATTATCCAGTTTCAGCGGGAAATTCAAATATCAGTTTTTTTCACACATACTATTTTACCTTTGCAGGCAAGATCTTTGAGTCTGAGATAACCAGAATACCAGAAGAGCATATCAGAAGGACCATGTAACGACAGAAAAAGCTTTTAAAAATTAATTTTGATTATCGAAATATTTTGAAAAAAAAACAAAAATGTTCAATTTTAGCTTTTCTTATTTGTTGACAAAAAAGATTGTCAAAACTGCAACCACATTTTCATTGCAGTTATCGAGCTTCATTTTTGCGATATCTGACGATTCACATTTTTAGGGCCGGACTGGACTTCGATTTCTTAAATACGCCCCTGGATTTCTTATTGCAAAAATTTAAATAAGTTTTAATTCTGAATTTTTAATTTAATTATTGTTCATTGAGGTTTAGGTTTTGGTATAAAATAGCTGTCATTTAAAAATTAGCTAAACCCCAATGAACAATAAATTAAAAATTCAAAACAATTTAGGATTTAGGACAATAATAAAACCAGAGGCGTATTCAAAAATTCTAAGTTCAATCCGGCCCTGTAAGTACGAATCGTCAGATATTTATAAAAAAAAACTGGCATCGCAAAAAAAAGCTGCTGAATAGCAGCAATGAAAATGTGGTTGCAGTTTTTCCCAATCTTCAACAGTAACGTCAATAAATAAGAAAAGCTAAAATTGAAAATTGATTTTTTTTTTCAAAATAATTCGAAAATCAAAAATAATTTTTGAAATCTCTCCCATTGCATTGTCCGTCTGGTTGCCAAAGCTTTTTCCTAATTTAACCGACCCTGTATCTCTCACGGTTTCCGAATCCCCATGCTGTTCATTCTTATTTGGACATAGTGTATGTGAGATTTTTAGGAGATTTTTAGGGGGGTATACAGCGGAGGGGGGGGGTCACCACGTTCAAGACTAGCCATAAGGTAATGTTTGGAGAAAAGAAATTTTCAGATTGCTGCTTACCATTCTGAGCTTCATACCAGGAGGCTAACTTTTCCAAAGATCAGTTTTGGCGAAAAATTTGATTTTTTTTGGTCAAATTTTGAGTGTTTTTTTCATATGATGGAGCTCAAAAAGTTGGTGTAGAGACATCTAAACGGTTTTGCTGCATCTTCAACCATTTTGCAGATAAGTGACAGGAAACGTGGTGTGTGATTTTAAGTTAGTCACACTGTTTACAGTAAGCATTAACTGAATTCTAAAAAATGGTCATGATACGCAATGATACGCAACTCCTTTTTCATTTGGTACCATTTTCACCTTCTAGGTTAGAATGGAAACAGCAATCAAGCGTATTTCTTTTTTCCACGCAGTAGCCTATCGTCCAGTCTTGATAGTGGTGACCCTCTGTGTGGATAAACGAATGAAATACAAAAAATTTCCCCCAATCCTTGCACAAAATTATTCGTTTCATAATAATCGTGACCCAGGGACTCCGGGGGTCGATTCTTGCTCGGCCCACACTACTTTTCGGATTAATCTTTGAAGCTTTATGAAAAATACCCGCTCGACCGTTGGTGGGCATTGAGATTGGCAAAAAGGCTTGAGTCGCTTGAGATGCATAGTCTTTCCCTCCATACTGCGTACCCTTTGATCGCACATGATCATCTCATTAAGAAGCGGGTATAGTAATCCTAAATTTTATCCCATAACGAGTTTATAACAACTCAAGACACATGCGATAATTGCTAGTTGAAGTTCTGGTAAGACTTAGAGAATAATGAAGTGGGAATTTGATACCTAGTTATGTTCTCTATCTTATCATGCCTAGATGACTGATTGTATTATATGTAATCTGATTCATTGTTTAAATTACATAATAATGTAACATAATATACTTGTATGAGGCAAGCCACTATGCACTCTGCATTGGACTTTGCACTTTCAATATCTGAAGAAAGTCCACGATGCTAAAACCACATAATTTTTAATCATAACTTTTCTCTTAATTATCTCAAGAAAATCTGCATCTACGTCATGGATGGTCTACACTTTCAAACATGGATTGAATATTTATAACAAGTAAGTAATAAAAAATGATTAATCTAAATGAAGTATTAAATAACATGCAGTTGTTTACTAACCGTGCATCTGTATCTAATGCAATCTCCCCAGAAATTGGAGGCAGAGAATTTTCTTCTAATGGCGATGGTAGTTCCATTTACCAGACACTGACCTAATCCGACAATACCTCCAGCGCTGTGGTAAAGGGGCAGCGGGTCGTAGAGGATATCGTTATCAGGATCAAGAGATGCCATCTCTCCCATTCCTCCTTGCATAAATAAATACCTTCGTAATTGAAAAACAATCATGATGACAAATTAAAGCAGTGATACTTAAGATAATGATTGGATAATGTACGAAAAAAAAATTACCTGAGATTTGTTATCACAGCAGCTTTAGGTAATCCTGTTGTTCCTGATGTGTAAATATACAGCAGCTTATCTCTGATCGTGCCTTTATTAATTTCGATCAAAGGTGGTGTTTCGCTTTCATATTTTATACCTTCTTGTAAATTAATGGATCCGTGTAGCATTTCTTCATCGCCCATTTCGTTGAACTGATATAACTTTAAGCTTGAAATGGGTGATTTGTCCAAATCCTTAATCACTGTTAGTAAAATAATTAGACACCAGAGAGCAGGTAATAACGTAATTATAAGCCTTCCGAAAATAATTTCTATAAATACCTGTTTTATAGTTTCCTCCATAGATTAGAGCTTTTGCCTTGGCTACAGTAAGAGAATGTATCAAAGGTTCAGCCACAAGGTTAGAATTGATGAGAGCAGTCGTTACCCCTATCTTTGCAAGTCCCAACCAAATACCCACATATTCTGGACAATTTTCCATATATAATCCAACTATGTCACCTTTTGAGAATTCCTTACTCAAAAAGAAGTTACTTACTTTATTGCTGAAGGTTTCGAGCTTCAAATAAGAATTACTATAGGAACATGTTAAGGGTAAACCTTTTGGAATAAACTTACGTCTTGATATGTCCATGATTTGTCTTCGAACAAGATAGCAGCTTTCGTGGGATGTCTTTTTACATTATTTTCAAAAATTTTCGCTATAGTGGTATCCCTGTAACACCACAACTTTAACTGTATATTGAATCTGGCAAACTTTAATCCGATTCTGGAAAAAAATTAAAATTGATTAAATAAAATTTTTCATAGCAACAATAGCATAATTATGTAACACAATAACTATTCATTTAGTGCAGTGGTTTTCAACGTTTTTCAAGCAAAGGCCCCTTTAATATTTGGCTATTGGAATGCGGCCCCCTTTGGCAGGAAGAAATTATATATAATACACGTACTTATGTGGTATGTATTAGCTAAATAAAGCTTATAAGAAAAATAAGCAAATAAATTCAAATAATTATATTATTTCACCAATTTACAAGCAAAAAAATAACAAATAAATAGAGTTTGTGTATTAAGGGCGGAATCAAGTCTTGTTCAACGAATGTGAAAAATAGCTGCCCGAGCTAAGAGAGGGTCGCTATCACAGGAGTTGAAGTAGTCTTTATCCCCCCGTGCTACAACAATACCTTTTAGCGCGTGTTGAATTGAAAATATGCGGGTATCCTAGTAGACTTATTATACTCTACAACTGTCAACTATCACCGTTAAGGGCCGCAATCGCCTTGATTCCGTTTGCTATATACTTATCAAAAAGTCGTGTTTCTATATCATGCGCTAATTTTTTTTATCTCCCAATAGATTCTATTCCAGCACAACAAATCTGTAAATTTCAACAGATTATGACAAACCAGGGAGTCTGCAAGGTAGTCCAGGCAGAGCGAGTTTGGACACACGTGTTCTAATAACGTGGTATGTTATTAAATAATATTATATTTCATTACTGCAATATACAGGGTGATTCAAAATTCAGTGCAAATATTTTAAGGACGTATTTACCAGCCAAAAATAAGAAGTTTTTTTCATATAATCGTATGTCCTAACTTGCTTCGTTTTCTAAATACCGGGTGTAATATTTTGAAAAAAAAATCCATTTTTTATTAATTACTCAAAAATCTTTCAGTCGATTTAAATAAAATTTGGTAGGCTTATTTGTCGTTATAAGGAACTTCCTTTGATGGGAATAACATAAATTTATTAATTGCAGTGGCGTCTCAGGGGGCTACCTACTTGAAACTTACAGGTAAATTATGGTACGCCACTGCTCTTTTGACAATTTATATATTTTTTTAGATTAAGCGGTCAATAATGTAACTTTCTTGCCTCCTGAGCTTTACTCGTATCTAGCTTTGTTTCCAAGAAAAAAATCAAAATCTGTGCCATGCCCTATTAAAACAAGTACCTAATAAATTCACATCGATTATTGAGATTCATTTAATTTAATTCAGGTAGCCCCCTGAGACGCCACTGGAATTAATAAATTCATGTTATTCCCATCAAAGGAAGGCCCTTATGACAACAAATAAGCCTATAAAATTATATTTAAATCGGCTGAGAGGTTTTTGAGAAATTGATAAAAATCGATTTTTTTTTTCAAAATTATACCCCCTGTATCTAGAAAACCAAGCAAGTTAGGTCATACGATTATATGAAAAAAACTTCTTATTTTTGGCTGGTAAATGCGTCCTTAAAATATTTGCACTGAATTTTGAATCACCCTGTATAAATGATGATTTTGGCATAAAATCGTAGAGAATCTGTCTTCATCTTGCGGAGAATGGCCATTATTCACTTGGGCGTTCCAATACTCCCCTAATTTCGTCCTCGCGGAATGTTCCCATCATTCTCCGCTCATTAAGAATAAATATTATTCTATAGAGTTGTTATTCCCTGCCCTTAACATATCACTTTAATGACTGTTTATTGCTCGGTTTATTGTAATATGGGAACGGTACCTAACATTAAATTGCCACGCTGTAGTTGTATCAAATCATAATAATTAGTCATACCGGAAATTTTAGGCCAGTTCTATTAAAAAGGCTAATAACAATATCTAGTCTTTCTGCGTCCATACTCCATTATGAACATTATGAAACCGATTCCGTGATGGTTAAACAAAAATTTAAAATGCCTGCTTTTGAAACAATGCCCCCTATAAACGACATCAATCTAGAAATATTTAGACGCAAGTGCCATGGTGCTGAAATGTAACAAACTTTTTTAAGCTCAAGAAGGGCGTTATGGAATTTTGATACCAAACAGCAAAAGAAAAAATTAACTAATGATCGTAGATCAAAGATGTTTTAACTCCATTTACTTTTTGACGTAAACTGTAGGTAGGTATACAGGGTAAATGGTTATGTGCAAAAAAAATTGGGGGATGATTCCTTGTTGAACATTAAGCAGGTTTTTCAAATAAAAATTAATCATTCGCTCCTACGACCTCTTCAAGGGAGTATCAAAAAAATAGTTTTTTTGTTCTCTTAAAAAGGGAAGAAGTTACATAAACGAAATCCCAGTAATTTAAGGGATAGGTAAGGCCACCCCTAGAATGTATTTTGCATGTAACATTTCCCCCCATATGTACTGCCTTTTGAAAATGCAATTTGCATAGCCCGTTTTTTTTTTAATAACAAAAATCTTGTAATTTATTATTTTTTCGTATCAAATTGACTTTCTAAAAAAATTTATTAACTTTAATTACGTATCATCATTTGATCACGGTAAAAATTATGAATAAATAAAAAAAATTCTTGAAGACCGTTAAATTTTGCTGAAAAATTACAAGACTTTTTTATTTAGAATAAATCAGACTATCCAAAATACAGTTTAGAATGCGGGTACGGTGATAAGAAAAAAGTTTTAATTTTGAACTTTGACTTTTTTGCTTACGCCTTCACCCTCCAAGGAGTCGTATTTCAACGTGAGGGACGAAAGCCTACTAGAAGTTATTTATTAATTTCCAATAATAAGGTAGATATGGCAAAAATAAGAAATTTCGATATTTCAGGTATTTCAGGATATTTCAGGAATGATCACAGATATCTTGTATGTTTGACAGATTCGAAATGGTCACAAAATTTCAAAATTTTATCCAATTTAACCGATCCTATATCTCTTACCGTTTACGAGATAGCAATATAGAGAAGGAAATATGATGCACCCTGTAGAGCTATAGTAATTTGAGAGCATTTAATGCAACCATTAAAATTATTTAGTTGCAATAATTTACAACTACTACGACGGTCTTATCAATTATTGCCAAGACATAGATGGTGATCCAGTAAAATAACTTCTTGTTGATGATAATAATAACGATCGTACGACCGGGACACAGTCCAACTGTTAAATTAGATAACAATAAAATTACTTGAGATTGGTATAAACAAAAGAACGATGACATGATAGATAGACCGCATTGGCAAAACGACTGATACCTACAATATTACAATACTACGATAGTTTGTCTGTTTATGGAAACTGTTTGTACATAATATTCAAAATTTGATGATGATGTAATTTCATATTTAAAAATTGTCAGTAGTTATTCTAGGTAATTATCATTAACTGTCAATTAAAATTATAATAATAATAATTTTAATTAGTAGGTATTAAGACAAAGTTATTTTTGATCACTCTTTATTTATTAACAAAACTGATATGCGGTCATGGTTGAGAACATTGTTTTTGGCAGATTAAGGGTCATATTATGGATAACTACAAAAAATTTAGTGTAGCATCATTAACAAATATGAAGTTCCTAAAATAAAGTTTTTTATATGATTTAATGATGCACACGAGAAGGCAAAAATTTAATAAGAATAAGATTATAACCATTTGGCGTTAAAAAAAAAGAAATAAAACAACGCGACAGTGTTTCTTATAGAGTGTCAAAGATTTGTGATGGATCGATAGGGAGACTTGGGTACAAGCTATCCTCCACCTTACCAATTATTATTATAGAGCAAGAGCAGGACTTTGTCTTAAAATGTAACCAAACTAAGTTATCCGACATTTCTAGGATCCGGAACTCTTTTGCAGAATTGGCTACTTTCATCTTTCCTTTCATTTCACAATTATTTTCATGAAGCAACCACAACTTGAATTTCATTTACTAACTTGGAACCTTTGGAACTCAAACCTCTCTAATCTTGAAAAAGGTTGAGATGAAAATAATCATATTTGACAAAATTTCATTAGATAAAGATAAGCATGTTTAATAATTCAAGAAAAAGAATCTGGAGCTTAGCTATACATATATACGAGGATGGTGTTCACTATACTTTATGAAAAATCTTATATTCATTCTTTCGAAAAAAAGTCATTCTTTGCTTGTTATAAAAATACAAATATACAATTCGCGTTGAGAAAATTCAATTTGATCGTACAGGGTGAAAAAAATCGTACAAGTGAAAAAAGGAAAATGTAGTTTTACAAAAGTAATGAACCTTTTTTCTGGATTACTTTTTGTGGGGATATCTTAAGCCGAGTGTGTATACTTGGCTTAAGACCGACTTGGAAAATAATATTGAGATCTTAAAAAATAGAATCACTGATGCCATTGCTACTGTAACACCAGATACTGATGATTCAAAATGTTTATAATATTTAATTACACATAATAATTGAGCTCTTTCAATTTAATGCTTCAAAATAGTTTAATTGAAAAAATTAATTTCGTTAAACGTTTCATCTTTTTACGACACCCCGTACAATACAATCAAATTTTCTCAACGCAAATTGTATTGTTATAACAAACAAAAGATGAAAGATTGTTTTTTCGAAAAGCTTTTGAAAACTACATTTTCTTTTTTTTACGCATCCTGTACAATAAAATCGAATTTTCTTAACGCGAATTGTATTTTCTTAACAAGCAGAAGAAATGATGAAGAATGACTTTTTTTCGAAAGAATGAAAATAAGAGTTTTTATAAGTATAGTGAACTCCATCCGTGGACATCCTGTATACTTCCTCTTAGCAGTTTAGAGCCTTTTCAGATAACTGATCATTTAGAGTACATATCAATAATTTTTCTAAGGCTTGGAATTGATATCTGTGTTTTTGTCATTCATGCTGATGGTAAAAGCAATTTACATACTTAAGACAACAATTATTATTAATTTTGCAGTTGAGACTCTGGACCCTTGGGGAGGCAACGCTAAGGGTTAAATTAAACAGATCGGTCTTAAAATATGTAAATATGTGGCATTAAAATGAAATTAGATCTACATCTTATTTGAAAAGGAGGATCGGCATATAACGGCGTAATTGCCGTTATACTTGAAATCTGTTGTAGCTGAAGGAACCTACCTACAGGAATAGCAGCTTACTTTGTATTCTAGATTACTTCCGAAAAATTAGTTTTGTAAGAAGCCAAAAATATTGTAGAAATGTATAGGCTAGTTTGAATTGCGATGGAGGTTTGTATTTCGTCCTTATTTACAATTTTGTCACTTTTTTTAGTGTATTTTTTAATAAAAAAATACACTATTGAGGACGACATCACTTTTCGAAAATCACCCAAACTCTTCAAATGTCCCCACCGATCATGACCCCCAGATCACGAAAAAGTGGTTTTCCAAAATTCACCTGCCCACGATATATATATATATATTTATATATATATATATATATATATTTATATATATATATATATATATTTCTCCAAAATCGCGAAATTTAGATTTTAAAAACGCTCCTGTAGCTTTATCTTTCAAGATTAGTGAATGAAATTTTGGATCCTTGTAAAGCCTTGGAACAACGTTAGATTTTCGTTAAAAAAAATTCCTAAAGTCGCGTTACTTCTACAGGGTGTCCTTTCAAAATTCCCCATATCCCGTTTTTGTCATCTCATTTCAGGTCGCAGTTTTCAATCTAGGGGACTGAAATTTTTGTGGGAGTAAGATATCTATAAGAACTGGTCTGGTATTGTACTTGAGCAAAATCGGCCAAGCCGTTTCAAAATGGCGGCCATTTGAATTTTTTGAAGAATTGCTTTTTTTTGAACCCCTGTATGAGTAAGATGCAAAAATAACTTTGAAACTAAATCAACATGATTGGAGGAAAATTAATTGAAATTTGATTTAATGTTATAAAATTTACATTACTTTTATTAATAAGCCAGTGGCGTGGGTAGGAAAAGGGTAAAAATCGCTAAATTTCTCTAACAATTTATGAGCACATTTTTGAGGGAATTAAATTGAAATTTTCACAGCAGGCAATTATACTAATAGCCTCTAGCCCTTAAAAATTTCAAGAAGTAAATAAGAAAAATGGCGGAGTTATTCGAATTTTTTTTACATGATGTTTATTTCTCTAAAATTTTAAAAACGGTCCTGTAGCTTCACCTTTCAAGATTAATGAACGAAATTTTATACTCTTGTGAAACTTAAAGATGACGTTTGATTTTCGTAAAAAATATTTTCCTAAAGTTTTGTTACTTTTACAGGGTGTCCCTCCAAATTTCCAAAAAAAAAACGGTCATGAGGCACGGTTTCTGGTCGCAGTTTTCAATTTAGGGGGCTGAAATTTCTTTTGTAGTAATATATATAACTGCAAGTAGTCGTCTGGTTCTGTGTTTGAGTAAAATCGGAAGAGCCGTTCCAAAATGGCTGCCTTTTAAATTTTAGGAAAAATGGATAGATTTTGAACCTCTAAGTTAGAAACAAAAACTTTTAAACAAAATTAGCATTATTGGAAGAATAGTTATTGAAAATTTAGTTATTGCAATAAAATTTGCATTTTTTTTATTATTAAGCCAGTGGCGTGGGTAGGAAAAGGGTAAAAAAGTCTAAATTTCTATATAGCCGTTTATTCTATTTTTCTATTTTTGTACTGATCGAACTGAAATTTTTCCAGTAGATAACTATACTAATAACCCTTAACTCTGAAAATTTTCAAGAAGCAAATAAAAAAAATGTCGGAGATATTCGAATAATTTTTAAATTATTTTTATTCCTCTAAAATTTCAAATTTTCAGTTTTCAAAGCTCCCTTTTCACTTTTTCAGTTCTATTGAAGGTAGTGTAAGAAATAGTATTTTTTAGGTAAAGTCAGCCAGTGGCGGGCAAAGGAAAAGGGGCAAAATTGTTTAATTTTACCATTTATTTTGGTTTTGTTAAATTTAAACATCCATTCTAAGGCACGTTTTCAAACGAAGTGAAATGCAATTTTCACAGTAAACCACTACGCTAATATGACCTGACTAGGGAAAATTTCAGAAAGCCAATTTAAAAAGCGGTGAAAATATTCATAAATTGGATTGCATAAAAATACACTATTTCTGCGATTGATGCGCAAGAAGGTTTTTTGGTATTTCCTAAGCAACAAGTAAACATGTAATTGATAGGTAGAGGTAATAGTTAGAAATAATAGTTAGAGAGAAGGTAAAATTAGATCTAAACTGCATAGTGACGATAATTTATCATAATTGGAGAGACTTTCCATTGAATTATTGAAATCATAGATTCATAGATTGTAAAGCAATCAGAGCACGTTAAATGAATAAATCATTTTTGCACACTGCATTAAATGTTTGGTGCATGCCATTAAATATGCACTTAAATTTCTACTCGCCTTTGTTTCTTCGACTTTTCAAGTGCATTTCTTTGTTTTAAATAAGTATTTAAATTACACGAAGTTATAAAGGTTAACATGTAGGTGAACTTTTTTATAAGGAATTGCATATATTTACAACCCATAATATGCGTTTTAATTAACATATTTTTTTTATTGTTATTCAAATTTGATTTAATTGACATTGCTTTTGTGTTATAGGTGGTACAAAGTAAAATGTAATTTTTTTCCATATTACTACCTATGTATAGTATAAATAGTAATAAAGTAATTTCCAAGGGGGATGCTTATACCTAGGTCAATTTACAAACAATTGGTAGAGGCCCCCGGACTTGCAGGACAGACAAACATCTTTATAGTTATCGTACATAAACAAGATTATACATATTTACATACTTGATTATGATTAATGATCATAAACAGATGAATTAAGTGAAAATGGGATCACTGATCATCTAGTTTTTGAAGATAAATCTGTTTTCAACAACACAACGATCTTGAAAGAAGAAATTTTTTGCCATCACTCATTGTAACGTAATTAAGTGATTTTTTTATACATATAGTCAACCTGATATTTTTTTCCACTGCCACTGGCGAATTATTAAACATCCTAAACACAGTGTGCACAGGATAAGAATGACCAGCATGGGGATATCTGATAAACGTGAGAGATAAGGGGTGCTTTAAATCAGCAAAAAGTTGGTCAATTAAGGGGTCAATGATATTACGCTGAGAAAACCAGAAAAATCCACTTAAATCCGGAGATTTTACCTTACGATTTCGTTTTTAATTTTTCTGAGGTTATTTGGAAAGATATTAAAAGAACAAAGAACCCTTTCTCCTTGCTAATTTTTGGCTCTACAAGGTAGCGTTTACACAGTTTCCGACCAACGTTTAGTTTCGAAAAAATAGCTATCAACTTTATTTTTTTATAGGGCAACTATATGCAACTATTATTGGTCTTAGGAGTTTTCCATCTTTATGTGTTCTTATTGTTGTGAATTCTTATAGTTCTTTTTCATAATAATAATATAACAGTTTCATTTGTTTTATCTGATTTCAGTATTATAATTTGTGCATTGTTTCCTATAGGAATTCCCTTGTCTGGTTTGTTTTTTGTATTAAAATTTATTCTTCTCTATTTATTTTAATATTATTGTTTGTTATACGATTCTTATGTTATACGAAAGGTCAAATTATTAATGTGTGAGTTTGAATGTTTTTCAATGGAGCCTAAGTCCCAATAACTTGAAATATGTACATAGAAGAAAGAATGGTTCAATAAACAAATAAATCAGGAATGGACCAAATAAACTAGGCTATTCCGAACAAAAATCTATGGTCACCGGATCAGGACTGCTTGATGGTCCTGGTATCGTTTTCTCCATGGTTCGTTTAGCCCAGAGGTGAACACTAATAACTATAATACACATAATTTCTTTCCAAATGTCATATAGTCATAAAAACAGGATTTTAGCATTAGTTTATAATTATTAAATTACTGAAAATAAAACTTCTACAATTTAATCTCGAACTCATTTAAATTCATGAGCTGTTTGATAAAACTCTAACCATAATAAGGCCGGTTCTCACTTGTACGACACCCGACGACAACGACAACGCGACAACACGAAAATGGCACGTCGTCGGGTGTCGTACACGTGGGAACCAGACTAGGGTGAAGTCCCCCCGCAATTTTTTCGTGTTGTCGCGTTGTCGTTGTCGTCGGGTGTCGTACAAGTGAGAATCGGCCTTTAACAATTACAGGTTGGCTACGCTGTTCCTTCAAAATTAATATGACAAAAAATTGATCATTTATTCATAATTCCCCTATGATGCTCAATTTTACGGTTACAACAAGCAATAAATTCAAGAGACAACTCGGATTGGAGTCGTGTTTTCTTTCCTGTGTAATTCAGACGGCGAACCGTAGTGTCAAGGCTATAATGCAAAATTTAAAAACTATGCTTTTAGTTCCGCCATTTCCTGTCTCTTTCTTTTCGGATTAGAGTTGAAAAAATCATATCGAAGCTATATCATTGTTGCTATAGATAGAGAATTCCTATGTGGTTCCACGGCCATGGTGAGGCTTGGTGACGACATGTCTAACTGAGGACGTTTCTTCAATTATTTTTCCTTCGAGTAGGAGCGAAGTTTTAGAAGTTTCTATACTTGATGTATCTAATACTGCCGTGGTAATCAGATACAACTAAATCTTGTATTGGATTATGTTTTATGTTTATATTAAGATTGACGATAAAAAATTCTCGTAACTTCAGCCTTTGATATAAGTAGAACAAAAGAGGAACTGTATTTTATTCAGGTCCTCCGGTGTGAGAAAGTCTCTCCCGAAGGTTTGTAATCTGGTCTTTCCCAAAGCGGGACACTCACATAGGATGAGTTTTCCTGTTTCGTCACCATTATTCAAGCACAAGCGGCATTGAGCGCTGATCGCTAAACCCATCCTATGCAGATGATGATTCAGGTTACAGTGCCCAATTTATCTGTATATAGGCCTATTCTATTATGGCTTTCAGAAACTATCCTAGTCTGACCTGTAATCGACGGTGAAGATCAAATTTTATAAGAAAAATTATCAAGTTGGGAAACTTGAATCTTTGTACTCTTGTATAAATTAAATAACTATTATGGACGTTCAATATCTTTCAAATAGGTTCAGTAAGCTGGAAATCTTAATTAGCGAGGGAGTTCGCAAAATTTGATAATTTTTAACAAATTTGAAAAGTTTATTATGTCACGCAGTTAGGCAGTTATAAATTAATTATTATCAATATGAAAAACCATCTAAATTTATTATTTAGAACTCCACATCTAAAATTATTTCCTCTAATCCGAAGTGCTTTAAATAAAAATAACTTCCAAACTTATCAAGACGTAGACCCATGCAGGTTTATAAGATGTCGAATATGCGAAACGATCAACCATCATCAATAGATGAATAATTTGCGTAGAATAATACTGAAATCGAGTAACCTATAAACCATGTCATGCAACCTTTGAGACCTGGAGATCATATTCTGATAATGCAGTGATTCTCCTAGCGAATATTGTTTTCTGTTCAGTAACGAATTTATTTAAATTTAATAAGATCTGTCTACAAGCGCGTGTCTAATGCTACTTAAATAACTAGAGATTATAGTTTAGCCGAACAGTTCTAATCCAGTCAAATAGTTGAAAATAAAGGACTGAAATTGCGTTAATTAGAAGTTTAGGGAAAATTTATTGGTAGGTAGGGCGCGCCACTTGCACACTCCAGCCAAATTTCCTTCCTCAGATTCAGTAAGGGGTGGCCGCCATCTTGAATTTAAGGAATGAAATCATGTTCTATTACGAAAATTGTTAGGGATAATATATCCAGCAAATTTTGTTTCGAACTTTTTTTGAAATTTCTTATTGTTAAATATTTTTTTTTAGATTTTACAAAAAACGGTCAATCGGGAGGTGAGTTGCTACTACAACAAACGTGTGCCAAAACTCGACCAGTGCCAATATTTTAGAAATTTTTTTAATCTATAGCTAATTAATTCAAGTCATACGGGTTTTCACTAAATGCATGATTTTGGAGTTTTCGAGGTCGAAGCGATGGAAGGAGTGGTTGAGATTTGTTTTTCATTATTCCCCGCGTCATTCATCCCTTCGGGAATAATGGGCATGATTAAATGTCAAAAGTGACAGATATAATAATCACATTATGTATTCGTCGTAGATATATTATATTTTAAATATTTTTTTAATACATTATGTTGGCTTGTGAATTCGCCAAACGAGATGTGAACAATCTGGGTATACAGGGTGTTCTTGAGTACCAGAAATTACATACTGAAACCTAACGCCCCCGGGTGAATAATTTTTCTCTAAAACTCCACAACAAGGTAGTACCTATTACCTAAAATCACGTGAAGAAAGATTATCAGAAGAAAAGTGAGGTGAAAATATCCACAGATTTAACTAAATATCGCCTAAACAGATGACCGGAAATTAAATAAAATACAAAGGGAACTTAATTAATACAAGTGATAGAAACACGACGAAAATTGTCCCATGTAAAGGAAAAGCAGTTTAATCAAATGACACATCCACCATTCAGTTCAGATAAGAGGAAAGCAGGGAAATCTACCATAACGAGTCATTGGATAAAGGAACGAACGGGTGAAAGCGCTGACCTAAATAGACACAATAGACCACGAAGACAAGGGTTGACCATCTACTATAAATACAGGCAGAGATTTCAGCGCGAGCAGTCTTGATTCAGTTTCCTGAGCGTAGACTACTCCTTTCCTTATACTTGTTACTTGTCGAAGAAATTACCGAGAACAAGTCCTTCTCACCCACTTGCTACTTGTTGAAGAAATTACCGAGAGCAAGTCCTTATTTTTCCAACTTGCTACTTGTTGAAGAAATTACCGAGAGCAAGCCCTTACTAAACACTGGTTTCTTGTCGAAGAAATTACCGAGAACAAGTAATTCCTCGCTCCTGAAGATGCCACGAAAACCCCTCAAGCCGCAGCCCGTGCCCCGTAAATCAACTACGCAAACAGTACGCAAGTTGCAAATACCACCAGTCGCTCCTATTATTGTTCGCAAGTCAAGACGAGGCCGTCCGGCTCGCATCCGCCTTGTTGCCGCGCCAGACCCGAGCCCTACCGTCGCTCCTAGCCACCTTCACCCCGACGATGACCCGGAGGAACAGGAACCTGTCGCCCTGTTAACCCAAGGGGCCACCAATCCTACAGGTGAAGTAATTTTTCACAATCTCAATTTTGTAAATAAGCAACTTTAGTTAAACCTTTATAAGTTTACTGCCTCTGAAAATTTTCTCGTTTTGTCTCAGGTATCCAGACTGCGTTGTGAGGAGCCAGACGTACGACGATATCAGCAGTTCAAATACTTAACCCCGACTTTTAAATTATTCTTTGATTCATAAGAAAAAGTCTCCGCAATTTTCACGACAACTTTTAAATTAAGGAAGGGTTTTTAAAATTTTAGAAAAGTCAAAAGTCTCAAAATTCACAAAGAAATAAATCAAATTAAAATTCAGAAAAATTCAAACGAATTGAAAAATGTTCAATTCATTTTCGAAACCACGAAATCCACAAAATTTGAGGATTTGAGAAATCAAGCAAATCAGGGTACTTTTTATTATCACGAGCTAGTAATTTGATTGAGAATTTTTTAGATGTACTGTCGAGTGAGGCAATACAGAAACAAGACAATTAAACAATTTCACAATGGAATTGTACCGAAAATCATAAGTTCGAAATTGACCTTGTACTGATAACAGGACTACCACGAAGCTGGTGCATCTTTTCTCTCTACACACACACACATTATGATAGGGGAAAATATACTGAGCGGAGTCCGTCTTGTCCCATGGCCAGCAGGGTATGCAAGAAAATACGGCACGTTCAAAGTACGTGTATGGCATTCTCTTAGGGCTGAGAAAGGTCTGTGTATTGGCTTTTCGGTCAAGAATCGTTATCTCAGTACAGAAACAGGTCCGGGAGATTCGCGGTCTTGCCTCTGTATTTGAATTACTAAACAGTCATTTAATTAGCCACCGCCACCCATCCTGTCGTAAGGATACCAATCGAAACACATCGGGAAGCGCGGATTAAACCGCCTTCCAATCTTCAAAGAGGCAAAGATCGAAGCACCTGGCTATAACGCCTTGCTGCATCTTACTAGCTCGGGAAGATAAAAATAAAACTCTGATATCCTACAACCGTCACAAGCTGACAACCTCGCTTCTGCAACGAAGAACGCTCCAAACCCCAGGGGGTAAGAAAGTGAGAGTGCAACTAATTTAAAAAGGACAACAATAGGCCCATAAACCAGCTCCAGGCACCAGCCCAATTCACACATACAAAACCACAAAATAAACAATCATAAATCGACTGGGTTGTATTTGAACTGCAGGTAACAGGTTGTACCAACATAAAATTAGAATTTTTAATCTTGAAGAAATGAATTAAATAAATTGAATAATTAAATAAAATTGTAAATAAATAACTTAGAATTTAATAATCATTTTGAATTGTAAATAATTAAATTAGGAAAAGGCAGTAAATCAGGTGTTTTTGAAATTACGTTGTTTTATTTCCCATTCGCAACAAAATCTCTGCGACCCCATCTTTACGAACCACTGGGTGCTACAAGACGTCACACGACAAAAAGGGGTCCTACCAAGAAAAAGGGGGAGGGGAAATTCTAGAGATCACCAGGCCAGGGGGGTGGAGGCTACAATACGAAAAGAGGCAATTGTTCGCCTTATTTTATGCTTAAAAGTTTATACCGAGTGACAAGTTTCAAAGCAGAACATAGGCGAATAGCATGGGAAATCACATATTTGCAGTTTATTTCTCACCACTTTTATCTACAAGAACGGTAATGGTATCTATCGAAAGAGAATGGTTTTCTGAGCATGCTGATACCAAATACTTAATAATTAACAGTTTTTTAAACTGCCAGAAGAACTTAAACATTTTCAAAATTAAAAGATGAGCAGCCATGACATGTTAAATTACGATCATTTTTTCGCTGTCAAAGCAAATATTTTCAATTATTTGATTTATTTTAATTCTGATTGAACATCACTAAACAATTACGAAAATCCTCATTTACCATCATTTTGTTTTAACAAAAATTGACTATGAAAAAAAAAACGTTATATTCAAATAGTCCTTCCTTTTGAAATTAATATGTAGTCCCACCCTTTTATAAATTGTGCTTCGGAGTTCGGACTTGTCCGAGTTGTTGGTTATTAACGAGTGCACATTCGGCAATGACTAGCTCTGTAAATTTTGTTTTTCGTAACCCTAAGATCCCAAGAAAAATCACAACAAGGATAAGCTGCTAAATCGGGAGATCTGGCCCGCCAGATATACCACGGCGATAAAAACGCGTCCCGCATTAGAATAGCCATTATTATTATTCATTGACAATCTTTTCAGGGAAACGCGTATTGGTAATTAAAAATGTTTGTTTTGACAGTAACAAAATTATTCGAATTAGGCATGTCATGGCCGCTCACACTTTTAATTTTGGAAATGTTTAAGTTCTTCTGGTATGATTAAAAAACTGTTAATTATTAAGTATTTGGTATCAGCATGCTCAGAAAATAATTCTCTTTCGATAAACACCATTATCGTGCTTGTAGATAAAAGTGGTGAGAAATAAACTGCAAATATGTGATTTCCCATGCTATTCGCCTATGTTCTGCTTTGAAACTTGTCACACGGTATAAATATACATCCGCAAACGCTTCGTTACCGATCTACAGGGTGTTGAATTTTGAAGATTTTTTTTTTCTTTAGACTTCCTTGAGGTTAGTCAAACTTAAGTCAAATAGTTAGTTAGTTAGTCAAAGAGGACCATCCCAGCTTTAATTTTCAACGGGCAGTGGCGGTTAAACTGCCAAAATTATTGGAAATGAGAAATAAAAAAAAGTCGAGGCTGTTTTCAAAACATTTGAATTTCGTCCAACTAACTAAAGGAATTTTTTTTTCTTGATAACGCTTGCAGATCCAAAAAAAAGTTTGTTAATGTTGTGGAGACCAAAAAGTTTCTAAATAAAGCTAAATAAAACAAAAAAAAATTGTATTTTAAAATCCAACAGCGGCGCATCACAAAAAGTTCAGGGGGAGAAATAGGGGCGAAATGGAAGAAATTCAGAAACAAAATAGTATATTACGTATAGCGTATATTACAAATTTGAGGTAAATATCTCAAAAACTATGGGAGTTATGAAAAAAAAACAATTTTTTTTTTTTAATTTTAACACCCTGTGGGTCCTGTAACTATACTGAGATAGTTTGAAGGGAGAATTTTAAGGTAAGAAGATTAGGGGCAATTAATCTCATTTAATTATGAACGATCAATATTAGATTTACTAATTTCCGTACATTAAGTTCGTTACATTTGAGAAAATTGCTTGAATAATTTTATTATAAATTCTGCAGCTCTGCTGGAGTCGCAGTAAAAACTGCAATGACATTGGATATATTCATAGCTTGTAATAATAAATCTTATAGCCAAGATGCATTGTTAAGCTTGTTTGTCTGAACAATTAGATTATTGTTGATGCAAACAATTACTAAATCAGTTATTATTACTATGAGCTGAAGATTGGTAGTAATCTCGTAATTAAAACTTGTAATTAAAACTGGTACCGTATCATATTCTGCAATTTTATTTATTGCAGGCTAGCATAATATTCGGTTGTCTCGAGGCTTTGTGTAAATAAACTTTCAATATGCAGGTATAACCTGTCTGTACTCTTTGATTATTCAGGTATGTATATATAAACTTGGTGACCGTGACCTGAGCAAGACATTAAATATTACTTTATATAATATATTTGATGAATTTTATTGGGATTTAGGTTCTAATTTAAATTTGCCACTAAAGATTCTTTACAGAACAAATTAGAAAAACTTTCGTACAGCATGCGAGGAGAAGACTGAAGACATGGACGGTACCGTTTCGTCCTTATTATGGACTCATCAGCATATCATATCAGTCAGTTCTAAACCACACACGCCATACGAAATTTGGAAGTTCTATCTATTCTAACTGGTGTTTTCGTTTTGTAGTGGCTTTTAATTTTCAAATGAGTGAGTAGGCAACCAGAGAAACGTGCGTGTCTTTTCGAAGCGGGTGACCGCTTCGAATAAGCTGGGACACCCTGTATATTATATAATCAAATAAGTGGTTCAATAAAAATAATTATAAATCAAAAAAAAAAATTAAATATTACCAATGATTTGTAATTTTATACAAATACCTAATTAATTATTGGTACCAATTTTACAATGCGGACCATAATCTGTAATGAATAAATTTGTTTTCTCAGTTAATATTTTTGTAGAATAAAAAAAAAAAACAGAAACAGGTCGATTTTTGATTATTAACTTGTGTTTGGTAAAATACGTAGAGGCGTAAAAAGTTCACCCCTCTCTTTAAACTCTTCGGATGACACTTTACCACGCCTAAATTTTAAATTTGGAAGTGTAGGCTTGTGGAACCTCATTTGAAAGGCATTTTCAATCTACATTCGGGAATTTTAATTATTTTTGATTAAGGAGACAGTTGTTAAGGGCAACGGGTGAGAAATTTCATTTATGGAGGCGTTAAGGTCGTAAAATATGAGCTCTCAGTCTGGGTGGCAAAGTGGCCAGTAATTAGCGTACAGTAGCTCAAAAACCCATTTGTTTTTTCTGCTATTCAGAAAGAGATTAACAAACAATAAATTACTACTTTGATGTTCTTTAGACTTCTGGAAGTTTGTTAGTATGCTTTTAGTATAAGTATAGCCTGTGTTCAGTTTTATTTGATTTTTTTTTAATAATAATATTACATCTAAGCCTCAATAAGAAACTTCGAATCATGATTGAAGTTTTTTTTTCCAACATTTTGAAAAAGAATTTGTATATTTTTTCATCACCCTCGTTATTTTGACCGAAAAAGTATCGCTAATGGATATTTACAGTTTTTATTGGTTTTAAGGTAGACCATTTACACGGTTTATATAATTTCATACAAACATATAAGTGAGTAATAAAATTATTCTCATGGAACTTATAAACGACAGAGAATCGATATATTCGCTAGAAAAAAATAAGAAATTTACGCTAGATATGAATAACAGAATATTTTTGTTTATGGAAGTTTAATATTTAATGGATTAATGGATCTCCACTGATGATCATTTCCATTTGATGATTCGCCAATTTAAGCGTCATTTTAATAATTTGTGATTAATTTTAGGGGATGTTATTTATTAGAGAACTTGTCGAGAAGCCTAAAAGATACAGAAAAAATCTTTAGTTGAGAGTAATTCCAAATCGGTCAAACTATAACAAGATTCCGTCAAACGATCGAAAGCGAGCAGCCCAGAAGAAAATTTTTGCGTCGCTGAATTGGTATCAAAGACCATACAAAAGTTCCTCCTGCAAGTTCATTGTGGAAGTAGCAGAAGGAAATCGGACAAAGATGTTCCCTTTTGTTGAAGGTAACAACTGGCCAAAATGACCTCAACCACTTGAAGCAATAAGCGTGCTATTGCTGCCGTCATCAAAGCCTTCAAACTTTCTTATTCCCAACAATTTCGACGAGTTTTTGACACCCAAAAGCACAATCTAAATATAATTTATGTTGTTGTGCCAAATTTTGGACGTTGCTCCTTGATGAATTTGCAAAGATTACGCTGACATTATTATTTTATGACTGTTCACAGGGTTGCTCTATTTTTTGGGATGGACAACAAAAATACCCATCTGTGTCAGGGCGAAGTTCCATGCATAATGCTCAGAAGGACGAACGAAACTTTCTAATAAAAGCCCTAATCGGTGGCCACAAAAACCGATATAAATGTTACCAAGACCAGGTCAAAGATTACTGATTGTTGAGATGACAAAATGATTTAGTTACGCAGAGATAGCGATTAAATTTTAGAAGCGCAGTTATTAAGACTTACTTGAACTAGACTACGAGCTCCTTCAGATTGCATTGAGTAGCTACATGTCACTCATTTGTGGCGTTCTGAGCTTTGAACTTATCAACATACTAGTTATCTATGCTTTAAAAAAAATGTCTAGACTCGTCCATTATTAGGGCTGCATCATGATGCAGTCATAAGGACTGCGTTGCATAGGTATTGCGGAGAAATGTTTTGTAGATAATTTTCTATAGTAGAAAAAAATCACAATTTTATAGTTAATAAGTTTCTATAGAAGATGAGAAGAAGAAGTGAGCAACGACACACTCTTTCAATTTAAATGCTCATTTAAAGTAAAATTTTGGATAAGTACCTAATTAAGATCAATCGAGTTAGTGGTGGAACTTATGATGATATCTGCGGTATCTCTTCGCGTTTGACGTTGTTGATGCACATTATTAATTAACGTTACAGTTAATAGCGCTCAACTTATGTTGACATAATAATTGATTTTGGTTGGGTGTTTTAACTGTTTGAAATGTATTTTGGCTGGTTAGTCCAATCTTTGATAGTTGTCAGCCAAGATTTTTTTTCCCACGCCCTTTCTCCCCTATATTATTCCCTGCATGATTAAGTGTGAGAAAGTGTATATTTATCATTACAGAGTATGTAGCCCAGATATTCTGTTTTTATTTTTTTATAATTTTTATCAGTTTTCTGCTGTGTCCAATGCGTGTTAAAACTTCTTCGTTTGTGACTCTTGCAGTCCAAGGAATTTTAAGCATACGTCTGTAGAGCCCCATTTCAAATTTTGTATTATGTAAACTCAAATTTGTATTTTGCTAATCAATGATACCATTTATGGGGAAGAGAACTTTCGGCAGAATATAAGGATGAATTGTTGACATCCTGGTGAAGCATTAGCTTTTTCAGATAGTCTACGGAAAACCCCATACAAACTTAGACACACCATTCTGTTCGCATTGGTTTTGGACTTTGTAACCAATGTATTGCAGCTAAGGTAAGGCAGCGTATCGTGGAAACCATCAATAAATTATGTATATTATGATAATAGTAGAGAAACTTAAAATGCACAAATCCAAATTGACATTATTACCATATTGTACGCCGGTCCCCAAGGTCTACTACTAGCAACTGGTTCAAAGTCAAGGCGATTCCAGTCATGCGGTGGACAAGTCAACCTTCCGTCCAAAGGCGTGGCAACTCTTTGAGTACCACGGTTACCTACGTTCGGGCAAAACATGACCCAAACTTTATTAAACCGCTGGGTGGCACAATGACAGCTGCTCAGGTGTATACCACCAAGTGTAGTGACGCCAGTGGCACGAGGGTTGGGGTATCAAGGGCCTGATCGCGTGATTAACGTATGTACCACTATAAAATCGTTTCAATCCAATGGTGGACTGTTGCATCTTAGGGACGGAATAGAGCATCATTTCTCTTTATAAACTTTTTGGATCCGGAGTGGGCCCTTTTACATGAATTAATTGAAGAGTATTACGAGGTTCACAGCCTCAAGGCTATCATCGGGTTTTATTGAAGAAGGCTCATGGTTAGCGATCTGATGAACCATGACAGAGATGCGGAGCTTTTTTATTAACAATAGACTTTTCAGATGCAAAAGGTTGTTTGAATTATTAAGAGACAGAATAATAATAATTACTAAGTATTAGGTGATGGTTTGGCTTAAATTAAAGTACATAAATATATTTTTAATTACAAAAAGTATAAAATGATTTTATTATGTTTTACGAAAATCTAACAAATATAATATCAGAAGCAAAGCAGTTTTGTTTATTAGCTACTGTTAGAGATTATTGTTTTTTAATATAGTCACAAGATAACATTATTAATAAACTATGTATAATTTATATCGTATCTAAGTAGTTACTGATTATCAAAAATAATTATTATCCCATATTATAGATACGATTGTGAAATTAATGATCTATTATCGGTATATGAAATATAAAAGTAGTGTTGTTTTTTTTTAGTTTTTTCCAGTTAGCTATTCAATTTATATTATCTTGACTGAAGAATCAAAATAGATTTATCAAAATATAAATAATCTGAAAAGGTATCATTCTTATAACCTAATCAATTATTGGACTTTCAATGTTCATTAAATTTAGTACCTATTTCTTTTTAGAACAATGTTTAGAACAGTAAACTCAAATTATATAACAATAGATTAATCAAATTTATTGTTTTGTAAACATTGCCGCGAATAACCATAATTTCAATTACTGAAGTATCTACCGACCTACATTACATAGGTAGGCATTACTATTCAAAAATTACATGGAAAACATTTTTAAGTAACTTGGGCTTACCTGAAATCTCTAGGTAAAGTAACCAGAATCACGTATATAATCCTATGGTACTTGATAATAATAAAAGTGACCAATATCACTGCAATTGCATATAAAATTGAATCCTGAAAGAAATGAACATTTTATTATTATTAAGCGCAATGAATAAAAATATTTTCTATTTAATACAAAATAGCAAAAACTATCTAATTGCGCCAGCCAGTTAATAAAAGTTTGTCAGTAGGAAGGTAGGTACTCACCATGTTCATGTTTCTATTATAAGATCGAAATATTCAAAACAAAAAACACATGACCGTTCTAGTTTTCTCAATTATTTAATTAAATTTCCCAGCTGTATCAAGCACCACTCCAATAACTAGCGGTAATAACGCTACTAGAATAAATTACGAACGTAAAACACGCTCCAGCACATTGAAGAGACCCCGCACGACTGTCGAACGAACCGGCCATACATAGTTCAATTGGAATCATCGTGAAGTGCTCCTCGTTTATCCATCCATAGATAAGACAATATGTTAAGTCAAAACAACAAATTTATATTACCGTCTGCACTTATTATACTTGGATAGGCTCGACTGTAATGAACGTTATAATCCTAGAAAATCCAAAACGAAAGTAGTGTAGGTTGAACAAATAAAACTATGGAATTGTTTCATTTTTTATGATTCAACTCCTATACTAATTTACCAGCAAGTAATTGCTGCTCGTTGGCCGTGCATTGGAATTAAAAACAGAGCTCACCTTACCTACGTTGAATTTTCTATATTACACAGACTGCTTGGTAATGGGTTAAACTCAAAAAAATTAAACCTGACTCCAAAAAGGACCAAAGAACTTCGTAAAAAGAAAGTAGTAGTTCCGTTATTTAGGTTAGGTAGCTCGTGAAAAAATCGATATCTAATTTCACTTTTTTCACTAAAATCATGTTTCCATATCAGCTCTTTAAAAATATTTATGAAATGATAAAAGTCGTTGTTTACTGTGTGGCAATTGGAAGTTAATCTCATCTTAGTTATTTGATAGTGTCATTTGCCCAACCTACACAAAAAATATTCGCAGCACAAACTGTTAAAGAAAACTATAATTCTTTTTTGATTCTTCAAGAACGATTCTTGTAAACATTCTTTGTGTTCTGTCCTGGTTAAAATTTATAACATCTATTTTATTTGTGTGTAATTGATGGTGATTTATATAACGTAAATGCAAGTGAACCGAGAAAGCTGATTTTTCGATATTGTGTGGGGGGGGGGGGGGGGGGGGGTTAGAAAACCTTAACTTCAAATTGTCGACCAAGATTTCCTATCATTCTCCGCCATCTTTGGAAACGTGTTAAATTTTTTTTATTTGCATTAACTCGGCTCTCCAAATACCGCTCATAGTTTCCGTAGTAAAGGACTCCGCAGAACCCTTAAGAGAATTGGTTCCCTTTTCTTGGGTCATTTTCCAGAAAATTAGAATCAACTTTAAAATTGTAAATTTTTTAGTTTTTGAAGTTTTTGTTTGTTCTAATTTTTATTGTTAAAGTCAATGCAATTACGAAATGATAACACAAAATGAAATTTGTTTCTTTCTTTCTCGAAAATGGCTCAACAGACATAAAATAAAACTACAGCAACAGAAAAAGCTTTTCAATCTTAACAATAATGATCTATCGAAGATTTATCTCTAAAACAATTAGGGAGGGGTCAACCTTTAAAAATAAATGCGTGACTGTCATGAAAGAAAAAATCCATAATTATATTTTTCGATATCTCAACAACGAAGAACGGTTAAGTGAAAAATTCAGATGACCTTAATTGTAGATCGTAAAAAAAAAACACAACAAAGAGTATTCCATCGCAATTTTTGTATCTAGACAGGGAGCCGAATTATTGCAAAAACGCCAAATTTAACTCTTTTTTCAAGATGGCGGTTGGTTGACAATTTGAAGTTCAGCTTTTCTAAACCCCCACAATATTCAGAAATCGGCTTTTTCGATTCGCTTGCATTTTTAATCCATCTTTTTCGACGCAACGACTGGACTAGTTGTGTATGTGCAGCTTTATGACTGAATGTTTTTTTAATGAAGAAGAATTTTCTGCATTTTTATGCAATTAGAGCTTTCACAAGCTTGGTTTTGCTTTACCTGTACCTGTAATACACTTACGCACAAATGAAAGTGTCGCACCGTCGCTCCTCAAAATTAGGCCTGTATTTAATCTGGCAATTTACTACTAGAACAATTTATTTGGAAAACGGTGGTATGAAAAAAACCTTCTTGCGCATCAATCGCAGAAATAGTGTATTTTTATGCGATTCAATAATAAATATTTTCTTCCTATTTTTTTTTTATAATGAATATAATGAAAAAATAATCCGATTTTTTGGGGGGGAAAAGCGGAAAACCACCTACCTACAAAAAAAAAAGAAAACCTTCTTGCGCATCAATCGCAGAAATAGTGTATTTTTATGCGATTCAATTATGAATATTTTAACCGCATTTTAAATTGGCTTTCTGTAATTTTCCATAGTCGCATAATATTATAGTGTACCATGTACCTACCGTGCGAGTACTAATTTTTTGTAGGCTTACATAAGTCGTCAACAGCTATCCATCTGATGATATAAAAATTTTCACGGTCAACTAAACCCTAGAGCTTTCATAGTCAAATTTTGTTTTTCTTACGGACATACCTAATGTTGTTTTTTTCGTGTTATTCGGTATTGTATTAAACACATTATATCGTGTGATCCACAAAATTTTTCATCAACTAGCGCCTTGGAAGAGAGAGATGGCTATTGTAGTCATTTCTGAGCTCATTTTACTAAAATAATAATTTTAAAATAACTTTAGTAGTTCCAATTCTCATTGTGTCATATTTAATTTCAATTCATGTCAGTATCATTAAAATATTAAAGATATTGCGAAAAGCAATAATTCATAACTACAATTTAATAACCTGATGAATATACTGGTATATTTATTTTTGGTTTTCCTGATTTTTTAAATATCGAATGACATTAAAAAATATAACTTCTTTCATAAAATAGGATATCTTAATTTTTAATTTTCCATTTTTGCAGGATATTTCAGCAGCGTCCTGAGGTTCGTCAAATCGGCACAATGACGTCAATCAGATCTCATAGGCGCGTGAAAATATAAAATTTTATATAAAATTATAAAATAAAAAAAAATAATCCGATTTTTTTGGGGGGAAAAGCGGAAAACCACCTACCTACCAAAAAAAAAAGAATAACCCCCTCTCGTGGTTTCGAACCCACATCAACAGTTTACTATTTAGGCAAGGACACCCTTGCCTAACTAACTCAGTCAAGGGGCCTTTCAAATTTGTAGCGATGATCGAGTAGGTATATGTAGTACGTCCAATACTTCATCCTACACATTTTATTTTTTAAACTGGTCGTATCTTTGTTATTAAAAAACCAATTTGAATACTTTTTTCACCTGCATGTAAGTGATTTAATTGTTGTTGCGTTTGCTCTTCTAATTTTCAGAACCATTCATAATTGAATGTGAAAAAAAATAAAAAAGAAATTGCGAACCATTTCATCGATTTAATAAGTGCAAGCTAATTTTGCACAAGCGAAAAACTTTTTTGTTTTTCGTTTAAAGTGCTACATTAATCGATGAGAATTGAAGCTAAGACATCAAATTATATGTTAAAGCAAAAAAAAATTGAAAATTTCGATTCAACTTCTTCAAAAATGGACTCATAAACGGTTATAGAATTGACACATTTTCACCCTTTTTCCTACCCACGACACTGGCTTATTAATGGAAAATATGCTAATTTTATTGCATTAACTCAAATTTCCAATAATTTTCTTCAAATCCTGTTATTTTGATTTCAAAGTTTTTTTGCCATCTTGCTCATACGGGGGCTCAAAAAATTGGAAATTTTCCGAAAATTCAAATGGCTGCCATTTTGAAACGGCTCGGCCGATTTTGCTCAAGTGCAATACCAGACCACTCCTTGTGGATATCTTACTCCCACAAAAATTTCAGCCTCCTAGATTCAAAACTGCGACCTGAAATGAGATGACAAAAACCGGGCTCATGGAATTTTGAAGGGACACCCTGTAGAAGTGATGGGACTTTTGGAAATTTTTTCAACGAAAATCTAACGTCATTCGAATAATTTACAAGAATCCAAAATTTCGTTCACTAATCTTGAAAGATAAAGCTACAGGAGCGTTTTGAAAATCGAAATTTCGCGATTTTGGAGAAATATATATATATATATATATAAATATATATATAAATATATATATATATAAATATATATATATATATTGATAGAAGGTACTATGTGACTTCAAAATCAGATACGCATAATTCGTTGTCACTTCATATATGACGTTGTGGCTTCCGATTTCGGAAGTCACAACGTTTCGCCTTATTGAGTGCATATATAGCTTCAAGATGGCGTTAGCAGTCCGTATGCAAAAATTTTTGTGGAAGTGATTTGGACCCCCTGGTACCCTCAAGATAACATTTTAGTTCCACAATAATCCGCTGACGCTAGCATCGCGTTTTACTGCAGTTACGGCCTGAACGTTCTCACTTCCATCATATATGCTATATAAATGACCATTTATGTACAATAGGACACACGATGTGACATCCAATTTTGGCAACGCCGTAAAGCAATAAATTTGACCTCGTTTCGTTGTTAAATTCATTTTCCATTCACTGGTAAAGTCTGCATGAAAACAAGTTCCAAGATTCTTACTTGGACTCGGAAGCCAATTACATATTTTATCCTGGTGAATATATTGATATCCTACACCTACTGACCAGGAGCCTGTTTCACAAAAATATGAGTTATTAATAATAGTCTCTATTTTTATCATATCAATTTTTGTGAAACACTGACCGACTAATATAATTGAAATAAACTGTAAATAATAGTTCATTAATAAGCTATTACTTAATAGACTATTACCATTATTTTGAGAAAAACTATTGAAAATCCCTTATATTATGAGCTCTATTACTATTAATAATAAATAGTTAATAGTGTTTTGTGAAACAGGCCACTGAACCTACCTTCGCCATTAGGATTTAATTAGCTAATTTTGTAATTACCACCTACTTTGCATGTAAAAATCACACCCCATGTTAACTTCTGTTATCTTGCAACTTAGAAGTCGTTTTTAGCTTTCGATAATCGTGCAATCAGCGAGGCGCGTGTTATCTACTTCACAATAAAACCTGTCAGAACAATCGGACTCTGTTTAATTTAATTATACTTCACAGTTTTACATGGGGATCTTGGAAACGGCATGAGATACAGGGTCGGTTAAATTAGAGAAAAGTTGCACAATTTGATGCTTAATAAGAAACTGATTTTTTGTCTTTTGAATATTTTTAGTCGTTGTTGAAATATCCTGAAAAAACTGAAAAATCTAAATTTCTTATTTTAGCCATAACTTTTTTATTATTGGAAACTAATGAATAATTTTTTGCAGGCTTATATATCGTCAAAAGCTATCCATATGACGTTACAAAAATTTTCAAAGCCGACTAGATCCCAAGAGTTTTCGTAGCCAGCTTTTGTTTTTCTTATGGCCGCCATATTGATCTTTTATGTCATTCTGTATAAAATAAATAAATCGAGGAAACCATTAAAAATTAATAACATTCGATAACAAAAATGTCAAGAATTTTATTCTTTTTTCCAAAAAAAATCTTCATACCGAATATCATATAAAAAGTAAAAAAAAAACATAAAGCAAGTAATATGACTTCATTTCAATGTAATTGGGTGAAAAAATGTTTTTTTTTTTTGAAAAAAGAATGATAAAGTTTTTTAATTTTATTTCATGTTATTAATTTTTGGTTTCCTTGATTTATTTTACACCGAACGACATACAAAATCAATATGGCGGCCAAAAGAAAAATAAAAGTTGGGTATGAAAACTTTGGGATCTAGTCGGCTTTGAAAATTTTTGTAATGTCAAATGGATAGCTTTTGACGACTTATGTGCGCCTACAAAAAATAATTCATTACTTCTCAATAATAAAAAAGATATGGCTAAAATAAGAAATTTTGATTTTTCAGTTTTTTCAGGATATTTCAGCAACGACTGAAAATATTCGAAAAAATCTTATTAAGCATCAAATTGTGCAACTTTTCTCTAATTTAACAGAGCCTGTATCTCTTGCCGTTTCCAAGATCCCCATGTACTGCCCCTTCCACTGGACACATTGTATACTCATACATTAGGTATTTAATAGAGTCATAGCTATTTCGAAACTAAAATATCGAAATTTCTTATTTATTGCTGTTGAAAATGAACTGAATATTTTTGTAGGTTCACACAAGTCGTTATTAGGCCTATCCATTTGAGATTTAAAAAATTTTCAAAGTCGACTAGATTCAAGAGTTTCCATAGTCTACTTTTGTTTTTCCTATAGCGGATGCGATATATATTGTTTTTCATGTCGTTCGGTCTAATAAAAATTAGGGAAACGAAAACTCTAATCTAGATTTTTTTTATTCTAGTTTTTTAGAAAAAAAAAATTATATTCGCCGAATTAATATAAGAAACCACAAAGCGATCTATCTGTGAAAAAAATTTCTTGCGGAAAAAGAAGAATAAAATTTTGAATTTTTCTGCACATCTGCAATTATATGAAATTCTGTTTCAGATTCGAAGTAAGTATAAAATTGTGCACAATTTAAACGACCCTGTAGCCGGTTCCGATATCTTTGACCCTGTAGTAAGCCACGAAATAGTTATACAACCCTGTATAATTATATTAAACAAAAGTCGGTTTTTCTAACAGGCTATATTGTGAAGTAGATGACATGGACTATTATTGAAAAATAAAAACGATTTCTAAGCTGCCAGGCAACATAAGTTAACATAGGGTGGAATTGTAACTTTAACATGAAATTCCCTATGGCAACGATTAAAATAAATGCACTGTATACAGGGTGTTTCATTAAGGTAGGTAAGGGACCGTATCTCGGAAACTAATGGGCCTATAAACTCAAAATAAAAAATTTCCAGGCATAAGTGATCACGAGAAATTCAATAAAAATATTTTAGATGGCCGCACTTCCGGAAATACCGGAAGTTGACACCTACTCCGTTATTTTAACGGGAACACCCTGTAAAATATTTAATTATTCAAATGTCTGAAGAAATCGAATACAGGTGGTTTTCACCATTGGAATTTAGATTGAGCGGTTTATGAGTTATAAACAAGTGAAAATCGAAAATTTTCAACTTCAAAGCAGTGTAGAACTAGAACGACTCAAGATATCTAAAAATGGTTCATGTCTCTATCCTAGCTTTTCATGTTCTATCCCATTATGCGGAGTAAATTTTAATACAGGGTGATGAAAATTATCCGTTTTTTCATCACCCTGTATTAAATTTTAAACCACATAGAATAGGATACTATGTGAAAAGTTAAGATAGGGACACGTAAACGGTTTTTAGATCTTGAGCCGTTCTAGTTCTACACTGCTTTGAAGTTGAAAATTTTCGATTTTCACTTACAAATACTTACAAATTGAGCTAAGTGGCAAAAATTTAAATGAGAGAACAATCTTGCACCTAACAATTTGTTTTCAAGTTTGGAAAAAATATTTACAAGAATAGTATGTACGTATACAAAGTAAAATTTTTAACAAAATCAATTAAACATACGCCATTTTTTAAATTCTTACAATAAATATCTGAAACTTTCACACTTCAATATTGAAATGACATTAATAGATGTGAACGATATAAAAAAAATCTTCAAGTTTTAGTTTGAAAAATACAGAGCACAAAATTATTTCAAACTTACAAAAGTGACAAATTTGATTTTGTTGGTCATTTACAAAGACCGATAATTTTAGTTAAAAAATGTGATGGTGAAACTTTACAGGCACAGTTTGTTAAGAACTTTTACTTTAAAATGATCTGTTTAGTTTTATTGAAAAAGTTGAATATATATACTTTTCTATTTTTTAAACAAAAATCAAATTTCTTTTAGTCCGAATTACGTGAAATTCATTGTTAAATAAACTTAGATAGCTTTAACAAAAACAACAAAAAAAATTGCTTTGTCTAACTCATATATTTTTATAATAGGACCTCAAAACAGTACATTCAGTGAAAACTATATACGAGTATTTTTTTGATTTTATTTTAAGTGTAATTTGCATAAAAGTAACGTTTTTCAGTAAATCTATGGAAAATGTATTTTTGAAATATATTTTCAAGCTAAAATTTAGCTATTAATGTAGCTTATAATCATGAATTAGAAAAAATTTGTTTGAAAGTTAGAGAGAGATACCTAGAGCATATGAGCATATTGAGCAGGGGCTCGGGATTTATAGCTTTTATATCGAGATACCTATTGATTTTTTTTTGTTCTATTATTATTATTATTATAGCCGTTTTTAATAAATCAGTTTTTTGATCCGGCCATATTTGATCAGTCATTCTGAAATTCTATTTTTATAACATTTTATTTTTGATCAGCTATCTCACAAACACTTTAATATAATTTTTATTTAAAATGCTTTTGAATTATTTTTTATACAGGGTGTTGATTTTTAAAGCGGGCCATAGAGGATTAGCATTGCGAAAGTGGTTTTTGAGGATTCCTGCTCGCCGTTTAAACTTACAGAAATCGTTTTGGTATCAAAATGAAGCTAAAATTATTGCGCATAACGCTTGACATCAGAAATTAATTCAATTTCACGTTGTTTTCTAAAATTCTTCAGTAAAAATTCAAGTAATTGTTAATGTTTAATCACAAAATAGCATACCTTGCCTAAACAATAATGACGTTTCTACGTTTTGACAATCCAATAATAAATTTTTATTTTTATAAGTCAGTAGGTAATAATAAAGTCTGGTTCTATTTAAAAATGGGTTATACAAACCAAGAAAGAGTCTTTATGGTGAAAACCTACTACAGTGTAGCCAGTTACAGGAGGGTTAAATAGAACCAGACTTTATTATTACCTACTGACTTATAAAGTTTTATTATTGGATTGTCAAAACGCAGAAACGTCATTATTGTTTAGGCAAGGCATGCTATTTTGTGATTAAACATTAACAATTACTTGAATTTTTACTGAAGAATTTTAGAAAACAACGTGAAATTAAATTAATTTCTGATGTCAAGCGTTATGCGCAATAATTTTAGTTTCATTTTGATACCAAAACCATTTCTGTCAGTTTAAACGGCGAGCAGGAATCCTCAAAAACCACTTTCGCAATGCTAATCCCCTATGGCCCGCTTTGAAAATCAACACCCTGTATGTATAATGCTTTCTATAAGATATCAAAGTGATTTCAAAAGTTTTTCAAAGGCCCGTTCTTTTGCTAATTATTCTGAAACGATGTATGTTTTTTTACTTAAGCCTTTACTCTACTGGAAAAAAAATTGATCGGTTCGGCACTACCAAAAACATTCAGTTCATAAAATATTTATCCATTGACAAATCCGTATGAATTTACTCATCTCCATCTCGAATCATTTAAGGTCGTGTATTCGAAACAAGATAGGTAGGTACATAACATACACAGCTATACTTTAAATTATTCATATAAAGTGGTATACATTCGCCTATGTGACTTCCGGATATTTGGCAACACTTCTGGACGCCACTACGTATCTGTCATCAAACTAGGCTATAAAATTGTCTGGAAGTCAGTTCGTATTTTGCGTGAACAGCTTATATATGAAATTTTTTTTTTGAAAAATCGTTACCCCTCTTTTGATATTATTGTTATTCAGCTTCCCCTCATTCCATATATGCAAAAATTTTTGTTTATATATTATCGGTTGCTACGGAAGTCAGGTCGCCCTCTCAACATAACGGAAGTCACAGCTTAACACGTATCAATATATATATATATATCGTGGGCAGGTGAATTTTGGAAAACTACTTTTTCGTGATCTGGGGGTCACCCAAGTAACACAAATGTGTTTATAACGGCCATATAGCTTGCTATACAACAATTCGTAATATAACTGTATTGTTTTATAGACGTTTTTGAAACATTTATATGACCCCAATAAACACGGAAAAGGCCCAGGTTTATAAAATAATTTTGCCTTGTTGAAGTTGTATTAAGATTGCCAATGACATTTATAAAACTATTTTGATTGTCTTATAAAACCTTTATATAACAATTTTATAATTATTTTATAAGTAAGGCGAATACCTCTGCTTATATAATAAATATGTGTTATTTAAAATCATTTTGAAACAGTTTTATAAATGCTATGGTAATGTTTCTTTACTGACTCCAAAAATGCTTATAAAATATTCATAAAATGTTTATAAAATTGTTTTGTAACAGTCTTAAAAATATCTTAGTGGTGATAAATATGTGTTGATCGAGATACTTTCTGTTGCATCCGTCTACAATTTAGTTTTTTAATCATCTTAAACAAAATAAAACGGTGTAGGTCCAGGCAGGAATATCTTGTACATGTTATATAAGAACTAATATCATTCGCATCATGGCGTCGCCATGATGCGAAGGGTTGTTTATTTCCTAACAGAATAACATCCTGTGTGAGGGCCTCCTGAAAGCCAAATTTTCCTGCCAAGTCAATTTTACTGATAATATATATGGATATTTATTGGAAAAATTTTGAAGCGCCTTCATTTCCTTGAATTTTAACCTTCAAGAAAAATATTTTCATTTTAGTAAATTATAATCTAATCCACGAGAAGGGTACAATTTGGTGTTATTTTGGGTTCTCTTGTAAATATATACTGATTTCATTAAAAAAAAATGGTCGATTGACAGGAAATACAAAGATATTTATTGATTTATTATAATTCACCAACATGGACGACCTACAGTGGTGTTAATCTTTCCAGCAAAAATGGCGTAAGCTTATAAACAATTTTTATCGCACAATGGATTCTTATAAAATCGAATTGATCACAATAAAACAAATATGTTGCGTAATTAGTTATATAACGGTGGCTTCTGAGACTGAACTGATTTATTAGTAATGACAGTGACAAGTGACAGGACATAGTAGCAACAACAACAAAACTGGTCTAACTGTTTCCATTGTGATTGCTTACTATGTTGCCATTTGTTTGAAGGAAAAACAGTATCACGAATTCACGATACACCGGTATATGCTTACTATACTATTGGCGCCGAATTCTGCCCGCTTCGCGCATGTGACGTCACATTCGAGAAGTCCATCTGACATCTTACTCGATAATTCTTTATTATAGACACACGTCTTTTACATTATAATATCTATAGAACGCATTTTTCATAAAACTATTTCCTCTTACAATCAGCTTTAATAAAAAAATCGGGTCTCAAAATTTTAAATTTGATACATTCAGTAAATGAACAGCCTCTTCGGGTGTGACGCCATAAGTGCGCAATACCATACCGTGTTAGGTGTATCGTGCATAGTTATTAAAGAATGAGTGGATGATAAGGTCTTCAAAACACTCGCGATTTTTAGCTGGATTGCTTGAAATAAAGCGATTGTTTTTAAGACCCATTATCCACGAATACTTATACGCTAAATTAATAGATTGTCGAATATTTGAATTAATATTTTCTCATATTTGTCATTAATAATTTATTTGACGTAATTAACAGTGTGTCCTCCAAATAATGAGAACAATCAAAAAGTTGATATTTTTTCTGAGGTAACAAGAATAATTCTCTAACACACTCAAGATAATTTTGCCATTCGACAAACAATAGGGAAAGAACTTTACAATAAAGCCATTTCTGCCTATACATCGGTAAGAAAATTATGTACAGTAACTGACATTTCTAAAAAAGTAATTTCAGAGAAGCGGCAAGCAGAAACTTTCGTTGCAAGAAAAATTATCCGCTTGCCGCTTCTCCGAAATTGATTTTTTAGAACTGTCAGTTACTGTACACAATTTCCATACTAATGTTTAGACGACGAAATTTACTACAGAAGGTCATCGATCTTTAATATTGCGAAAAAATTTTAAGGCAGTTTCTTTAATCAAAAGTAAGCAAAAAATTTATTATTACCGTGTGTCCGCATAAATGCGCCTTTTTGAAATAGAAGAGGCTTATTAAAAAAATATTTTTTTACAGTTTTTTTTAAGATATCTGGGGAGCCGTGTGAGGTACAGAACCCAGTTTTTGTACATATCTTTTCATTGTAATTAGCTACTTTTTCAATGCTAAATTGTTTCATACACCAGTGGAGGAGGTTTTAGGGTTGCGTGAAATTTTTTTTGCTCCTAGTGTCTGTAACACACTGGGCAGATTGACATTTTAAAAGCACATTTTTTAAACCGCCGATATTTTATACAGAAAAAATGTAACTGTTGGTATTATAATCGCTAACGCGAACTTTTTTGAGAAAAAGTCTTTGTAAAAAAGGTCAACCCTTGCTCAACATTTTCATTATTGCAGTGCATGGGTTCAATTTCGTTACTTATTGCATTTTCTTTGACAATATGGCAGGGCATCCCTTCATTAATTTCATTTTCTTCTGCAAATAAATAATTATTAGGTTAACTTCTTGCGGAGTCATTATATCACTGGAACTCACCTAAAATTCTCTGGTACCTCGCTTTTACTTTTTTTTTTTTTAAGTAACCACTCCGTTTCATTTTCTTCCACTTGGAAACGTTTCCCATTTTTTAGTAGGCACGTTTTAATCATAGATTTTATAATAATAGAACTACAAAATCTATGGTTTTAATAGCACACTTACCTCACCTCCATATAATATTTTGAAAAGAAAGGTTATGTTGTGATGCTATGTAAATTATAGATATATAAAGGTAGTATAGTGCATCATACCTACTGATTGATGATAATTTAGCGGTTTAGAAGAGCTTTTAAGTTTTTAAAAGCTTTTTAAGTGTTTTATTAAGTTTATCTTATAAAACATTTTTTTAAGATGCTTCCTCTACAACTAAATTGTTAAATTGTTTTATAAACAAGTTTCACTACTGCTTTAAAAAGCAACAATAAAATGTTTATAAAACCTGAGTACATTGTTTTATAACTATATTTTAACTGTTTTATAAATGCTTTTGATACTGCTATAGATCAACTATAAAACGTATTCAACTTAAGTAAAAATAGTCATATAAGCTTTGTTTTATAAACATTTCTAAGCAACCCTATTAATTCATCTATAAAAATGTTTTGTTAATTAGTCTTATAAACGGCTATATAACAAAATTATGCGATATTTTTGTTTTCACGGTAAATTTGCGTTCATGGCGAGTGTTATATAATTATTCAGTCTCTTCTAATGTTCCTATATAATAGATATATAACATTTCGGTTTCATAGTAATATTTTTGTGCTACTTGGGCATGATCGATGGACATTTGATGAGTTTGGGTGATTTTCGAAAAGTGATGTCGTCCTCAATAGTGTATTTTTTGTTAAAAAATACACTAATAGCCCTCTCGTGGTTTCGAACCCGCATCAACAGTTTACTATTTAGGCAAGGACACCCTTGCCTAACTAACTCAGTCAAGGGGCCTTTCAAATTTGTAGCGATGATCGAGTAGGTATATGTAGTACGTCCAATACTTCATCCTACACATTTTATTTTTTAAACTGGTCGTATCTTTGTTATTAAAAAACCAATTTGAATACTTTTTTCACCTGCATGTAGGTGATTTAATTGTTGTTGCGTTTGCTCTTCTAATTTTCAGAACCATTCATAATTGAATGTGGAAAAAAATAAAAAAGAAATTGCGAACCATTTCATCGATTTAATAAGTGCAAGCTAATTTTGCACAAGCGAAAAACTTTTTTGTTTTTCGTTTAAAGTGCTACATTAATCGAGGCGAATTGAAGCTAAGACATCAAATTATATGTTAAAGCAAAAAAAAATTGAAAATTTCGGTTCAACTTCTTCAAAAATGGACTCATAAACGGTTATAGAATTGACACATTTTCACCCTTTTTCCTACCCACGACACTGGCTTATTAATGGAAAATATGCTAATTTTATTGCATTAACTCAAATTTCCAATAATTTTCTTCAAATCCTGTTAATTTTATTTCAAAGTTTTTTTGCCATCTTGCTCATACAGGGATTCAAAAATAGTCAATTTTCCAAAAAATTAAAATAGCCGCCATTTTGAAACGGCTCGGCCGATTTTGCTCAAGTGCAATACCAGACCACTCCTTGTGGATATCTTACTCCCACAAAAATTTCAGCCTCCTAGATTCAAAACTGCGACCTGAAATGAGATGACAAAAACCGGGTTCATGGAATTTTGAAGGGACACCCTGTAGAAGTGATGGGACTTTTGGAAAGTTTTTCAACGAAAATCTAAAGTCATTCCTCAGCTTTACAAGAATCCAAAATTTCGTTCACTAATCTTGAAAGATAAAGCTACAGGAGCGTTTTGAAAATCGAAATTTCGCTATTTTGGAGAAATATATATATATATAAATATATATATAAATATATATATATATATCGTGGGCAGGTGAATTTTGGAAAACTACTTTTTCGTGATCTGGGGGTCATGATCGATGGACATTTGATGAGTTTGGGTGATTTTCGCAAAGTGATGTCGTCCTCAATAGTGTATTTTTTGTTAAAAAATACACTAACAGCGTAGTGATTCTGCACGCCGTCACATATTACCCTGTGGAAAATTTGTTTTGAAAATGACAGTTTTTGTTGAGTTTAGATCTTATAAAGCAGAAAAATTAAAAATTGGGCTGCTGAAATGCGAAAACGAAATCAAAATCCCTTGGGAATTTCGAAAAATATCCCCAATAAAATTCAGACCTTATTTTGGGGTGCGACACTTTAATTTTTGCGTAGAGTATTTACTAGCAATTACGTGTTTCGCCATGTCCCATTATCCCATGTTGTGCAGGGTATTCCTTCCCTAAGTCATACCTGTAAGTACTAGTTCATATAATAAAAAAATTATTCAAGACTTTGTTTTGGACATTTTTACAGAAAATTTTAATTTCATTTAAATGTCGGCGCGCTGAGATCGTGACTCATTACTTACATTTTAAGTGCCCCTATAAAGCAAACGGAAACAGCAGTGGCGTATAAAGTTCCTAGCCAGAGTTAAATAGGTAAGAATGAAATTTTTTTTTAAAACGTTATACAGGGATATAAGGACACTTTCCAGAAAATAGAGCCAAATTTATAGGGTTAGTACCTCTCATAGGTTGAAAAAATAAATTTCAGCTCGAAATAAGGGAATAACAAAATAAAAAAATAAAATAATAAAAAATAAAAAAACCGATTTTGATAAAACTTGATGGCATGGACAAACAAACTAAGATCTCTAATTTGCCTGTTTCAGGTTTCGCAGTGGCGCAGATATTCAGGATGGGAGCCCATTTTCCCTCCCTGTCTTTCACGCCACTGACTTTATTGCAATTACAAAACCGTTATTCAATTACCCATAAATTTTAGACCAAAATTTATTACCTATCTATTTTTTTTTTTTCATACGGTACACCGTTTTTGAGATATTTGAAGTTTCCTATCTTTTACGTCACTGACTTTACTGAAAATAGGAAAAAGTTATTCGATAGCTTATGAATTTAAAACAAAATTATATTGTTCAGTTTTTTTCATATAACGCACCGTTTTTGAGATATTTGAAATTTCCTCTGGCAAAGTCACTAATCATTAAGAATAACATTTATTACGCCAGTCGAAAAAAAATCCAAAATAAACTCATACTTCCACACCATCGTTGCTAGAGTTAATGGCGTAGAATTTGTATGGAGAATATATAGATAACAATATGGTCCTGATAAAACTACCTTATAACTTGTGAAAACTCACAAGTATCAATAAAAATCAGGCCAATCACCTTGCACATCTTGGTGTCCAGTTTTTTTTTTTTAACTTCACGGTCAGCAAGATAATGTAACTGGTTAGTGAATTTTGTATTGAATGCTTAGGTATACTTACCTTTATTTAAAATATTAGCTAATCACTAATTCAAACTAATTCAAATTACTGTTAACTGACAAACAAATCCTTATCAAAGTTCGAAATAGCAAGGCGACCAGAAGAATTTACAATCGATTTTTGCATATCGCGTAGTTGGAAAACGGTAACGTTCGTATATGAGTTACGAGTAGGTTATTGTATTATACCGTTAGGGGTTTTTTAAGCTAAAATTTTACCTAATATACAGGGTGATTCAAAATTCAGTGCAAATATTTTAAGGACGTATTTACCAGCCAAAAATAAGAAGTTTTTTTCATATAATCGTATGTCCTAACTTGCTTCGTTTTTTAGATACAGGGGGTAAAATTTTGAAAAAAAAATCGATTTTTTATTAATTTCTCAAAAACCTCTCAGTCGATTTAAATAAAATTTTATAGGCTTATTTGTTGTCATAAGGGCCTCCCTTTGATGGGAATAACATGAATTTATTAATTCCAGTGGCGTCTCAGGGGGCTACCTGAATTAAATTAAATGAATCTCAATAATCGATGTGAATTTATTACTTTGTTTTTAGGGCCCGGCACAGATTTTGATTTTTTTCTTGGAAACAAAGCTAGATACGAGTAAAGCTCAGGAGGCAAGAAAGCTACATTATTGACCGCTTAATCTAAAAAAAATATAAATTGTTAAAAGAACAGTGGCGTACCATAATTTTACCTATAAGTTTCAAGTAGGTAGCCCCCTGAGACGCCACTGGAATTAATAAATTTATGTTATTCCCATCAAAGGAAGTTCCTTATAACGACAAATAAACCTACCAAATTTTATTTAAATCGGCTGAAAGGTTTTTGAGTAATTAATAAAAAATTGATTTTTTTTTTCAAAATTTTACACCCTGTATCTAGAAAACGAAGCAAGTTAGGACATACGATTATATGAAAAAATGTTCTTATTTTTGGCTGGTAAATACGCCCTTAAAATATTTGCACTGAATTTTGAATCACCCTGTATTATTCCCACCAAGGTTAGTATAGGTATAGTAGGATTAACTTTAAAAAGTCAGATGTGACGTCACACTAACCGTCCGAATTAATATTTTTAATTTCACCAGAAAATGTCAAACAGTTAATTGTCAAGTTGTGAACGAGCGTAAATTATTGAAGGAATCATTCAAACAATGAATTGAAGCGCTTACGTCAGTTTGAGAGCCACTGACAACTACATAAAATTTATTCACGTAATGACATTCTATCCTCTGTGTTGTGCATTTAATTCTCATTCAAAACCAATGTTGACGTATACTTATTTATGCGGGATGGAGTGTTTAGACAAACTGGCGGTTACTATAAAAACCACGTATATGACACAAAATAAATCGAACTATCAAAAGGATGTGTATTCTTAATCGATACGTATGACTTTTTAGACTTTATTGGACTATAACAATAATATGCTAAGGCTGCTGTTTCTTGTTGTTTTATTTTATATAAATTAAACTATATTTAAAACAGTATATTACATTACTAGTGTGGAAAGTGACCCATTTAACACGAGTGTAAAATGACATTTTCCACACAAGTAATGTACATTATTTTTCCTACGACCACAGATTAATGCACAATTTCATTTTTTTTAATACTTTTATTTGAAAACTTTACAAGCAAAACTAATGATTGAATTAGAAAAAGTTAAAATAGCAACAATTTAGAATTATAGAAATTGAAAGTAGGTCATATTATTATTAACTACAATTTTAATTGTATAATGGAGTTTGCAACGAATAGAGAGATTTCTCTTTGTTATTTATCTGTACATTATGTATATCGAGGATAACAATAAGATTGGCACCAATATTATCGTGTGCTTTAATTGAAATTAATATTTCGAAAACGTCAGATAAATTTTTGGGTCTACATCATTAAACTTAATACATATAAAAACCCGGTAAAACATGTATTGTATAGAATTTAAAATTCCTTAAAAAACTTCCTAACCTGGGGGTATAATAAAGTAATCTAATGACATTTATACTAAATGTACTCTCTCTCGTGCGATATTTTAGTTTTCAACTTTAGAGTGATATTTATTGTAATTTTCGAAGTACATAAGTAGTGTGCTAATTGTTATTTTCGCAGGTGGTTGTAGGAAATTTTTTTTCTGCGACGGGCAGTAGGTATGACAAAGTATGAAATTTTATCCCCTTTGAGAGGTATAAAAATGCCTCTTTATATATGAGATGCTTTTTATCGGGCAAAAAATCACTTTCTTCAATTTTAATAAAATTATGATATTCATCGAATTATATCGTTTCGTTACCAAGTGTCGTCGATTACTGTAAACGTTGACTATATAAGTTTAAAAATTCAAATTCAACATAGATGAACGTTTTGATATTATTTCAAGCTATCTATTTACTTTTTTCGATCTTCTAGGACCGGGATTTTCTTGTCATAGAAAAAAAGTTGTGTATTATACATAAGAAAAAAGTGCGATTTTAGCTCTTGATGTGTGTATATCGAGGATAACAATAAGATTGGCACCAATATTATCGTGTGCTTTAATTGAAATTAATATTTCGAAAACGTCAGATAAATTTTTGGGTCTACATCATTAAACTTAATACATATAAAAACCCGGTAAAACATGTATTGTATAATGTTTTGTATGACGAAATCAAATCTCGAGCTAAAATATATCACTTTTTTCCCTAATATAATAAATAACTAATTTTAACTTTGCACGGTGTTTTATTTCCACAAAAGGTTTAATATAAAATATCGTTCATTACACGTCCCCGAATGCTTTTTGTGGCATACTTATTGACTTCCCCTCTACCGCTAACTCCCACGGGATTTTGTGGCGCGCACAAGGAGAGGCCTATTTCTGGACTCCTATAATGAGGTATACTATTCTAGACGAAGCAGTTTTATTTAATAAGAAGCTACTCAGTAAAAGAAAAATTAATTGCTTTTGGTACCTACCGATAAAATCCTTCAAAATCTTCTAAATGTCACAATAATCATTCAGGTCATTATTTTTTGGAGCTGCATGGTTATTATTTTTAAACGGATTACCGTTATTAATAATTATTTTTTTCTGCGACAGGCTAAACGTATGACATATTATCCTCTTTGACAGGTATAAAAATGCCTCTTTATATGAACTGCTTTTTGTCAAAACTATGTTATCTAACACCTTCTATCTCACCATCACGTAAAAAATTTCAAATGGGAAATGGGAACATGAAGATGCAGAAGGGTCTTTCAAACAGTTTGATCATTTTTGAAAATTTCGAACCTTATCAGGCAATTATTTTGTTTTTTTGAAAAGTGGGTAATGCATTTCCAAGGCCTTCCTAAAGAAAAGTTCTGATTATTTTCGAATTCCTAAGTAGATAATGTAGGTAGATAACTTCTTGTGAAACTTTGGTGAAAATTTCTTACTTGGGAATCGTCTCAGGATTGTTTAGATGCGAAAGTTATTGGTGATGGTAAAGGGTGACAGGAGTCAGTTTTAACATCAAAAAGTGTCCCCCTCACATTAGTAGAATAATTAGAGTGGGAAGTATTCAAATTGATACCATCATTATGCTTGTGTAGATTATAGGCATCAAGATTTTATATCATGTGGAGCCATCTGTTTGTGATAACTTGTATTAATCAGTACCTACATGTTAACAACTAAAAGCTTGCTTATATGTACTTACGTTCAATAAAAAAAAGATGGCCATGCGATTGGAATTCATTAAAACTGAATGCATGGTTTTATGGCATTATGGCTTAACTGGCATAGGAAAATTTATGTAGACAATTATTATTGTAATTTTTTACTTGCCAAGGTATTAAATATTTTTCGTTTCTTCCTCATCATAGGTACCAATTAGGTAATTTTATCTCAGTCGTCGAATGATAAAGTAACAAAACCGAATTTTTTTATGAACACCAAGAAAGATGACAGCCAGAACGGCATCTGTAAACAGATATACCATAAAAGTTATATGAATTATTTCTACTTTTTCGAGCGCTGAGATTCCTGCAAAGTTCCTGCAAAAACAATAATAATAAAAGAAGAATCCTGCGAATAGCAGGAAAAGTTGACCAATCAGTTGAAGATATCGCTAAGAGATGGCGCGGATGTTTTTCCTGAGAGTTCGTTGATTCCTAGGTTGACAGCTGGAAGTCTGACCTACTTTTGCAGGAATGCGCCGCACATTCCACCACGTGTGAATCAGGTTCGTGACGTTTCTGTGACGTAACAGACTCCCAGCACCGTTTCAGCGGCATCGCCTGCTGCAAGGATGCACCGCTACCGCTAGAAAAACTATTTGGTCGTCGATTGTCCCGATCGCGCTGATTTTGCAGGACTACGAGGTGTGCTGCGTCAGGTTTCAGGACACGCGTGCAATTTTTGGTTTGTTTAGAAGCAGTTTATATTAGTATTCTGCTTTGATTATGTCGATTATAATAATTTAAACAACTAAGATGTTTATTTATAACTGCATATGTACCTATATTACGTTTGTTAAAGTTCTTAAAATGCAAACGTCGTAATTATTACTCGCGTATTTATAAATGTAGACGGATTTCTTTGTTTTTTATTTTTATTTTCATGAAAATGGGATTTAATAATAGTGGTTATTAATTAATAATATGGACTCATTATTAAATAATTTTCAGGACTTAGTGTTCTTTAAATTGCGTCTTCGGACGTCGTAGTTTTCAAAAAGTTTTATTGAAAATGAATGGTCGTAAATTGCCTGAACTGAAATTTCGATAGAACCCACCGTTTTCGACAAAAATAAAAATGTTTAGTTTTCAACATTGTTTTATTTTTCTTAAATTTTATTTATTAGTCTGAGATAAGTGTCATATTGAAGGGCTTGTAGATAAAACTTTAAATATAAAGAAAGTTGATATAAATTTTTATTCGAAATTTTCTAACCGGCGAGATACAGGGTGATGAAAAATCTGTTTTGTAAGTGACACTTTTAATTTAACTCTGTTATCTCTGTTAAAAAACATATTTGGAATTTTTTTGAGCTTTCTTCGTATTTTAGCTTTATTTACAAGTCATACAATTCATATGATGTATAGTTTAGACTAGAAATTTTATAAGTATGGCTTTTTTATTGCAATTTAATCTGACATTTCGAAAAAGCAATAAAATAAAAAATGTTCAGAATTCTTTTACGACAAAAAATGTTTTAGGAGAAAAGAAGTCCTGTAACCCCGCGGATTCTACGCCACTGGGTGCTTCGGTTAAAAAAAGAATTTTTACAAATACGGATTATTAAGTAAATAGAAAGGCTTTATACAAAAATTCAGAAATATTGGTTCACTGTGTAGAAATTTACAGCATTTATTGTGAATATTTACAATATTATTATTTTTCCTAAAATTGATCAAAATATCTCAACAATAATAAAAAAAAATCTAAAAATAATTATTTGTAAAAAATATTTTAGACTCGACTAAATGTATTTTCTAATTACGTTTCAAAGGCTAAATAATCAGCCTTTAGAAATTACCATTTGATTTGTTTTCCAGACCTATTTGATAAAGTAGGATAATTCTTGGAATATTAATATTTATCATTAGAAATTTTCAGGAAAGTACCTACCTACCTAAGTAAATCGGTAAATGAATTGTTTAATAAATATTTGTTAAACAGGCGTACTCTTGACTTATTTGATAATTTAAGTTAGATATACTTACATATACTTACACATTCTAATTTTACGATCTATTTATTTTAGAGATATGATAAAAATTAAAGTTTATTTACACTGTGAATTTATATTTGAAGCATTTTCAAGAAATGCTGTTGCAGGAGTCAAACGCCGATTTATTTATATACAAAACAGGTTTTTTTATTCATTTTCTTACTATTTTTGGCGTGCTTGCAAAGGAGAGTCGCAAAACTTTTTATTATAAGTAATTACATATACAGGGTGATTCATTATATCATAAACTACTCAAGTCAAACTCCATCAATAAAACCACTTGCTTTCCATTTTTTCAGACAATTTAAGGGCATATTCTGGGTATTCAAGTTTTGGTATTTATAACGGAAGTGCGGCCATCATTATGAGGCTCTAGAACCAACGGTTCCCGATATATGGCCGCTCCGTACCCTTAGGTAACTGATCACTCTATTGACAAAAGAAAAATAGGACCTACATTTATATGAAAAATCCTGTACATATATATTTTAATAAGCAAGTACCTAACCGTTTTGTTAAATTTTTCCAACTAGATGAGTCCGATCATTTAACATAACATCTTTATTCCAATTTTTAAAGGACGCTATTTAATATTAAAAAATAATCCTAAAAATATTACAAAAAAAGCTCAGAAAAGAATGCCCTTTCGATAGACACCATTACCGTTATGTGATTCCGTGTTATTCCCCTATGTCCCGATTTGAAAGTGGTCACACGGTATGATAAAATGTTTAAAAGCCTTTTATAGAAGCGAGATAAAAGAATTGATATGAAGCAGTTTATAGGAAACAAATCAAACTTTTTTCCAAAATGCTATGAGACCTCAAGAATCACCTCCTTATACATATCCCCAATGAAACCCTTAAACGTTCATCGCTTTAGATCGCTTTAGTGCAGGGTATTTTATTCCACTTCTGGCACTTTGAGAACTCACAATTAAAAGAGATCCTGGTTGACAGCTACGAACTTCAGACGCCTAGGAACAAAAAATATTAGACGCCGTAAATTAAATTTTAGTTGCACACATTGGGAAAATTAACTCTACCAGTTCCTCATTATTTACAAACCCGCATATCTGGAAAAAGTTTATATGGCTACTTCGCTGATCCCCGGGACCTTCGATCCTATCCTGAAAATAGTTTTCCTCCTGCCAGTATGCGGAAATTAAACATTTTTCCTCAGTTCTGATCAATGACCGGATAAAGTTTACGCGTCAAGCGGTTCATTGTTAATAATTTCTGTATAAATTTCTTGAAATTCGAAACTTGAAAGTTCAGTTGGTCTTATTCAAAGATTACAAAGGCTACGATGATAAGCTTATAGGTAGGTACTCATTTCCATTATTTTTCTTTCTCTCGCTAAGAAGAAGACGTAAGCAGCCCACTATAAACATATGTTTGCAAAATATGGCTGTCATTTATATTTTTGATCATTTAAATTTCAACTCAGGTAGTCTACCTACTTGAAAATATCAAACAAATAATCTTCAGCTCAACTCAAGGTGAAGGTTCGAAATATAAGGAAGTGAGCGCTTAGTATTCTAGGCTAAAGAACTTCAAATTAATTGCTCTTATTATAGGTTTCCTCCACCTTTATTATTAAAAATTATATCACTCTAAATATGAATATGCAATCATAAATAAGGTGGTGCACGAGGAAGACTTAAACTAAAGACAGTTCCTGGGAAGCATTTGACAACCTTGCACTATTCTCAGCCTTGCTCATGGCATGATAATCAAACTTGTCTCTTTCCGGTGTTTTATTGTTTATTATTATAGTAATTTACAGTTATTTTTCAGAAATTGATGCCAACTTGGTACGATCAATGAAAGTATGAAATTTGGAGTCGTTGAAGAAATTTTACATGAGATCGTTAAAAGTTTTTGGCTGTATGAAACAATGAATGATATATGAGATAATAAAATGAATGATATTTAAACGATTTGGCATTTAATAAGGTAAAGGCTGAAACATCATTTTGTTATATGACGTAATAAATCATATTTATAGGTCGGCACAACAAGGAGATCAAATTATGAAATCACCTACTTTTTCAGGATCTTGCTAAGTTTTGTTAAATTTAAAAGGACCATATACTTTGGTCCTGAGACTTTATAAATAAGTAATCTGTGCGGGAGATTTTAATCATGCTTATGATGATATTTAATCATTTACACTATTGTTTCAATTATTATTGGATCAATAATTTACTATACCTAGACAAAAATAATCTAAGGCACAAAAGCGAGCTCGAGTGCATTGAGTGCACAAACTATACTCATGTAGTCATGAACTTGGGGTATTTAGCCGCTTTTGCTCTACGTTCCACTTTTTCGATTGATTTTACCCTTCTTCGATACTTGTGCGAATTAAAAACTTAGCCCTGAGTAATATAAAGATTTACAAAGCTGACGGGCAGATTTCTAAAGACGTTATTTATAAAAAAGTATTGACTCTAGATGGAAGAATTACCAATTTGGTTATTCATGGCTATACAGGGTGTCCGGTAAGTACCTCCAAATCTCTCGGGAGCATACAGGGGAGGTAAAAATAAACCTAGTCTGTCATAAAAAAAATTTCCTAAAGTGTCCCCAAACGGAGATATGGAGCCCTAAAAGGGTGTCCCGCAATTTACTTTTTTGGCTCTAACTTTTGAACCGACCTGTTTAATTGGATGGAACTAAAACCCTTTTTAGAGGCCACAGAGAGCCATCAGGCCATATTAAAGTCGATGTTTGACGTCGTCAGGGAAGTCAGGAACGGATTTACCATCATACTCGTTGAGTCAAAATTTTGACAGGTGTCACTTTACAGAGCTAAAAACTATTTTTTTGAATAGTCTAATACTTCATCTTTAAAAAAGGTGATCTTAATTTATTTCGGTAAAACTGACGGTTTTCGAGATAAATCGGTTTTTAGGTATGCGAAACACTCAAAAGTTACTAATGCTAAACACAAATAGGTAAAAATCAGGTTCTTGTTGATAAACCTACCTACATAATGGATTTCTATTGACGGAACTTGCTCAAAATTCGCATAAAAGTCGATTTATCTTGAGAACCGCTAGTTTTATCGAAATAAATTAAGAGTACCTTTTGTGAAGATGAATGACCAGCGCATTTAAAAAATAAGTTTTCAGCTCTGTAAAATGACACCTGTCAAAACTTTGACACAATGAGTGTGGTGGTAAGTCCGTTCCTGACTTCCTTTAGGACGCCAAACATCCACTCTGATATGGCTTAATGAGTGTTTATGGCCTCTATAAAAAAAATTTAAATTTCATCAAATTATACAGGTCGGTTCAAAAGTTAGAGACAAAAAAGTAAATCTCAGGGTAGGTACCATTTTGGAACTCTGCATCTCCGTTTAGGGACACTTTAGGAATGCTTTTTTTATGACAGACTTGGTTTATTTTCACCTCCCCTGCATGCTCCCGAGAGATTAGGAGGTACTTACCGGACACCCTGTATTCTAATGAAAATGATTACAAAAATAATATCATAGAAATCTGCCAGTTAATTTAATGGGCCTTTATTATACCTACTGTAATCTGTTTTCGGGTACGATTATATTCATTTAAGATCTCAGGTGTCTAATTTCATCATAAAATACACCAAATATATACAGGGTGTTTCTTAATAACATGCGAATATTTAAGGAGGTTATTCTTGGGTCAATTTTGAGAAAAAACTTTATATGAACGTATGTCCTAAAAGTCTTAACTTTTGAACTACAGGGTGGTAAAGTTTTAAAATTAAATAATTTTTTCATAATATCTGTAATACCGCGCTGGATATTTTAATGAAATTTAATAGACAGGTATTACTCATCAAGAGGGATTTTTTCATGTCCCATATTTCGTTTTATCTCCACTAGTCACATCTTGCGGAATTTTATCTATGCATATTTTTATATTTTTTATTGTCATTTAACGACAATCTTGTTACCATGCAGAGAGACAGATTTTATTTTTTTTAGGCGAAAACCGTGCATCCGACTGAAAAAAAATCAAGAGACCACATTTGCTTGGAAAGGGATGGCGACTTCAAAAATATTTTTTACTTTAAGAAAAAGTAGTGGCGTAACATATTTTTCTTCAAAAACATTTAATTCAAAACCCGTACAGACGCCACTGGTAAAAGTACTAAAACTTTTTCGCCTCATGAAATGCATGTTGATGCATAGAAGGCGTGTACCAAATTTCAAAAAAATATCTAGGCTAATATCACAGTTATAATAAAAAACAAGTTTTTTTCTTTAAATTTTAGCACCCTGTAGTTCAAAAGTTAAGACTTTTAGGACATACGTTCATATAAAGTTTTTTTCTCAAAATTGACCCAAGAATAACCTCCTTAAATATTCCCATGTTATTAAGAAACACCCTGTATAATTTTATGAAATATTGATAATTATAATTATAATTTTATATGTATGTATAAAGGGTGTTGAAAACGCTTGAAAAAAAATTAAAACACTGTTCAGCATCGAAAAAGAAGAATATATTTTGTTCTAGATGCTCTAGTTTCCTAGATATAAAATTTCCTATAGACAACTAAAAATTTTAATTAATTTAAGGCAAATACCAAATACCAAATACCAAGGCAAATGTAAAGCAAATATGCGTCGAAGTGATGGTTGAAAACGGTTAAGTTAATTTTCAAAAAACATAAAAAGGAGGTGTGAAAAAACTGGCAACAGTGGCACTATAGCAAGTTGAGAAAGTTGATTTTGGTCTTTAATTAATGTTTTTGCACTCTCTTTGTCTGTCGTTTTGTTTTTTAAATGACAGTAGTGATATTGTCACCACAATTTGACTTATTAATTTAACATGCATAAATAATGTAACATCATAAAATTATTTCATAGGACGTGTTCTTTTATTCGCAGGTTGATCCAGCGAGTGTTGTCCGGTGAGATGCCTCACTGATCCAGAATATAAACGATTTGATTTCATGCGATTTAATTCGTACCAATTACTAATTATTATAATTGTTCGAATCGAATCAATTATTGTAATTTAATAATTAAAATAATTAATAATAAATATTATAATTATTATATAAATCAATTATTATAATTATTATACGAATTAAATCTCATAAAATCAAATCGTTTATAGTCAGGATCAGTGTGGCATCTCACCGGAGAACACTCACTGGACAACTATAATGGAACTTATTTTTCATCTATTTATAATTTGATTAATGATACCTCACATTATTCCATCCATAGTGACCAAATAATATCCCATAATCCCATGATCCCATGACCATACTAAAAATTGAATCAATTGATTTATTCATATACCAAAAATTTATACCTAAAAAGTTGACTTACTTCATAGAAGTCAAAATGACAATAAAATTCAGAGAGTATGGAAATGAATGTGCCCGCAGTTGAAATACATGGTAAGTACCTACATGCTACCAAGCAACATTTACCCATGAAGAAAACCTATTTAATACGTCACCCAGATGGAATGAGAATTTAAAAGACTACACAACTTTTTTTTAGAAAGGGGCCAAAAATAATTTATTTCTGCTAGTGAAAACAGTTGACTAGGTACCTAAATGCCTGTTATGACGTCGAAACTAGTTCAAGAACCCTGTAAAAGCACATCCTTGCATTCAGCATAAGTGGCCTTGCCAGAAAATTTAACACAGCTGTGAGAATTATCGACAATTTGGAACGATGTAGGATAAAGGTACTAAAGTGCAAGTACATTTGCCAGGAAATGAAGTTCATCAATTAATAAACTAATAGTTAGTTATTATACAAGTGAAAAAAGTGATAGATTTTAGCTCGAGATGTGATTTTGTCGACAAACACATCGAGAGCTAACATCGCACTTTTTTCTTGTGTATAATATACAATTTTTTTCTGGGAGAAGAAATATCAGTGTTAGAATGTCGAAAAACGTAGTTAGATAACTGAAAATTATGTCCGAAAAATGATTTATGTTAAACTTAAATTTTCAAACTGTCTTTTATCGTAATTGACGTTGCCTGGGTAACGAAACGATTTAATTACATAAACGTCATATTAATGTAATTAAAACTGAAGACAGTTTTGTAAAGATTCTTGTTAGTTTTCGATGAGTGAATTTAATAATATGGATAGTATGATTATTATGAAAATTCCCTTCATAATTGCCATTTGGATAATAAGGTAACTTTCCTTTACGTATTTGATATAAATTTAATGATATCTGAGTGTTAATAGTAGCTATACCTAAGCCGGGGAAAAAAGTACTAATTTTTTTCCATGCTAATTAATTTTTTTCCCCGATAAGATGCAGCTCATATAATGAAGCATTTTTCTACCTGTCAACGGGGAAAAAAGGTCAAACTTTTAGCCCGTCGCTCAAAAAAGCAAATTTTTCTGTAGAACAATAATTATTCTTGTAATTTCCCCGAGCAGGTTGTATTTTTTACAAACAATAAATATGTTTTATTTAGCATACAAGAAATTACAGATTTATTCAGAAAAAATAATTTTTCAACCTTATTGCATAATTAGACATTTAATAATGTCACAATAGTTTCAAGTATTCAGGTAATTTCAAGTTTCAAGGTTTCAAGACAGGTAATTTTTTCCCAGTATGTCAAATGGTTTTCTTATTTTTCTATCTCTCAATGAGAATAGTCTTTAATTATTATTATCAATTAGTTTCCTTTTATGTTAAATTCGCTTCACTTTATGCTTTTCCTATTTTTATGCAGTGACAGCATTATAAATATTGCAAAAGAATTTGACAAATCTGGAAACCCAATTGACGAAAGACGAAAACCAAAGGAAAAAAATAACATGAAAAAGAAAATATTGTTTTATTGAAGTAATAGATTAGTAGTGATTTAAGATTAAATATAGTATAGGGTCAACCTTTGGGAGATGATAGCATTTTGTATAGGCTTAACAAGTCTGACAATTATATTTTTTTGGATTTTTTTATGTTGGTCGTTTGTTAGTGTAATTCCTGTTTTAAATTAAAATGTTCTTTTCATTAGACTCATGAAAAAATTCAGTTTTTTTTTTTAGTTTCCGTAACACGTTCTGATTTTTAATGGCGCGAAAAAATATACGTGGCGCTATTTGAAAAGAATGTTCCTTTTTATTTTTATATTCGAAATTTCAAATGAAAAATCATACTCAAATACTTTCTAGGCGTTTTTCTGACTTGCAGAATTTTGGCTGTTTTAATGAGACTCTGTAAGTGCAAAAAAATTATAGAAGTGAAAATAACTCAAAAACAATGGAAGATCGACATTATGTTGAATTATCAAAGTCTCATTATGTTTTGTTGAGGAACATGAATCCACCTCATCTCGAAGAAAACACGGACCGTGCCATTTAATAAAATAAAAAAAACCTTTCAACGTGAAAAATAACTGCCAATTTCACATGCTAAAATTTTTTAATTGTAAATTGCGCAACCATGCAACGATTTTCAGAAATCTTTCAAACTTTCTGAAGTCGAAAGATTTTTCCCGAAGATTAGCGTTCTTTGAGGTAACAAATGTTTCTTTTTTCACGCCTAAAAGAATTAATTTTCAAGCAAGTTGACTTACTATGTTTTACTATTGTATATATACGAGAGACCGTAGAGACCGTATCATAGCGTGCTGCTCGTTTTTTCCACGAGTTTTTCAACACCCTGTATACCCTGTACAGGCACCCTGTGTATTATAACCCCTGTACAGGGTGGGCAAATTTGGATGTTTCTATAGGAGATCTCGGTAACTATAAGAGCTATGGAAAAATGAATGGCGCATTCTCGATCGCTTTTTTTGAGAGGAACTCAATGGTGAAAACCGGAACTCGCCATCTTCTTTTGTTTTCGAGCTATAATGAAAAGTACGATTTTTCACGATATCGATAAATGTCGATATCTTTCTTGGTTTTCAAGTTAGAGAAAAGATATTTGCACATTTTTGAGGCACTTTTTTGAGTAGAATGGAACGGCCTCAACAGATTTTGAATATCTTTTTTCATTTTCCCGTTATAACATAAAGTTTAAATGGAAGTCATAGTGGGCCATGAACTAATTAAATAGAGTATTTTTTTCTCTTTGCAACGATGTATAACATGTGTGTTAAAAATTTATGAAAAGTTACATTTTTCAAAATAAATTGAATTTATCTTGGTACCTGAGATTTTTTTATTTTTATTTTGACTTGTCACGTAGTGGGCGTGAATTTCATTTAGAATAGTAAATGAAGACGCCTGTCAAAGCCCAGTTCTCTTACATTTTTGAGTTAGAAAGTGACTGTTTCGCTTTGAAAAAAGTAAAATTTAGTTGATGACCAATGAAACTTTTTATATGTTATATTAGATTGCTTTATGCAAAATAGTGACAATTCTGATATTTATATTTATAAGAATTGGCAAGTACGGATCCAATTACATTAATGGCAGTTTCTTCGGCATCACCAATATGATCGTTTTTCGGTCTAGGCTTCTTGAATGACCCGTGATTGATAATATTTGCCTTCAACCTGTCAAAAATAGATTTGTGGGGTTGTCTCCTCTCTGGATAACGATTGAAGTATGTTTCGGATGCAATATCAGAATTGCTGTTACTTTGAATAAAGCATTCTAACATATCATACTTTTCGTAGTTTTCATAAACCAAATTTGCCATTTTGCAAGCGAAACGAGCACTTTCTAACTCAAAAACTGCGTAAACTGGCTTTGACAGGTGGTGTCGCACAATTTTCTAAATGACATTCACGCCTACTAGGTAAATAGTTGAAACAAATTTCTAAGGTACCATGATAAATTAAGTTTATTTTGAAAAATTAACTTTTCATAAATTTTTAACGCACATGTTATATATCGTTGCAAAGAGAAAAAAAACTCTATTTAATTAGTTCATGGCCCACTATGACTTCCATTTAAAAAAATACAACTTTATGTTATAACGGAAAAATGAGAAAAGATATTCAAAATCTGTTGAGGCCATTCCATTCCACTCAAAAAAGTGCCTGAAGAACGTGCAAATATCTTTTCTCTAACTTGAAAACCAAGAAAGATATCGACATTTATCGATATCGTGAAAAATCGTACTTTTCATTATAGCTCGAAAACAAAAGAAGATAGCGAGTTCCGGTTTTCACCATTGAGTTCCTCTCAAAAAAAGCGATCGAGAATGTGCCATCCATTTTTCCATAGCTCTTATAGTTACCGAGATCTCCTATAGAAACATCCAAATTTGCCCACCCTGTACAATAGTCGTATATGGCCAATACGTAATGAATAAATCAATTTTTTCAGTTAATATTTCTGGAATATTAAACTACCTACACTTCACCCAATCCTATTGAAAAAATCATGTTTTAAATTTCAAATAATGTCTTTATCTCCGTAGCCAGGCAACAGAAAACACGTTGACTGCCATGAGATGCAAGTGTGCTTCTCGGACACTATGATTTCGTGGGCCGTGAGTAGCACCATAGCATCTCATGCTTTAATCTTAAAATAGGCTCTGTGATGCAGTGGTGCTTCTCGTTACTCTCTTACTTATATGAGATTCGTTTTCTCAATGGCCCACTGAACATTTCGAAGTAGTTAGCCTGCGTTTTCGGTATATATAAAAGTGATTAGAAACAAAAAAAAACACTGACACACTTTCTAAGGGTTTAGTCATATGAAAGTCAATGAAAAAAGAAACACAATAGAATTTGTTACACTGAATGCATTTGTAACGCGAAAAAGATGTTTTACACTGAGCAAAAGCTCTACCACTCTCCTCTGAATTTTAAGCATAACAAATGACACACCTTCTTCTAGCAGAACTTTGAACTTATTCTTCTAAATGGTGATTTACAACTGGCACTTGTTGCTCTGGAAGAGTAGTTTTAGAAAAATCTATCATTTCTCAGAGACGAGTTATTCTTCCTTGAAAGATGTGATGGACATTTTGTTTGTAATCTTTTGGTGCAGGATGTATGCATTGACTATTGCTGAGCCTAACATAAACTCTGTCGCTATTTTACGATACCACTTGATAGATTTTCGTAAATTCAAGTAAAGATTGTGAGAAGCAAGTGTGCATCACGTGGCTCCCTGAAACATTAAAACTCCAGAGGCCTTGTGATGCACGCGTGCTTCTCAATTTTGGAACATCTAAATGATTGACTAAAATTACAAAATGTTTACCTATAGTGATATAAATGTATTTTTAATACATAAGCAAACTATCAAACGTATTTCATGATATGGCCTTCTTAACTTTTTTTTTACTTTCCATTGTGGCAGTTAACGTGTTAAACAACATAATTGAGACTCCTGAATTGATATTGAAAAATTGGATTGAAAAAATACAATGAGGTTCACAAGTCTACCCTTCCAATTTGAAATTTTAGAGGTGGCGAATGTCATACTAAAGGGGTTATTAAAACGAGGGGTGAACCTTATTTTACGCTACTTGCGTGGTTTAATAATAAAAAAATCGATCTCTTTATTTATGTATAATATAAAAGTACATTATTTCTATTCAAGGTGTTGTATAGAATATTTTATGTAATTTTATGACGAATTCAAATGCCTGCTGATAACGAAAAGCTGATTTTTCGGCATTTATGAAAATTTAACTTTCTCTAGATTTCAAAATAAATGATACAACTCTATGTTGAACTACTGATAATTTTCTAAAGCTACCTCTGTGCATTTTCTCCAACGGGTTTTTAATGGAATCAATTTGAATCCATTTGATTATAGATGTAAAGGAAAAGTTAATTAAGAAAACTTTGGAACTTAAATATTATCTATGTATGTATATCTTTTCCTATATCAGAGTCCGCCCATATTATGAAGAGATTATTATTTAAATTATAATGATTAAAAATAGTTTATGCATCCACTTTCACTTGCCAGCTTATACATGGATAAACGTGGGTATAGTAGTTTTTGGAATTAATTGGTATTGGATACGAATTTCCATGTTCAATAAATGCAACGAAATGTTTTATGATATCATTCAGTTTACATTATACCTACGATATGACCATTTTTCTGTATCAATAATTCTCTGTAATTACTCATTTTGGTTTACACTAGTAAAATGTTTATTTATTTTTTATTACAAGTTTACTAGTTTTCAAGAAATGACTGCGATAAGACACCTTATCATGCCATATCACGTCGTGTGGGATTATAATAATAATACACCTCACATCAATAAGGAATAAGTACTTTATCGGGCACTAGTTTCTGTATTATCTATGTTTTTCTCGTCAAGCATTCACCTTCCCCTGAGTTTATTCAACTAATGGATGCAGGAAAAATTAACAGTACAGTGGAATTTCTTGGGTTAAACTCCTGCATGAACATCACTTCCATTTCTCGCAAAATGCGATAATAATTCTTCTCCCATTAGTATAATATTGGTATTGCATAATAAAAGTAATTAGGTAGGTACTATTATAAGGTTCATATAATGCAATTATTTTATTTTAATATCTCTATTATAATACAAACCAAAAACATTCACTTGCTAAAACTTTAATAAATATTTCAATAAAAGGCGTTTTTTTTTTAAGTTTTATGAATAATAATTGTTATACCGATAACATTTATCAAGAAAATTATACCACTTTAGATCATAAAATAACATCACTGATAATGATTAATTTATTAAAGTACCTAAGTAGATATAGGTACGAGTTATTGTACAAGGTTACTTTATGGGCCCACGCCTTGTGTGAATCCTGAATGTTTCGATAAAAAGTTAGAAAACAATATTTCATTTTATTATATTATGAATTTTATTTGGATTCCGTACAAACAACGACGTCATGTTCGTCCGTCCCTATGCCAAAGCCTTATACTCCGCCATCTTTATATCAATTCTGATTAAATTCCCCAAGCTGGAGTCTTATTACCTATATGAACCACCACACAATAATAATTATTATCTGATTAAATTAAGAATAAAATAATTTAGGGGTAGCTTCCGAAGCTTAGAAGTGATGTCCCACCGAATGGGGTGTCACCGTCACCTATAATATAAGACAGGTGTCCCAGCTCATTCGAGTCAGTCTCTGTATGAAATGAACTCTAGAAATTGTCATGTTATATTGTCAAAATTACAGGCTTCATGAAGATTAATGAAAACGTGTTTTAGCTGTCATTTATGTCACTTTTATGCACAAGTACGTAAAGAATGCCATTTTTAGGCACTTGTGCCAAAACAGAATGTCATTTCGGAACTAAAATGACAACCAAAATGGTAACGTTAGAAACGATTTAACAAAAAGTATATTGTGAATATTTTTTACATGCGGTGAGATTCTAATTGTTGAGTAATATTAAGATGAGTTTTGTCCCGGAATACATCATTCTAAAGTCTTCCAAAAAAGAGAATTTTACAAAAGTTTCACATGTAAATTCGAAAACATGTAAAATTTTATCGAATTTTACAAAATTTTGACATGCCGTAACTTTTTTTAATTTACAAAGAAACGTTTGAGAGAAAGATCTCCTTATTTACAAAAGTATGTATCGCATGACCCCTCTCTCAAAAATGTATTTAATGCTCTTAACAAAGTTCCATTTTATCAGAAAATTTTCATTACAAAAGACCCTTTGAATCAGACGCTGCATGCGCCCCTTCTCATTTGATTTTTTTTAAGCAAGGGTTGATGTGGGTGTATAAATGATGACAGATCGAAAGACAGTTTTGACATTAAAATAACGTCCTCCCCTAAAATATAATTGACCTGTTTGAAACTTTTTTAAAGGATATTATTTTTATTTTCTGTCAAAGTTCACTTTTGACATTTTTTCGTTTTGAAACCAAAGTGACTGAAACATTGCGGTTTTTGTCCCGTGACCAATGCTTGCCTGAAAAATGGTTTTAGTCGGAAAAAAAGGACAGCTGTCGCCCGATTTGAACCAAAATTTTCTCTGCAACCAGACGTAATGGTAACCCAAGAGGTTTGTAGCGGTTTGGAAACGGAATACGCCCCAAGATTCGATTAGGAAATAGTATATTGTGAAACAAGTGCGGAAAAGAGAAAATTTCTCACGAGTGTGAAACAAATTGTGACACGAGACGAAGTCGAGTGTCACAATTCACACGAGTGTGAAATTTCTTTTCCGCACGTGCTTCACACAGTACTTTTCCTACGACCACAATTTAACAGATTAATTATTTAACAAATTTAACACATAAATTATTTTTTCTGACAATGCTCTGCTTTTATGACCTTTTCTCCAATTTATGAAATGTTTATAAGCAGATTCGTATTTTTCTCTCGAAACTACAGGTAGCAAATTCAAAGAACACAAACCTGCTTGTTTTCTGACTTCAGGTGGTGTATTTTCTGTTTCACATTCAGAGAAATTACAATCCATTATAATGATAGGTACCTAACTAAAGTTTATTTTTTCAGACTACCTACCTAGGTAGGTTAATATTATTTTCAATTCTACCAATGACTTTTTATTATTACTATTATACAGACAATATTATTATTATTTATTATTAGACTCCGTATAAACTAAAAATAAGTGACGTGAGCGGATAGACGTGGGAGATAATAACAATGATTTAAGAGAGGTTATATATCGATATGCAACTTCTACACAATAACGCAAGCGCTGCGCGTCGTAGATTGAAGTTAGTAGAGGTGTGCGAGTTATTTTCACGATCACGTTCGTGAATTTGATTTGGCTGTTATTAGCGATCAACTCGTAAATTTTAATAATTACTGCCACAAGAGAATAATGAGTCTATTTTATAGTCTTGTCGGGTTCTATGTTATCCCATTTGTGTTTATTTTATTACCTTGAAGCTTTAAATGAATAGTTATTCCATTAACAATAAGTAACAGTTGAGTTCTCAGTTACCGCCCATCACTATTGTTTACATACATTAAAACAGTACGGAAAAGGTTTTTGGGTATGCCTTATGTCACTTTGTCGCACAGTTTTGGATACGTGAGAAATCTGCTAGTTTGCGCACAAAAAACGATGCGCAAAGTAGTGTTTTGTATAGTGGTCGTAGGAAAAAGACTTTAAAAAAGTTTCAATTAGATTTTCTCAGAGGCAATTCGAAAATCTACTAAAATACAAGGTGGCTACTGAAATTGAAAACAAAAATGACGAAATTTTTTGTTTTGTATTCCAATCATTTTTCTATTTAAGAATGTCCTAAGATCTTCGCGCCTCACCCCGTATATTCGTAGTAGAATTTAAAAATCATTAATTTTATTTATTTGTTTATAATAATCATTGATGTTTGTATGCATAAATGCATGCTTTCACGACCGGCTGCAACTGAAATTGTAACTGATTCCGGACTGTTTTGTCATGGTCCATGGAAATTTTCTGCATACGTATCGTCCACATCAACTGCGGTAGACATTATCAGCGATTACGTGTGCGCAAGCGATTTGTCGCCTTTTGTGCATTTATTTCTATTCTAATCGATCTATTCATGCATGATAAAAGTCACTGGTTTGAAGTAATTATTACTTACAAAATTTTTGCCTGCTTCAATCTTGATTAGAATATTTTTTTACTGGAAAATGGCCTGAAAAATTTTCGTCTTTTAGCCACAGATTAAGATTAGATTAATTATTGATGTTTACGAATTAAATCCTGAAATAGCCAACGATATTGAACGATTACTTTATTATATTTCGAAGACAAAATAAAATTATTCTGTTCTAAATATATTGAAATTACTTACATACGTACATAACTTACATATAATTCTATAAATAAAAAGATTAAATAATAAAATACATTAATGTATAACATGGATTTAAATAAGGTTCTTTCGAGATTGGAAATCATAATCGCAAGTGACCATGAAGTCTTATACGATAAATGTTTAATTAAGGAATATTACATCGTCGTAATTACCGATAAAAATTTTACTGTATATACTTGTACATATACTCTGAGAGACCGATAAGATGAAATAGATTCACAGAATTCCAAAACGTCCACTTTTTCAACGGAACATCTGAATCAAAACGTCAAAAATTAGGCCCCCTCGCTCCAAAATATATTTTGAAAGAGCACATTTTGTATGCATCTCATTAGCATACCTACACTTCCTATTTTATTGTTTCAATATTGATTAAATTAACATTTATTTTAATTTATGGTAGTCTCTAATTGATCAATTATGAAAAGACATAATTTAGATCACGTCGCACAATATTCGAAGTGCTATTATTATTGAAGCATGCCTATACTTCAAACTTCGAAGTGGTTTCAAAGAGCAGTTGTTTTGCCGAAGCTCTCAACACCACTAAGAGTTTTACACGATTTGAAGCTTTAACAAATTGGAGTGTGACTGAATGGGATACATAAGGCAATATAAATGATAATATAAATATAACTACGTGTGGGTGTATAAGTACAAAACTAAAGTAATTTGTTAAGTTAAAATAAGAAAACAGGAGATGGGAAACATCAACATACCCATAATGGTGCTTTTTTCGAGGGTGTCGATGCTGTTGCAAGAAAATCGTGGAATTTTGAAGTAAGAGCAAGAAAATGCATACTGGAGCGTCAGCAGTAGACCCGCGTTTAATTAAATAATAAATCTTTTTTTGTTTTAACCTATATAGAACCCATAATGGTAGTAAAATTATGAACAAGACGTGGTAGGTAATGCAGGACTTTTATTCCGAAGAGAGAGGGAACGATTTATCGCCTTTATAAAATTATGGAGCTGTATTAACAAGGATAACTGTTGATGTGAAGAAATAATGTTTTCATTCTTACTGAAGACAGTCATTTTATTTCATAGTCACTTTTCAGTAATTATTGTGTTAATGTTCATTGGATAAAAATTATATTTTCGCATGAGCAGCAGGTACCTGAAGTTATGATGATTGTTGTTCCTTATGATGATTAGCAGTGTCCTGAAAGTGATAAAAAAATTAAATGGGCCTTGTTGGGATGATTGCTTAGCACGTTATTAGGCATGAGCATTGAGCAGTGAGCGCAATATAAAAATAAATTAATTTTTGTTTTATTTATTTATTTTTTGTTTATGTTTTTGGAAGTATTTACTTTAATAAAAAATTTGGAATCTTTATAGCATTGTTGGGCAAATTTGATGATTGACGATAAAGCTCTTGTAATAAAAAATAACAATCGACAGTTTGTGGAATAAATGATTTTTGGTAGGTACCTACGTTTCACTTTCCATTTCATTACATTTTATTTATTGCCCAACAGATACAAATTAAAATAACACCCAAATTCTAACATAATCATAACAGGCAAAAAACCAAAATAAAATTATTCCAAAACTACATAAAACCCATACAGAGTGTTTCTTTAACATTGCGAAAAAAATTAAAGACAGATTTCTGATTTCTTGGTCAAAAATAAACAAAAAAAGTTCCATTAACCGGTATCCGTAAATTCACCGTTTTTAAGATACAGGGTGTCAAAAAAAAATAATTTTTTCAGTTATACAGAACTCAGCTTTCGTACATATTATTATATCATTGATATTATACCTCAGTCGGCCAAAAGATATAGTAATAAAAGTGCGCGGTAAGTTTACAATCCAGGTAGGCAGACCTTATACACAAGAATTATATACACAAACCTTAGAATGCCCTTCTCATTGGTTTACCGGAACCAGGTAACCAATAAATAAGGCACTATCTGCCTACCGATGTGACGACTTGGACCTTAAAAGTTTGTGCGCAGTTTTATTACTATATCTGTTGGTCGACTGAGGTATAGTAGCTGTATTTGTAATACCAATTCATTTTTTTAACCGTGTGCCATTGGCGGATATTTAAGGATTGAAAGTTTTTCGTCTTTCATTTTCCGACACATGTTTTGAAACATCCAAAGCGAGTTTTTCATCGTTAGATGTAAGTACCTACGTTTTTTTTTTAAACGGTTAATAAGTATGACTACTTATTAGTACCTTTTTCGTGTCGAAAATGTTCCAAAAAGGTTCCAAAAAGGCTTCCAAAAAAGCGAATTAAAAAAAAACGCCGTGTCGGGTAAAAAATTAAAATCTTCACCACTGTCATATGAAAAAAAATTAGGTAAACAAAAAAAAAACAAAATCTGATTTCTGTATCTCAACGACTTCAGAGATATCCTTAAATCTTTAAATTTTGAGTTTTTATTTTATTTTTTTTTATTAATTTAAATTTTTTTGTAATATTAAATAAACATTCTGTATATTCAAGAAAACAATTACAAGAATTCTGTAAACTAAATAAAAAAGGAAAACAATCAAACTTTGTTTTTTAAATCGCAATTTTTATAATTTTTTTACAGTACCTACCTAATATAATATGTATTTTTTTAATACAGCACAGGTGTACTTTTTGAAAATGTGTGTGCTTTAACAAAACAATTTCTTTTCAGTTACATACTTAATAACTTCCTTTCTGCTTTTATTAAAGGAGAGTATAATTATGTTTGGCAACTTTAATGGCTAGACAAGCGTTTAAATGGGCCAAATATTCACTTAGGTATTCAAAGAATAAAATTTTTCAAAATATATTTTGAAAATGATTTATTTTTGGTTTCATTGTTTTTTTTTTTTACTTCTAATGAATGAAAAAACACATGCATAACGCCTATAAGAAAAATAAAACTTGACTATGAAAACCATGAGACCTATAATAATAGTCGGTTTACAAAATTTTTTAAATGTCAATGGAATGCTCATCACGATTTATGTTTAAATTTACAAAAAATGATAAAGGGATTTTTGATAATAAAATACACTCAGGTGCAAAAAAAACAAGGCATATTTTATTTTTTGAAAATCTAGTGTATTTTTTTGAAATTTTGGCTTTCAGGCTACTCTTTGGATTTTTTATTGCTTCCTCCTGAACGATTTAAGAAACAATATGATACTTTTTCTTAGGTATTCTAAATTTTGTTTCAGCTTCTTCATAAGTAGGTACAGTAGAGTCTCGCTAATCCGAATCATATCAGGCACATAGTTGTTCGGAGTAGCGAATATTCGGACTAGCCCGTATTTCGCTAGTTCGGATATGTGCGGATTAGTGAATATATCATTATTTCGCGCTTTCATTGCGTGCGGATTACTGAAAATCATGAAAAAACTTAATAGAAAATAAAACAGGTTATGTACCTATGCATTTTTATATGTTAATCGGAGAAAAGTATACAAAAAGTTAAGAAGACTGACTAACAGAAATGCTCGAAATGACTATTGTCTCGATCGAATGGACCTGTTCCCAGCATAGGTCGTTTTTAGTTCCTGGAAGTCGTAAATTTCGTTCACCTTGCTAAAACATTTACAATAAGTACATAAATCTCACACACAAAATTTTATTATTTTTATCAATATGTATGCATGTAGAGGTAGGCTGTTCGGATTATAAGGATATTTTTGGACGACTGTTCGGACCACGAGAATAAGTAATTTCTTTAGAAATTTGGAGGGCTGTTCGGATTACGAGGATATTCGGATTAGCGACGGGTCGGATTAGCGGGACTCTACTGTACCTTAATAAAAACCACTCTGTATATTTTTCATCTAAAAAGAAAAAAAATAACACCATTATCTTGAACACTATAAAAATGCTTGAACACTATAAAAATGCTTGCTGACCTAATTTAAGATTTTTTTTATCAAAAAATTTTAATCAAAATGAAAAAAAAAACAAAATTACCTTTGAAATTTTATAAAAAACTCAATTGATGTGTATTTTTTAGCATTTGGTTGAACGTAGGTCTTAATTAGTGTCTTTTTGTATCACTACAATTAATCAGGAGAAAAAGGACATGATTTCTAATCCTTGGAGGATTAAGTAAAACTCACAGGAAAGATCTCTCAAAATTGAAATGTATTTAAAACTTTATTTCCATAATGGTATAATTGTTTTATTGTAGAATAAGTAGGTAATTTAAGTTATAGAGCGGTTATAGGTGTTAAGTACTTGTTTTTAAAAATCGCAAGGGATTAAATAATAATTTTTCGTAAATAGCCGTTTTAAAAGAATTACTATACTGGTGTTTAAAAATAGATAGCTATTATTGAATACTTGAAAGCGCTTCATGTCATCCCTGGTGTATTATTGTCCTCGCTCGACTACACTTTCCCGAACTAATTAATTACATACACCATACACCAGATTAATTGGGTAATTAATGCAGAATTTCAATGCAAATTTGTATAAAATGCAAACGGCATTCGTTTGTCCGTCCATGTTTGTCCAACCAAATTATTGGTTTGTAGACTCTTAAAAAAAATTACCGAAAAAAAAATTGAAATCAGCACTTCGGCATAACATATTTCATTATTTGTAAACGGCATTCGTTTGTCCACGATGTTTCCACGTTTGTAAAACCAAAATTTTCGTCTGTCCACCATTCGAAAAAAAAAAGTTATGACAAAATTTAAAAAAAAGTTTTTTAGTTTTTTTTTTTTGAGGGTGGACAGACGAAAATTTTCTTTGGACAAACGTGAACAAATCGTGGACAAACGAATACAGTGTGCATTATATAAAAATTTCGCACTTCGAGGTGCCAACTTCACTACACTCTCCCTCCAATCGGTTTCTTTATTCACCATTTACAGGAGATACAGAAATTTTAGAGTGTCCCTTGATTTTATCTGGAAGCTAATTATTAGTTGCAAAAGGGATATAGTTATCACTTTATTAGTGATTTGGTCCAAAACAAATATAAATTAATGTTTTCGAAGCTATTTTGTTTACCATTTAGGCATAATGAAAATATTTTCCCTCATGATGGATAACCAATTACGAAATGTTCAAGAAAAATTCAAGTCACCGATAAGAAGGTACGCAAGTTGCATGCAGCATCCAAAACTATATAAAGCGATATCAATATCCAAATCTGATATTCTCCGGCGTACATAATAAATAAGCGACGTCCGAATCGAACCCTCATAAAAAGCACATTACGTCAAAAACGCATTTATTAAGCATGAAATTGAACCGCGGTGTTTCACTTTCGACTGTTCGGTGTTAGGCAGACCAGCGAGCGTATAGAGGCAATCTGACAAGGCGCATGTTCCTGCTAAGTCACTACAAACTGCAGGAGTCGAGTGGAAAGAGCTCAGTTTCATCAAGTTGGCTTGGGCAAGCGCACCGAATAGTGTGGTCCCAAGTAGGCTTATGCATCCTGATCTTCCCTGACACGCGCTGCCCGGTGAATTAAATTCTCCTGCGATCGGTAATTATTAAATAATAATTGCACCGTGACGGCGACTCTCGAACTCTGGATTAAATATCAGTTGTGATAATTCAGAATTGTGTCGAATTAGACGAAAAGTGTTTAGTTTTAAGAACCCAGAACCAGTAGTTAGTAGTAGTTATTTAAAATTTAGTGCATAAGATTGGGAGAAATTAACATCAAGTTGCAGCTGCATTATGGATTTTAACATCTCGACGAGATAGAAGGAAGGAAAGCTGTAGCGATTTGAAAGTGCGTAAAGTGCGTTGGAACGCTTGTTGACTGGATTCAGTTAAAATTTCGGCAGAGTGAAAGTGGATTCGAGTGAAAGTTAAATAAAACAATTGGATATTCGGACGTGAACTTTTGGTGTTGAAAATGGATTCACCGCAAATGTATGACAATCAGCAGCATTCACAAACAAATGCTGGGAACATCAATAATTCCGAGGCGAAAAAATCTGTTATAATGAACAACAATAATAACCTCACAACCCTTAATAATAATGGAAATTCAAAACAGACCACGGCGCTCCTCAAACAGCACCAACTCCAACAATATCACCAGCAGCATGGCGAGCTGAACGACCTCAACACCCCCGAGATTTCCCTAGACCTCCAAAATCTGATAGATGACCCCCAGTTCAGCGATGGTCTCTTTAGTGACATCCTGCAACAAGGGAAACATCTACCAAGCTTACATACGCGGCAGGTGATGGGTGGCGTACCCGCCCCTAATCAGTACTCCCGATCCACCCCCTTGGCTTACATGCCGCAACCTGTGCACAGCGGAGCCACTTACACTCCCGGTACGACCCCTAGCTCGGATTCCAATAGTTCCGACGTGCCCAGTATCAAAGAAGAACCAGTGGATCCGCAGGACTTCCGTCAAAGGCCACCTTGTGGTAACCCACCGACAGCATACATCCCTGCTTATCCCGGTGCCGGCAACGCTGGTACGTTCACCACGTTAGCTCCCATGCACCACATGGGGATGAATGCGATGAAGAACAATAAATCGGCTATGCTCAATAATCATGTAGCGCGGAAAACTGTAAAATCCTGCGATAAGTCCAGTGAAGAATATAGGAGGCGGCGGGAGAGAAATAATATCGCAGTAAGAAAAAGTAGGGAAAAGGCGAAAGTGAGGACTAGAGAAACGGAAGAGAAGGTGAAGCAGCTGATGAGAGAGAACGATCGTCTGCAGAAGGAAGTTGAAACGCTGAAGGAAGAGCTGAGCGTGATGAGGAGTCTGTTTTCAAATTTGGGGGTGTTACCGGAGCACGTCCATCGGGAGATCAACAAGCACCTGGACACGTTCCAGTTGCATCAACAGCAACAGCAAAGACACATGTAAGAGTCGCTTGTATTATTTGATTGTTATCCTTTTGAGTTGTTATCCTTTGCACGTGAAAGCTCGGCGTTGAGTTTGAGTTCACTGCACTAGTCGATCTATCTAGTCGTTGGTTCTAATGTGTGTTCTTTTCGTTTATTCAGGTCAGACGACAACCGACAGAGAATGATGGAAATGGTCCACGATTACGGGCCATAGCCTGCAACTTGCAATCAATATAGCTGTTGTTAAGTAATAATTTAGTCATAGATCAAACGAAGCTTTAATTTAAATTATGCAAAGGCGATTGTTGACAATAATAATATTTTTTTTGTGGTCGATGCAGTGCATCGAAGGGGACCCGTTTGTTAATTATTTATCCTTTTAGTGGAAATTTCACTTACTTTTACCATGTAAATAGATCTCTTACTGTGACGTGTTCTATGTGTAATATTGTTTAATTTATTTAAACTGTCAGCTACTTCCAGAGGAATATCAGATTTGTTGTCGATTAGGAACTTTTAATCCTAGTACGAGATGTCGATATCTAGTCGATCTTCCTTGTGGATGTTCAACAAACTAAGAGTTTATTGACGGGTATTACGAATAAATAAGTTAGAATAAATTCCGTTCTTTGATTGTGATCTTTAATATAAATCCTATTTAATATACGAATAATATATTTTTAAAAACTGAACAGAATGTACCTTAATTATTATTAATAATGTTAATAAGTGTAATTTTTTAAAGATATATTTTTATAATATATAAAATATATCGTTGTTGTGTCTATATAATTTTATTTGTACATTAGAACAATATATAAGTTAATTATTATGTATATGTTTGTATGTATAGTATGTATGTAAATGAATTATATATTTCCAAAGAAATAATTTTGTATAGATGTCTATAATCCTATGTACATTATTTTCTACTTGAAGTGTTGTTTTATTATTAAAATAAATTTCTCCCAGAATTTATAAATGAATATTTCTGTTTTTATTTATCCAGGTTCCCCCAGGTTAAAATATTGAAATAAGAATAAAAAAAAATAATTTTTTTCGTCGGAGAAGACTCAAAATTATGAACTACACTTACTATGTAAAAATTTTCATTGCCTCGACTAATCAAGATTACATAAGTATAAAATAAGATATGTGATTGGATTATAATGTATTTATGTATGATCCTTCAATAAGGAAACTGTTTTATCTTGGTTAGTTTGATGTCAAAAATGGTCTACTATTTTACTTTATGAACTAAGCTTGTAATAGCCTCCTAAAAATAATTAATTTATGATCGAATTAAATGATAATGAAAAAAGATCTTGCACTTCGGTGCCATTGGGCATCCTTATTCGACTTCCGTATACTTAATGTAATCATAAAAAGTAAATAAATCCCACACATAAAATCCATATGCGATCATGATCATATATAAATTAAAATTATTAATCAGGAAATGTAAATTACAAAAAAAAATGTTATCTAGAATTTTATTGCTGAATAAAAGAACGATATTTAATTTAGTTTTTGAAAATTGAGATTGGGTGGAAATATCGAGCAAGAACAATTTCATACTCCTTTGAATTTTGGTGTTGATTTTTAATTAGTGTAATAATTATAATTTATAATAGCCCAAATATACCTATAATATAACTCAATGAAGTCATTAATTACAAAAAATTCTTTCAAAATCTGCTTGTCCCCTGCTATAAAAAGTTGCACTCACGCCATATCAAAAATTTTGCTACTTTTAAAAATGTCAACTTGAAATTGTTGTCGCTACACGTTGTAATTTTCTTGTTGTAGTTTCAATGACATTTGTTATCAATTCTTACCTTCAGGATCAGTAAGATGAGTTGAAAGTAGTTTAAAGACTTTTTTTTTTCACTGATTAAAATTACCTTATAATATTGCTATGGATGCAATGTGTTTCATTATGAGTTAAAAAAAAGTAAGAGGTCAAAAATCATAAGTCATAAGATCATAATCAAATCATAAGTCATAAGATGTCAATTGAACTTGATCAGATAACTTGAACTTGATGTGCATATTTTTGGTAATTTAAGAATGGTGAGCAGTATTTAATTTCACGACAGCCTTTCTTTCCCTGTTCTGTCATTGCAATGTCAACTTGAATATTCAAGGTTTTGTTTAGTTACTAAACTCTAAAAGAATTTCAAGATGCACCAATGGTAAGTTGCATTAAGATTGCCATATGGATGCGATGTGTCTCTTCATGAGTGACATTTTATTGCTCAATCCTCTTATAAAAGTTCAAAAATCATAACTTTGTAAGAACATAATCAAAATGTCAATTGAACTTGATCAGATTTCTTGAACTTGATATGCATATTTTTTGGAATCATCCCATTTAAGAATGACGAACAGAGTTTCTAATTTCCGACAAATATTTTTTTTCACTGTTTGATCATTACAATGTCAACTTGAATATTCAAGGTCATTTTACCGCATTTCCAAAGAAAACATAGAATTACTAATAAAAATAACCCCTCTAAAAAAAAAACCGTTCCGATATCATTCCTGAACTTGTTGTGCATATTTTTGGGAATCATCCATTTAAGAACGGCGAGCAGTTTCTAATTTCCGACAAATCTTTTTTTTCACTGTTCTGTCATTGAAATGTCAACTTGAATATTCAAGGTCATTTGAAAACATTGCTAAACATGGAGATTGCTCATAAAAATAACACCTCTTAAAAAAGAAAATCGTTCCTCTATCATTCCTTTCCAATAATAAAATTTCGAAAAATTGGCGAAAACGTGGTTTAATTAAAATTTTGCCTCGTTAGAATGAAGTCTTTTGATATGGAGGGTGAGTAAAATTCGAGCTAGATCATTGGGATCTAGGAAACTAGAAAATACTCGATTAAATTGGGACAAAGTTGCTAAATTTGAGGCACAACAATAATCTGAGAAAGAAGTTAGTTGTATTCGATAGTTTTTGAACAAAGTGGAAAAAAACCCTGATATTATTGAATTAAATTCCCCTCAAGTTTGCTTATTTAAAAAAAAAACCTGAAACGATATTCTCACGGTTTTTATTTGCTATCAAAATATGCAATCAAATTGAGGGGTACCTACACGTTTCGAATTTCCGCTGCCATTCATCAACTATATATTTTATTAAATATGGACCTACATTTTTTAATCGATTTTTGAAGAAAATTATGCGTTTATTTATTCTATTCTGTTTTTTTTCCAGAGATTTGGGAATTTCATTAAAGAAAACATACAAAAAAATATTTAATACGATTCTGGAATGAAAAAATAACAAATAAATTCATATTTTCATCACTATACTTTTATAAAGAAAGTAAATTATTTATTATAAATTGATTGCAATATTAATAAAAATAAATTTGAAAAATAATGAAATTATAATTCTCAGAGAAGAAAAAAAAACTGAATAGAATAAATTAAGGGCACCATTTGCTTCCAAAATCAAGAAGAAAAAGTTCGTATTTAAAAAAAAAGTTGATGATGGCAGCGGAGATTCGAAACGTGTAACCATAAAGCTTATTATATATTTTGATAACAAATAAGAAGTGGCCGTGGGAATGTGCTTTGAGTTTTTCGATATCTTTTCAAATAGGCCAACTAGATGGGAATATAAAATTTAAAATCTTTTTTCAAAACTATGGGAAATGACTTAATTTATTCTCAGATTATTAGTGAGCTTAAAATTTAACAGCTTAGACCCAAACATTTGCCCCAAACCGAGTCCGTATCTCTTCTAGTTTCCGGGATCCTAATGATGTAGCAAGAATTTGACTCACTCTGTACAGCGACGAAACCTGAACTAAGGAAATAGATCTTGGCATGTTAAATTCGACTATGTACCTACTTTACTTGATTTCATTAAATTTTTTGGAATTACTTGTAAAAGGGAAATTTATCATAATTTATTGCAGCAACAAGAGGTAATTCATTATTTATCAAAAAGAATAAAAAAGAATCAAAAGGAATGATAAATGTAATTTTTACTTTTTGAAGAATTTTTTGACAAAAAATAGGCTGCCATTTTTTGTCCATGACTGTCATCATAGAAACATTGTTCAATTTATAAGTCATATTTACACTAGAAAAATAAAACTGTTTCAGATTTATTTGGACAGAACTGTACGTATATCACATCTCGTGCGAAGAACTTCAGTCAAAACTATAAAATTTGAAACACAGAGATTTCGAAACGGCGCCTAAATGATTTTTTCATGATATTACATTTATGTTGAAACTTACTACTTTTTTAATGTGAAATTTTGACAAAACAAAATTTTTGGACCCTAAACCTTTCTTGAAATAATTGACAGCACAAAAGTAGTACCCCTAAACAGTTTGTATGATAGTCAAATTGTCAGATTTTAAATGAAAAAACAAATTTAAATATTTCGCGAGTTTCTAAAATAATCACCTGTAAATTTTGTAATTTTTTTCAAATTTTGGGGTCAATACAAAATTTTGAGGAAAAATCGAGATTTTTGAAAGAGGCAAAAAATCGAAAAGAATACGTCGTCATGAAGCAAAACGAGTTTCGAGTTTCGAAAAACCCCATCAAAACTAAAACCTTCCTGCCTTAATTAAAAAAAGCGTCATCGTTCAATATCAATAAACTAACACTATTCAGTTAACTAGAGCTAACTAAGAGTAAAGAAGAGCAATAAAGAACACTGTTGTTTATAGCCGAAACTGTAAGCTACTCGATTTTATAGTCAATTTTGTCTCTCTCAACCCCCCCCCCCCTCACCCTGATTTCAAAAACGGTACAGCCCTTATTGACTAGTTGTCAAAAATGCCTTATAAATAGGTTATATCTTTTTTATGATGCTGACAAGATCGAATAAGTATAGTTGATCTGATCGCTCAGATGCTTCAACACTTTTCAAGTAAAAAGGATCGCGGCTCAGGTGTGTACTTGATCCGGAGTCATGACGAGCCTGAATGACTTAGCAGACTGGACGTCGAAGAAATGCACTTTTTTATGGAAAATTAAAAAATAATATTTATTTTAATCTATTTAATTAATTTAATTATGAGTTCTTATGAGTACATAGATCGTTCATGTTTTTATTAATCTATACAACGTCCACTAACTATACAGGGTGTCAATTTGAAAACTTGCCACCCCCAAATTCTTCCTTGAAAATTTTTTTTCAAAGAAATCCCGGAACAGGTCAATTTTTAAATTTAATTTATGTTCTATTGACGTAAAAATATTTTATACAGGGTGTTCCTTGACTCAGTAATGACGACATTGTCGATTTTTTTAAATGGGACACCTGTATATTATTACATTTTCAGATTGTCTGAGAAAATCCAGTAGGAATGGTTTTTACAGTTGCAGCTTACATTGAGTAGGTTATGAGTTATAAACAAATGAAAATCGCAATTTTCCATTTTGAAAGCAGTGTACCTACATCGGACACGGCTCTAAATATCGAAAAACGGCTTACATGTCCCTATCTTAACTTTTGAAGCGGTATCCAATGATGTAGATGAAATTTTTATACAGGGTCATCAAAAGTCTGATAATTTTCGTCACCCTGTATGAAAATTTCATCCACACAATAGGATACCGCTTGAAAAGTTAAGATAGGAACATGTAAACCGTTTTCCGATATCTGTAGCCGTTTTCAAAACAAGCTGCTTTGAAAATGAAAAACTGCGATTTTCATTTGTTTATAACTCGTAAGCTACTCAGTTTAAACTGCAACTGTAAAAACCATTTATATTGGATTTTCTCAGACAATCTGAAATTGTATTAATATACAGGGTGTCCAATTCAAAAAAATAGACCATATCGTGGTCACTGAGTCAAGGAACACCCTGTATACATTTTTTTTACGCCAATAGAACATAAATTACATTAAAAAATTGACCTGTTTCGAGATTTCTTTGAAAAAAAATTTACAAGGAAGAATTCGGGGGTGGCAAGTTTTCAAATTGACACCCTGTATAATTGCTATATGTATTAATTATTATTGAAAGCAAGATATTTTCACAGACACCAGTGACAAAGATTAATTAGCGCTTTAACACATGCTCTTTGGAAACAAAAACTTTAAAATGGTAATTCATGATATCAATTTTATTAGAAATGGAAAATACTGAGTGAGCAAAACTGCGTATTCTATAAGACTACAATAATAATGCAAAATTTTACCATAAAATTTAGTTCGAAGAATATTAAAGTTTAAGTATCCGGTATTATCAAAAAATATCAAAAAGTTGTTTACCGATTAAAAAACCGATGTCGGTTTTCCTGTTAGGTATAACCATATGTATTAGGAATAAAATGGGGGTTCAGAGGAAAGCTTTGCTATACTAAAGAATTTTCTCACCTTCTACTTTTTTTGCGCACTCTACCGGCAGAACGGTTAATCTTAAAAAAAAGTTTTCTATGAAAGATGTATAGGCTATTTTATTCACTTTCATTTAGTATAGAACGAACTTGTCGAAGAAATGCTTCTCCTTTCTGAGATTTAGACCAAACACTGAAAAAAGTGCGAAAATTTGGGCAAAAAGTGCAAAAAAAAAACAATTTACAGGTCGAAAGTTTGCCAGCAAACTTCAAATTAGTGTTCAGCGATGCAAAAAACATATTTAGAGGGTGAGAAAATAAAAACTAGGTATAGCAAAGCTTATCTCTGGCCACCCATTTATTTAATTCCTAATATGCCTAGCCTATGTTGGTTTTTCCAAGCACAAGCACAAGACACACATTCGAGTAATGAACGCCCGATGGACAAGCAGGAAAGTAAAAGTCAAGCCAAAGCTGAAGCTGAAAACGTCCCACAGTAGCGAGTAGTGGGATTACAATTACAGGCAAACATGTGTTTCAGCGAGGACTTTTTCAGCGTTCGAGATGCGTTTCATGTATTGTTATTAAAGTCAATCTTGTCAGATGTGAAATTATTATTGTCTGCATTGAGCGACCGGTCGTACTTGAACAATGCGTAAACCAGTTATCTTGTACACTTCCTGGTGCTTGTAGAAAGCATTGGTACCTAATCTAGTTTCAGTCGCTACCTTCTCCGATTTCAGCTAAAAAAGGATCTCGACATGTTCGCGAGAATAAGTCATTCTAGTATCAAGTGTCATTTTTTTTTCGTTGCGAACTAGAGTTATGTGTTTTATTTATATAACACATATGCCCGTATTCACAAATGATAATTTCCTAAATAATTACGTAATCAATTATCTCCATCTCATTTGATTGCAAAAAAACTGCATATCTCCATCTCACTCATTTAATTAATTACGTAATTATTTAGGAAATTATCGTTTGTGAATACGGGCAATAATGTATCAGATGTTTTCATTCATTCACTGTCGATGCCAAGATATTTTACGCCAATCACTTAATATCCTGAATGCATTTAAATGTAAAGATCGTAAACAAATTGTTTACTGAATAAAATGGAGTAGATACCTACAATAAACTCGTACTCAGGATTCAGGAAATTGAAAAGGGAGTTTACACTTCACAGTCAATTATATTTGAAGATATAAAAATATTCTCTTATTTTAGGAACTACCTAAAATAATTCAATTTAACAATATCTACTTGGCCTTCTGCAAAGTCTCAGTCCATAAACCATCAGTAATTGTTCCAGTGCATTTGTGTGATTTAAGAAAAAGTTTTTACTCATTAGTTCTTTTCAACCACGTAACCTTTCAGAGAAACAATACGGCTTTAGACAAGGACGGCAAACTGTGGTTTTTCATTGATAAAGTTCACCAAATTGCCAGAGAAGCTTCAAACTACTCACATACTCCCCGCAGGCTCTGCATTGCGATAACCCTTGATGTAGTGAAAGCATTTTATTTAACAGTGCATTTTGGCAGATGATACTTACAAAGATGAGAAAGAAGGGGATAAACGAGAGTGCAATGAGCATTGCTGTCTCCTATCTGTTGAGAGGAAAATTATACTGAAAGCAGAGGAGAAAGCCACGGTTAAGGACATAAACATTGGAGGTCCACAGGGTTTCGTGCTTGGGCAAACCCTGTGGAGCCTTTTGTAAGACGATATATTTGAAACTACATTTCCAGAAGGAATACCGATAGTGGGATTTGGGGATGATATAATTATTATTTCGACTGCAAGGGAGGCTGAAATTCTAACTATTTCGGTAAAAGATGCACTTGAGAGAGTCTCAAACTGGCTAGAAGACAACCATCTTGAACTAGTTCCGGAGAAAACAGTGGCGGTGTGCCTCACGACGAGCTACCACTGACAAGGTTTGAAATTCGAATATATCTGGGAACTATCTGGGAGTATGACTTGACATGAAACTTACCTTTGCAGAGCACACCAACAGGACTGCCGAAAAAGCCGAGAAAACTATTAGGACACCCAGCGAAATAATGTCTAACATACGGGCCCAAGCTCATCTTTACAAGGAGAGTTATTGCTAGTGTAGTGCACTCACAGCTACTGTATGCTGTTTAGTTATGGCATTCGATGTTGAAAAAAATGGGGCGAAGGTTGAAACGAGTACAAAGGATGATCTGTAACGCCTACCGAACGATTTCAGACGAGGGAGCGAGAGGGATAGCAGGCAACCCCCAATTGAACTTCTCATAACGGAGACAGCTCATAGTTACGGTGGTCAAGGTCGACATGACGCAAGACGGGTCTGTTGCAGAAATGACAGGAGAAATGGGATAATGGCGTTCATGGACGATGGACGTGGCATCTAATACCTAATATTGAAAAACGGATCTAGAGAACACATGGCGAATTGGATTACTTTATCAAGCAGGCTCTGTCTCGAGAGGAGTGCTTCAGGAAATATCTGTATGAGTGTATGACCGCCGTAAAAGAGACTCGGAAAATTGCTTGTAAGGTCAATGACGTGGATTATACTCTTTTCATTGGAAATTTCTTGTCCAGAGCGAGGTCGATGTCGTGAGTCATACTCTTTGCGTATACCCGCAGTACAACAAAAAGAAATGGAGAAATTTACGGAAGCAATGGGGCAGAAATTCGAAACCACGACGGTGGTGCGTGAGAGTACAGTTGAATCGGAAAGAAGCTGGAAGGTCACAATCGAAACAATATGGGGTATAATCGGGAGAAACAAGGAAGATGAAAGGTAACTCTTGCTTGACACATTTTGTTACTGTTGGGAATTGCCACCGGCTGATGCCGACCTTGTCCAGCCATAGTGCGGGCAGCATCCTACCACTTGGAGTGGGAGACGCTGCCTGGCCTGGGAACCACCGACTAAGCTGATGAGGCCGGCTGAGCCACGCAGTCAGTGGAAGGATTCAGTCGTGTACCGCATGCGATAATGTTCATATGCTTATTGTATCCGCCTGTCGTCTTGATTGTTAATACTTATAAATCTTTAACCATAACTACATATTATTATTAATCATCCCCTTCGTACCCTTATATCTGTCAGAAGTGGGATCTACTCAACAGGGACTAACTTTGGCCCTGCTAAAGGTCGCGTCAGTGGTACTTTGGCCCTGCCAAAGATCGCGTCACAGAACAGTGTGAGATTGTGCGTTTTGTGCTAGTGTCGTGCCCCTAGGCCATGGAGGAGGGTGCTGAAGGACATCGTGCGCGTCCCAGGATGAGAAGGGCTGACGACGGCAATTGCGCCGTATCCGCGAGGCAAGGTTTAGAGGAGGTACACCCCCGACGACCCCGCCACGCCATAGACCCATGAGCCGTCAAGGTGTCCCAATCTTCCGAGATGAGGCGTCTTTAACACCACCGAGGGCACGTAGCCGTTCTCGGTCCCCACTAGCGATTGGTGACTTGTCTCAAGCGAAAATCGAGGACCTGGAAAAACAGGTGAAAGAACTCCAGCAACTCGTAAGTAGCCAGACTTCTATGCCAGTGCCTTATTATAATCCTGCTCTAAGTGCTCTTGACGCCAATGTGGTACCATATTTTGAACCGGATTCAAAAAATAGTCAAGGGGCAGGCGCATGGATCCGCAGGGTCCAGGAACTGAAAGAGTTCTATCAGTGGACTGATCATTTAACCATTAGACTTATAACGGGTAGACTAAGGGCTAACGCACAAAAAGGGTTAGCACAGGGCTAACGTACAAATCTAACGTACAAATAAGGGTTAGCACAGGGCTAACATACAAATTCAACTTACGACGGTTAGCGAAGGGCTAACGCACAAAAAGGGTTAGCACAGGGCTAACGTACAAATCTAACGTACAAATAAGGGTTAGTACAGGGCTAACATACAAATTCAACTTACGACGGTTAGCGAAGGGCTAACGTACAAATAAGGGTTAGCACAGGGCTAACGTACAAATCTAACGTACAAATAAGGGTTAGCACAGGGCTAACGTATAAATTCAACGTACGACGGTTAGCGAAGGGCTAATGTACAAATAAGGGTTAGCACAGGGCTAACGTACAAACTGACGTATAATGGTTAGTGAAGGGCTAACGTACGAACATAAGGGTAGTATATGACTAACGACACTGAGGTCCTGGTTGGCATAGGGCCAACAACCAAAGATAACAACTGACGTCTAAACATGAAATACAATGAGGCCGCACCTCGGTCTTTAACTATAAGTATTTGTCTGTGTGTGTTATAGATTACTAATGCAGTGCCACATTCCGAGGACGAAATGACGACAGGATGGCCGAATGTTGGGAATTGCCACCGGCTGATGCCGACCTTGTCCAGCCATAGTGCGGGCAGCATCCTACCACTTGGAGTGGGAGACGCTGCCTGGCCTGGGAACCACCGACTAAGCTGATGAGGCCGGCTGAGCCACGCAGTCAGTGGAAGGATTCAGTCGTGTACCGCATGCTATAATGTTCATAATCCTTATTGTATCCGCCTGTCGTCTTGATTGTTAATACTTATAAATCTTTAACCATAACTACATATTATTATTAATCATCCCCTTCGTACCCTTATATTACTAGAAGAAAATAAATAAAGGAAAGAAAAAAACTGTATTGGAGTGAGCAGAAGAACTTAAAATTGGACGGCTTCCGTACTGAAGGAATGCGTAAGCGGTTACCGGTACGGTAAGCTGAGATGTATGAGATCAAGAAAGGCTTAGTGGGTAGGCCCTCCCTGGATGGGAGTGAATCCCACACTCAACCTGCGAAGAACAGGGGCCTAATGGAGGTTACCCCTCCTCGGCACAAAAAGTGGGTAGGTGGGTAGGTGGGTTAGGTGGATAGGTGGATTTGGTGAGTTTTACAAACCGTCATGAAAAAAATGTAGATTTCCGCACCTGGATGACATTGGAATCAGCTGGCATCTCTTTTCAATAAGATTTATTTTCGGTTTTGAACGGAATCATTGACTTCTGTGACACTCACTTGCTTGCCCTCTCTTCTTATAAGTCCCACGTCATCAGTTAGATGATAATATAGATGTATATTTTATCTACAGCCAGCATTATAAAGGCTCATTAAGTTAATTGGAAGATTTCTGGGGCCGTTTCTAGAAAAGGTATCTATTCTGGGTGGAAAATAGAACATTTTAGTGCTTCTTGACATGAAATTTAGAATTTAGATTTTTAAGCAATTTAGAACTCTCAAGGGTTTTACAGCTTTACAGCATATTGCTTCACGTGAACGTGAAAAACACTTACTTACTTACAATTTTCATGTGATGCTTTTGAATTATTTTTCTAAAAAATATATTTATTTCAATAAATATTTGCTTGGGGAGAGGATGATTTTGTGACATTAATTATCTGAAATTTTTGAACCGTAAATATTTTAGTAAATAAGATCATTTTGTGAGGTATGATGATTGGTCAATAAAAATACAAACCTCCCTTATCTCTCAAGAAAACTAAGATAACTAATAATACTTTGAGGTAGGATAAATTTGGGTTTATGAAAGCAAACTGTTTTTGTGTCGATTAATTGGCAGTTTACCGATTAATGATAAACAGTGTCGAAATTATTATTAACCTAATTTTAGGTTATTTACAACAAAATGTTTTCATTTTCATCAATTGGCTGAGTTAGAATTATTTATTGTTCAAGCTTTGTTATCTTTTTAAAATTATTGTTAATCAAGATTTTTTTTTATAAAAACAATTTAAAATAAATATGTACCTTGATATTGGTAATACTGGCATAATTATCCTTTATAAATGTCGTTGATATTTATACATACTTTGAGATACAATAAAATTTGGTTTTTCTCAAGTTGCTTGTCGTTGTGATTAACTGACAACTTAAAAGTTAGTCTTATCCAATTAAAATCAATTACGAAATTTTTAGTATATTATCTTATAGTAAATTCTGCATTATTATTGTGATCAGTTTCTAATTTCTGTTCATCGGAAACAAGGGATTCATGATATTCAAAAATATTCGCGAATTAAAAGAGAATCTCACCACAGAAGTCGAAGGACCAAAAACTACAATAAGTGTACCGGCAAAAAATCTCTCCGATTTCCAAAAGCGATTGATTAAATTATCGGAAGTCATTATAAGTTATCATCATGGGTTTGATGGGAACAAATCGAGTGTTCCTTGTTGAGAAATTTTCGAAAATATTCAAAAAAATATAGATTTTCTCAAAAAATTTTTACCCATATCCACCCGATTTAACGCAGTGAAACTTCTTTTTGTGGAGCTATATTAAGGCAGCTATAATCAACATCGTCACCGAACCTTGGGTACTTTAAAGCTGGCAATATCTCAGGGAATTTATCGTTCGTTCATAGGGAACTTTTTCTCCAGGAGACTTCGAAACTAGATTTGGAGGTTGAAGCTTGAATGAGATAATTAATAATACTCAAAGTATTTTCGTAATAATTGGAGAGAACATGGCCTAAAGTTCACGTTAAGCTACCAAATTTCATAGTGACCAGAAATAATACCATTTTTTCAAGTTTGAATTGTGTTTTTACAGATACCAAACACAGGGTGACATAACTACAGTATTTTGATGACATTTTATATGCATAACTACCAAAACAATAGTTTGTGGCAAAAAAAGTTCTTGAAGAAAATAATATACATTAATTAGAGTTGAACTGGCCAAGGCAAAGAAATAAAGAGCTGTACAGTGTTAATATTTATTTTGTATTTAAATTAATTTTTGATACCTACACTTTATGCGATGAAGATGCGAACTATTTTTATTTTGTTATTAAATCAAACAGTGATAACTTTTCAAATCTTTAGAACCTCAATGTAGTGTCTAGCATGACAAGCTAAAAAACAAGAACGAAATTTGATAAATGCGGTAAACAGTTCAAAGATCAGCACCACGGAAGCTGATGCTGTTAAAAAGATGATGAAAATTTAGACGAAACATCCATCATAACATAGATGCATGGAAGGAGTTTAAATATCAATGCTATTAATAATTGCAGAAAAACTTCGCAAAGTCAATATATAACCCGAAGAAACCTACTAAAGGTCAAAATATTTTCAAGATGACTTTGATATTAAATCATGCATGACACTAGTTTCAAGCGCCTACAGTTTTAATTTAAATCTTTGAACTTATTTTCTAAATAATTCACGTCAAATACGATCTTTTAAATTAAGTCAACCACGACTGGAATATTATCCTAAATAAAACTAGAATCATAACAATTATCAGAATTTGCCAAAAAAAATGTATCCTCAATAATAAGGGTTCAATAATAATATTCGTTTATGTAAAAATTACACTTACGTAAGCCAAATCACGTAATTATATAATTTTGTTACGCATTTTCAAAATTACGTAAGTGTACTTTTTTTACATAAACGTTACATCATAAACCCGAATGTCTGATAACTGATTGGGCAAGTCAAGTCACCTCAAAAATGTATTTATTAACTAGAAAATTAGAATAACTAGACATTAGTTCATTAAGGTAAAGTGAGCTTATCTGATTTTGGAAAATCGTCTATGATGTCGGAATCGGATATCCTAGACTTTGGATACGATAAAAAAAACTGCTTACACAATTGATTCATCTTTGACTTTTTGATCTTGGATGAATCTTTCAAGAGTATAAACTTAAGATAATATGTAAAATGTGTGAAAATCTTATGTTTAATGTTAACCAATTATTAAACAACGTGTCTGAGCTGAACGTATTGTTAGAGTTTATTGATTGGTTCAGCGATTAGTCTAATTAAAGGAATAAGGTAACAAACTACAGCATAATCAAGGATCAATTTCCCAATTTTTCGCCATAATTAGACTCATCCGAGGCATCTAAATACCTTGTGTCTTCCAGAATGAAGAGGATTTTTTTAATTTTGGTCGCAGCTTGCTTGACTGAGAAGAAATAAAAATGTCAAACCTCATCCCCCCCCCCAAAAAAGACTCCTTTTTTAACGACAAATTTTAAAGAGATCGTGGTACACTTCTGTAATCTTAAAATGCTCCCCAGAATGATCATAATTTAACAATTTTTCGAACCATGATGTTTCAATATAAATAGAGGAGGGGACTTAGTTTTTTGATAACATTTTTGGTGATATCTCAAAAATCATACGTCGTAAGACAATTATTATTTGTAAATCATAATTAAGTCATAAATAATTAACCACAACTATGCAGAATGTATCGATTTTCAATGCCAAAATCAATTTATTATCATAAGTCCAAAAAAATTCTCAATCTAATTCTGCCTTCAATATCCAAAAAGGCACCCTCTTTAAAATACAGCCCTCCAAAGGGGGTCAACCAAACACACGTTTTCCTGAATAAGTCAAAAACGGATTAACTGCATGAGAAACTTCAAAATTTCATCGTCTACTACTATTGCTAAAACCAATAAACTGACGTAGTTGTATTCTTTCACACTTTTTACTCCAAAACTTTTATATCCGCACGTCACTGATTGATTTTGTATTTTGTAGTCAAACGCTGAAGTATTCCTAAGCTTTTCCCCCTTTGTAAAAGGTATCTTGCATCGTTTTTCCGCATATAATTATTTTTCTTATGATAAACCTACAACACTACTGAAAACGTATTTTTATGAAAATTTATTTTAATTTAAATATTAATTCAATAATTATTCATAAATGTCAAAAAAATTATGTGTGAAATAAAACGTTGAAATCATAAACAGGAACACCCTGTATGTAAATGTTTGAAAACTATGTCAGTTTATTGGTTTTCATATAATTTATATTATATATTTGGTCGACCCCCTTTCAAGGGCTGTATCTTGAAAAGGGTGCGTTTTTGGACATAGATAATTTCGGTTAAATAGGCACATTGGTGCCTCAGGAATCTGTGATAGAAATTCACATTCTGTGATTCAAAAGTTTAATTTCAAATGAAAATAAAAATTACACTTTTGAAGGTGGGATTTTTTCGACGTAAGGAGATAATATGGTATTTTCGATTTTACAAGAAAACAGTCAATTGAGGGCGAAAATGGTCGATGACAAAAAATATAGCGGTTGAGCTTTCCTACAATAAAAACATCTCCAAATTTTTCTTTGCATACTTGCTACGAATCCAGAGGGCGCAAAAATATTTTTGAAATTTTTTTAAGCTTGCACAATAATACAGAATGCACATATCTTATAATGCAGGATGTCACAAATTAGTGACAAATTTGTTCGGATACTTCAGGGTGTCTTAAAGTTAACTTTAAAGTCTAATTTTAAAAGAATATCTCCGTTTTCAAGATATTCAGTTGAAATTGTGCAGAAATTCTTTCTCATTTTTGCTAAAATTTTGTTCGCAGATTATGAAAGCGCGAACGGAGGGAACGGGGGTTGAAGCACACGTTGACCCTCGCCCACCTCGCCTATCAACTTTTTCCAGCGTACGCCTCCAGTTCGAAGGTATTGCTTTTAGATCAAGCATTCATTTCGACTACTTTTTTCACTCTTGTAAAATTTTGACACAAGGCTTGGCTTAAGAAATATTGCAACATAGGTATATGATTATGAGTCATTCATCAACTCGCTGTTAGACTATTATGCCTTAAACTATGCCAAGAACTTAGCTATATCAAAATAATAATTCTTTGAAAATTGTAAGTTTGAGCAGTGAGCTACGAGATAAAAATAATAAAATGTATGTTTAACCACAACTCTTGCCAAAATACAGTCGATTATTATTATATTATTATGTATAAATATAAAAAATAATAGAAATTAATACCTGATATGAAAAACAATACCTTTGCAGAGGCGTACGCAGGAAAAAGTTGGGGGGTCAACGTGTTCTGCAACCTCGTTCCTAAGCACGAGCACAAATGCTTCTATTCTCTGTTGTGAACAAATGATAGCAAAAAGTGTGTCGTCATGAGAAAAAAAAATTGTGCAGCATTTCAACTGAATATTTTGAAAAGCAGCGGAGATAATAATAAAAAACTTGGACCTACTAATTTTTGCCACCCTGTATAAAGTCAAAGCGGTTTAACTAAAATATAACATAATTTTGGGGGTTTCGGGATCGCTGATTTTCAAAAAACCGAAATGGCAAGTCCAATCTTTCATTTATTGGTCTCGGCTTCTATCATTTAAAAACATCGCCTTTTTGACTAATCAAATGTAATAATGAACCTTTAAAATTTTCGAAAATATTGGCGCCGGATGGCTTTTGGCGACCTTTGTTTTACCGTAAAAAAAATAATTGAGGACACTTTTAAAGTAGGAAAACTTTTGTCTTTTAAAGCTACATTTTTTCTTACAACCTATTTGAGTTCCCGATAGACCGTCTCGTAGTAAAATCGAAAAAAAAGTTTCCATCCCCAAAAGTGCCACATTTGAAAATTTGTAACACTTGAACAGAAAAAAATTAAACAAAAGTTCCAAATAAAAGGTGTTAGATATATTCTCTTAATAGTCTTTTGAATATATATATTTCTCTGTAATTCGGTTTTTCTAACTGTTCAGTAATAAATTCTTATTATTATTATTAAGTATTATTATTCTCCTTAACAATTATTGTTGTACCTTAGAATATTATTTCACGGATAAGCAGTATTTTCCTAGATAACAATTTCATCCCTTACATCTAAGATGGAGCTCATTCCTTGCGGAATCTGAATATCAACGCAATTAGGAAGAAAGAAATAGAAGTTAAGATAGAAGTAAACACGCAAATAGACGTTAGGGGAAACTGGAGAAAACTTTAGCTACCATAAAAATATTAGCTATTCTAAAAATGAGAGAATAATTGTTTTCCAAAAATAATCAAAAAATGCCATACGTAGTATGTACGCATATTTTTTAGATGATTTGGTTCTCATAGAAACTTATGTCTAGTCTACATGATTGATGCATGTAAGAAAATTCACGAACCGGAAAAGCATATTAATTTGTCTTAAAGCTACACTAAAAGCTGGCGAATAAATTGGAACGAAAAATTCTAACAGCCTGTCAGGCAGCTGGTGTGCATTGCTATGGAAATAGATTATTATTACTCGCACATCTTTCATCTAAATCGGCACAGCACAGAGCTGCAACTAGCACATGCAACTAACTACAACATTACACCATCAAAACAATCGTAAATCGGTGCTCGAGGATTCATGGATGTAAACTCCGATGTGAACAAACCCTCGTATTTACCCGAAGCCGTTTAAATGAATGACTCCGATTCATGATTTTATGGAAGTTGTCGTCTCTTGGACGGAGTTACAGCTTCCGCATTCTGTCATTCATAGTTGCACTCTGTGCATCGCAAATTACAGCTTACCAGCAGGATGAGTGATACTTTGATGACTGCTTTGATTGTAAATGTCAGTGTTAATGTTGGAGCAAAAAGTGCAAAAAACTGTACAAATCTTAGGACAGCCTTTAGCGTTACGGGTATCCGGAAGACTTTTTATGATGCAAACTTGTGTTCACAACGAAATGCATACGGTTTGATTTACCAATCAATCATGTCAAAAAATGTATTGAGCCTTTAGTCTTTTCTTCGGGTTGCGGGAACATTTTTGACATTTGATTCACGTAGCACATCCCAAGTTTTTCTTGTCTTGAATATGTCGTTGTAGCCCAGTCTCGAACATTCAAAAAATCGACCTGAAAAAAGAAAAATTCCTTTGTCTACTTTTCTTGTTCTGCTCATAGGGGGGGGAAGGGGGGGTCACTGTAGACTAAATTCAAAATGGCGACCAGATAGGAAGTACGCAGAAATGTTGAATTTTATGATAAATTGCATATTACCAGTTGAGAAGTTAAGGGGACCCGCTAGCAGGTTTCAAATATCTTGAGCTTTCAAATTCAAAAATATCGTTCGTAGGGAAAGTTTAGTTTCTTTCACTTTACCAAAAAAAAAAATTAAAATGGTCGAGTAAGTGACGAAAAGGGAATTCAAAGATAAAAGTGATGTAGAATAATATAAAATACAAAAAATGTTCAAAAAATTTCAAAATAAAAAAAAAGTTCATTAGTTTTAGCTTACCTATAAAGTATTTTCTTCTTTTTTCCTCCAAATTTGACCAAGTTGCTTTGCATAATAGAATTAAGCAGTTGAGGATCTTGAGGACAGTGCACCTGTTAAAAGATAATGATGATCTAAAATTCCAACATCTGTCGATTATATTAAGTTCTTGGTGCACTATTATAGTATACTTCCCCAATACATGGTATCAAATGCTAACGCTATAGGTACCGTATATGCCTGCCAGTCTTAGATACTTATCGTAGCTTAGTCCTTTTACATTATTGATACCAGTATAACTCACTTTCTTGCTATTGTCTTGCCTAGGCTTGAGCATGGATGATGAAGTTGTTTGGTTTCATGGTTACAAAATGCCACAGCCTCAGCCTGGAGGGAGTGCAACGTTGTTTTCTAAGGTTACCCAGAACCAAAACTTCTTGATGAATTTGATTTTAGAAGCCCAAAAACCAGCACATATATAGGGTGTATCTAAATAACACTGAAAAAATTTAGGGGAGGATTCTTTGATAAAAAATAAACAAAAAAATTCCTATTAACGTGTGTCTGGATATGCACCCTTTTTGAGATACAGGGTGTCAAAAAAAATTGTTTTTCGAGTTTTTTGAAGATGTCTCGGGAACCGTATAAGACACAGATTCAGCTTTTGTACAGATCTTATCATTGATATCAGCAACTATTTTAATGCTAACTACCTTTTTTAAGTATGCCAGTGCCGGAGATTTTTAGGGTTGGGGGGATTTTTTTGCCCCTAATATCTACGACACTGGGCAAATTGATATTTTGAAAGCACACTTTTAATCGTCAATGTTTTCTACACAAAAAGATACTCTTGGTTATAACTGCTAACGTGAGCCATTTTCGAGAAAAACGGGCATTTCCGATGAAAAACTCGCTTTGAATGTTTCAAGACAAGAAGTGTCGAAAAATTAACGGCAAAAAAACTCATTTCTGAGATCTCCGCTATAATGACACATGAAAAAACTCAGTATTAAAAAAGTAGCTATAAATATCAATGATATGACATTTACAAAAGGTGAGTTTCATATCTCAAACGGTTCTCCAAATATCTTCAAAAAACTGGTAAAATAATCTTTTTTTGACACCCTGTATCTCAAAAAGGGTGCATTTCTAGACACACGTTTATACGAAATTTTTTGTTTATTATGGCCAAAGAATCAGCTCTTAAATTTTTTCGGTGTTATTTAGATACACCCTGTATTGTCATATATGGGCGCATCGATTCTCCTGTCGTCCTATGCCAAATCTCTCTCCATGTTCCTTGGGTCTCCCTCAAGGGGGCGTAATTTGTGCGAGCTATAAACGCATAGCGAAGGTATCGAATGTGCAATTCCGTAATGAACGTGGTAAGGACCTCGATCTCTAAATTCAAAGATGCCTTTTGAATTCAAGCTCAGTTTGAATGATTTGGTATATTTTTTACTTTAAAGGTACCTACTATCTATACTTGTTTTCAAATTAGCAGGAATTGGCATTATTTATTTGACCTTTGATTTTGGTTTATAAATAAATAAATAAATAAATATTATTGATATTGTAAGGATAAATAGGAAGTAGAATTTTACTAAGAAGATTAGAACTAATTTCCTGTCGCGATGAAACTGATCTTACACTAAACTTTAAAATAATTTTTAAGACAAATTTGACAATACATGTAGTCAAAATTTCCTCATGTTGATGAAAGCAAGCAAGCACGCAAGTCATGTATAAGCATAGGTAACTGTATATGAGCTGCATTGTTTAGTTTAGTAGTAAGTAGGCAGGTAATAGGTAATGCTCGCCGTGGTCGGTGTAAATATAGACAGCGAAGGCCGCTGGTTGACATTGAGAGCTTACCCTGCGGCCGGCACCCAGATCGCCAGCGCTATTTCCGGAGTGCACAAACCCGACACCAACCCGACTGCCAATGGTGGAAATCACTCATTATTTAGCTAGCCTAGCCTAGAAACTAGCTTCAAATTCAAGTCTGTCTAATCGTCCCAGTCTAGAAGATTTCAATTTTCCGCAAGCGACGTTGTTATAACCCATTAATGAGAGAAATAAATAGACTTGACCTTTTCAATCGCGAGTTTTCTTGTTATACATACTCGTACCTATGAACATACTCATAAGTACTTACACACTTCCTTTTAAAGTTCTTATAAAGCCTCAAAACATTTAATTTTTTATGTAATAATAATTAATATATCTTATAGTTACTCGCTGCTTTAATATTGATGATTTTTTATAAGTATTAGATTGATTGTCTTTATAAAAAAGGAGAGACCTTCACCTTAAGTTTACTATTTCAATTAAATAACAGTGCATTCTGCTTCATCATTGTTCTGCAATAGATCATAAAACAAAAAGTTTCATTCCTCTGCAATCAGACGTGAATATTGTCAATATTTCTTGTAGTGCTGAAAATAAGTCCATTTTTCATCATTAATAGCGGCCTGAGTTTTTTTCAGAATACCAGTACATACATAGCGATACATCCAGGTTGCAGGAGTGTGGTCATGTTTATTTTATCTACATGCAGGGTAAATATTTTGGTACCATATTTTGGAAATATGTAGTGAGCTAGACAGTTCTGAAATTCTAAATCTCTTGATTTGTTATAATAGATTGGAAGCCACGATCGAGCTGTGAAAAAAGCTTTTAAATACCGAAAATAAAAAAATGAAGCTAATTTATCATGAATCAGATTCCTCTTAACATACATCCGGAAAATTTGAAAACTCAACGAAACGCATCGTGTTAATGATGAGTTAATAGTGACAAAAATGTGAGAGGAACTGAAGAGACATAGTTAATAATAATCACCTTGTCATTTTCGATCCTTTCTTCACAATTTGATGGTTTAAAACTTTTTTTTAACCAGTAAGCGTAAGTAACTCACCACATTAAACAATCACCAGAAGAAGTCAAAATCTGAACAAGAACAACGAATATCACAAAAACAACGAAGTAGGAGTAGGAGTTGGAGTAGGCGCTGACAGCAAAGAAGTTTCTTAACATTTTACAACTGACAGCTTTTGACTTTGTTAGGTTAGGTCTATAATTTTATTATAATTACAGTGACATTCAAGACCCACTTTACCGACATTTTTATAAAACACTTAAATAAAATAATAATTAATTAAATTAAGGGGCGAATAAAGTACCCTCCACCCTTTTGCGGACACACATAAAAAGAAGTCCCATTGTGTCAGGTCTGGGATCTGCGCTGGCCATATTACTTATGGGCGCATCACGTCAAAGGGCTTCTTCAGTAAATCGAACGTTTCGACGGTGCAAAAGGGTCGTGCAACGTCCTGCTGAAGCTATCCTTCGGCCAGTTTGTTGTCATGCAGTTGATACTGACCACAAACCTCTCACTCATGCATTTAACAAAAATTGAGAAGATTCTTCTCCAAGACAAACAAATATTTAGATTATATTATAGTCAATTTTCAACAGATAGGTATTAGAATATTTCAGGAATTGAAAATGTTGTAGCTGACGTACTCTCAAGAATATGAAAAATATATGTAAAAGAAAAATAATTACTCTTCGTGGTATGAAAAACAAATTAAAGATCCTGAGCTAAAACAAATACCAACAGAAACATCTTTAAATGATATCAGGCACTACTGCACTTAGGGGAACACTTTTTGGAGTTTCCTCGCCGATAAACCGTGCGGCAGTCACTATAGATTTTTTCAAAATTTTACATGAAACAAGCAGAAAGGGTACTCTCGAAGTTGTTCACCTCCCAGGTTTGTGGACGTCTGCATTACTGAGTGATGTGACTTGAAATGCACCAATGTACCAAAATGTGATCAAAAGGTACAATTTTTATTTGAAATTTTGAGTCTTCCATATAACCACCAGAAGTTTAATAACCCTTCGGCAGGCTTGAATAATTGATTCGAACTATCTGCGGACTCTGTACCAAATGTACCAAATGAAACTTAAAAATTAAAATTACCAAAATTTGAAAAAAAGTTCTCAGCTCACGGACGCATTCGGATGTACCTACAATGCCAATAAAGGTTTGTGCCGTGGTTGAGGACGTTCTGTGTGAATTCTGGTAATTTTATTGGTAAGTAAAGGAGATGATTTACCTTCTAACTTGTAAAAAAAAAAATGTGAATGTTACATGGGTGTGAAGTGTGCTGTAAAAATCTGCACAATTTGTAGTCTGCACTGACAGGACAAATGGTTTCTTAGGTCTTCAACAGTGTCTTCAGTTTACCACGGCGTTTTTTTGATTTTTTTGGTTCATATAGTATTTGTTGCCGTAAAATGTGGGTTGTCTTCTTGACTATTATTTTTGGTTATTATTTTTAATGTACATATTAGGAAATCAGTTTACTTTAGTAATTTTTGTGTACAGGGTGGTCCAACTTAAAACGTCAGGACTTTACCAAACGATAGATAACTTTAAAATAATGTCAGTTTCTCTAATACACTTATAGCCGGGAAAGCTTCCTTTTCAAGATACAGGGTGTTGAAGTTTTGGGAAAAAAACAATATATGTTTTGTGAATATGGTCAAAACGGCTGCTTTAAAAAAATTGAAATTTGGCACGCAGCATGAGCTAAGTATCTTTCATTATTTACGGCTTATGGTGATTCATTACGAAAACCAGCGGCGGAGATATGGATGTGCAATCGCCCCTTTTCAAAAAAAATAAAAAATTGACGCCACTGACTCTATGGTTACTGACAATTGTTACATTAGTTAGGTATTGTTTATTTCTGTTATTTAATTATGTAAAAGTTATTTGATTAGAATTTGTCTGTTATTCTTAAAATGGCTACGGATATTACCTAAGAAAGCCTGAATTATCTCGAAAAAGGTTCCCATTGAGAAAAAAATTAAAGAGTACTTTTTTGTTCTAAAAAGCATGGGGCATTGAACAGTATTATTAAATTTGCCATAGAGTCAGTGGCGCCAATTTTTTTTATGAAAAGGGGCGATGGCACACCCATATCTCCGCCGCTGGTTTTCGCAAGTTATCACCATAAGCCGTAAATCATGAAAAATACTTAGCTCATGCTGCGTGCCAATTTTCAAAGTATCTTGAAAAGGAAGCTTTCCCGGCTATAAGTGTATTAGAGAAACTGGCATTATTTTAACGTTTTTTATCGTTTGGTAAAGTCCTGACGTTTTAAGTTGGACCAGTCTGTATATCTGCGTTAAGTTTCCTTGTTTCGGTGACTTCTTTGTGAATTGAGAAAAATAAATTTGCCTCAAACTTGCGCCACCTTTGAACATTTTTGCAGGATTCATGATTTTCTCAGACACCCCAAAAGTATAACCATATACAGGGTGTCCTATTTAAAATCACAAAACTGTATGGCGTAGAAAATTGGTCCAGCCTGTATCGCTGAAAATATAAGTCTCTTCAAACCATAAAAATTTTCTCCCACATCTTTTTTTCTATCTCAAACAGTAAGGCCGCTAGGAATGCCTAACAATTGTTGCAGGGTCCTTTATAAATGAAATATTAATTCTGAAGATATCAAAATATTGTGTAGTATATTCACCTCAAGCGTCCCCAAAATGTTTGGAAGAGAAGTCTTCAATAAAATTCATGCATTATCACACCCCGTAATTAAAACAATAAATGAACTTGTTGAAGAAAGGTATGATTGACCAAAAATGGAACAATACAGTGGATGTTGGTCCTACCTATAAAATCTTGTCAAAAATCAAGAATTAGTAGACATACTACCTATTTTGGCAGCTGGAAATGTTAAAAGTTTAGACAAGCGATTTGAACATGTGAATGTCAATACTGGAAGAAGGGAGGTAATTCGAATCTGGGCTTCTTAATGAATTTTCAAAACTAATGGGATCATTAACTCCATATATCATCCTTCTTCCTAATGGCATCAAATAATCCTTCTTCTTAATGGCATGGACGTTTAAATTATTTTTCAACATTAATGCTATTGAATGATATGTAATCTTAAATAACTGATTTCAAGATATCCATTTTCTTTGAATCTGATTTCAAATAGGACAACCCTAAAAAATCATCCGCTAAAAGATCGACGTGTTTTAAGACACAAGATCGTGAGTTCGATTTTTTTGTCTTATTCTTAATACAATTTTCGGGTGCTACTGAAAAATATAGTCGACGTCTTGGAGTGAATGTTGACGGATAAATCACGCTGCATCCACATTAAATGTAACGAGTAAATAGGTCAGTGCAAACGTGCATTTAATAAAATTAAAAATACTAAGACAAATGCCTTCGTTACGATGCCAGTTCTAAAGTATTATGGGAACAACATGAATTAGTTAACACAAAATTAGGTACCCGGTATCCTCGTTTCCATTTATTTCTTAGACTAACTAGAAAAGTAATTATTTTCCAATTTTGACTTATTTTTGTAATTTGCTGGTGTAATAACTCATTTGAATAGAATCATTTTACGACACTAATAATAATTATTAATAATAATAATAATAATAAATAGTTATGTAGAATCTCTTACCGTGATAATTTATTACCAATGAAGAAAACCATCAGTATCTATTGAGATTCTGAAATATTCTAAAATGTCTAGATTTCTATCAGCTAACTAAGAAATATCACAATAAATAATACTACTAAGGGAATAATAATATTGTATTAAAACCCCCAATACAAAAGTTAATCAATTCATATTGAATGCGATGAAATTTAATAGATTCGCACAAGATGCGGGTAGTGATTAACATGAATTAAATAATGTGCTTACCTACCTGAAATATTTTTACTTTACAGATATTAAAATATATACTTATAAGCATTTTTACGTCAAATCACATAAAAAATCATTTTATTAGGTATATTAAGTAAAACATGCAAATGTCAAGGATAAAATCTAAGTATTGAAAATGTGCTATATAATTGATATACTTTCAATCAAAAGCTTCATAAAAAATTACCTACTTTACTATTATTGTCGTCTCTGTAAACCGCAGTCACTCCTGAACATTTTGACCTTCATGCTTTAGTATTCGTTGAACTTTCTTTACAGAAACTTGCTGTAACAGTAGAAAAATTAGTAGCTTTACTACTTACATCCAAAAAGTAAAATATTTAGTAATGCCAAATAGAAAACAGTCTCACAAACTAGTCATTTGACAAAATAGTAGAGGAAAGAAGGCATTGCATACACAAATGCTCCAATCAGGGTGAAATCGTGAGCGACTGCAAAATACGTAAACAACTACCCTGGGCTGCCTGATGCAGGAACAGGATTAATTGCATTGAAAATGTTGTAAAGGTCGGTACTCTACTTCAGAATTAATTAATAAATTACTTCAGATATCCGAGAATTACACCAAGATATTTAAACCAATAAAAACAATCATTGTAAGTTGTAATTACACGTTGTAAAAAATGAGAACAATTATTTAAAGATATAAAACTAGAGGAGTGGTAGAGACTACATGGAATATCCTAGGTAGGTAACTAAAAATCGCAAGAACTAAAAGGCTTAGGTGCGGTAGTAGGTGCCTACCAATCTAAAGAATACTCACAACATACGATTCACACGACAATTATGCAAATTTGGAGTAAACTTGGGGTAGGCTTTTTATCCACATTTAACATAAACATAAATAACATAAAAAGTATAAGAATGCATATTCCATTAGTTAAGTAAGATGACTTCTTGACTAATTGGTTGCCAAGCTATGAAGAAGAGACGTAATCATGTGCATGTTTCATGATGATTAAAATAGGATATTTATGGTATAAACAAACCAGAAGTTCTTCGTATAAAAAATCACTTTACATAAGATTTACTATAAACTACTCAACTAGCATTGACTTACATGATTATTTTTTTATTGAATATGTTAACCACACTGCCTTCCCAAATGTTAGAGAGATGGTGACAAAATGCCTTGAATATCCAAAGCGAATTATTATACAGGGTGTATCTTTAATATTGCGAAAAAATTTAAAGGTAGATTTTTTTTAGATACATTTCTTGAAACATCCGAAGCAAGTTTTTCATCGTAAATGCACGTTTTTCCCAAAAACGGGCCACGTAAGCAATTGCTAACGTGATTAGACTACCTTTACTGTGTAGGAAATATTGGCGGTTAAAATTGCGCTTTTAAAATGTCAATTTGCTTGGTGTTGTAGATTTTATGGGCAAAAACTTCATGCAACCCTAAAATCTCCGCTACAGGCATTACGAAAAGTTTCTAAAATCAATGATAAGATCTTTAGAAAAGCTGAATTCTGTATACATATTATACTTACGGTTTCCAAGATATCTTCAAAAAACTGTAAAAATAAACTTTTTTTGACACCCTGTTGCTGTTACATTTTTGTTACATTTTAAAAATTGACAGGGAAGTCAAATTCGTGGTCGAGAATATAGAATAATAATTTTTTGCTCCGTGTGTCAGAATCGCCAAATAACAATAATTGTTCAAAATTTAAATGGATTTGTGCTTGTTTAATTATTTTACTGGAGAGAACGTCAAGAAGCAAATTAGAAGAAAATATTTTTTCTCAATTGGGGGGTTTGCCTAGATGCCCCCCAGTAATTTGCTTCTAAATTGTAGATACTTTTTGAAGTCGCTCGGGCAGTCTGGACAAAAGTAGCCGCCCACCGCAACGCACTAGACCCCTACTTGACAAGACGAATTTTGAGAAGGGTACTTGAACTACATAAAAATATATAAAAAATATAAAACCTGACCTGACCTGCTTTTTTCCATTTGGGAGATACAAGACATTTTTGTCACCATCTCTCTAACTATAAAGCTTTACCGAAGTAATAATTGAAGTATGACGGAGGGTGCTTTTGAACGACAAATTGGTTACATCCCCAAAAACTCAGAAGCTTGTTTGCCATATTTTTAAACCAAATCGATTATGTTTTCGTATGATGACATATATATGGATGGAGGGGACTGGCTGTACCATCTAGTTATCGGTGTAGGTAATATTGTATAGACTGGAGACGTTAGGTGAGATGAAGTTGGTTTGGCACTGGTGAGATAAACAGCTTCTTCATTTGCAAAAGAACAGTTTGTTGATCTTCACAAAACTTCTGAAGTGGAAGTGAAATGAAAAATTTTGGAAGTCCTTCCATAGAAGAAAAACAACTTCCGACCGTTAAACGTTTTAATCAGTTTGTCGGAAAAAACGTTGTTTAATGCAGAAAGTATACCATCTCATCAGTCCCTAATTACACTGAGTATTTAATTTTAACGATGTATTGCAAATTAGATGCGCTTGAAATTTTCACCATCTTGGACCCCGAAAAAAACAAACTGAAACTCGCAAATTCCTGCCACGTTATTCATTTTCAACATTGGAGGAATTACCGTTCCAACTTTATGATTTATGAAGTCAGTTTAAATTATTATAGGTAACAATATACAGACAAATGACGCTGAGATTTCGCTGCTCCTGATTACTATGCATGAGGCTGTATTTTATCAAAGAAATCTCCGTCACTGTTCTATGAAAAAAGTTGAATTTCCGCTCAAAAAGTAGATAATTATAATGGTAAGATGTGAATAAAAACAGTTTTTATTACCTCAATACGCCTTCCTGATAATTCGTAAAAAAGTAAAAAAGCTAACACCCCATATCTCGAAAACAGTGCGTTTGCGGATCCATGTTAATAAGAACATTTTTTCTTAGAATCAGACAGGGAATTTCACTTTTTTATTTCCTGACAAATGTTTTGAAACACCCTGTATACCTACTAATTTTTTAGTTTATTTAGGTTTCCATCAAATACCGGCATGCTCATAACAAGTACGCAATGAAATTATAAGTAATTGTAACTAATTCGATGCTTCTATCTATCAGTCTAGGTGCTGCTCTACGGGATGGAAGCCTGGGCGCTGAAAAAAGACATCAGTAGTCGTATTGGAGGCATTTGAAATGTGGGCGTACAGGAGAATTTTGAAGACACACTGGGTAGATAAAGTATCAAACACTGAGGTACTTAAGAGAATTGGAAAAGAGAAAGAAACATTGAACGCAATAATTAGAATAACTAATTAATAACTAACTGGACCAGGTGATGAGAGGAGAAAAATATGCTCTTTTACATGTTCATCCCGGGCAAGATGCAAGAGAGCACTGGAAGCACTGGAAGAAGACGCATTTCTTGGTTGAGCAACTTGAGACAGTGGTGCAAATGCAGCTCCATCGATTTGTTCAGATTTTCAGTGTCACAGATCAACATAGCCATGATGATTGCATACCTTCTTAAAGGAGATGGTACTTAAAGAAGAAGATAATAATAGTTCAGTAAATAAATCAAAAAATACTGTACAATCTGGAACAACACCGATTAAAAAAAATTCCTAGAATTGTTAGACCTTCGGGAACCTTCAAAACCTTCGTGATCAGCGATCTCTAAAACCCTCAAGAGACGATTTTCAAGGCAAAATATTAGTTTTTTATATCACTGCCACATTTCGGGGTTATTTTGAGGAGTTGGAACCACTCTCACTTGCTTTTGGACCTCGGATTCGTGATCGGCGAAGCCGAAAACTCTCGAGAGACGATTGCCGGGGTGCAATTTTGAATTTACAATTTATTTTTTACATTGTTTTTATTTGGGGTAGTTTTGAGGTTTTGGAACCACCCTCTTTTTTTTATTGAAAGAACACATGCACTACAGGGAAATACCTATGGCTCTTTGGGGGCGGTGATATCGATTCATGTTCACTACATCTGAATCGGAGCAGATGTATTCCTCAAGAAACACTTCGCTTGGAATGCTATTCCAAAGTCTTTGGAATAAGGTGGCGCGAGGTGTGACGAGCCGAACCTGATAGGGATGGGCTACTGCAACTCGACGTTATTTCTGTCCGGCCTCGTTCTAGGTGGGATCAATCGGGCCATGTCTTGTGAATAATGTGAATCTCTTGAACACCAAACTTGTCAACACTTGGCTCAGGTCAGCTACCTCTCTTCGATGTTCAAGACTTACAGTCGGATCCCCGATCAAGAGGATGGCTCTTTTCTGGATGGAGTCAAGTAACCTCTGCGTATGTTTAGGAGCTGAGCTCCATACATGTGAACAGTACACCCAGGATGGTCGGATTTGACTCATTTTAGCCTAATTTGCTTTTAGACCTCAGATTAGTAATCAGTTACCCCGAAAACCCTCGAGAGATGATTTCCGATGTGAAATTTTGAATCTTTTTTTATCACTGTTAATATTTGGGGTGCTTTGAGAGGGAGGACATACCCTTATTTTCTCATTTTTCGAGATAATAATGAACGGGTTTGATGACGAGTGGTGACAATATACCTGAAGGTCTGAGGAATCCAGGTAAACTTTTTTTTTTTTTAAATCGGTGATGTTCCATTCCTTTTACAGATTTTCCGGCTTACTTACTGGACTATAATAAGACGTTTTTTTTTAAATTCATAAACCTCTATAAATGCGTTGACTTATCGTGATGCATGCAAGTACGTGACGGTTTTCGTGCCTCGTATTCAGCGGTGTACTAATAATAATTAACTCCATAACAGCGGACGTTATGAATATGATTGAGATTAGTTGACAGGTTGGTAACTTCATCATCACATATATCTTTCTGCCACGTACTTCGCTAAACTGTTAAAATTTTTAATTGAAGACATAAATGGTTGTCGAAATGTTTTTTTTTCTCAACGATTCATGATTTTTTTGCCTAGACAGCATTTTTGTTAGGATTGAAATCAACATACTTACTCCTACATTCTACATTCTACAATCTTACATTTACTGTAAAACAAATTTTTATTTATATTTTACTGACTGACACCATTTGGTTGTAAACAATTATTACTAAAAAAGCAATTTTAGAGAAGCGGCAACCTGAAAGTTTTCCTCTAAACGAAAGTTTCTGCTTGTCGCTTCTCCGAAATTGCTTTTTTAGGAATGTGAGTTATTGAACATTATAACTCACCGTGAATTTTTTTAATATGTATGTATAGGTAGTATAAATCTCTGTAATGAAACTTATAGATACTTCCAAATTAAGCAGGAGGTGGGGGTTGTAATACACATAAGATGCTAGTACCAGAAAATTTGCATTAAGGGAGTAAGCGCTCCGCTTTTGTAATTCTGCTCACAGGTTAAGACGATTTAACAGCGAACACCGAATAGTTAAGTCACTTCTTATTTCTTTTACACATCTTCTACTCCGAACATATCGAATAAGGAGAGAGGTCCTTCAAACAAAGGGACAAATAGTATTTTAATATTCTATTTCCTGATTATATTAAAAAGTGGTAGGTAAAGTAAAAACAAAGACGCGATTGTTCTGAAAGCTGAAAATTTTAAATCCTCGATTTTAAAAACGCGACTCTATTTTTATATTCAAAGCTATAACAAATATTATTCATTTCAAGTCTACTTATTTATTTGCTTCTTAATCTCCTAAATCCTCGTAACTCGTCTAATCTAAGATACACTAACCGGATTTCAGGGAATTCGTTTTTGGTAAATGTTTTTGAAATTCAGTGAGACTTGAGACAGAGGGAGCCAGGGATAGTGGTTCATAAAATATCAAATAAGTACTTGGGAGACAAGAATTATGATGAGATATTATGAAAATATGCCAGTGTGAAATTTATGTTAGTCAGGTGGAGTTGCCTGATTTGAGCGTCCGGATTCTGATAAGAACGCTTATAAGCTGGTTTCTTGTAGGAGATGGTCGTGTTAGTTGAACATGTAATACTTTGTATCTATGGTGTAAATGGAATGGGGTGGGATTTAGAAAAAAAAATTATGGCAGTTATTTCAGCTTATTTATTAATGCACTTTATTTAATTGCAAGGATTTGTAGAATGATCTGTCTGTATTTGAATGAATCCTTTATCCATGGCCTGTGAACTGTTATTACAAAGACAGGATTTTCGTTAGAAAGTCGCTGATTTTAACCGCAAAGGGCCTTGAAGAGTGAAATCTGCGTCACGCACGCGGCAGCTACAGGATAACTAAAACTGAAACTGTTCCTTCTACAAGAACGTTATTAATTGCACGTAGGCAGCGATAAACGAAAGTAACTGTAATCCCATCATTCGGCACAACAAACCATAAAACAATACTATACTATAAACCGACCATTCATTTCAGTTAAATTCGACTGTAATAAAATACCAATACTGTTTTCCGCTCGTCCTGCGATCCAGCGAAAGGATCAGACATCAAAACTACGTTTAAAAAGTGAAAATAATAGAAAACTTCACTTATATAACCAGGTAAGACTTCACATAATGAAACGAAGAGGTTGTATCTTGTATGTGTGCCAAGGTAGATTAGTTAGCTTGGCGCATGTGGTCAGGATTTATCTCACTCCAACTCGGACGAGTCATTGCATGTTTTGGTGTAGTTGTCTTCGTCGTCATATGGGCACGATGCATTGCACTCTGAAGCGCATAAGTGATTTAAGCCTGGAGTTTATTATTATTATTTTACGTGCGCATTGTTGCCAATTGATATTGATTTCATTCGTTCCTGAATTCTGATACTTGATGCAGTCTAAATTATAAAAGCTTCATGAAATTATTTTTGTTTTCTATGAGCACAAAATTTTTGGGAAGTGAAGTGTTTGTCGTACAAGATTTCCCACCTCAACTGTATTAAATCTACTCCTATATCTTTAAATCAGTTATTGTACCGTGCGGGGAATACGACTGCACTCAATGCAGGACTCAGGATTGCACGCAGGATACGCTCGGGGACCAGGGAGATAAAACTAGTTGAAAATTGTCGCTGGAGTCGTTTGAGAATCATGATGTAATGTTTGTCTATTTGTTCGCGTTTGCTAAAACGTAAAATTTGGAAGAAAATAATAGAATTATGTTGGACTGTTTCTCATATTTTATTTTTAATTAATATATATAAGTCGAGCCCGCTGGTTTGAGCAGATGAGAGTGGTACCGAGCGGACAGGACAACGATGATCGTTGTTATCACACAATGAGCTTTGTTATCATTTTAGGGGCGAAAGGTGATGAAGAATAATTATTGATGTAGGCGGTATGATGAAAAAGAACATACTAAAACTGGTTAGACAGATGGACCGTAGACCAAGAAATTCAGGTCGTTTTTCGGAATCTTTTCGGTTTGCAGTTGCGTATTATTTTTTTATTTGATGCTTTTGGGTGGTGTCTATTATAAGCCTGCAAGAAAGTAGCCTCCCTTATTAAGTGGACGGGACAGAAAATTGTTCTTTTGACGTCTCATATAGTTCCATAGTGCAGGGACTCTATTTTTTTGACATTTTATTTAGGTACGTCCTACCCATCTAAAGTAAAATATCCCGCGCGTTGCCTTTAATCAAATAGTCCTATCCCTATCCAATAAAGCCGAGTCCTATTTTTATTTACTTTTTTTTTCAATTTGTATAGAGACTGTGCACGCGCCAAGTAGCGCCACCACCAAGCAGCTGCTAGTGGAATCATTTCGACCAGCTGGTGTCCGAAAATATGAAGCGTCCGTGTAGAGCATATGCTAGGTGAATGCGTTCGATGCAAAAAATAATTTCTTTTTATTTTTCATTGTCTCTTAAAATGATGTGGGTTAAAAATGCAAAAGGCAATAGCAAACCACCGCACAGTATCTTGCCTAGTGAAATAAAAATCAGCAGTATTAGCACAAAAACGGGCAACTTGCAACTTTGTCCCAACATAACTACCTACTTCGTATCTCTTAAGATAGCCGAGATCCTGATGCATTTTTCTCTTAAAACGGACTCTGGATTTTATCAAAAATGATGCGCTGTATCCTTCCAGTGTCAAAACTTTGAATAGATGTCCAGAATATCAAATATTTCTAAAATTGGTCAAAAATTGGGAAAATTATAAAAATTATCCATGCACTCTCCTAAATCTCCTAAAATACGGAAATTTTCAACAAAATAATTTTGCAGTTTATTCTTATCTACCTATATTGCATTTTGCAAAGCTCTGTCAGATTTTTTTTGTTTTTTTGTGAATACTTTTGTGACCCGAACAAAAAATCGTCGGAATAAAGCTGAGACTTTGGAGATGATCTGACTTTAGCACCTCCAACAAAAAGTGCACTTCAAATGATAGAAATTTTTATTTATTTAGATTTATTAAAAACAAGCTTCCAGTACCTATGTCTTTTGGGGCTTAGGTCTGGTGTCTTCAACCGTGGTCAAATCTTTTAAGGGTTTTGTTTACCTAAATATAACCCCTAACTCTTAAATAAAAATATCTTGCTTGCAAAGATTTTTTTGTATTTTCTATGAAACAAATTAGTAATATTATAGCCTGCAACAATTTACTTTTACTCTGCAAATCGACTTTTCGATAAGAAACACCGGCCCGAATATTGCAGACCGATGTAGGCACTAGAGCGGCTTGCTTCAAAGAGTACAAATTTTCCCAGCCTGCTAATGACTACTTTCTCGCCCTAGTGCCATCAAATTTTCACAGTAGTTGTTATTAGTTACTGCGATAACGGCAGGTGAGGCTCCAGAGTTCAAAATTGATGAACGCAGTTCTCGAGATCGATACCACGATACACGCATGTTTCAAGCAAGTCGAAGCGCGCTAAAGCGATAATAATATAATATTACTTAATTTTACGATTAGGTTTTCACGATTTAAATTTTACGAACTATCCACCTAATTAACGATTGACGGCGGTTGGTAGTTTCTACTGGTTCAAAATTATATTGAATTAATTCTGTATAATTTTCTTAGTCGTAATAGGTACCTAACCTAGGTCCCTACGTACCTTTCGATATTAATTTTTTATACGCAAGGTGTTCATTGGCTAAGTAATGACGACATTGTCCATTTTTTTTAAGTAGGACATCCTGTGTATTAGTACAGTTTGTCGGCGAAAATCTAATAAGACGCGTTTTAACAGTTTATTTTTAACTATGTATTTTCAATTTTTATAGTTGTTCACTTGTTTACAGTTGTTTACAAAAAATGGCGCAAGATAAAGGAAAACGGGTTACATGTTTCTAATTAAACTTTTTATTTTCTGTCCTATGACGTAGATGAAATTCTTATATTCAGGGTGTTAAAAATTGAGTAATTTTCTTCACCCTGTATTGAAATTAAAACCACATACAGCCAGTATTATAAAGGCTCATTAAGTTAACGGACAGATTTCTGAGGTCGTTTCTAGAAAGTATATCGACTCTAGGCGAAAAAATAGCAATTATGTGATTCTTGATGGCATGAAACTTACAAAATAAAAAAAAACAAACTTACGGAAAATTACAAAAATGTTAATAAAAGTTATTTGATGTCGATATTGGCTTAAAAAATGGTACTTAAATTTGTCTGTTAGCATAATGGGCCTTTATAATACTGGCTGATAGTAGGATACCATGTGAAAAGTTAAGATAGGAACATATAAGCTGTTTTCCGATATTTGGAGCCGTTTTTGATGTGCACTGCTTCCAAAATGAAAAATCACAATTTTCACTTGTTTATAACTCATGACCTAAGCAATTTAAACTGCAACTGTGAAAACCATTTTTATTGGATTTTCAAAGAACCAATCTGAAAACGTATTTATGTCCTAGTTAAAAAAATAGACATTTCGTCATTTCTGAGCCAACAGGGACACTCTGTATAAAAACGTTTACATCAATTATTGAAAAAATTGAAATTATAAAGTTGACCTGTTTTTGCATTTTTCCAGAACTCAAAACTGAAAATTTTATCTGACCGTGCCAGACTTTTTAACTGCCCTGTATAATAGCTTTTTTGTGAAATCGTTTCATAAAGTTGCCATTTTGATGGCCGTTTTAGTTTCGAAATGACCTTCTATTAGGCATAAGTGCCTAAAAGTGACATTCTTTCACGCACTTGTGCCTAAAAGTGACACAAATGACAAATTAAAGCAAGCTTTCGTGAAGCGTCATGTCACTTTGACAATACAAATTCCCATCTCTAGAGTTCATAAATTTATATTTCTTGACGACTTACTTGACAATTTAACAAAAAATCTTGTATGACACACGTTGCAAAAGGATTGTGATTGTTCAAGCACTTGACAATAATTATTGTCAAACTAATCTAGTTACCTTGTTTGACAATTTTCATCCGTGCTGAAGACACTCCCATTTTGCAACTTGTATATCACAAATACCAATTTTGGTTCTGTTATACTAACCAATACCTTTTGTTGTCAAACATGATATTTTGCGATATTTAATGACATTATTTAGAGAGCAGTTCTGAACATTTTGAAATATAATTTATTAATGCTACCTATTATAGGTGAATAAATAAGTATGTAGCGATCTTGTAGAAATACAATTTTAACTGACCTCTTCATTTATTTCTATTATAAGAACAAGTCACCAATTCATTATTGTCACCTACTATGCCACCCCTACGCATTAATTTCAGAAAGAACTGAATGCAAAAAATGTTGAGTCGACCTAAATATCCCTGAAATACTTTATTATGTCAATGAAATATACAAACATATTAAATTTCTCCAATCAGCTTTTTCTACAACTATGACCCTGCTGCAGACTTCGCTGTGCCTAAATCATTATTATTATTATTTTACTTATAATGTAAGCGTCTCTTTATTGTTTAAACTCACAAAACTGAGCTTTAAAATGTTAAATAAGGCCCGTATGTAAACTGCGCGAAAAATTATGATTATACAATAATATTAATTGATGATTATTAGTATTGAATATAAATGGATATAAATTTAAAATACATAAATTATTATCATGGGAATTAAAAAGAGTAAATAGGTAGATACTTGGTATTTGGTATTTGGTATTTTAACTAAATGTGAGAGATGGTTTATTAGGTCCCAAACACTGAAGCCAGCGGGCTTATTGTATTTCTCACATTTAGATTCTCCTTGATTAGAAGAGCTCCGTTCCTTTGACAAGGTTTAGCAGCCCGCTAACCAAGGTTTTTACCGCCAGATGGCTCCCGGGACTGATTGGTCCCAGGACCGCATAGCGCGTTCGTGCGAGTGCTGGACACTCGAATATCACATGAGAAGCTGTCTCGTCTTCTTCATTGCAGAGTCTACAAACTGGTTCTTCTCTGTATATCCCAGCTTATGTAGGTGTACTCTTAGGTGGCAGTGTCCTGTGAGAAGACCCACCACCGTTCTGATCTGCATTCTGTTTAGTTGCAGTATCTGTCTGGCAAGGTTTTGAGAGGGCTCCTTGATCATCACCTTACCATGTTTGTTTCCTGTTATACGGTTTCAATGTGCTCTATGTTGTGTTCTTATCCACTGAGCCACCGCCCCGCGTACAGTGTTCTTTGGGATGCCAAACACTGGTTCGGGCCCAGTGTAGTTTATCCCAGCGCCTTTCTTGGCTAGTTGATCTGCAGCCTCATTACCAGGCGTCCCGCGGTGACCCGGAACCCAAACTAGTGTCACCACGTTACACCTGGCTAAGTCAATGAGGTCTTGCAGGCATTCCCAGACCAGTTTTGATCTGATTTCATAAGCTGCAAGGGCTTTCAGGCTATCCTGACTGTCGGAAAGGATGTAGATTTCCCTACCTCGATAGTTCCTTCTGGTATTCTCTCCAACGCATAGCCTAATTGTATTTATTTCGGCCTGGAAGATGCTGGCATGAGTCCCCAGTGGCACGTAAATATTGCATCCGGGGACCACCCAATGCACTCCAGCTCCGGTACCTGTCCCTGTCTTTGAACCGTCAGTGTACCAGACCAGCCCTTTTTTCTCATACCATCGGATTGCATTTCCAGGATAGGATCTGCGATGATATCAGTTATTCTGGAATGCCCGGTTTTCCCAGGTTTATCCCAGTTTTTGTTTTGTTTCAGCCTGTAGGCGCCCAATCGTGCCTCGCTCTTAATATGAATATCAAGAGGAGGCAGGTCAAGTATGGCCTCCAGTGCTGTCGTTGATGTAGTGTTCATGGCTCCCGTGATGCCTAAGCATGCAAGCCTTTGAACACTTTGAATTTTCATAATGGCTTGTTTCTGGTCGATCTTTGGCCACCAGACTACACAGCCATATGTTAGTATGGGCCTGACCACGGCAATATAAAGCCAATGTACCATGCGTGGTTTCAGTCCCCATGTTTTACTGAATGACCTTCTACAAGCCATCAGTGCCATTTTGCTTTTATTAATCGCTTTCTGCAGGTGAAGATTCCAGGTCAGTTTTGCATCCAGGGTTATTCCCAGATATTTGACCCGGTCGTTCACCTGCAGGCGTTCATTGAAGAAGATGGGTGGAGTTAATTCCTCCATCTTGCTTCTTTTGGTGAAGGGGACCAGTGCCGTTTTGACAGGGTTTACGCGAAGCTTCGCCCCGAGGCACCATTCCTCCACGATATTCAGAGCCCCTTGCATGAGCTCTGAGATGGTTTTAGTGTATTTCCCCATGACCAGTATGACTATGTCATCCGCATAGCCTTGGGTGTAATAACCTTTGTTGTTTAGCTTGATGAGCAGGTCATCCACCACCATGTCCCACAGCAACGGAGATAGGACTCCGCCCTGTGGGCATCCTTTGGTGACGGTGACCCGCATCGTCTCGCCAAACAGAGTTGCTTGGACTCTTCTGCCTTCCAACATAGCGCTCAGCCACCTAGTTGTGGTGTCGTCGACGCCACGTCTTCTAGCGGCCGATACCATGCAGCTAAAGGAGGTGTTGTCAAATGCCCCCTCTATGTCTAGAAAAGCCCCGAGGGCAATTTCTTTGTTGTCTAGTGATTTTTCAATTCTCATCACTAGCGCTGGTGCAAAGCTGATTCGCATGATTTACCTGGTTGAAAAGCATGTTGCCTCTCACAGGAATAGGTAGATACTAATAATACTGCAGTTTTTATGAAAGAAAAAATATAACATGTATAACATCAGTTATGCATGCAAAATTACGCACTGCTTTAATCACATACGCGGCTCGGGCATATGTAAGTAAGTTTTTAACACCTACCTACCTATACTTACTTTAATCTAGTTACCTAATACACTATTTATTTATTTAAATACAGTGCTTCCCAAAAGTAACGGATAAATTCGATAAAACGGAGAGGGCTGTTTTTTTGAAAAAATAAAAAAACAGGTCGATTTTGTTTTTGAGTTGTTCAACTTTTGACATAATATTTGGGTATACAGGGTGATGCACGAAAAAGTGGTGACGTCATCGGCATTTTTTTAAATGGCAACCCTTATTTTTTATTAAATTTTTTGATACTTCATCCAATTGCCAATACGGTAATGTCATCATTTTGTAACGGTTATAAAGGAAATTTCGGAGAAAATAACTTAATTTCCACAGATTTAATAGATTTAATTTAATTTAATTTAACAGATTCAATTTGATAGACTTAATTTAATGGACAGATCTTATAAAATTACCATGGAAACAGTAATTTTTATTTGATATTTTTTTATTTTTATCGCTAATGTTCCGATTTTCACATCAGTAAAAAGTGCACAATTTCGACTCACAAGCTGTTTCTCAGAAATTTCCTTATTTAAGGTTACAAATTGATTACATTACCATACTGGCAATTAAATTAAGTATCAAAAAATGGAATAAAAAATAAGGGTTGCCATTTAAAAAAATGCCGATGACGTCACCACTTTTTCGCGCATCACCCTGTATACCTAAATATTATGTCAAAAGTTGAACAATTCAAAAACAAAATCGACCTGTTTTTTTATTTTTTCAAAAAAACAGCCCTCTCCGTTTTATCGAATTTATCCGTTACTTTTGGGAAGCACTGTATACTGTTCTCTGTACTTCCAATTAAATTTTAACTGATATATTTCTCATGCATATTATATTTATATTATTCTAAATACAGAAGTCGTATATGATTGTATACATTATACTTATTATATTCTATGTTGAACACGAACGTCATTAAATAATTCATTTAAAGTGCTATATTCATAATAATAATAATAATATGTTTATTGCCCAACAGATTTAAAATCCAATTACAGGACAATTTAGACAACATAAGATTGTGAACCAATTTAACAATTAAATATTTCAACATAATAAGTTTCAGAAGACATAATTACAGCGAAACATATCAAAATGCACAATATATCAGGCACATATACATTTTATAAATTGATATCAAAACCAATGATAATTTCACAGTTCTACAACGACGAAAATAAATCCTATAATTCTCGAGCAGCGATCACCAAGGTATCTGACATGCTATTCATGTTAAGATCGCAAATGGTCGAAATGCGGTTAAAAAGTGTCGACATTACGTACACGGGTGACTTTACAAGTACATTAGACCGCGGTATCCTCAGTGAAAATGTTCTTGTAGTCCTTAAATTCTGACAAGGGACGTGGAAACTAAAAAGCGATAACATCAAAGGACAATCTATGTGATTATGGAAGAGTTGATACAGGAACTTAATTGCAACAATCTTCCGTCGCTTTTGTAGAGTCGTGAAACCGAATCTCTCCAACAAAAAATCACAGTTCATATCTCTCTGTGGATAAACACCATACATTTTATAATTCAGAAATCTCAGAAATCTTCTCTGTACACGTTCCACTTCATTGACCTGACAGAAATAATAGGGGGACCAAACCAGACAACAGTATTCTAATTTAGATCTTATGTAAGAATAGTATAAGACCTTCAGACAGTGAGAGTTGTTGAAATCTCGGCAGTTTCTATGCAAGAACCCAAGCATCCTCATAGATGACTTGGTGATGAGGGTCACATGGTCAGCGAACGTAAGGCCACTATCAAATGTTACACCGAGATCCTTCACAGTACTGCTACGTGCTAATGTCTCGGACCTGAACTTATAGTCGTATGTTATGGGATTCTTTTTCTTAGTAAAAGTAACTACCCGACACTTACCCGTATTCATCTGCAGCCTATTATCCTCACACCACCCTTCAATATTGTCAATATCGTTCTGTATCAAAAGACAATCATCATGACTATTGATTACCGAAAATAATTTCAAGTCATCCGCGAAAAGAAGCTTAGAAGAATCGATAACATCCGTAATATCATTTATGAAAATCAGAAAGAGCAACGGCCCCAGGTTCGAACCTTGAGGTACACCAGATGTAGGGGTAAAAGAACGCGAACTATAGCCGTTATACAAGACGCACTGTTGTCGACTCGATAGGTAAGATGCAAAAAATGATCTCAGACGTGAACTGAAACCAAAATATTCAAGTTTTCCGAGCAGCAAATCATGATCAAGTCTATCGAAGGCCTTCGAGAAATCGGTATAGACCACATCAACCTGCCCCTGCGAATCTAAAGTCTCAGCAGCAAACTGCGTAAAATAAGATAAATTTGTCACCGTAGAACGTCCATTCATGAAACCATGCTGCAACGGTGAAATTGCCTGATGAATAGCAGGATAAATACAAGAATACACCGACGCCTCAAAGACCTTAGCGAAGTTATTAAGGATGGAGATTGGCCTGTAATTGCTGATCAAAGCTGGATCACCATCCTTCAATACCGGACACACCTTAGCTGTCTTCCAAATAGTTGGAAAGATTGATGTTTTGAGAGACAAGAATTGTATCTAAGATGTTCATCTTAGATACAAAGCTCAATAATATATTTTTTATTTTTTTCATTTAAATATTTTTGAAACTTTGAAAATAAAAATTGTAGAAAAAAATCTGACAACACCGCTAATGCAAATTATAAATCAGATCTCTTGGACTGATTCGCATGCAATGACGGACGGGAACTGCAGCAGCGCAAGTGACAACCGCAGTTCCAATGCATCTAATTATTATGTAACCCCTTTTATCATACAATAAACAAAAGGTAGAAAATTTATGTGAATTCTAGATTTAAATTTATAATTCCCACACTATGACATGAACAATAAAATGTTTTAATTTGGGTAAACAGTGCTTTCACTTCTGTTGTTTAATTTTTATGCCTCGTATTATTTTAGTGCCCACTTGTAATACAAAGTATTGCTTTTAATGTTTTCTCTTAACAACTTACCTGAAATTTTACTTTTTAACAAGTGTGAAAGCAATTATTCTGTTTCGCGTCATACCTACGTTGTTTTTTACAGTTTCCCACCCCAGTTGATGACAAGTTATAAAATTATTTTATCAACTAGATAGGTACCTACTGCTTGGATCCATGGTGACACAATACATAAGTCAAAAATTTCATATGAAAACAACTTATACAATGTGACCCATTTGTTCTTGAAACACCCTGTAAAATCTTAATTTATGGTGCGATTTTGAAAAAAATTCTTTTAAACCATAGAGCTTGATAAACTATATTTTGGGAGCAAAAAGCGTCTCATTCCTACAATATACAGGGCCTACTAGATCAGTGTTTACTTGTAAAATCTCAAAAATTCATATTAGCGATTTTTTTAGAAAAAAACTGGACACGCCACGGGATTCACCAGCCCTCAAAACGGTACTGTACTAAATTTAATTGAAAATGTCATAGTAAAAAGGATCTTGTAGTTATTTTAAAAATTCATAATAATACTCCGAATTTTCATAAATTAATTTGAAAAAGGTCAAAAGCTATCATAAGTAAAAATTAAAATGAAAAAAAAAGTAAAAAAAAAAGTAAAAATAAAAAAAAAATAAAAAAAATAAATAAAATAAACAAATAAATAAAAAATTATAATAAAAAAATTAAAGTACCTACATTATCACCAACTAGACGTACAATTTCTATTTTGTCTCTCTTGACCTTTTCGAATAAATTAATGAAAATTCGGAGTTCTATTATGAATTTCTAAAATAACTGCAAGATCCTTATTACTCTGACATTTCCAATAAAATTTAGTACAGTACCGTTTTGAGGGCCGGTGAATCCCGTGGCGTGCCCAGTTTTTTTCTAAAAAAATCGCTAATATGAATTTTTGAGATTTTACAAGTAAACACTGATCTAGTAGACCTTGGATTTTGTAGGAATGAGACGCTTTTTGCTCCCAAAATATAGTTTATCAAGCTCTATGGTTTAAAAGAATTTTTTTCAAAATCGCACCATAAATTAAGATTCTACAGGGTGTTTCAAGAACAAATGGGTCACACTGTATGTATAATATAATCTGTATACCTACACTAAAAAAAAAAACAGATTTGTGCTTTTCACTCTGTATAGTATTTGCTAAAATAAATGTTTGGCAACTCCAAAAAGAATAAATGTTAGGGATTTTGGCATCCATATGGCAGTAAAACACCGATGTTCTTCTTGAAATGTTAATTTTGAAACAGCCTATTTTGGATTGCTTATAACTTTTTCATTTTATTAATAAAAATAGAAACTTTGTTTATGAATTATCTAATGTAATTTTTGGCATTTTTTGGCATGTACCTACAAAAAAAAAACTATTCAAAAAACTGTCTCATGGAAACAAAAGGCCATTTTAACTGCCCTTCACGTTCGTCTGATTCGAAGGCCACTGATTGTTTCTTTAGGAGTTATCTCGAAAAAAAAGTCTATAGAACATGACAGCAAAAATCCAAGAGCTCAAGAACAAAACCTACAGTCAGAAAAGCTCAGCATAGCTATGAAAAATATTCTTGAAAAAGCCCGTCTTTGTGTGAGGCTAAAAACAGGGATATAAAGTAATAATTTTCACTTGAGGTTGTTGAACGATCAACTGAACTGAAGTTCATCGCTACCAAACGATGAATTTTCGATTAAATAAAGCAGTGAAATGAATCAGAACTGGAAAGGCGACGATTACCTTTCTAGTTCTAATTCATAATTTCCAAAGATTATTTTCTATGTCTCATTAAAAAATTTATTTTTAATAAAACTGTTTCAGGCAATTCAAAGTGGGTCATTAATTTGGGGCCACCTAGTAGAAATAGTATAAGAGAACATTATATACATTTGTCCATCTGCTGAATCAATCTCACAATGCAATCTTCTATTTTTCTAGAGTTTTCCTCAATCAACATGATCACCTTTCTTAAAAAATCGACGTTCGCAGTTCTTCCGTCACATCTTGTTTGGGAGATTTTCTGGAAGGGCTCCTGGTTTTAGTAACGCAACAAGCAGTCCTTCCAGCTATACTGATTATATAAAAGACGTTTATCATTTCACTCTCAGATTCCGGACTACATTCTTAATGTCACTCTGTACCAAGGAAAACTTTTGTGGACCGGAGTCTGTACTTGGCCTGACCAAAAGTTTTTTAAAAAAGCCCATTAAGTGCTTAACCCAAAAAGGTCTAGAGAAGTGTTGGGAGACAACACCATGCTGCAAACAGGTCAGAATGTTCTCACCGGTTTCGGGCATAATCAAGCCACCCAACATAATAAAAAAAAAACATGAAGGAGTTTTTATACTAGGCGGGGTGAGTGAGAGAGGACCCTGTCTGTCCCAAGTGTGGAAGAGACGACGAAGACTCCTATCAGTAGATAGGCGTATGCGAGCAGGTACATACAAATGGCTCAAAATAAGATTATGAAGCATCAAGAGGATGAAATGGAACTTCTTCATGGAAAGACCTTCTGGTATTTATAATTTGGTCAGGAAGATTTTAGCAGGAGTTCCATCATGGTTTGAGTACGGTGAAAAGGGCGCTTGGTGGCCTAATCGCTTAGGGTGCACAGCCCCTTCTCACCAAACTACTATAGTATGCTACTATTATTCGTGACTCCGAATATGATTCTGCTAGCGAAATGACTACAGGAGGAGCTATTGGTAAAGCTGTACCATCCACTTCTCGTATATCTAGCCATTCTTCTCTTATCAGTTTTTCAAAAGCACACAATTTTTTTTTCACATACTTGACGATCTTAGTAAACGATCTTATTGAAAGCCTTGTCTTTCTGATTATGTAAAATTTTTATTATTTACACTTCGTGCTTATTTTTTGAATTTTTATTAATCCTCCGGTGTGGTAAGTTTGTGTAGCCGACGATTTCTGCCTTGCGTTCTTAGGGGAAAATATTGGTAGTTTATTCAAAATCATACCTTTATCAATCACCACCACAGATTTCCTTTCAAACGTTATCAATGTAAGAATAATCTATTTGTCTTTGATCTATTTCTGGAATAAGTCACTATAGTCATGACTTGCGGTAGTCTATGTCATTAATCATTAGGTATATTTACAATACATAAAAAAGTTGCACTCATCCACCCACCTATTTTCATAGCCCACTTGTATGTAGAAAGGCAAAACACTTGCCCTACTTCTAAGTTTGGTCTGATAAAATTTAAAGCCTGTAGGTACCTACTGCATACCCAGCGAAAAATTCGTGAGCCGTTTTGGTAAATCCTTCATCCGGGTACACTTTCCTGCTATTTGTAATTTTGAATATAAAAAACATATAATTTAATATTGAGTATTATTCTTGCCCTTCCCCCAATAAATTGTAGAACATGTTCCGCTTCCTCTGATTCAATTTGTCTGACTTTTCCTTCGTATGGCACTATCGTCTCTCCATGCTTCATTTTTTTTATAAAAAATATAAATGGTGTTAAAAATAAAGATCGAATATTTGGAGGGGGTACAGTATGGACCAAAATAAGTCAAAAAATCTTAATAAATATGGGCAAATTTACAATTTTATTTGCATTTTCAATTTACAGGTATTAATAAATTCAAAACGACTTCTAATCTACAAATAATTCCGTCATAGCTCAAACAGTTTTTATTAGTTTTTATACCATTTTGAGACATTTTTGGCCCTTTTTCTACTGACGTTACTTGGGCCTTACGAAAATTTATTTATTTCTAATAGTAATAATTAATAATTATGGTAGAAAAATCAAAGGTTTTTTTCTAAAAGTATACAATGGTTTTTTCCTTATATTGTAACATACAACAGGATACTTTACAACTCCACTAGGTACCTGTTTTTTTTTTTTTGTCGAAATTGTGGGAATGTCAAAATTCCCACAGTCACGCAATATTTACAATTATTATAATATACACAGTAAGAAAATAGATTAAAAATTTGCCTCAGATAATTTTTGTTTGATACAGATTTGCATTTTATACCAATTTTTGTAGAACGCGGTAATTACTTCTTATGTTTTGATGCAGATGACCTTTGAGTAATTATGTTATTTCTGATTATTTAATGATTCGCCAATGAAATTTTAAAATAATAAAGCAGTTTTACGACGTTTAATTAAAATAGTAATTGCACAGATAATTAATTAAGACGAGAAAAAAAGTGCTTCGCCCTTTGAACGAATGATTTGGTATGGCGTTGAAATATATTAATCAGAGCGTAAATGAATTATAATTTTTATTTTATTTTTACATACTATCTCTAGACTTTATTAATAAAAATCAGTTTCTATGACTTTTAAGTCATAATATCCATTGTTCAATGATATGATTTTTAATTTTTTTATATAAAACACTGTGTCACATAAAAGTTTAATGCTACAGTGAGTGATATTATGTTCTTTTTTACTGCAATAATGATTATGTTATAATGTTTTAAATGCACCTGTGGGATAATTGTGATTAGTTTATCAGTGTTGGGTAATGATAAAATATTTTCTGGTTGGTTACACACTGTTGCGTAATGAGCTATAATTCGATACCTACTTCTTAATAATATTACATATACTTAGTAATATTACATATTGAAAAGTGCATATTAATGACCCTATAATTTATTAGTAATTATTCTGACAAACTTTTATTCTTCGCCCTATAGATCCTGTTCATACATTCTGTGGATTATTGGTTTTAAACTGCTGTCAAAAAGTTTCTTTTTTCTCCTGGAATAGCCCATTATTTCAGTTAAAAAAAAGTTTAAAAAACATTTTTCAAAATCGATTGAATTTGATCAAGTATAATAATTGTTGATATACGTCTAAATTAGAGCACATAAATGAACAGCATTGTTAGCATTTTTGGAAAAGTTTACTTCCGGGGGTTACATGGACGAATTTTATGTTATAAAAATACATATCTAGAAAATATCATAAACTTGAAATAGTTGTCTTCTTACCAGTAAATAGGTTTACCAAATATTTTTTTTATAAATTCGTTGTCAGGAAGAGCTATAAATCTCCGAGTCAATTTACTTCTGCGCATGTATTACACAATCGGCGAACTTTCTGGTTATTATAAAAAAATAAGTAGATGACTGAAATTAAATTAATATTTCTATTTTAAAATTCCTATTCTCCTTGATGTGAGAAAAATGTTTCACTTGTCATTTAACATGGTACATTTTTAATCAGAAATCAAGTGAATTACTTTCACGCTCATTTTAAATCAACTCGTCTTAAAATACAACAAAAACGCTCGTTCGAAAGCTGTTTTCTTTTAGATGAAGTTAATAAAGACCGCACTCTATTTAGACACACCCGCGCGGTATAACAACAAATGTGAAATGTTATGTTGACCCAAATATTATTGACTGTCCAGTTGTTTCCGGCGACTTTACTTCATTAAATAACTACAAAAATGAAGACTAACAACTATGCATACCAAAATTTTAAAATTATTAAATTATTAATAAAACCAAATTATCAGATAATTTCAGATTTCGTTCAAATAATATAACACATTATATGCTTCTAATTGTATTAGTAATTACTTGAATAACATTCCCTGATGGCTTGTAAAAAATGAATAAAAGGGGATGTGTTTGTGTGTACATAATATGTATATAAAACCTACTGTAAATAGTCTTTACAAAAACCGATAATGTACACAAATTCCTTAAAAATCAAAAGCGGCCGATTTAAGTAAACTTACTCTGTAGAAATTTACTTAATTTGGGTAGTGCTATTGTTTTTAAACATTTTTTTATTATTATAAATTAAAGATGGTTTATGCGATTTTGATAAAATTATGTACGTTCGTTGACATAATCTAATGCTAGAAACACCCATATTAAAATCACGATTACCATATCAGTCCATAAGCGTATATAGAACTTGGGTTTTTAAGTTAATACCTTATTGCATTATTTCAAATTATACGTCAATGGGAAAATTCGTTGAAGTAGAAAATTTTGAGTGCTCAGTTGATTCACTTCATAAAAGGCACTAGACCAGGATATTCTAATTTTTTCTTAACGTGAATTTTAGAGGCTTTAGAAGATTAAAGAGGCCAATAATGCAGATACCGCCAATTAAACATGAAAATGGTACCTGGATTAGAAGTAATGAAAATAAAGCAGAATGTTTCGCGACCCATCTAGATAAAACCTTCCAACCACATGACATGTACGAAGAAGAAATGTTGGAGGAAAATATTCCACAAAACGAAGAAGATATAAGCCCAATAACTCTAAAGGAAGTTACCAATGAAATTAAATATTTAAATTCAAGAAAAGCTCCTGGATTCGATTTGATAACAGAAAAAGTATTAAAAGAACTACCAAGAAAAGCGCTCGTTAAGCTGACTCACCTCATCAATGCTGCTATTAGACTAAAGTACGTTCCTCTACTATGGAAAGTTGCGGAAATAATCATGATACCTAAGCCAGGCAAACCACCACATAAAGTTTCCTCTTATAGGCCCATTTCATTACTGCCTGTTGTATCCAAGTTATTCGAAAAACTACTCCTCAGAAGAATGAAACCAATTATTGAAAAAAAAATTTAATCCCCAATCATCAGTTTGGATTTCGACAAAAACACTCCACCATAGATCAACTTCATAGAGTTCCCAACATTATAGAAAATGCACTTGAAAAGAGAAAAGTTTACTCAGCTATATTTCTTGTCGTGGAGCAGGCATTTGATAGGGTTTGGCATAAAGGATTAATACATAAATTAACTTCCATTCTTCCCAAACAATATTCAGACATCTTAAAATCGTACTTAACCGAGAGGTACTTTAGAGTCAAACAGGATGACTGTTACTCCGAGCTTAAGGGAATTAACGCCGGAGTTCCACAGGGAAGTGTCCTGGGTCCGATCCTCTACCTCCTTTATATGAGTGATTTACCAGAATTGAAAAATCTCGCCATAGCTACTTTCGCCGACGACACCGCTATCCTAGCAGAGCGCTAGGATAGCGATAGAGGAAAACAATAGAGAAACGGCTAATAAACTGCAAAATGCGATTAATACATTGAATAAATGGACTACGAAATGGAAGATAAAATTGAACGAGTGTAAGTCAATACACGTTGATTTCACTAACAAACAAGTTGACCATGTACCAATAAATGTAAATGGGAGAGAAGTCCCGTATTCTAATACCGCCAAATACCTTGGCTTAACATTAGACGCCAAATTGCGGTGGAAAGCTCATGTAAAAAAAAAAACGAGAAGAACTAAAGATCAAATCTAGAAAAATGTACTGGTTGCTGGGAAGATCCTCAGTCTTATCAACGCATAACAAGCTCCTTCTTTACAAGCAAATTTTAAAACCTGTGTGGACGTACGGCATACAGTTATGGGGATGTGCCAAATCGACCAACATCAACGTAATTCAAACTTTTCAAAATAAAGTGCTAAGGGGAATTGTAAATGCACCTTGGTATATCCGTAATTAAGACCTCCATAGAGACCTCCGGGTGGAGTATATAGACAAGGAAATAAAGAGATTTGCAAGAAGCCATGAAGAAAGACTTCTCCAACATGAAAATATTGAGGCCATCCAGCTTCTGGATAGTTCAAGCCAGAGAAGAAGACTCAACAGGACGAAACCTCATGAGTTAGTGTGAAGTGATTTGTGTAAACAAATCCTGTGAAAAATGACTAAGTGTAGACTGTTTGGTGCGCAGAGATTGTACCTTAAATTGATAACTAAAATTTGCTATAGGAACATCAGTGGATGTTTTTGTTTTGTTTTTAGGCTTGACTAACTTAGTAAATTAAGTGAGAAAAACGTTACTCATTGGTCACTGACCAGATTGTAGCATTATTAAATAAAAAAAAAAAACGTGAATTTTAATATTACTTACAAATGTTTATTTTGGTTTAAAGAATATGTGGTAGATTTTTGTAAGGACCTTTTACAGAGAGCTTGTAAAAATAAGACTAATTCTGAATACAACCGGTAACTGGTATAAGGAACAGTAAAATTATTGACCTAATCAGATCATAATCGATGGTGTTAAATAATAATTATTTCAATACGAACTTGAAATTTGCTGACAAGTGACAAAATTGCAACCACTTAATTCTAATTGATTACTTTAGGAATGTCTCCTCTTTGAGGAATTTGCGTTACAAAATCAAATCTATCGAACATTTTAGCTTTAACACGCATCATTCACTATTGCCTACTTTGAGAATTAAAAAGTATGTCACGACAATAAAGTTATATAAGTCCTATTAGTATTTCTTCACCGAAATAGATTATAATGTTTGTCTACATGTCTACATCAGGTAGGTACTATAATTTATTTTATCCTTACATGAAAAAAAAGGTAATTTACGTAACGCCGAATAGTGAATTTACAATTTGTGCCACTGAATCTTGGTTTCTGCCCCTGCGTAGTTTATAATGTGTTATTATTCCGGTCTTCAGTTATGTAGGTAACCGATGCACTATCACTTTCAATAAACGAGTTTGCAAATTAGCTGCAGTAACGTTCAATTTCATATGAGCTTTTATTTTCGTATTATATTCTTATATCATAATTAATTACATACCTATTCGGAATATTTTTAAGATTCCTTTTAAAGCTTTAGGTACACTACTTGTTTATGTTTACCTACATATTTTAAATATAGATACCTACGTCTTCATAAATCTAGCTCAGTTCTATCATAAAGATATAATATTCTTTGGTGCTATTTGTTTTTGTTTATAGGTACTTATTTCTAAAGCAACCCCTTACTTGCGGAGCAGAAGGAAGTTCTGCGGGTTAGAAGTGCAAACTACTAATCAGTTGACTGTCACCGCGTGGATGCAAATCCAACTCTTCCTTGATTGTTTTGTTCGTCTATATAACTATTTAGGTATATTATTAAAACAATTCTGTGTCTACATGAGCTAGTTCTCGAAGCCAAAATTACCAGAGTGGAGCGACTGTGTCTTATCTACATAGCTAAGAACGATGTTCCATATTAAAAAAAAACCTACATGCAAAAAATTATTATAAAAGCAACTATTTATTGTCACCTTAAAAATATTTCATGGTCGCTAGAACTCGTATTCAAAGTTTGTTCAATTTAAGTATTCATTCTGCTTCCTTGCCTTGTATAGTCAAGTAGGTATTTAACTGGAAACTTGTGAAGATATGGAAGGGTTGCACTTATGTCAAATTGTGGTCACCGCCTAGGTACCAAACCTGACTCATCTCTTGGGAATGACCACTAATTAGAACTCCATCTCATTACGCGGAGACTAAACATAATATAGCACTGCTGTAAAAGATGTACAGGGAGTTCAGATGTTTCTCAGTTCAAATATAGAGTACTCTGAAGTGTAAGTTATTATTATTATTTAAAGATGAAAGCGATTTTTTTGAAAAAAAATTATTAAAATAACAAAATTATTAGCTTATTAAAGAGGAGGAAAAATGCTTGAGAAAGAATATCGGCAAATATAGACAATCGTAATATTTTGACGTATCTTTTAGTGAAACAGCCACAATTAGTGGCTTGTTGAGGAAATTGAAAGATCAGAAATCTTATATAGGGAGTGTTCTTCAAGGAAGTATGAGGAGTACGATAAGAATATTCTACCCAATAATACAAAAACATAATGTTAGGGAATAATGGAAAAATCCTTGGTTGTCTATTAAACTTTGGTTGTTATTCTATATTTGGTTGTTATCCTGATAATTTTAATAACCATCCACATTGTTTAAATGCCCGGTATGTTTTGAAGACAGTGGTTTCATTTATAATCTCAACAGATAATCTCCAATAAATTAGAGGCTAGAATAATAATAAAAGCATTACCAAGAAAAGACAATTTGCAGCATTTACGATTCATTTTAACTTCCAATAATACAAAACCTTGATAGTAAAGTATATATGTATCAATGGAGTAAACTGAGCTTTGTTGGTACATAAGTACCTACATGGATACAGGACACGATGAGGTATTACATATAGCTAACCATATCTAGACATTGACAGCTTCAATGCAGCTCGTGACTCCGTAATCTGCGTATGCATGAGTGGATCAACCGTAACGACAAGACTAAGTTATAGAGTGAATTAACTTATCTTTCTAATAAATGAGCTTTTCTACAGACTCTGTATACTAGACACTCTATTTCACCAGTTTTATTCCTGAAAAATGAAGCCTAATAATATGAGAACAGTTCCTATTGTATAGTTTCGCTATAAGTTCCTATACCTATCATAAATAATAAGACAATTCTAGACAGGAATAGTTATTTACATTACAAGCTACGAAAGTTCACTTTTAGGTGTGAGGTGTATTTAAAAACTCCGAGCACCTGAAAGAGCTTTCGTAGCGTGTAATGTATTAAACTTTTCATTCTCCCCTTGCCATATTGAACCACGGATTAAGAAGAAATGAGTAAAATAATACGATTCAGTGATAACAATGGAATTATTATTAGTAACGATAGTTTTAAATTATTAATTTATGACACTGTCAAGTTTAAAACTCTGTACCGCTATATTTTCAGAATCTTTGATCTTCAGTTCAAAATGAATTTCATTCAAGAAGCTGCAAATTCCAGTAAATCTTTCTGGAACATACAATAATAATTATTTCTATGTTCCAGAAATATTTACTGGAATTTTTTATTGTAGTTTTACATTTAATTTTCCATCTAAATAAACGTTAATTAAACTGACATTTCTACTTTTTTGTCCAGGCCACGAAAGTTTTTCATAGCTAGCAACCACCTAGCAACCTATCACCTAGGATGTTTTACTTTCGCTTTCGGTTGTCTTATCAAGACAGAAAGTTACACTTTCGTAAAGGGGAGAATGAAAAAGTAATTTTTCTGGGAATCAATAAACAAAATCAAGTAATTTATCATTAAATGATACAAATTTATTTCTTAAAAATTACGCTTAAGAGTAATCTTACAATTAGTCCAAGCAATGGAGCTCTAAAAGCAGCAGAATCTGACAAAAATAGTAACGGAATACTGCCGGTACTACACGCGGAATACCCCCCAGACCCTAACTGTACAGTTTCCTACTCGAGTTCACCATTTTCTTTTTGTTTATTAGCAATTTAGTGCAAAAGTTGAATTTTTTTGTTTTTTTTTTCGCTTGTAAAAGAGAAAACTGATGGAGTATTATTGTGAATGGTCCCAATAAACGTGTTGTAGAAAATTATAATACGAAAAAAATGAGAGCTGAAACAACCCAATCGGCTCATTATCAAAAGAGAAAACATAGCGGTTTTTCAAGAATTCGTACAATCGCCATTTTTTTTTAGTTTTGTAGTGCAGGCTTTTTAGAAGATAGTCGGAATTGATAGGCACTTCCTATGTGCGAAACTCAGACACTGTCGGATAATTAGTTTTCTGGTAATTGCAATCAGAAGTTCTTCATACCATATATTGCAGCATGGCTGGATGCTTTAGAGGTCGCTCGATCCGAGTTTATCAAACGCATTTGGACCGTAAAAGTGTTCAGCTATAAAATGTCAATCTCCATTTTACATTTAAATGCTGAAAAATAGGTGAAAAGTGCGCGCAAATATGAGCGAAAACCGGCAAGCGCGCGAGAGGGGTCGTGGAGTGGGGGTAGAACAGTAGATGTGGGGAAGGCATAATATAATACAAGCACTGGTATTAGCACCCCTCATCTGCTGTTCTACCCCCACTCCACGACCACTCTCGCGCGCTCGGCTGTTTTCGCTCATTTTAGCGCGTAGTTTTTACCTTTTTTTAGCATTTACAAAAAATGAAGATTGATGTGCTAATAGCTAAACATTTTTACTTTCCAAATCCGTTTCATAAATTTGAATCGGACGATCTTCAGAGCATCTAGCCTCGCTACAAGATTGGTATGAAGAACTTCAACAGAGAGTTTATTATCCCTATCTTGTGTAAATGTAATGGGAAGCACCCATGGTTAAATTTCCGACAAGTTTATTGTTGTCGAATATTTATAGCCTTCAACAATAAACTTCAATATAATACGAGGTATTTGGTGTGGAGAACTTCGTGGAGAGTAAAGTACGGATTCTTAGTGACGCTGGCCATCTTGGCCCAGCTCCTGTTCCATGCATTCATTAATCTTTCCTTGAATGCAGGAAATAGGTCTAAGCAGAACATTGTATCAACAAAGGTGGACGATCTTCGTGCTTCTTTGCCCTTATGAAAATTATATGACATCCATTTCTCATCAGCCAATAGAGGTTGTGTCTTATTTTGCATATTAGATGATTCTTGAAACATTTCTTAGTTAGACTGCTTATACTCAAATCAAGAACTGATTTGAAATCCGATACTATAATAATTATTGTTTCCTGGATATTGTTGTCGATACACCAAGAGAGGGAATCTTAAATTGCGTATAAGCCTCAGCTGTAAAAGTACTAGAAACTTCAGAAATCCGCCCCTGGTACACTACTTCCCTATTTGGGAGAAAGTACCTATCAATATTGACTATCTCACTATAACTCAAAAAATGACGAAGTGTAGTTACAAATTAAAAAAAAAAAGTTATTTTTTGTTTTTTTTTCTCCCTTAGTAATGAACCGATACAAAAAAAAAAACTGTGCAGTATAGGATCTGGGGTCTATGTCAAGAAACAACCTTTATTTTCTTTGTCTATAAATCGTGGTTTATACCGCTGGCTGCGGAATCCAAGGTTGTGATTTTTTTCATAATTTTTGAGGTTTATTTTCGAAGGTTTATGAAAAATATAATATGAGATCGATGGGAGGGGAGGGGGATGATGGCCAGAAGGAAAGGTGAGGAAATATCTTTACCCTTTATTAATCCTAAAATCGAATTTGTGGTTCAACAATGAACTTTATCAGTTGATACAAAAATAATCTTTGAAAAAAAGATGATTAATTCACCGAATGACGTCAATATGACATTATATTGCTTTCTTATTGGTTTTTCGTGACAATAACATTCAGTTAATGATCGCTTTTTCGAAAAAAGAACGCAAAATTATGAATATTTTTTATATGATTTTTAGAGCCTTGATTTTTTAACTACATAATGATACTAAGTCACAAAATAAGCATAATAAGACAAACAAAAGTTTACTTAAAAACCCTACATGGGATTTCTTCGTCGTGAACAGCACATGGATTTCCTCCGTCCATTTTTATGTTCAAGATGGTTTGGTTTGATGTGGCTTCTATGAATTTTTTTTTTCAAAAATCAACATCATTACTCTTATTTTCTAACACCCGATTAAGAAATACCTAAACGACATTGAAAATGGTCTGCACTTAAAAATAGCAAATAATTTTTTTTATTAGCAATATTTTTCTTAAAAACGACCTTTCTTAAGGAAGTAATGAATGAGGATGAAAATTTATCCCTAATAAAATGCAATTTTGATACAATGACTCCTTTTATGATCTAAAAATAGCACAATTTCTAATTCCATATGTGATTTTAGTTTTTTATTGTACAGTGCTCTAATAACATTGCATTATTTGATTATTTAAACAGTAAAAGTGATGATAGTAAAACATGCATAGAGCTGTGAAGTCTGGCTTTCCATTTCCGTCGTTTCCGAATCAAGATTCGTTTACCGCTTAGTTCCACGATAACTTGAAAGGTGTGTTCCTAAGAAAACCTCAGATTTTTCGAGTCCACTTATCAGGAACCGATGTGGTTTCGACAGGAATAATGTCGGTTTTGTTATAAATGTACGATTTTTATGATATTCGAGTCTATTATGCCTGCATAATTACTTAGACTCGATTTGTGCCTACTCTATTAAAAATTTCCAGATTTTCAATAATCACGACTTTGATTAATTTTGTAACAAAGTAATTTGATTGTAATATTGAGGACAGATGAGTGAGAACATTACCTATACTTTGTACAATGGTGTCCGTTTTAACATAACATTTTATGTTTATGAATAATAAAATATTTTATGCAAGACGACATAATCACGAGAGTTTTAATATTGTTTATTAATCAAAACGCGTTGCAATATTTTACGGTTGGCTTGCTTGCCGGTTAATTGTGAAAGGATACTAATAAAATAATGAATCCCTCTCCTAGGTGACTTAAAAATATATGCACATATAATATGTAAATCGATGTAAACTCTATAAGCTATCGACCTTTCTCTAAAACAAAATTAACATAATCAAGTAACATTTGTATATTATGGTTCCGAAAGTATATCCTTTGTGGACACTCTTTAAAATAAAATATGCAATATGCAGTTTATCGTATTTTCCAATAAAGACCCTGAAGTTATCATTAACAACCGCGCTTACCAAAATATTTATGCAAATACAATATTAAATAATGATTAGTAAGAAAAGATAGACTGGAATAAACTGGACCTTTAATCACTCATATTATTTGAAAAAAAAAATTATAAAATATTGCTAAAACTAGTATCACATGACAAATAAAAAAGAGTATATTATCATTGAATGAAAAGTTATCCAAATGTAAAAGTAGCTACGGGAAAGAAAATAATAAAATAATATTTGATATAACAATGTTGTAATAAGGTTGAGACTTATTATGGAACTGTTTTTTAGTTCAGCGTCTACTAATGTCTTCTTTTTATTTGAAATTTTTTACCATTTCTACTTCAACTATACAGTGTGTGTCACAGGCATGGTACACCCCCTTTTTTTCTTTATTTTTTGAGATATTTTTTTGAAATTTGGTACGTCGCATATTCTCGATAGATCGCACTTTTTAGCAGAAAATTGAATTTTTTCCCACATCCGGTTTTTCCGGAAATGTTACCAACTTTTTATTTTTAAATTGGACACCCTATATATTATTATATTTTTGGATTCTATACACTTGTACGAATCCAACAGTACCACATAAGTACCATTTTAAATGTCAAATTTGTTTTAATTTAATTTTTTATTTCTCAATTATAGTGTGCCATGACTATTTCGTTTTACTCCAATTGGATCATCTAATGCTAGAAAAATCGAATTTTTGTTAAAGTACTAAATTAAGTGATTTATGGATAAATTATGCGCACCGGAATGATTTTTTGAGCTGGATTCATTTTTTTCAAATGGTACCATATTGGTACCGAGGTACCATCTACTAGTACTCTTAATAAGGAACATTTTGGTGTACCCATTTTGCATCTGTGACGAACACAACTGAAATGGTACTTTACACCAAAGATTAGTTACTTTCTTGGTAAAGTATCATTTCAGTTGTGTTCGTCACAGATGCAAAATGGGTACACCAAAATGTTCCTTATTAAGAGTACTAGTAGATGGTACCTCGGTACCAATATGGTACCATTTGAAAAAAATGAATCCAGCTCAAAAAATCATTCCGGTGCGCATAATTTATCCATAAATCACTTAATTTAGTACTTTGAACAAAAATTCGATTTTTCTAGCATTAGATCCAATTGGAGTAAAACGAAATAGTCATGGCACACTATAATTGAGAAATAAAAAATTAAATTAAAACAAATTTGACATTTAAAATGGTACTTATGTGGTACTGTTGGATTCGTACAAGTGTATAGAATCCAAAAATATAATAATATATAGGGTGTCCCATTTAAAAATGAGAATATGCGACGTACCAAATTTCAAAAAATTCTCTCAAAAAAAAAAGAAAAAAAAGGGGGTGTACCATGCCTGTGACACACACTGTATACCGGTCGCTAAAACAACAATAATAGTCAATTAATAATTACTATTATACCAGCTATTAATAAAATCGCTCTATTGCCTTGGCTACCACTGCAACCACTCGTCTGTTCTATCACCTGGTGATTCTCATTAATCTTTTAATTCAGTGTAAAACTGATGATAAAGTTATAGTCCAGTAAAATTAGGATTTGGTTATGCAATTAAAGCGGAAAAGACGGTCAATGGTGAGTCTAAATCCAAAAATGCGGCCTCCTACCCCTTTTATCGATCGGTCTAATGATCGTTACGAAATAGCGTTAATGACTTCTTGTCCATTTATATTTATTAGTACAGGATGCACTTTTGTTTATTAGTGAAATCGAGATGTACTGATTTAAGTACCCTCATTCAATTTAATCTTCCATTTCGTATTGTGTATTGTGTTCATTGCATTTTGTAATTTATAAGCCGTTTCTCTGTTGCCCTTGCCCATCAATGCTAAGATAGCAGTGTCATCGTGGAACGTATAGCTATATGGCGTCAATTTTTTAATTTTGGTAGATTACACATATAAAGAAGGTGCAGAATCGGTTCCACTACACTTCACTGTAGTAGAGCTCAAGCTTTAATTCCCCTAAGATTAGAATAGGGAAATTAACAGTCATCCCGTTTGACTCTAAAGCACGGTGTAAGATAAATATTATCTTACACCGTGCTCTAAAGTTATCATGAATTCAAATACCTTAGCTTTGTTTAATATAAATGTTGTCTTCCTCAGAGGTCCACTAATGTATGCGAGGGGTGCTGTAGTATAAATTTCTTGCCGAAGATCATCATAACTCTTGAATTCGAAATTTCAAAAAAGGTCAAAAAATTGGTATATTTTTGCTTAGTCAAATTAAAGTCAGGCCTAATTATAGAATTTCGTTCTAATTGAGGAATCATTTGTGCAGATCAACAATGAAAGCCTTCTTACGTCCGGTATACTTTCTCGAAGGCAGGATTTTGTAGAAGTTACAATTTATCAGCAGGTAAACTGCGTATAGTCTGGCACTATAGATCGGCCAAATGGGAAGAACTCAGAGAACATTATCGAGCTTTTCCAAACGGCGGAGCGTTTGTTTCGGCTCTAATGATCCAACTGCTTGTGATGGGGAAGTTGCTCAAGTCATCTTAACTGGCATGGAAGGGTACATACCCTTTTCTTGTTCCACCTTTTACATGGACAGACGGAACTATTGCGTCCCCGGCGGCTACTCAGAAGGTGAATTTGTTGGCGGAAGTATTTTCTTCATACTATTCCGTCGACTTACAGGGAAGAATCCCGCCAAAATTCCTTAGAATCCAATGTTAGACATTGTTTTACGACAGCGTGTCATAAAGCGTATTATGTTAGCCTCAGACATAAACAATGCTTCTGGTCCCGATGACGTACCTGTTGCTTTCTTCCGGCTGGGAATGCGCATGGGTCCAGCCAATGCCCAAGAAAGGCAAAAAGACCTTACTAACTATAGACCTGAGGCACTGCTTTCAGTAATATCGCAAGCTTATGGAGAAAGCTATTAACCAATCTTTTAAAGTACTTAGTAGGAGCTAATATAATCAGCGACCGCCAATACGGATTCCTCATACTTATCTCGCAGAGAGCAGGAAGTTTCCATACTTAACATTGACTTACAAGAGATTCTAGCTTGGGGGCAATAGAAACCAAGTTCAATTTAATGCTTTAAAAACCCAGGCAGTCATTTTCTCCAAAAAGGCAAACGTTTTGGAGCCATGCGGATAATAGTGATGGTGGGACATTCTCTTAGTCGTTCTCTTCATTTACTTGGAGTGAATACACAGAGATCCCTGCACCGCTCTCAGAGGTCATAGGGACTCCTCCTGCAGTCATGTGGATTTTCAATTTAAAAAATTATTAATAATAAATAGACAAGTAATAAATAGAACAAGATAAGCAGAAAAAATAACCCACTAATCATCAATCCCAGACAGGCCCTTATCAATCATCCTCTTCTAATATTATTGACCGAATCAGTCATTGAACCTAAAAATATACTTTAACAATCAGGTACCTATATAGAAACCCGAACTATGGGAAGACCAAATTTATGGCAGTTTAATTCATTTTTCTAGCATATTAAAAGAAATTCAATATTGACATTGTTATTATATGGGAATACCTGTTTTCGTCTGTATCTTCCCAAATCAAGATTTTAGGTAGAATCCCTATTATCAGTGAGTACTTAGAAGTATATAATTATTTAAATATTTATATTTTTTATCGTTGACCTAGTTCATGAACTTACAACTTACACTGATATTAACCTTATTGAAGATAATTTTCATGGATTGTATTATTATTCTCTTTGCTTAGAAGCAGACATTTGACGACTAAGATGATATTCACTTTCTTATAAGGCGCTCTGTTTTATTAGATAACCTTGCTATCGAAATGTTAACTATCCAATAAAATGACATTCATCAAAATCTTCCCAATTGTGTGTTTATTCTTGTATTACTTTGCATTAAAACCTTATGTACATCTTATAGGTATCACACAATCAGGTACAAATAAAAGGAAAAATTGAATTATTATTTAGAATAATGCACATAATATGCAAACCTTACGTAATAACATGCAATGCAGGCTCTTGAAACGTATCAAAAATGAGTTGTTCTAATAGTATTATTAAGCAGGTAATTAGCTATTCGAATTAAGCAGTTCATAATACATACTTTATTAGGTTTTTATAGGTTTAAGGCTATATAACTATTATGTTACCTACATAAGGCAACTTTTTTTTCTCACATAATGGAAAATTGCCTTTTTCTCGACTAAAATATCAACTCTCAACCTTAAGAAATTGATGTTTTTTTCTCTGCTCGCAATTTCCGAGTCCGGTTCTGTTGGTTTGAGACTGAAATTCGACCTTGCAAATAGACATAACACTATTATTGTTTGTCACATGACACACTCTTAGCGTATGTATGAATGAATATGCAGATCTGATTAGTCCTTCCTTGTAACCTTATCTCTCTCGGAATCCATCCAGGTCTGCAAGGAGGTCCTTCGGTTGGTCACTGATTGTTCTCGGTTGAATCGAGTTCATAGATCACTACCTACTTGGCTTAAGTCACCATCATCAGCAGCACCACTCCCTGGTGTGTTGGCGTCGCGTTGGAAAATAAAGATGTGGGTAAGGAGAATGAAAATAGACAAAGTCTATACCAAAATTGTAACAATCGCTATTATTCTGGTAAAACTTAGAAATTGTGCGGTAAACAATCTGGGGTTACATTTACGTTAGTTTATAGTTATTTGTCCTTTATGAAAAAAGAAAAAGTGGGTAATTTTCGTGTTAAACGCAGGTTTTTGAAAACGTATGTTTTATTAACTAGAAATAATTGTATGCATGAAATTACCTATAATTACGTTTTGACTCTGCTCATCATATTAGTAATTTATTAATATCTCCTTTACTTCTTTAAATATTTTAAGATCCTGTGTTACTTTCCTTGTGCTATTGGATTATTTATTGTCTATCCTTTCAGCTTAATGAGCTACTAAACGATATTCAATATAGCTTATAACGAATATCATGATTATATAATTTATAAGCAATATATGGTATATTATTAAGTAGGTATAGGATTTTATAGGTACCTATTCTAGGCTTAGGATAATACTTATTATTATGTATTTGCATGCTTATATAATACATGCATATTATGCAGTTTATTTAGATAGACATTATTTTCTTATTGAAATAATTAAATTTATTCATTTTCTCAAGGAGTGTTTGTTTCCTAATTTCCGGTCATTATAATCATAGGCATTATTGGGAGTTTGTGAGCAAAAGCCAACTGCATGCAACCAAAAAGTAGGTACCTACTTGAAAATCCTAACAGTAATGGAATCCTATTATAGAAACTGTACATAACTTGAAAAGTTCTCTATTTTTTAGTCCAAGCTACTCGTATTTATGACTTTCGGTAAGGGTGATCGGAATAAAATATTTATGTGATAGGTACTTGAAATTTTTCTAGTTTAGTCATAAATTTTTCCTCCATCTAAATTTTCTTTAAACTTAGTATTTTTTCAACTCCTGATAATGTTACGGTCATTTAATCTGCAAATATATCAAAATTAAAAAAAGTCAGTGCCTTACATTTATCTTTCCAATAATATTGATGAGGGTGCCCCTCCCTCCGGACGCTACTGGTCTCAATAATTTGAATCTACTTGATGCTAAAGGAGATACTTATTACAACAAATAACACTGTCCAATTTCATCAATATCGGCAGAAGAATGTTTGAAATATTATTAAAAAAACGATAAAATAGTATATTAAAGTATGACTGGATCAATAGTAAAAAAATAAATAAACAAAAACTTCAATACTCTATCGCTCGTATTCACAAACGATAATTTCCAAAATAATTACGTAATCAATTATCCCCATCTCATTCTATTGCAAAAAAACTGCATATCTCCATCTCACTCATTTAAATAATTACGTAATTATTTAGGAAATTATCGTTTGTGAATACGGGCATATATCTTGAAAACCAGACATTTTAGGACACATAGTTCTATGAACTATTCGACTTAAAATTAGTCCAGGAATACGCACTTAATGTTAGTATATACCCTTAAGTAACATTACGTATACCGTTACAAAGTTTACTTACTAGTTAAGTACAGCTGTAACATGTTAAGGAGTTGAAAAAAATATTAGGAAAACTTTTTACTGAATTTAAATATAAATTTTGCGGGTAAAAAACTGGAGACTAGGGATGGAAATTTTTGAAGATATTGCATTTTGATGGCTAACTTACCTCAAGAATGAAACTTTATGTAAGGAATGAAACATTTTTGTTTGCCTTTCAACAAACAAATTTGACCATTTAGAATAATTTTCAAATAGTTTTTCTAACTTTAGGAATTTACTGAACGTCTTTATCATTGACATCATTAAAGTTTTTTTGTTGTCTACCACTATCTAGAGGCAAGTTTTAGACTGAAAAGTTCTGAAATTTATTGTTTACTCTTACAAAAATCAAATATGTATTACTTTATAATAATAAAATTAAGAAAATACATTTGAATGCCACTAAAAAAATTGTAAACTAAGAATTTGTATCAATATTTATTTCCACATCACCGGTTTTTATTTGCTTATTTAATTTTTTTTTGTTAATTTTGTACCAGGTTTTATGGTCGAATGATCCAAGGGCTCGCAACAAAAAAAAAGTATTTGTATCATCATAGTCTACAGGGTGTCCCAGCTTATTCGAAGCGGTCTCTGTAGGCCAAACGATGGACTTTTTCAAAAAACTTTTTGAAAATTCAAGTACAGAATCACAATGGCCATAATTTAAAATTATTTTGGAGTATACAGACTGTCCCATATGACAGTGGCATATCAAAGTTATGTTTTTTGAAATGGAATGCTCCAATGTTATTGCAATTTTAGATATAGAAACATTTGTGTTTTCTTTGATTTTTTTATTTGGCGACTCGTGGAGAAATCTCAGAATTTTTTAAATTTTTTATCACCCTGTATAAACATTTTATCTACACCATAGGATAGTACATGAAAAGTTAAAATAGGGACATGTAAGCCGTTTTTCTCTATCTTCAGCCGTTTTCGTTGTACAGGGCCTTGAACTTGAAAAATGACGATTTTCACTTGTTTATAACTCAAAAACTTCTGAATTTAAACACCAACTGTAAAAGCCAATTATATTTTCTCTTCTCAGACAATCTAAAAATGCAATAACACAGGAGCATTCTATTTTAAAAAACATAACTTTGATATGCCACTCATATGGGACACCCTGTATACTCCAAAATAATTTTAAATTATGGCCATTGTGATTCTGTACTTGAATTTGCAAAAAATTTTTAGAAAAAATCGATCGTTTGGCCTACAGAGACCGCTTCGAATAAGCTGGGACACCCTACAGGGTGTCCCAGCCAATATACATATTGTCATACAATGTCGAGTGAGAAAGCCTTCCCTCAGTACAAAAAATATATTAATATAGTAGGATTAACTTTAAAAAGTCAGATGTGACGTCACACTAACCGTCCGAATTAATATTTTTAATTTCGCCAGAAAATGTCAAACAGTTAATAATTGTCAAGTTGTGAACGAGCGTAAATTATTGAAGGAATCATTCAAACAATGAATTGAAGCGCTTACGTCAGTTTGAGAGCCACTGACAACTACAGAAAATTTATTCACGTAATGACATTCTATCCTCTGTGTTGTGCATTTAATTCTCATTCAAAACCAATGTTGACGTATACTTATTTATGCGGGATGGAGTGTTTAGACAAACTGGACGGTTTCTATGAGAACCATGTATATGGAACAAAATAAATCGAACTATCAAAAGGATGTGTATTCTTAATCGATACGTATGACTTTTTAGACTTTATTGGACTATATATTAAAAAAAATTGTATAATACAGGATTTTAGTAAACAAGTGGACAAACTTCAGAGGGCGATTTTGCATGAAAAAATAATGACAGTTTCTTATGTAAACGTATATGCGCAGATGATTCGTTTTACAGATACGGGATCGTGTTACAATTTTTCTCAAAAAAATAATGATTTATTTATTTACTCTGAGACGATATTTGCGATTATTCATGTACAAGACTTCTGTAATTCTGGTAATTTTCTGATCAACCGGCTTGAGAAAACTCAATTCTGCAGTATATCCCGCATACTCCTGAATAAGTTTCCTACTGTCCGATAGATAAACGTAAAATATAAATAGAACATTAAGATAAAGTGGACATCAAGCCGTACTTGTCCCTTGTTCAAAATGACTCGGTACCTCTAACGGAACACAATATCTTATAAATTTAATTTTATCCTTCTGAACGCTTCCCTGTTACTTCTGACTGTTTTCTTGGTTCCGCGAACTTTTTGCAAACATAAATATTCGTTTTAATACACCGACTCTTGTAATGACCCCAAAAAAAAAAGTCGAGCGGATTCAAGTCCGGGGACCTTGGAGGTCTTGCTACCGATCTTTCACGCCCAATCCACCTGTAACGTTTGGTCTATTATTAATAAATCCCTGTATAATTCCAAAGTAAGCATTACCTTTTTGCCGTGGAATAAAATGTCATTCCATCTGGTTTCTTATTATCATCCCGAAAACATCCCATTGATTCTCTAATGACTGGAATTTCGGCAGATCGAAAATAGAACACGGTAGACTATCTCATTGCTTGAAATCCTTTCAAAGTTCCTGACTTTCCGCAGCGGCAATGATGAGGCAAATCACAGATTAAGCCAAATGAGCATCCACCTGAAAAATGGTTTCAAGTTGGAGAGAGAAGATCATTTAGCCAATCACCGGCATGTGGGATTGAGAACTGGCAAAAAGTCTAACTTTGGCTTGTTGAAACCCTTTTTAAAAGTATTAAGTAGCTTGAAGTATTGATAAATCCAATTTTGGACAGGGTAGGTTGTGCATTATTGTAACATTATGCATTTCATTCCAAATATAAGGTGATGAGGTTAATTTGATGTCGGAAATTTTACAAAGTTTATATTATCTAAAAGGGTTCCTAAACTGGAGATAGAGAAGTTTGTTGTTGTTTATTCAAGAAAATTATTTGTACTGAAAATTTTTTTTTTTTTTGTTACACTATCTTGGTAAAGGGGAAGTAGCCAGTACCGTCTAGGTACCCCACAAGTATACCATACTAACATTTGACCTTCAAATTAAAACACCTGAGTTTGTATGATCGTTTTCCATCGTTTCCAATCAGTCCAAAGCTTTCTAAATTAACCAACTTTCTGATGTTAGTTAATGTAGGCAAAAAGCTAGGATCTGGTCAAATGAAAACGAATAACAATTTGCTCCTTGCAAAGATCTCTTCCGGGAGCTTCAAAAATGAGCAATTAAAAAAAAATTGCAAGTTCGAACTTGAAAATTGTCAGGGAATACAAGTTGTGACCGCGAATATAGAAAAAAAATTGCTCCATGTATCGGCATCGCCAAAAAACAATATTTCAAAATTTAAATGGATTTGTGTCTAGGTATATTTAATTGTACTGGAGCAAATTGGAAAAAATATATTGCCCTCAATTGGGGAGAGGGGTTGCTTAGATGACCCCCAGTAATTTTCTTTCAAATTGTAGAAATTTTTTGAAATCACTCCGGCTAATCTGGGCAAAAGTTCTAGCCACTCATCGCAGTGCGCTAAACCCCTACTTGACAAGACGGGTTTTGAGAAGGAGACTCGAACTACCTAAAAACCCCCTTTTCTTCTATTTGGGAGATACAAGGTATTTTTATCACCATCTTTCTAATAACTATAATTTCTATGATTTAATTGATTCAGCCTGAATATTTTAATTTTTCTTTCATTCTAAACATTTTCTTTCAATTTTCAGTGCAATAATTCCTTTAAGTAGAAAGAAACCTCTGCTGTTACACCATGATAGTTTATTTTCCTCAACTTTTAACACCTAATTAGTTGGATAGTGATCAAAAGTAGTACTTTTTAGTAGTATTTGATTATTATTTACAATAAATGACTCGAGTTCATCATAATTAATCGACGATCGAAAAATGTATAATTTGAAGCTATAGTTTATTTATGAAATATGACTATACAATTTTTGATAACCTTCAGCTACTGTCATTTTTCCAAGGATTACACGATTTCTACCTAAAACAAAGCGAAAATATATAAACAGAGAAAATTTCTGATTTATAAAAAATTTATACCCAATTCAAAACGTAATGAAACGATTCCTATTTACGAACCAGTAACATAACAAGGAAGAAGAAAAAAATGTATTATCAATGGCACTGAAAAGAATATAAGCTTTTGATAAAAACTAACCTATTTTGGCATTTCCAGAGCGAAACTCCGTTTATTCATTCATCGTTTTATCACATATGTATTGCCTTACTATGCTATTACATATGAATGGAATAATGCATTTCTGTGTTGTATAAATGTTCCGTATTACATACGTTGTTGACGGATGTATCATATGATAATATCTTGCATAGTACGTGCCAAAGTTTCTACACATTTATTTCGTCTACACTAATATGAAGATGACTGATATTATATATCTTAATTCACAAAGTTATCATGAAATATTATACGGTTGCAGATAAATGAGTACCTATACCTAATCAGATACTCTTAATCAGTTTGTTAATTAATTTGTTCTCAATTTGATTAAGAAGATTGTTCGGCTATACGACTAAGAGAGAAACAACAGCGGTGTTAAAATAGACATAGGTATAATAGACCGCCCTGTCATGGTTTTGACCTGTTTTTTGAAAAAATTGGATTTTTTGTTCTATAAGCATTATTTATTACATTATGTATTTATGTATGCTCATATTTTCATATTATAGTAATCGCGATAATACATGTATATGTGATTTGATAATAATACGCGATAATATGTTAAATGTTGCGTATTCTGATACCTGATCTGCTAAAAATACCTGGGTGTCATGCTAATATCAAGCTGATGCGATGCCAATTAGAATGATATCCGAATACAAAATTCAGCAAGTCGAAAATGTAATCGCGATTGCTGATGTTCTGCGCCAAAGCTCTATGGTAGAGATTCGGGCCCATAAAGTTGATGCGTGAAGGCCCAGGTGCTTATTTGTCAAACAATTTATAGTCAAAGTGGATTGTATTACAAAGCCCAACTTACTAAAGTGACTTATCTGCATAGTTAAAACGGTGTTTCCCTCTAAAAAAAAAATGAAAATATGTACAACCGATTCTAAGAAACAGCAGGTGGATATGGTGAGTAAGTGTTTGGGAACCACTTGCAACTGGGCCACCAAGTTCTCTTTTCGCCATTAAAAACAGAAATTCTGTTCACATGTTCTCTAAAATTACAGGTATATAACACAAGCATTCATATTTCTAAAACCTACGAGAAGAGTTGTTAGGTATAAGAAGTGTAAATTCCAGTCTTAATATTAGATAGGTATAGTTAAGCGTAGCTATGCTTTATTTCAATCGATTCGTACCAAAACATGTACCACCATATATTCTCTCGAACCGGAATAAAACTATAACAGCTTACCAATTAGCACAAATCAAAAATTCATCCTTGACTAAGGCCATTTGAACACGTAAATCCAACGCAGCTTCCCTGCTCGTATATTTAATGCATTAGTAAAACATTTATTTGCTCGATAATTGTTTATGTTGTACCTACGCAACCTAACCTATGCAATAATACCTGAACGCGGAAGTATGTAGCTAATAATTAATAGGTACACACTTGGTATCAGTGTCAACTGTTTGCAGAACCGAAGAACATACCAACATGTCATATATGTTAAAGCAAACAAACTGCCTGTCCTATGGAACAGGCAGTAAGAATATTTCTTATTACCTAAAGTTATCAACATTAGGCGAACCTTTTTAGTTTTTTGCTCAATTCCAATAGTTCCTCCATAGATACTCTGCAGGAAGCTTAAGGAAAAAATTCCAAGCTAAGGATGGTATTATGGGTTCGATTTGAATAATCAAATTTATGAATAAAAAAGTTAACTGATAAAATTAAAAAAAAGTATATTTTATTTTGGAATATGCAAAAAAGTATGAAGTTTTTCTGATTTTGATTACTTTTTTTTTAACAATGAAATTAAAAACTTGTAATAATTTTTTAGGTTGTTTAGATGATGAAGGTTCCAAAGTTCTTTACAATCTCGTTTCGTGGAAGTTAAAAATTTTTTTGTTAAATTATGTCACTTAAGACTTTGACCCAATTAATTTAAACTACACGAAATCATTAAATCGGATAAAAAATGTCATCATATAATTTATGGTTTAGTTATCTTTATCAGTAAGTTCTTTGAAATTTTTAGTTTCTTCTTGGAAAGAGCGCTAACTTTTGTAACTTAATAGGAACGTCTTGATAAAAGTGGAGCTAACAATAATAGTAACAGATTAAATTTAAAATATATGTCGTCATTCACACTATCCAAATTATATTTCTTGATTTTATGCAAGCAAATAATTTTTGTTTTAATAATACAGATTTATATTTCAGATTGGTGTATCTGTGCCGGAGTGGCGAAAAGTTTATAATTATCTTCAATTGTCGACACAATTTTGACCTTCATATCTAAAACCAAAGCTGTTTCTTTTTGCATCTTGGATTTGGATTGAAAAATATCATTAACTACCTACATATTATCTAATCAATTTTTAACACGTGCTTGGTAAAATTTAAAATAAAAAAAAATAAGAATTAATTATATGCATAACCTTATTACATCAAGGTGCATATTCACTGTGACGATTATTGTGCCTTTTATTATTTTTTTCTTTCAACTAACCTATCTTATTACTAAGCGAATTTATTATTATTTTGTAAAATTCCACTATTTTAACTGGGGTTGAGTTTATCGTAACCTCTAGTATGACGTATATTGACGTCAGGACAAACCTCCTATTCATCATTGTTATTAAAAACATAGTTCGAGATTATTTGTTATATATAACAATAAAATCATGCCACTTATATTTACCACCATTTTATCGAATTACTGCCACTGCTTGAAGACAATAATCTTATTAACACTGATATCTTCAGGTCATCGGTTAAGTTTATCATTTTTGTGTTTTGCTGTAGCGCGGTACCCCCTGGAAGGTTTTCATAATTCACATGATTTTTTTTTCAATAATTATTCAGTTGATAAGCTGTAATTAGATTATGAAACGGCTGATGTAACTTTGCCTAGCAATTGTAAGGTTTGAAAAAATTGTTGAAAGAATATGTTCAATTTTATGTTATTGTTACATGAGATCATATGAGCAGTCCAAAGATACTATTTAAAAAACATATTAGTAGGTTGTTATTGATTTGATCAAAAAAATTATAGCCAATTTGTTTTTTATTTAGGTTGATAATTATTTCACCTTTCCCCATTCCCTAAGTTATTACTGTTTACATGTAGTAATAAGTAAGGTAGGTGAAGTAAAATATGAAAGAAAACTTTCTTGGTAGTCGTTCATCGCAGTTTGATCATTACACTTTGCTCATTTAACCAAAATTGGTATATCTATGTAGGTAGTAGTCTTTTTGAAATAATCTAAACTAAAAATTAAAGGCTTAACAGGTCTTCTTGATATCGTAAGAAGGAACAAATTAAATAAAATTATAGCAAATAAGAATTATTTTCTTACATCATCATGACACGAAGATTTTACTCAGTTTAAATGAGAACGAAGTTGCTAATACGCACTTTGACATTATTAAATTTTGACTAACCTCAATAGTTATCACAAACGTTTCCATTCATTTATTTATAAATCTCATTACGCATTTTCCTTTAATTGGAATACTGAAAACCTTGCATCGGTTGAAAAAAGTCCAAAGATCATATTTACTCAGAAATGAAAGAGGATTTGAAAAATAATTTTATTGCCATAAAAAAGCAGTGGCGTACATTTTTTTTTTCAAAAATATTAAGTGTAACGCGACTTGCACGAACGCCACTGCTGCAATAACTAAAAGTTATACGTTGAAAAATGCCTCTTGATGCATGGAAGGTGTACACAAATTTTCACGAAAATATTTTGATTGTTATCAAAGTTATTATTAAAAAACGATTTTTTTCTTGAAACTTCAACACTCTGTAGTTAAAAAGTTACCCCTCTTAGTACATACGTTTATACTTATCTTTTTCCCAAAATGATCTCATCAATCACCCCCTGAATTTTCTCGGTTCATTTTAGATACACCCTGTATAGACAATGTGCGACAACTGCAACAGTCCCTAAAGGTCTTAACCAAGGTTTTACCTACTGGCACGTCTTTGAAAACGAGTGTCGCTCCTCCTCCCTATCACTCTACAAGTTAATTTACTGTTCCCGTCGAGATCCCTAGAGACTGTTTATCACCCACAACATAAGGCTGGCAGAAGCCTTCAACTTCTGTCACTGTGCCCATGACAGCTTTTTTCTCTGTATATCTCCATGAACCGGTCAGCACTGCTGTATGATTTGTACAACTGGTACGATTCAGCTTGAATGGGTTTCACTTTTGGAGATCTTCTCCCTGGTCACTAAACTCACACCAGATTTTGACGTTTTTTCTTTCAGGTATACCTCACTTTGAGTTTTTGCCTGTTTTTAGGTTTCCATTTTGATCCCGCGAGTATTAGAGAAAATAAAATTACAATTCGCTAACTTGGAGTTGAGAATGTTTTTATAGTGCATCCATGAAGTCAGGCGGTTACGACAAGCCCACGCCCGTGCCCCAGACGTCACTCCTCTGACGCCGATCATATAGGAGAGATGTATCTCCGGGGTCGTTATGCCACCTTTTTTTTGTGGTTGAGGGGAAATCCATCATGAACGCTGCGGTATGGTTTATTTCCTCCCGAAGTAGTGCCGGACTCTTACCGGCTAAAAGCCCTCCTTTTCACTACAAGCACTGGGAACGCCTTTAATGTGGCTTTCATCAGTACCTGCGTCGTCTGTGGTTTCATCCTCTTATGAGTTCTATGTCAGGATTTTTTCCCGTCCGTGTTGTCAGTGGATTCGAGTAGTTTTTTCTCCTTCGTTCTTTACTCTCCCTGTCCCTCATGACCTGCCCTATATGAACGCGTGGATGGCGTTCCACGCCTGGGCTGAGTCAGTCATCATCTCAACGATGTTCGCTTTCTCTATCTCCTCTCCTAGTTCGATCGCCAGGGTTCGTCTTTTCCTGTCCTATCTGTGGCATTTGAACACAGCATGTTCGGGGTCGTCCTCTTCCCAACAGTACGGGCAGTTAGTCTCATCTCTCTTTCCAATCTTTCTAAGGTAGGTGCCAAAGCTACCATGCCCCGACAAAAACCGTGTTAGGTAGTAATCCGTTCGGTGGTGTTTGCAGTTTACCCACACAGTTAACTCCCCTTCCCACTCCATTTGCCACCTTCTCAATGTATCCGTGCGTTAGGTGGCACGGATATGGTAGGAATTTCCGCTCCTAGCATCGTAAGTACTTTCCTCTCCGGGACAAGTAACTTAATTAGGGAAACCCCCGCTATGGTATTTGTCGCCACCGTCGAGATGGTGGGATATCCACAAATGACCCTCAATAGCCCCCTCCTCCGAGTGCCGTTCAGGATATACCTAGTGGTGCCAGGACGTGATGTCCAAAGATTAATATATCGTCAATCACAACTCCCAGATAAGCGATACGAGTACACTTCTGTGGTTTTATTTTGACTTTCTTGATTGTAAAATTCAGATGGTCTCTATTTCGGGGTCCTTTCAAGATTATAGCCTCGGTTTTCTGAGGCGCCATCTGGAGTTCGTGATTCTCCATCCATGTCCCCACCATGTTTTCAGACTCCTCCACTCTATATACGGTGTCATTTATGTGTCGTTATGCCACCTAGCTAAATGAGTTAGATAGATGCCTGCAGCGCACCCAATAAAAATGCTTTAGAAATGGTGTAAGTGGAACGGGTGAGGTACCAACCGTTTCAAACCAATTGTGATCGATTCTTTATGCAACAACACACCTTCAGTTGATTTTTACATTTTGAAACATGTAAAAAATCAACAGTTTAGGTACTTTTGTCTTTTCAATGAAATTTCGAATTTAATGATAGTTTTTAAGCAAATTGAGTTTAAATTTCCACATATAATTTATTTAGCAATGATCACAGATTTTTTTACATTATTATATCCAAAGATAACAATTTTATATCGAAAAAATTATTTTATTTTTGCGGGATGAAGTTTAGACTCAATTTACTTAAAAACAATGGTAAATTTCTAATATTGATAATTTGATTGATAATAAGTATACCTTATTTTGTAAGAAGTCTCCAGGGAATTCAACGCTGATAAGTAAGGTCTTGTAAGTCCATGGGCGTAGAAGTTGTTGAGCAAAAAAACGGGTTAATATACCTTATTGTATATACGCCACAGCTGAATTTTTTCACCAATGTTTTTCTTCGTTTTGTATGGTCTAAATTATAATTCTTATAATTATATATAATCTGGTGAAATCCTGCTACAAATACTTACGCTGTATAATAAAAAAATACTAGAGGCATATGGAATTTGGATACGTATTATTTTCATAGGTAAGACCACTGCTGTCTTTTAACAAAAACTCTTTCTGTCTCTCTTCCTTCAAATTAAAGAGGGCAAAAAACTACATTTTAGAACAAGGCTATTCATTTTAAGCCATAAACCAAAGTTGAAGACAGCGATGTAGTATTTTCTTATAAAAATTATAAACAATAACGAAATTCTCCCAGTAAAGGAATTAATCATAATAGTAGAACCACCAGATTTTTATTTATTTTCGATATTTTTCAATGAAACTTGGTAGTCAACTGTTTTGAAGGATGCTGAAGACAGTATGGCGTAGAAATATTTATCAGCACTTTTTCTCATTTTTTGATCCGAAAAACCTAGTAGAACTGAAAAATCATAGTAGACTTTGGTTTTCGGTTCTGTTTTCATGTAGAGTTCTTTGCCCTCCTTATTCAACAAAAAATTATCAAATCGAATCCCGAAAAACAATAATTATTTAACAGAGTTCTTTTAACATTTAACAGTTCTGGTTTTAAGTGTATATTTTTATTGGTCAATAATACCATACATATTTTTTATTTATACAGTATCTTGTATACTTATACTAATGTGTATCTATATAACTTTTGTGCCCCTTAGCTTGTCCATTGGAGGAGTTCATCATCTGATAATTTTTCTTATTTAACATACTCCTTGAAATATTCCATATTTCCTTCATAATAAATATTTGTTTATTCTTAATGCTTAATGCATCTGAAATGCAGACAATCTAGAAAACAAACATGTCTTATGCACACTATTTACTTATATTTGACAAAGATTAAGTGCAGATAAAAAATTGGGTCATGTAGGTGTTGTTTTACACATTTCTGAGAATATTTATCATTCAGTACAAGTAGTGTAGTATTATAATCAAAATAATGTTACATATAATAATCGTTACATAATAATTAGTGAATTTTGTGCTAATTAAATACAATACATAATAGTGATAGATAATTAAGTGCTTTAGTTAAACAAGCCAATTCAGACAATTGAACTGCCTGTTGTGTGGATCTACAAAACAGCTAATTTGAAGCTGCTTTATGAAGCTGAGAATGTTTCAATTTGGACACCTGTAGATACACAGTGGAAAAAGTAAACTATGTCTTCTGAGTTCTGACATCAATTATGGGAGATAACGACGGATATTGAAAAAATTCCTACAGGCTTTATGATACTGATGTATAACAATAATAAATCAAATGCATGCAGAGATCTCAGATTGTTTACTTCTTGTACAATTTATAATGTTCACTTATAATGGGAAAATATTTGAACAAGAAAGTTTATCTTTGGCTTCTTAACTAAAGGAATATACCTATACGATTAAAATTTTGTTTTCTTTAACGAAGTCGATGCCGACGTTCACGATGTGTTTGAACTTCTCAATAATTAACTTGCTGTAATTAGTGGAAACTAAATTACTTTTCTGAAATCACTTTATTTATAGATTTTGATTTTTCCTTCATTCTATTTTACGCGTTATTAGGTAATACAGGTACTATACACCTATACAAAAATTGCTTACAGAGAGTGTAGTAGTTAATATAAGTATTGAAACAATATCTAAAAAGAAACAAATTTAAAAAAAATCTAATATCTTGTATTTTTTACATCTTTTTACGTAATCAGAAAATAATTAAAATATGTCATAATTTTTTATCAACTGCAATAATCGAAGTATTTTTTTGTCGATTATCTTCATCTGCTACGATTTTCTGTTATAGGTACCTACCAGGTTAAAATTTTATCTTCTTCGTTTCAGAGATATTTAATATCTATTATTTAAAAATCCAAAATCTGAAATTCTAAATTCTACACATATAAAAGCTTTTTTCATATACAGTGTCACACATAAAGCAGCAGGTACGCATCATAATATGGGAGAAATTTTCCCTTTTCGATTTAGGAATATTTTTACTTGTTACTTTTTACATTTGTTTTTACTTTGCTAATAGTTTGTTTTTAAAAATGATAACAAATGAAACGTCAACACATGACACGTCTCTAACAACTGTCAAAGTTACCAATTTTTGGCAAAAACTTACAAAATATATGGCATTAGGTTTCCGATCATGTCTGAGTTTTAAAAATTTCGAAACTTGCACAAAATTATTTCCTCATATTATCTAATTTATATTTATAAATAAAAAATATTTATTAAAAAAAAGGAATTAGGTAAGTACAGACAACTAAATACGTTAAATATAGTCGTAGTTTTATCAATAAAAATAGCAAATAAAAACTAATTTATTGTTATTTGTAATTTATTGATCACAAGTTATTAGTATACGGTACACTTAATCACTCGAAGTTTCATGATGATCTTTATCTAATTTTGTTAAGGTCCAGTTTGGTATTTGTTGACGGAAACGTTAGAGCACCTAGTAGGTACGTACCACTATTTTGGAAAAATTACGTTGCAGGGAATTTTTTGAGCGGAAATACATCAGAACTTCTATTCAACTTTCGAATAGATACTACATTTTTAGAAGAATATTCGTGTTCAATTAAATATTTTGTGGTTTGCTACGACAAATAATTGATAAAACATTTTAATAAGGACTAGTAATAAATGAAACAATAAAATAGCTTTATTAGATTTTGTATGGGTTATTTGTAAGTTATATATGGGTTAAAATATTCTCAGCATTCATCGTCATCAAAAATATATTTGAAGATAAGCCTGCATAAATTGGGTATTTTTCAAGACTTAGATCAGTGATCCGGAAACATTTACGCTAATCAAATCAGGCGAATTACTGGCTTACAAATTTGAACACAAATGATAACATTTTCCCCAATAACAACAAATATATCTACTCACATACAGGGTGAGTCTATGTAAGGCGCCGTCCTGTTAAAACGAAAATCTCGATTGTTAGATTTCTACAACTCTATAAAAAAACTTATACGAAAAATAGATAATAACTTTTTCTACTTGACATGAAATACTTGTACTGAGGCAATTCGGTATAGCAACATTCACGTCAAATAAGCTAAAACATAATTATTATTTATTTATTTTTATACTCTTTACTTGAAGGTATAAATGGCTTAACTTCATTTGTACCTATATTTGTATCTAATTGTATCTTAATATGTCAAGTTATTTAACTAAAGCAATTTTGTAAAAATTAGAACTAAAATTAAGTAGATTTATAATCAGTCAGCCATTCAATACATCTTATTATATTGTTTATCAAGTAAAATTCACATTTTGATTGTTTTTTAAAAAAAAACAAAACAAAAAATTAATTCAACATTAACTTTTCCATGTTTTTAGCATAATTTCTAATAAAAATGTAGTTTCTATAAACATAATATTTTCATACTCTAAAAAAATTTTACAAATTGTAATATGGTATGACAATGTTTAAAAATCTTTCGTTCTTTTGAAAAAATTTATTGTTTGAAAGTAGGATTGTAAATGTCTGTGTGAACTGATAGCTCACGCACCACAGACATATTCGAGAAATAGTCTACACCCGATGTACGGGTATGGCACTTGAATAAGAAGAAGAAGGATTATAAATAATCAAGGAGCTATTAATTATGGTGGTATTGTGAGATATCTTTAAAATATAATTTCAGTTTTTGACGTTATCTTAGAGACCGTATGGATACGCACATCTCAGCTCGTGTGAAAAACATCTGTACACATCTTATCAAAATTATATTATCAAAATCAAAAATAATGTTTTTTCTACCACAAAACATATTGATACTTTTATGTTTGTCGTCATAAAAGGTCGTTTTTCTCGAAAACGATATTATATCTGGAAAACATAGCCGCTTTGAACAGCGCTCTCAAAATGTCAATTATTTTTCTAGAGCTGTAGGAAATAAACAATAACCTAAACCCCAATAAATAAAAAAAAATTATTGTTTCTTAGGGTTTAGGTTATTGGTTAAAAAAACAACTGTTAAAAGGTTTTTTAATTGGAAGGTATCTGGACTGATTGGTCTCTTGTTCACTCATTTGTATAAAACTGTGCAGAAAACTTAAAAATATTCTTTGTTAAATCCATTCATTCATAAAGTTCCCATTTTCAGATCCCAAGATTGTCACTTTAGTTTCGAAATGATATTATTCTTTTAGACACAAATCTCTAACAGTGATATGCTTTTACACACTTGTGCTTAAAAGTGATATAAATGACAATTAAAAGCAACTTTTCTTTAATCTTCATTAAAACTGTCACTTCCACCATATACAGGATGTCCAGACTTAATTGACCATACCACATAAATATCATAGATATAGGCTGACTGAGATAATCGGACCGAATAAACGGGATACTATTATAATAGTATACAGTGCGCGAGAAAAGTAAGGAATAAATTCCATAAAACGAAAAGCGCTGTTTTTTTGAAAAAAATGAAAACCAGGTCGATTTTGTTTTTAAGTTGTTCAACTTTTGACATAACATTCGAGTATATAGGGTGATGCGCGAAAAAGTGGTGACGTCATCGGCATTATTTTTAAATAGCAACCCTTATTTTTTATTCCATTTTTTGATACTTCATTTAATTGCCAGTATGGTAATGTAATCAATTTGTAACCTTAAATAAGGAAATTTCTGAGAAAACAGCTTGTGAGTCGAATTTGTGCACTTTTTACTGATATGAAAATCGGAACATTAGCGATAAAAATAAAAAAATATCAAATAAAAATGACTGTTTCCATGGTAATTTTATAAGATCTGTCTATTAAATTTAAGTCTATTAAATTAAATCTGTTAAATTAAATTAAATTAAATCTATTAAATCTGTCTATTGAATTGAATGTCTCCAAATTGAGTTATTTTCACAGAAATTTCGTCGTTAAGGGTTACAAAATTATTACATTACCGTATTGGCAATTGAATGAAGTATCAAAAAATGGAATAAAAAATAAGGGTTCTCATTTAAAAAAAATACCGATGACGTCACCACTTTTTCGCGCATCCCCCTGTATACCCCAATATTATGTCAAAAGTTGAACAACTCAAAAACAAAATCGACCTGTTTTTTTATTTATTCAAAAAAACAGCGCTTTCCGTTTTATCGAATTTATTCCTTACTTTTCTCGCGCAATGTATATTAAAATTATAATTATTATAATTAAAAATTATTTTAAAAAATAAATAATTAAAAAAAAATATAATAAAAAGGTCATAAAAGGCGGTTTTTTAAATTTAATTCATACTTATACCTATATAGCTGAATGCGTCCTATTGAATGCGTACATTCCGAAAAAAATTTACAAGAAATCTCTTTGGCAGTAACATTTCTGATATTCTTTCCCTAGATAATTAATCAGATTGGATCGTTTTTATTTAACCTTCCTTTATGTTGAATTTTTAACTTGTGTTTTTTTGGGGTTTAGGTTCTTGGTTAAAAGTATTATTTTTCAAAAGATTTTTACAATAATTGAAGCGTTTCGTCGCGAATTGGTCCCTTATTCATAAAACTGTATAAAAATGTATAAAACTGAAAAATATTTTTTAAAACTATAATAAAATAAAATTGATCATAAAAATGATGTTTGTAATATTTTAAATTTTAATTTTTGTTAATTTTAATAAATGTCAAATAATATTCTCAGATAAAATTATAGTATATTAGCAACTGCCTTATTAATAAACTAAAATACTATTATTAGAAACCTAGCAACTAAAATAAATATAAAATTCAGATTTCAAAATAGTAAGTACATCTGCACTTACTAGAAGGGTAATGCTTTGCTTCTTCATATTTTGCACTTGCGAAATAAGCAACATGTTTTCAAAGAGGGTACTCATGTTATTTTGAATTTTGGATCAATATTATTATTATTAAACTCCTATTATAGTAAAATATTTACTCATAGACAAAAAAAAAACGAAATAGTCTTAGATTTTCATATTTTATCTAATATTATTAAATTGCAATGACATATTTTTAAATTAAATACATACTGAAAAACATTTCTTTACGTAAATGGTGGTGTGACTGACGACGTCAACTTACGTGTGGCAAGATAAATCTTCATAAGAAGATATTAAATGTTTTCTATTAAAGTTGCTTGACATCGTTTATTGTTATTGTTTTTGATTAAAGTTTAGGATTAATTTATAAATAGGAAAATATAAATAATCAGAAAAATCTTGAAATTTCATATTTTCGCTCAAAAATACATTTATAATCCTAGTTCTGAATACACCTAGAATTGGTCCAAAATAATTATTTCACTCCTCCAGTTCTTTGATGCTGAAAATATAATGGGCGGCCAAATGTTACTTTTGTTTTTCTTAACTTTATAGAGGTAATATGTGATAAAGCTTTCTTCCACGAGGAAAAATGTATAACAATAACGGTTTATTCACGCGGTCTAATCCGAGTTTTATATTGCCGGTAACATGAGAATTTTTATGCTTTATATGAAATTAACCATAGGCGTGACTCTGAAATAGAACAGTTTGAAATTTTATGAACTCATTTAATGCTTAGCTAGCTACAGATATACATTTTTTATAATAATATTTTTTTTATAATATCTTGATAACCAACTGGACTATAATAATTATTGTAGAAACAATATTAAGAGAATTAAAAGTTATTCTATCATGAATTTTACTTCCCCAAAGAAACGTTAAATTATTTCAAAAATAATTTTACGAAATTTCATTTATCTGCTCTCCTTTCAGTGACGTATTATTGCAAAACTATGAGAAATAAATCTCATTTATTAGTAAGGCTAATAAATAAGTATCTAAAGCCTCTTTTCAAAAATTTTTTCGTTTCCACAAGATTACTTTTTTATTTTTTGGGCAATTTGAGGAAATATTATACGTCCCACCCAGAAAGACACTAGTCTTTTATATTCTCTGAATCAATTTTTCTACGACCAGTTTTTTGACTAAAATTCTGTCATTTCGTAATAATGGAAATAATTTATTATTCTCTATTTTTATTTTTCAGAATGTTTATAATGAAATTTTGTATTATTTACATGTTTGTTCGTAGTCATAAAATGAATAAAAAAACAGATCATCAATAAATAATCAATAATGAATTCATTAATTGCAGTGAAATTAACAATTCACTCTACCCAAATTGTAATTCAACCCATGTGGGTTGAATGTCTCTTCTACTTAAGTAATAGTTCCCGGAGTAATTAAATATGCCAAGTTTGGTTTAAGCCTACGCCACTGGCGGACATCACGCATAGAATGCGTCTCTATTCGTACGCACATTGCAATAGGATGCACCGGGCTTTAGGCCGTTGAACCTGCAAGGTGGACCTAGGTAAGAACGGGAGACCGGAATATGGAGGGCCATCTTTCGAAGAGTTCGATGGCTCCTCTTCGAGGAAAACATGAAGATCCTAGAACAAGATTATTCCACTTCGCCAACCTCATCGTGACCTGTCAAAAATTGAAAGATGTATGTTGGTGAAGCAAAATCTGAACTTTGACTGTTGTAAAAGGATCTTAAAGGATAGCTTTTAAAAGTCTCATATGCTGTATCATATAATAGATAGCCTGGTCCATTTGTTTTAGAAGCTACCTAGTGTGCAAATTATGAATGATCTTGTGAATCTTCAGAACAACGAATATTCCAGTGCTCTGCGTTATTTTAGATGTGCATGTATAAAAGCAGGAATCGGGAGTAGAAAAATAATGGAATCGATTTTAGCAACTGTACACACTTAGGTAGTGTAATTGTTGAAAGTGATCTAATTTTTGAATCAACAATAATTAAGTACCAGAACATGACAAATTTTGACTTAAAATGTTGAGGAATGGACGAATTTTTGTGGTAATACAGGGTGTTCTACAAGCTCTATGACAAACTTTGACAGAAATATATTTTTTTTTAATAAACATGGGTCCGATTCGTTTTTGTTTAGAAGTTATTTAACCTTTATTAACAATCAACAATAAAAATTTAAATTAAATGATGATCACAAAACTTAAGACTATAAAAATTGTTCGAAATGTCCACCCTCAGCTTGAATGCAAGCCTCACATCGACGAACTAAAGATTCGGTCACTCGAAGAATGAGATTTGGATCATTTCTTATTTGGTTAGCTGCATCTTGAATTCTTTCAAGTAACTGCTGATGGGTAGCGATTTCAACATGGTAGACCAGCTGCTTCATGTGTCCCCATAAATAAAAATCCAGAGGATTCAGATCGGGAGAACGAGGTGGCCATGATATTGGACCTCCTTGACCTATCCATTTATTCGGGAAATGTTCATTTAGCCAAGCAGCAACTTGTCTTCCTCTATGTGGTGGTGCACCGTCATGCTGATACCACATATTTGGAATAATATTGAGTGGCACGTCATCAATAAACTCTAAAAGGTCGTGTTCTAAGAAATGTCTATAAAGAACTGCATTTAAACGATCATTTAGAACATGCACAGGTAATAAATTATTGTTGAAAATGCCACCCCAAACGTTGACACTGAATCGTTGCTGAAATCGTCTTGGTCTAATTGCAAGTGGATTTTGCAACGCCCATACATGTTCATTATGATTATTATTTATGCCATCCCTAGTAAAGCACGCTTCATCAGACCACATGACGAGCGAAATGAATCTATCATTTTGTGCTTGTTACTGAAGTAACCAGCGACAAAATCCTAATCGCTGTGGGTCATCTCCAGCATGCAATGCCTGTACATTTTGGCGATGAAACGGGTGTAACATTTCTCTGTTCAATACACGCCACACAAAATTCGGTGATACATGAAGGTTACTAGAAATACGCCGAACACTGATTGAAGGGTTATCGAGGACAGCATCTATCACATTTTCTTCATCTTGTACATTTACTTCAGTAGGGCGAATAGCCTTCTTTGGAGCGGGATTACCTGCTTCTCGAAGTCTACGAAATGATGCACTAAACACCGTGTGGGCAGGTTGATGTATATTTGGATACCTGCGTCGGTATTCTTGAGCAGCTTGTCTGGCGTTACCATTGGAATACCCATATACAAACACAATATCTGCATATTCCTCAGTCGAGAATAAATGCATTTTTTATTTATAACTTTCACACGAAATATCTAATAAATAATTAAAATGACACTAACAATTATTATTGTCATAACAACCGATATTTCTATTTATCAGCCTACGTTTTTCATTGAAGTAAGTGTATATTTTATAAGTGTACATTGGTTGACATATGCCCGTATTCACAAACGATAATTTCCTAAATAATTACGTAATTATTTAAATGAGTGAGATGGAGATATGCAGTTTTTTTTGCAATAGAATGAGATGGGGATAATTGATTACGTAATTATTTTGGAAATTATCGTTTGTGAATACGGGCAATAGTGTCTTAGTGACATAGCGACTTAGTGTCACTTCCTGGTTGACTGAAAAAATTACGATTCTTTAAATGCTTGTAACTTCTAAACAAAAACGAATCGGACCCATGTTTATTAAAAAAAATATGTTTAAAGTCAAGCAACCTACCATCTGTCATAGTTTATCATAGAGCTTGTAGAACACCCTGTATAGCACAAGATACTTTGGAAGCAATTAAAAAAGTTCGCCATTTGAAAAATATTATTGATCGGTAAAATGTGAAATTTTTTATACTATATAACTACAGAAAAAACTACTCTAGCGAAAACAGTTTCAAGTTTTTATTAACTTTCGGTCTTTTACATAATTATATTAACTTCGGTAAAATCTATTTCGTTCCATACAGGTTGCTCCATGCGCTCTAACACAAAAAAATGTGAAAATAATTATTTAAAATCACGGTGCTCTACAAGTTGTCCAGAAATTATGTGCAAAAAAAATAAAGGGTTTATTTAAACCTATTGTCAAAAATAACTCTTTTTTTTCGAGAAAACTCACAAACAAAAAAGTTATACTAGGTGATCAGTTAAGGGTACAGAGTGGCCATATCTCGGCAACTATTGGTCCTAGCGCCTGACAATAAAAATTTCCGGACATAAGTGACCAAGAGAAGTTCACTGGAAATATTTTCAAGATGGCCGCAATTCCGGAAGTAGGTATACCGAAAGTGAATACCTACTTTCCTATTTTAACGGAGACATACCCGATATCTATTATAGTTTTAAATTGTCTGAGAAAAACGAATAAGTTGAGTAGTTTACGAGTTATAAACAAGTGAAAATCGCAATTTTCCATTTTTAAAACAGTGTAGGTACATCGGAAACTGTTCCAAAATATCGGAAAACAGTTTACATGTCCCAATGTTATTTTTCCAAGTAGTGTTATCTTACAGTAGGTACTCGAAATTTTTCACAAGTTGATCAAAAATCTGATCAATTTCATAACCCTGTATATATAAATAATTTAACATACCTATTTTTATTTTGAGGCGCTAGAACAAATAGTTCCCGAGATATGGTCGCTCTGTGTCCTTACTGATCACCCTGTAGGTTTTTTCCGGAAATAACTCATTTATCGTAATAGAACAAGATACCCTTTTCTTTTTCAGCGGCCTTTTTCAGTCGAAACCGGTCGTTGGTGATAAAAAAACCAGTTTGTGGATTTTGGATCTTTCTGTTCCCTACCTTTATAATTTTTTTATGTTATTCGCTTGTACAGCTTCAAAATTCAGAATAAAATATTGAGAAAAAAGTGATGGGCCTTTTTTTAAGGCCAAGGGTAATTAGTGCTCTCTGGCTTTAAGGGATTCAAGTCAAAAGACCCCGTAGAATTCTATAGGAATTAGCTCCCGGTTGACCGCTTCTTGGGCGTAAAACTTGGGCTTCTTGGGCCCCCTAAAACTCCTGTCCTCGACATATTCACCTCTAAAGATGGATTTTTTCTCTCATGGCAGTCACGCATGTATTTTTAAATATTGGTCGCCTTAAATCAAGAAAAAGTTTTCAATTTGTAGTGTTATTTTTGTAAAAGCCTTGGCTGTGACTTTAAAATTGGATATTTTTTAATTTTTGACGTTTTTGTTTGTTATTATTTTCATTGTTAAAGTCTTTTGAGTTTTTTAGGGAGTTATGCCCATCTAGTCATCGAATACTACCGATCTTCAAAATTTGAACAAATTTAACCGCGAGTCAATTCCCATAAGGATCCTGCGGGGTCCTTTGGACCAAGGATGCAAAAAAATTCAGTGTTTCGAAGTGTGTCAAATTTGAGGAAAATCCGTGCGCTATAAAAAAAGTAGGTAATATAAAAAAATATCTTGATTTTGAAAAATCAACCTAGAAGGCCTATAAGTACCTAACTTGTTTTCGAAAAAATATTATTTATGGCAATATTTTTTCAAGTAGTATCATTCCTTTATTTTTTTTGCACACAATTCCCGGACACTGTGTAGGACGCCGTAATTTTAAATATACAAGATGATCAGTAACTCGCGCACTCGGAGCATGGTGTGATAAACTTCACTTTCTAAAGGTGGTAAATTTTCTTACCGCAGTGCTTTAAGTTCTCTTTTTACAAAAATATGATCGTATAATATTGTCTTCATTTCTATGACAATTTTGGTAAATTTTAATATTTTATATTCTAAGTTGAGCTTGGGAGGTTGCCAAACTTCAAATTTCTTTCATATTTTTAAGTATGTTATCCATTTGCAACATTTTCAATTCCTATCTCGAAAACTAACCATCGGTCTCATTTTTTTTTTATTATTCTTAATTTTGATGGAGTGTATGACGCCCTCTATTTGGAGTGCGCGAGTTATTGATTAGCCTGTATTAAAATAGTAGGTAAGTATTTCTCATATAGCTAATAAGGGGTAAGAGGTGAGACTGGACAAAAAGAGCCTCTCCCATATCCTAGCAAAAAATTATCTTACAATACCTTCACAACCTGATTTTACTAAGAAAAACAAAATCAATCCAGAAAACATTTTCAGAAAAATGGGTATCAAGATGTTTTCCAAGCATATAATTTATGCGGAATTTAACAATATTCTAAGTCCATAATTAGAATAACGATGTAGGAGCCTGATACTACCAGTTATAAAAACTCCCAGCAGTGGTGAAACAAGTAAAATAAAAATAAAATATGTCGGCATTTTATAAGGAACACTTGAGAAAATCTGTGACGAATGGAACATGTCTACAATGCCAAAAAAACTTTACACGCATCCCAAGCAGCATTTTTAGGCACAATTAAGAGACATTTTCGTAACAATTGTTTCGGTACCAGACACAAATAAGAAACACTTAGCCACATGTATCCGTTCGTTTCGAAACCTGTTACGAACCATGTGCATTAGTAAATGGGCGAATTGCATGTGTTTCAGTGCGTTGGCACTAGAGCGTTTCGAATGTTGTTCTGAAAAAGGATCGAAACATGTTTCGCTACTTATAACGAAACAGTTCTGAAACAGTTTCGACACAAGTGGATCTTCAAGCACATTCACGTCTGCGCAGATGTACATGAACTATTCATTTCATTATGATTTTACTTCTTGGTGTTGGTGCTGTAGATTATTATTTCAGTGAAGACAGATCACAGATGGAGAGAATTCTTTCATGGCCGATGCTGTTTAGAACGGTGTTTGAAAAATGGTGTCGTTTCCCGTGACTTTGGCGGCGTATTGTGCGTTGCTCTCTGGAATATTTTTCAAACGACGACCAGTGTACCGAGTGAATTTTAATAAATCTTCCAGAAGTTTAAGGGGCTGCTTCGATTATAATATTTTACATTATTAGCAAAAAAAAATAGTAGTTAATTAAGAGAAAGCAATTGTAAGATGCATTTTTTGACGCAAATATTAGTTGGGGAGCAGATATCGGTAATTATAGTTAACAAAGTAGGTATGCTATACAGATTTATATTTATTTTTAAAAGTTTCGATCACAAATTTACTTAACCTCCAAATCACGATCAAAATATATACGCAATTAAACATGGCGTATATAATATATAACATAATACTTTTATTATCAAGTCTTTTCTATTATCAAACCCACCAAATTTCATTTGCGTATTTCGACCGGTTTCAGATCAAATAAATAAATCGTCAGTTTTTAAGAAAATCTATAACACCCCGTATCTGGAAAACGCTACAATTGTTTCAAAATATTTTCGTATTTGTTGCAAAACAATTGGTTCGATCAAAATATGTAACCGTTGCTTTGAAACTCTACCGAAACATTTGTTTCAGAACAAAAATAGTTACAATTGTTTCGTTTTATTTACGAAACGTTGGATCCGAATCATAATTGACACAGTTGTTACGAAAAAGTGTCGAAACAATTGTTTCGAATCATAGTGTGTTGAACTTGTTTCGAAAATGTTTCAAAACTTTTTTAACTGACACAAGCAGCCTAAAATTATTCGGTTATGTTTCGGTTTGTTTCGAAACGTCCAGTTTGTGTCTATTTGTTGCTAAAATGTGCCTAAAAATGCTGCTTGGGATACACCCATCCTCGCCTAATAAATAAATAAAAATCTTTTTTTTATTTTAATTGATCTAGTCAGATTTTTATTAAATTTGCTTTCTAAGGGTTGACTCATCGCTTCATAAATCCCAGTCCTTGAAGACTAATGAAGGGTAATTTTATTATTTATTATAAAATTTTCAACATGGCAACATCGTAATTTTAGAAACGGCACTACCTAATAAATCATTTAAATAAGCCATAATACCCACGGCAAATTTTGAATGCCCACTTCCTTGAGTTTGAATTATGCATTGATTTGAGTGGCCGAATATTTGAATCCACTGTGAGATTACCAGACAAATCATGGTAAAATTGGATATCGGATAGAGACCGCATCGAAAAGCGGTACTTCAAAAACTATTCCAGCCATTGCATATTGCATCACCTGAATTGCATCATTGTATAGTCCTGGGTGTCTAGGAAAGTTATAGTCACTGTCAAAATATCTTGCTCTTCAATCTACATGTGATTTTTAACGGTACTTCCCGATTCCAATAGGTAATTTTTGTACTTGGAATATTACACCACGATCTTAACGGAATTGATGCAAGTTTCGCGATATTCCACCTTAGAGAATATTTTATTTCTGCTGGAAGTGAAAAATGTCATTGTTTATAAACCACGAACAAACTATGGCTATAATATCACCAGTGAGTTAAAAAAAAAAAAACAGAGATATATTCTTATACGTGTGCATGGTGTTTATGTCGTAATACACTGTTTATAATCTTTGATAGTTGGAAATTTCTAAGCAATTGGTCAAGCTAGATTTTTTTGATATCAATTTTTTCCATCTATTTCTATCTCGACTATTTCTACCGTTTAAACCTCCGCATTTAACCGAATTTCTGTAAGTTTTACAAAAGAAAAACAAATTCATAGATTTACGTTTTTTCTGAATATGTTTGTTAATTTTTTTGTGAATTTTGGTGTAATAGACACTTTATGGACGAAATAATGTCAAAGTCTTTTAATGCAATCGCGTTTATAAAATAAATTCATTAGTTGATACCTTGATCAGTTCAAATATACATAAGTTTCGTTATCCCTTAAATTTATGAATGATTATACCTAATAAAACAAAAAGTTTCCTATTTTAAGGAAATATCTGTTACCTTAAGTCTAATCCAGGTTTGAGAAGCAGTTAGGGTAATAATTTAAGGTTGAAAAGACACGATTAATTAGAGCAAATAAAACCATAGAATATTCCTCTTGAGTATTTTTCTCATAAAGAATACGATTATTGAATTACTTTAATTATGTTCCTTGGACTCTTTGAGACAGTTTAATATTTTTACATAGCGGAAACTATGGCCAGGTTGTATACGCTAAGTAAGTATCGGATGTTTGCGGAGCGCGCGCCTCCTCGTGGATTTTTTTCGCACTTTTGTGCGGCATACTAATCGTTGACAGCTCGTTTCAATAAAATGAAACCTTTTTTAAAATCATTATTTGGAAGTGTATTTCTAGATTTTTGAATTTATTATGACTACAATTATTATTAAAAGTCATTTCCAAGCACCCAGTCTCGACTGCTTTCGTTTTAAATCGTTGAGAAATGGGCGAAATCTCATGATGAGTTTTCACATGAGCGATGTCAGAGAATACGTTTACATGGAATTTTTCTTCAAGGAACCGCTCTTTTAGAGAGACTCCTGGTGCACATAGCACTCATAAAAATGAAAAAACCTATTATTGTCTCATTGTTCAGGTGATATATTAATAATTGTTCCATTAAAAAAATATCACCTTTTCTTATCAAAACATAATAAGTTCACAATTCATCTCATGTTTTAGGGTTTTTTATTCAGCTTATTTAAATGAAGAGTTTTGGACATATTTTGCAGCTGTAAAGCAAGAAAATGTTACCCTTCGTCTGAAATACAGCTCGAAAAAATTATGGCAGTACTTATTGTTTTATTAGTATTTTAAATTATTAACTAAAATTTTTTACTTTAATTTACTATCTAAAAAAAGATTCAGGAGTAATAAATACGTATGTAATCGCAAGCATTTAAGGTACTCGTGTATAACAAACCCTTCCCGATTTTTTTTATACCTGAACGACCTCATGTTTGCAATAACAAATACATTAAAATGAATAGCGGACTTGCCGCATGAAAGTGTCAAATTTTCCTACTTGGTGGCGCCACAATAGTTACTTATTTAGCCTATTGTACCAACATTATTTTATAATTATATAATTTTATAATATTTTTTTTATTATTTTATAATCAGTGATAATGTAAAAAAGTAGAATTGTTAAAAAACTAGTTTATGCACAATTTTTTAGCTGTCAAGGTAAATGAAGATGTCATAATATATTATAACTTCATAATTAGATTTATTATAAATAAATATGTGTTTATCAATTATTCAGTTAATGTGAATTTTATCTCACTTTTTTGCCAATGACGTGCTTAGGCTATGCCTTATTACACTTAATTATTAGTTAACAGACATAATTAACTCATTAAAATTTATTTAATCCTAAGGTTTGATTAGAACGATTTTACAGTGAACCCTGTTTATCAGGAGTATTATTGAAAGTCAACTATAAATAAACTTAACAGTGATTTTTTACGATATCGGAAATCGAGGAAAGATCATCAGCTAATATCCGGATCATTGACGATATATCAAGATTTGCACGGAAAATGTCTCAAGAAAACATCTTCTATGCCTATACTACGATGTGATATATTTGTTATTAAGTAGATCGAGGCACATGGTTTGAGACCGACAGTCAAGGTCCTCTGGAGATAAAGGTCTCAAATGACATAACACGTAGTTTGTTCTTAGATAAGTCGTTCCGACGTACGCCATGATATCAAATGAATGAGTGCGTGATCCCTGATCCGAAATTGCTTTTTATATACAGGTTGTCTCGAAAGCAAGGTAAGATGTCAGTATGGTAGCTCTTATGATGTTACGTATGATGCACAGGTTTTATAAGAGTAAAATTCGTTTTAGACGAACTGTAAAAACAAGATAATTATTTAAGTAAAAAAAATATAGGTAGTTCATTACATTACTGGAAAGTATTATAATAGGTAAGTAATAATTTGGATTAGCCATGTTTTAAAAAGATAAATAGGAGTGGGAGGATGCAACAGATAATTGATGGATGAATCACGCTCCACGTTTATTGTTTCAAATCATATATAGCTATTAAACTTTTTTTTGCCAAATCGGTTCATAAAGTTGCCATTTTGAGTGATATTTTAGTTTCGAAATAACATTCTTTGAGGCACAAGTGCCTAAACGTGACACACATTTTGACACAAGTGCCTAAAAGTGACATTATCTTACGCACTGTTGTTTAAAAGTGACATAAATGACAATTAAAAGCAAGCTTTCATGAGGTTACCAGTCACTTTATACTGAAAATATAAAATACGAGTATCAAACTCTAGAGTTAATAAATTAATATTTCTAGACGACTTAGAATTCATAAATTGTCGCTTCATCACAATAAAAAAGAGTATGGTATAAAGAGTCATTTTTTTTCTCTCACCATTGGGCTCTCGAGAACCAGCAGCGATGCAAACTTAAATAATTAGAGAAAAGTTTTACACTTATTGAGGTATAAGTCGTTGCTGAAAATCCTGAAAAACTGAAATATCGATGCGCTTTCTTACTTTAACCATATCTTTTTTATTTTGGGAATGAAAAATTAATTTTTTTGCAGACTCCAAGTCGTTAAATACGAAGGCGTAGAAGCGCCACGCCAGTTTTATTTTTTAAAATTTCGACCTCAAACTAAGAATTCCGACTGTAAACTCGTAATGTCAATTTTAATAAATTTCCGTAGAGAAACACACTTCATGACGTCATAAAGTGAAACACCATATTTAGAGGTTGCTTTAAGAAAATAGTTTGGACTGTCGCTAAAAAAATAAAATAATGAATGCATTTCTGTCATGCACAAAATAATTGATCTTAGGGATTTAATTCCGTTTCTATACAGTGAGGGTGTTTATAGTCTCTCCCCCTGACCTTAAATTTTCAACCGAATGAGACAGAACTTGACAGTCTTTGAGTCAGTGAGTATGTTTATGGTGCCCTTCCCCCTTAATTCTTGATCCGATAGAGATAAAACTTTGGTAAGAAAAAACTAAATCAAATGTTATGGATTATACCACTTGTTCACCTAAAATTGATCTGTCAAGAGTCAATCGACGTGTCAGTTGCTGTCAACTTCATAATTTTTAGGGGAATGGAGGAGTCATCATCAGTTTGTATTGGTATTCCGAGTTTAAAGTCGAAATTCTTAGTTTAAGGCCGGAATTCAGGGTTCATAGTCGAAATTCGGAGTTTAAAGTCGGAATTCCGAGTTTATAATCGAAATTCTTAGTTTATGCTCGGAATTTAAAAAAATAAAACTGTTGTGAGTATACGCCTTCGTAGTAAAGAGCTATCCATCTGATATTAAAAAAAAAAATCAAAGCCGACTAGACCCCAGGGTCTTCATAGTCAAGTTGTGTTTATTCATAAAGAAAAAAATTCAATTTGGCACCCATAAGAAAATCGAAAGTTGACTATCGATGCTTTTTGGATTTTGTTGAAAAGTGTTCTAATAATGTTTCAATTAAAAACGTCTATCTTGATCGGCCAAATAAAAAAATAAAAACAAAAATTGCAAATTTCGTTATTTTTTCCATTATATTTAGACAATTAATAATAATTACTAATCAGCACAAAAATACGCAACGTTGCCCCCATTTAACCGACTTCGTATCTCTTAAGATAACTGAGATCCCCATATATTTTCCCTAAAAACGGGCACCCTGTATATCTAATACGTAATTAGACAAAAGATGAATGACATGTTGTCAGACAACATGCCATCCATTTATGTTGTGCTGTGAGCAGAGGCGGAAATAGTAGACACGTGTTTCGTCCTGTTTGGGACTCTTCAGTACAATGTATCTACCAACACACAGCACAGTTTAGATCACGGATCCCGTGAGCAGAATGCAATGAAATAAAAATAAAAATAAAATAAAAAAGCACGGTGGGTTAGGCTTGCGCCATAGGATACACCCCAGACAGCCATAATGCATGCCAAAAATGAGTGCAGTGCCCCCCGGTGTGCATGAAGTAGGTTAAGCCCCTACTAGGCGTTGCTAGACAAAAGATGAATGACATGTTGTCAGACAACATGCCATCCATTTATGTTGTGCTGTGAGCAGAGGCGGAAATAGTAGACACGTGTTTCGTCCTGTTTGGGACTCTTCAGTACAATGTATCTACCAACACACAGCACAGTTTAGATCACGGATCCCGTGAGCAGAATGCAATGAAATAAAAATAAAAATAAAATAAAAAAGCACGGTGGGTTAGGCTTGCGCCATAGGATACACCCCAGACAGCCATAATGCATGCCAAAAATGAGTGCAGTGCCCCCCGGTGTGCATGAAGTAGGTTAAGCCCCTACTAGGCGTTGCTAGACAAAAGATGAATGACATGTTGTCAGACAACATGCCATCCATTTATGTTGTGCTGTGAGCAGAGGCGGAAATAGTAGACACGTGTTTCGTCCTGTTTGGGACTCTTCAGTACAATGTATCTACCAACACACAGCACAGTTTAGATCACGGATCCCGTGAGCAGAATGCAATGAAATAAAAATAAAAATAAAATAAAAAAGCACGGTGGGTTAGGCTTGCGCCATAGGATACACCCCAGACAGCCATAATGCATGCCAAAAATGAGTGCAGTGCCCCCCGGTGTGCATGAAGTAGGTTAAGCCCCTACTAGGCGTTGCTAGACAAAAGATGAATGACATGTTGTCAGACAACATGCCATCCATTTATGTTGTGCTGTGAGCAGAGGCGGAAATAGTAGACACGTGTTTCGTCCTGTTTGGGACTCTTCAGTACAATGTATCTACCAACACACAGCACAGTTTAGATCACGGATCCCGTGATCTAAACTGTGCTGTGTGTTGGTAGATACATTGTACTGAAGAGTCCCAAACAGGACGAAACACGTGTCTACTATTTCCGCCTCTGCTCACAGCACAACATAAATGGATGGCATGTTGTCTGACAACATGTCATTCATCTTTTGTCTAGCAACGCCTAGTAGGGGCTTAACCTACTTCATGCACACCGGGGGGCACTGCACTCATTTTTGGCATGCATTATGGCTGTCTGGGGTGTATCCTATGGCGCAAGCCTAACCCACCGTGCTTTTTTATTTTATTTTTATTTTTATTTCATTGCATTCTGCTCACGGGATCCGTGATCTAAACTGTGCTGTGTGTTGGTAGATACATTGTACTGAAGAGTCCCAAACAGGACGAAACACGTGTCTACTATTTCCGCCTCTGCTCACAGCACAACATAAATGGATGGCATGTTGTCTGACAACATGTCATTCATCTTTTGTCTAGCAACGCCTAGTAGGGGCTTAACCTACTTCATGCACACCGGGGGGCACTGCACTCATTTTTGGCATGCATTATGGCTGTCTGGGGTGTATCCTATGGCGCAAGCCTAACCCACCGTGCTTTTTTATTTTATTTTTATTTTTATTTCATTGCATTCTGCTCACGGGATCCGTGATCTAAACTGTGCTGTGTGTTGGTAGATACATTGTACTGAAGAGTCCCAAACAGGACGAAACACGTGTCTACTATTTCCGCCTCTGCTCACAGCACAACATAAATGGATGGCATGTTGTCTGACAACATGTCATTCATCTTTTGTCTAGCAACGCCTAGTAGGGGCTTAACCTACTTCATGCACACCGGGGGGCACTGCACTCATTTTTGGCATGCATTATGGCTGTCTGGGGTGTATCCTATGGCGCAAGCCTAACCCACCGTGCTTTTTTATTTTATTTTTATTTTTATTTCATTGCATTCTGCTCACGGGATCCGTGATCTAAACTGTGCTGTGTGTTGGTAGATACATTGTACTGAAGAGTCCCAAACAGGACGAAACACGTGTCTACTATTTCCGCCTCTGCTCACAGCACAACATAAATGGATGGCATGTTGTCTGACAACATGTCATTCATCTTTTGTCTAGCAACGCCTAGTAGGGGCTTAACCTACTTCATGCACACCGGGGGACACTGCACTCATTTTTGGCATGCATTATGGCTGTCTGGGGTGTATGCTATGGCGCAAGCCTAACCCACCGTGCTTTTTTATTTTATTTTTATTTTTATTTAATACGTAATTACCTATATTCAGAGTAGCATGATATGAATTTGATTTACTAAGATGCTATTCAGAACGAATCCTAAAAATTTTATTGAGAATTATGTAACTATTGGTATCTATACCTACCTGGATTATTCATAACCATCCGGAAACTAAAAATGCAAACCTGGAGTGAAAGCATTCTCCTCTAGAGTGAAAGTTCAAAGCTCAACAACTGCATGATAAATTACTCTGTCGTGTTTTCAGATGCAAGGGTGTTCCCCTTGTTGATTACTTGTAAGGTGGAGTCACTGATCTTATGTAAGAATACAATTTGTAAAAATCTCCAAGGTAGGTACCTAATAGTAAAAAAATCGAAAACCGTATTTGGTTCGTTTCTATAATGAGCCATTTGCATTATGAAGGGCCATCTCATTTATCAAATTTTTATGGATCACTATACTTATACTTATCTCAGTCAATTTTACATCACTTTAAGTGGATGCTTGTGCAGTGATGCAAGAAAAGGGATAGCTTGAAAAAGAGGAGTAAATTAATTAAATTTAAAGAAGAATATATGTATAACGAATCTATTAATAAAAAAGAGATTACTTTTTTTTCGAATGTCATTGCCAATGGTGATGGAACTAAAGGAATACAGGATCCTTTCGCGTATACTTATACCTATGTCTAGTTTTAAGGACTTCAACCAATTAAATTTGTCTCTTATAGGTAGGTACTCGTCAGGATTAGATATTCTAAAGATACCTACTTTAATTTAAAATTGCAGTTGTAAAATACTCCAATAATAATTAGAGATACAAATTATTGATAGGCGCATTTCTAATAAACAGGAAATCAACACTTCATTTGTGTAGTTATTGATTCCCTATCTCAAGGAAAACGTATCGCGTTTTGAATCGAGACCAAAATTCTTATTATTGATCTACATATTTCTCAATTAAATTGTAAAAATTCTAGGAACTGCTTACTTTATGAACCTGAAAACATACTTGAAAATATAAATAAAATCATATTCGAAAATAAACTACAAATTACAAATAATTATTTATTTTAATTACAAAGCCAATCAAGAAGCGTAATAATATCTAATCGTTATTGTACACTCAATCAATAAATATGAAAATATTTTTTAAACGCGTCTCCACCTCACTTGAATTTTATTTTATTTTACTCAATTTATAATTTATCTTTAATTAAGTCAAAATTTAGGTAAAAATGAAAAATGTTTCATGGATCTCCTGAAATTTATATAAAGTCTAATAGTTGCTTGTATTTAGGTCACACATAAAAGGCCACAAGACCATATAAAACCTCATTGTAAAGATGATTTATTTTATCCTTGCTCGTGCTATCCCTTTCATTCATATCCATAATATAGTCCCACACGTTCACTCTATGCAGATAATTGGCATAAACCTGGAAGCGACGGATGTTGCAAAGCCTTATCCTTCAAGGATTGTAATAAACATTGTGGAGGATTCGGTTATGATAATTAATAAATTAGTCATATTGCCTCTTCGTTACCAGCATTGTGGTTTTAGTGCATACAATCGCAGATATACAACAGCCTCCTACATCCTACAATGGTTTATGTTGCAAATTTAGAATAATTGTTGCCTTAAATGGATATCAACAGATCTTTTCTTTACGTATTAGAATATCTCGAGAAGTTATTCTAATGCCTGTAGTTACAGCGAAATGTCATGTTAAATTCTTCATTCTAAAATTTTCCTTGAAAATTCAATTTGAGCTCAATCCATTCGAACTCAGGATCATCCAAAAATTAATATCATTTCGATTTTTTTATGATGAATCTATGAGAACCTAATGGTAACAGAGTATTGAAAAACAACGGGTTGCTTAGTGATATTTAATCAATTTATTGCAGAAAAACAATGTACGAGCGATTAGATTTTTCTTAGATTTACTGTTGCCCTAGCAATTTTACCTTGGTAACTCAAAAATTATCATTATGTCGAAATATAAATATTATTGGAAGAGTTGAATTATTGTCGTGCGTAATCATTGATTTTCCATTGTTATTATTTAATAATAATTCATCTATCCTTATGCTTTTGTTAAATTTTGCAGATAGTTAAGGGCCATTTCAACTAAATAAAATACAAACAAAAGATTCCGTAGATGAGAAAAACAAGATACATTATATTGTTTCTTGTTATAAATTTATAAATTATACATTATAGAATTGCGTCACAGTATTTATTAATAGATCAAAAAAATGTTGTGTTTTAGGATCAGTTTTAAAACAATGATATTCAATAACAGATATTCCTGAATATCTTAAATAGCTTAGAATTAAGTGCGAGAAATCAGTGTTTTTTTTTTCTGTCAATTAATTGTTTTAAAACTTTTTCAAAATAATATCACAATTTTTTTCTTATGCTTCTTTTTATTAAAGGTCTGAAGAAGTGATTTACAAAACCTACCCAATTCGGGGTTTTTGTCCATAATTAATGGGACATTGAGTGTACGTAAAAAAACGTCAGTTATAGACATGACAAACTCTTTGTAGAGAAAATTCTGAAAAATTTAAAGTTTTTTGAAACCGTAATTTTGATAAAGTTTCATATTAATTGCACAACAAAATTTACTATAAAATTGTTTGTATACTGATGCCCGGATTCAAAAACGATATTTATTAAATAAATACGTAATCGGTTATCTCCATCTCATTATAATGCAAATAAACTGTATATCGCCATCTCATTTATTAATTGTTTGGGAGATATTACAGGATAGGACCGCTTTGTGAATACGGGCATGAGTCTCACAATCACAAATTTCGAATTAAGTATTTGACCAGCAACAAAAAAAAGAAATTATTTTTTTCTCTTTTCATGGGACAATTTTCGAAAACACGATTTTTATTACTAGAAATACTGAATCAAAAGATGGAAAAAAAGGAAAGTAATCAATCGGCATTTTATCTTATTTTTAATTTTAATAGAAATCTTTAAATATTTACGAAAATGTAAGAATTTTACTCCAAGCGCATGTCCAAACATTTTTAAGATTTTTGTGATTCCAGTATTAATCTAAATTTACTATTACAATCTAAAAGATAATTTTAAGAGTGATCATTTGCTGCAGGTGCAATAAAATTTAAATATAACTAAAAGGTTATCTTGAAAGAAAGTTGGAAGCCAATTAATAAAAAATGCAATATTTTCTCTACGAACAACTAAAAACGTCAACTGAAATCGAACATTGAACCGATCAGGTTCGTTTAACTCGTTAATTAAATATGATAATCGGATAAGACTGATAGAAATTAAAATCTTCCTTCTGTTCAATAGTTTGACAGGTGTAGCTTGACACTAGGAAGTGAATTTTTATCTCGGAACATTCAGAGCGTAGTCACCTGCCTACCAAAATCACAATGCATGCTCAGAGCTGCAGCGGACTAATAAAAACAAGCAAACTGCAAGTTAAAATAAAACGCGGTTCACTAAAAATAAGCAGATAAAACTCTGGGCAGCACGTGGATAACCCAGAATCTAGTGAAAGTGGCTCAGTAACCGTTTAACGGGGATCTTTAGATACTCTAGAGAGAGACTATGGTGGTCATTTATGTGGCATAGCATAGCACCAGCACCGTTGTTGCATCTCATGGCAATGCCATTAGCTTTCAGTGTTGCCAGCAGTGGTAAATATGGAGATGCATTTCATAGTGCAAAGTCCAACGAAATTTTACTTTCCAGATATCCAGACTTTAAATATTAGACACGGAAATTTGATCACACTTTGGTGATTACTATTAATATCCATTAAAATATATAAGAAGATGCATATGATCGCATGCAAGAGTAATCTTATGCCGTGAAATAGATGAAAACATGCATTTAACTATTAAATAATATTTTAAGTCATCCCGCAGAATTTATCTCGTCGCCAATTAGGAGTTTTCATTAAAAAGGTAATTGGCAAATTTGAAGATGTTTAGCTATACTCTCTGTACACTGAGAGTTGTCCGTTGTCATGCCACACTGATTCTGACTAAACAATTTCATTTAATTCGATTTGAATCGTACACTTATTTCTAAGTCGAACCAGATGTGGTATCGCAGTTCGTGTCAGTGGCGTGTGTTGAGGAATAATGAATATCCTATAAATATTATTTCGACAAGTTATTGACGAAGTAGAGCCTTGCAACTTTTTGATAACAAATATATATAATAATGCAAGTAAATAAGAATGATAATAATTATTGTTATCATCATGATAGAAATATCATGTCACCCACCTGCTGGTTGCCGTTTAAAAGAAAGAATAACACCTCCGTTTTCTTATTTGCAAGTAAAATATTCCAGCAATTTAACCACAAGACCACGTACTAGGGAGTTCAATCGTTTCCCAGGCAAAGCAAGGAAATAGATTTTTAGGCATTCTAGAAATTATAATAAATTACTCATAGTTTATCACAGGAAGGTAATTCTGCTAATTTCGTATTAAAAACGTTTCAAATCACAATACAAACCTTTATTAGTATATTTACCGCTGACACTGACAGCACTGATAGTAGCGACGACAATCGTATCGTAATATCGTATCAATCTAAGCGTATCAAGACCCGAGTCGATACTTCCGTCTCACTCTCGCTCATCTTTTTAGAATTGCTGACGATTCAAACGTATTTCTGACAATACGTCCCATTTTAACTCGATTGACTATGCAATGCAATAGAAGGAGTAAGAAACATAACGAGATGATGTATCCTTAGTTATCACAACAGACAACTCTCAGTGTAGGTACAGACTTTAAGTCACAATTTCTGATGGCAACCTAGAAACAGATACAAAAAATTTAATTCTCACATATCCAGTTCACTGGGGTTATTATAGTTATGTCAAAAAGAAAATTTTTACATCGATTTACCAAAATAGCTGAATGTTTTTCTTCTAGACCTGCGGAGCTTTTTCGTGTTGCAGCAGTTTCAATTACATTTCAAAACTATTTCATTTACTACGTCATTGATTTTATGATCGCAAAAATGAACTATTTCAAAACGTTGAAACTGACATTGCTGTCGTTCGTAATTTAGAGGTTATAACTGACGTTTACAAAACATACAACATATTAAAAAACTTTAATGAATTTCTTTCTACATAGAAATCATCACCACATTTATTATCGTTCCTTTATTGACATCCATATAATTATGTAATAGAAATTATGTAGAGTATATTAGAATTGCATCTTTTTCTATTTTGACGTTTTAAGTTTCAATTGGTTTGAAACTGTTTTAAAACAATTGAACCAGTTCCAATTCTGACGTCATTAGTTTAACACGAAGATGATATGTTTCGAAACCATAGAAGTGGTTTGAAATTGCCGCAACAAGAAAAAACGACTCTGTATAATAAAATAAAAAATCGAGATGCTAGAATTTCATGAAAAATTCTCTGGAATTGTTTAAAGAAGTCAAGGTATTATGTCAAGCGTCTCCTAAATTTTATATAAAAAAGATTAGTTATCAGCAAAAAAAGTTCAAGTAACCAAAAAAAAATGTTTAGTTAAAACTACTTAAATTTAGTGTGGAAAATGCTTTTCTTAAATTTCTCTGTTATAATATCGTAAAAAGCTAAAATCTCCAGGGAATTAGACACCTTCAGTTGGCTAGATTAAAGTTCCTTTGCTGAGAACAGATCAAATGAAATGAAATAAAAATTTATAACTGGATATGGGTTGTTCGTTCAGTTCAATTTCTTTTTCTGTCACCATTGAAATTGTTATATTAAAAGCTCCATGACAACATCAAAGAAATTCAAGAGCACATTATTATTGTTACTGCTAAGTTACTGACAAATTGAAACACTTCATGATAGCTACTTTGTGATACAACTTGCAAAAGGAGAGTGTTTTAAGCAAGGACGAAAATTGTCAAACGCCGAGTTTGACAATCGTCAAGTGATTGAAAGACTCCCCTTTTGCAATTCATATCGCAAATAGCTATTATTACGAAGTTGTTCAGTTTGTCAGTAAGTTAGCAATTTATGACAACAATAATGTGGTCTTCAACTTCTTTGATGTTGTCATGGAGCTTAATCTAAGAAATTCAATGCTGACAGAACAAGATATGTTTGACTTGAATTAATCCATATCCGGCAAGTCAATTATAAATTTCTGTTTTGAAGTGTTTTAAGCACGGATGAAAATTGCCAAACGAGGCCGAAGGCCGAGTTTGACAATCGTCAAGTGCTTGAAACACTTCTTTTGCAAAACGTGTTACACAAGATTTTTTTGTTAAGTCGGCAAGAAACAACAATTTATGAATTCCAAATCGCCAAAAACAACAGAATATGAATTCTATGAATTATAGTATTTTATATTGTCAAAATGGCTTCATGAAAACTTGCTTTCAGTTGGCATTTATGTTACTTTCAAGCACAAGTGCGTATAAAAGAATAGACATTTAATCACCTCTGTACGTGAAAGAAAAAAAATTGGCCTGGGATGATCAGTTTAATTTTTTTTTCATTTGTGTTACTCGATGATATTATTATCAATAAATAAATTGAGTAAATCTCATAAATAATAAAATAGATATTTGGAAATTCATAATTTTTAAGTAACTTAAAATCGTCAGTTGGCAACACTGAGCTCGTTAGATGCGAGCTTCTTCAGCTGAATAATAAAACGCGTAAACATTTTAATCTATGGTAACTGTTCAGCATCAAGAGTGCAACAAGCTTGATGAAAATTATAGGCTGTTGAAGAAAATTTTCTTGTTATAAATGATTTAGTACTCTTGTAGCGAGACACTTTCTTTTTTCCCGTATTTCAGGACTGCCTGCAAAATCTGTTAATACGGAGAAAACACGTACTGCGGTGGTTTTGAATCTATCAAGCTGACCAAATATCTTATACGAAAACCCATACGTCAAGTTCTAGTGACTGGCTATAAATTAAGTTCATTGCCCTCTAACAGGAAGGAATTTTCTCTCAAAGAAATTGTAAAATGCAGATATAAATGTGTAATCCTGGAGATGTTGTCGATTTTGAAAATTTGAAATAATTTTTATATTTACCAATATATTTTTTTCCAATACAATCATAAAATGAACTGGAGTAGGTACTTGATAAATACATGTAAGGATTTTTAGTATGTAGTAAGGTGGATGTCGAAGAAATCGACAAGAAAACTGGATAGCGTCCAGATTTTTTTAACCGAGACTCATTTTTAGACTTTGCATGAGCTATTTTTGAAATAAGAATATAGGTAGGTAGAAAACCAATTGTTTGTCATAACCACCAGTTAAGTACCAAGGCCATTAACAAATAAACAAAAATATTTGTGATTATTTTTGAAATAGGTATTAACGCTGTAATAATTACTTGCAGCGATATATTTAAGTGTTACAGACAGAAGTACTGATGGATAAACAGGTGTTTTTCTAGTTTTCTCCTATTCGTTTTATTTTTGTGCATCCAAAAATACACACGTCAAATCCTAGGACTAGCTTATATAACACTGTATGACAAGTTATTTAAGCTAGTGCCATTAAAAAAATAGTTATACCTTCATGATACGACGAGTTCCTTACTGTTTACTTTTGATATATTTGTAAAAGAACTTTGTATGAATAAAATATGATTACTAAATTTCCTTTGATAATTTTTGCGGTTTCAGACCACCGTGTTATAGGTGTCCCCACAGACAGTCAACGATCGTAATTTCATTGTTTCTGTTTTCTGCATTTCATGATTTTGTGGGCTTTTCGCGTAATTACTCATGTTGTGGGTGTTTTGTGTACATTTCATTCATCAGTATCATTTTAAACATCGTATGATCGAAGTTATCTTCAGGAATAGCCTCATTGCGGTTTCCCATTATATTCGTCATATTTGTTCTTTTTATGTTCAAAATGAATTCAAATGTCGTATTAGTTTTTCCAAGAAAAACATGTTTTTATGGTATTTATTTACTTATTATATGCAACTGATGGAGTTACACCAAATCTGAAAGATTAATAAGTGTGACAATGTTTCTTCTTTAGTGAATTATTCTATATATTTTCATAAATGTCTTCCGATTATTGATCTCAAATTTTAGATTACTTTCATAGTTGAATATTATCAAAACAATAGTGTTCATGATATAAAAGCATTCAATATATTATGTCTCATGTAAGCAATAAAAAGAACAAAACATTCGGAAACGATTTATTGATTATTATTAATAATTTAATAAATATGAAACGTAGGATTTGTACTTTGATATTACATCTTCAGTTTTTATTTCTTTTTGTTCATGAAAGCAGTTTAAAATGTTTCATTATTGTAGTATTGATCATTTACAGGATGTTTCGAATGTAAGAACCGCCACAGCGCAGCGGCGTTATCCAACCCTTTCAACCCCTATAGAATGCTACAATTTAGCTGTACTTACTGCAAATGACTGCTGTTGGTACCCTACTATAACTTCTTAAAGTATTGAGGTATGTTGCGTTAAACCACCATATCAATATACAGGGTTACTGGTAACTGGATACATTCCTTTGGTGATCTGATAAAACAAGAGGTAAGGAGTAAATTAACCCCAACATGCACTATACAAAACTCAATAGATTTTGAGATATTTCGATTTTCAACTTTTCTTAAAAAAATGGTTTCAAATGTCTTGAAATGTAATTTTCAAAAAATCTACTTTAACTTTTTGATTTTTTTTTTGCTGGAATACTTGTCCAATACTATGCTTCCTTCTGGATTAAAAAATATCCTGAGGTATTTCGATCGTGTGAAAATTTCAAAGAAAAACTTTCACAAACTATTTTTTTTAAATAAGATTTAAAAGTTTTTACCAGTTATTTTCGCAAAATTGTCAAGGCAACTTGCGTACAAATTGTTTTAAAAACTTCCCTAGTATAATAGCTATCTAACAAGGTACGAATCTTGTACAAGAATAACAGAATCTCCCCGCTATGTACCGTTACCGAGGAACAATTACTTAAGTCGGGACGTTTTAAAAAAAATACGGCCCTGAATGGGGGTCTTAAAATTCTCGGATCCGGTCCATTTTCAATAGGTCGTATTTGGGGGTCACGAGCTTCGTCTCTACCAAGTTTCGTCCCGATCGGTAAAACTTTCAGACACTTAGAGTGGCTATTACTAGGCTATTCCCGAAAAATCCCGAAATTCCCGAAAAAATGACACTTCCCGGGAACGGATCCCGCTCATTTTCAATAGGCATCGTGCCACGGTGCGCCTCTTCAATCGAGCCAAATTTCAACTTTCCCACATGAAAACTGGCGGCTCTAGAGTGTTTCCTAGCAAAGTCACAGAAGTTTCGTAAGTATACGTATTCTTGTGCCCGAAAAATGTCTGTCTGTCGGTCTGTCTGTCTGTGACTTTGCTAGGAAACACTCTAGAGCCGCCAGTTTTCATGTGGGAAAGTTGAAATTTGGCTTGATTGAAGAGGCGCACCGTGGGACGATGCCCATTGAAAATGAGCGGGATCCGTTCCCGGGAAGGGTAATTTTTTCGGGAACTTCTGGATTTTTCGGGAATAGCCTAGGAAACACTCTAATGCCCGTATTCACAAACGATAATTTCCTAAATAATTACGTAATCAATTATCCCCATCTCATTCTATTGCAAAAAAAAACTGCATATCTCCATCTCACTCATTCAATTAATTACGTAATTATTTAGGAAATTATCGTTTGTGAATACGGGCATAAGTGTCTGAAAGTTTTACCGATCGGGACGAAACTTGGTAGGGACGAAGCTCGGGACCCCCAAATACGACCTGTTGAAGATGGACCGGATCCGAGAATTTTAAGACCCCCGTTCAGGGCCGTATTTTTTTTTTAAACGTCCCGACTTAAGGATTTGTTCCTCGGTAACGGTACATAACGGGGAGATTCTGTTATTCTTGTACAAGATTCGTACCTTGTTAGATAGCTATTATACTAGGGAAGTTTTTAAAACAATTTGTACGCAAGTTGCCTTGACAATTTTGCGAAAATAACTGGTAAAAACTTTTAAATCTTATTTAAAAAAAAATAGTTTGTGAAAGTTTTTCTTTGAAATTTTCACACGATCGAAATACCTCAGGATATTTTTTAATCCAGAAGGAAGCATAGTATTGGACAAGTATTCCAGCAAAAAAGAAATCAAAAAGTTAAAGTAGATTTTTTGAAAATTACATTTCAAGACATTTGAAACCATTTTTTTAAGAAAAGTTGAAAATCGAAATATCTCAAAATCTATTGAGTTTTGTATAGTGCATGTTGGGGTTAATTTACTCCTTACCTCTTGTTTTATCAGATCACCAAAGGAATGTATCCAGTTACCAGTAACCCTGTATTGTGAACAGCCAATGGAGAAATAACATACGTTTCAGCTCTTATTAAGAGTACAGGCCATGGAAATATCTAAAGAAGATCGACACAACTGTCAACTGATCCCAAACTCAGTGCTAAAATTTTCTTGAAAATACTTTTATGGTCTTGATAATCCTTATAGTAGTTTTTTTTTAACACAATCATCAAGATGTAGATACTTTGTGTTCCTGATTATTTTTGCTTTCACTGAAGATCTGGCCATACCGGTTAGTTTAACAAAGAAGTTATGACCAAAGTTAACTTTTTTTAATTACTAATATAAATACAACAAACTAAAGTTTGTGATCTTTTGTGATATTCCTACCGAGGTTTTCAGGACACACGGGTATAAATGTCAACGAAGAAGCCTGACGACCTAGCAATGCGAGGAGCAAGAGCGCCGCTCATAGGCCAGAATCTTTTTGCAGACTAGGAGAAAATGATTTGAAAAACAAAGTAGACGAAATAGAGGAAATCCAAAGAGAAAACCGTTGGAGAAACCTTTTAGGATTAATACTGGCCATAATAACGCTTGGGAAATACAATTAAAAAAGACATGAAGTCAGAATCAAACTCAACAAAAACGGTTTGAGAATGCTTTTTGAGAAACAGGTTTTCTCACATGGCACTGTAAACTCGGAGCACACATTAGCAAGATTGGTCTACAAAATGACCAAACCTGTTGATTCTGCATGGAGGGTGAGGAAATGTCAATACTTCTCTCAATCGAGTGCCAGGCAGTACAACAAAAAAATTCCGCTGCTTAAGTCTTCACCAACCATTCAAAAAAGACTTATCGTCTTTAAAATCATCAAAAATCAGAAATCTCCTTGAAAAAGTATCATGGGATGGGATGCGATAATCGAATTGTCGCCAGAAGGGGAGACACAAAAGATCTTCTTGGTCGCAGTGTAGATACATATATTCCCATAAATACAATGCAATACAATAAGTACCTACAATGCAATTCAATCGAGGTTTTGTAATCTTCTGAGCGGTTATCTCCGTCAAGGTAAGCAAGATTTGGGGACGATCTTGGTATAGATAGCGTGGCTTTTGAATAACCCCCAAAAAAATCACACATGGTTAAATCGGGTAAGCGTGAGAAAACATTTGGTGATTTAAAAAAAAAAATCGATTTTTTTACCCCTCAACAGGGAACGCTTCATACTTTCCACGCAATTCATGGTAATAGAATAGCTTAAAATGGCATAATATGTGTCGCTGTCAAGACAAACCCTTCTCTCTGCTCTCATCCCAAACCAAAAAACCGCCTTTCAAAACAGGGGAGGTTTTTTTTCCGGACCGTTTATCACGTATTGAGAGCAGTAGGTATTTTTTTATTATTATAATACACTGAATAGAAAACTATACCAATCTGAAAACAAGTAAATATACACACTTGCCTGTTTATCCTTAAAACCAGACCATCGAAATCAACCTAACCGTGATGCAAAATGTTGGCGAAAATACATCACAATCTAATTGCAAATTACGTAGACATCCATGTAACGGTTCCTGTATACGAAAACAAGGTCTAGCAGCAATTCCCCTAAGAAATCAACACTAAGGAAGGACCATTTTACAGATAAGGGAGTAAGTAGCCTGCTTTCTGTCTGCAAGGATAAAACATTATCATGGAGATGCAATTAGAAATGGGACGTAATGGATTAGCAAAATTTTCTAGAGGAGTGGAAATTCGCGTAAACAAGCAACCATGCGTCGATTATTTTAATTGTCTGTAGGGGATATATTAAGATAGAGTGAGATATCGAAATTAAATTTTTATATAAGAAGAATCCTGACGAAAGTTTTGTTTTCTTTTAGACACTACGAAAACTTGATAGCGACAGTTTAAAGAACAATTCCTCGTATTCACTTAACAAATTAACATAGCTGCTCAGTTAAGAAATATAAAATTTGACTTAAAGGTAAAAAAAAATTGTGTAAGGAAAGTCTGTGTCACCCACAGCCTAAAATGTCTGAAATGTTAAGGAAATTCATAAAGGACCAGCAGACTAATACATAAATATATTAATACATAATAAATATCATATAGGTATTGTGGCAGGCATCAATAGTTTCCTCCTAATCGGGGTAATGGCAGAGAATCGTCGGCACACCATCCTCTTTTGTCTCTTTTAAGGTTAATTCGATATGATAATGGATAAATGACACAAGGAATAAGAATTAATTTATCTTTCTCCTGACAATTTTTATAGCTTTTAATCTTTACATTAAACTAATATGTTAGGTTTTTGCTTTTCAACAGTCTGAAGTGAAATTCAGGATGGATAAGAGTTCCGTGGTAGCAAAATATGTTTTGCAATGTACTTACCTATTTATAGAAATTCGTAAAAATACACCTATACATTGTATTTCCATTACAAAATACTCAAATAGTACTTCATATAGGTATTATCATTTAAATCAATCTTATGTATTTTTGCGTAATTTTTAGCAAAGCAAATATTATGTAGGTATAAAGCGCAGTAAAAAGATAAAAATCAAAACACGCCCTTAATTATTTAATTGAGTACGGAACTCATTGTCAAGATAAGTACCTACATTACAATAACATACTTACATTAAATAATAAAATAATATAAGTCTAGTTTTATATACCTTTTGTAAATATCATTGACAGCACAACAATGACATAATTTTAGTTTTTTTGAGTTGCGTGAAGTTTTTCCCCTAATTTCTACAACACTGGAAAAAATTATATTATGGACGCTCATTTTCCCGTCACTGTTTTGTACATACAGGGTGTTTCAGGAGGAAAGGGAAATATTAAAAAGAGCAATAGCAAAGGCCATTACAAGTAGAAAAGTTCATATAAATATGTATCCAATTACCAACGGTTAATGAGATATTTAGTTGATAAGTTGATTAGAGTGCGCTGGTTTTACATGCAAATATCAATAAATGTTATAAAAAAATTAGACACACGTTTATATGAACTTTTCTACTTGTACTGACCCCTACTTCATACTACTGGTCCCTTACATACTTTATCTAAAGATGCTCTTAGTCAAAAGTCCTCACTTGACCGTTTCCAAGAAAAATTGCCTTTCATGATAAAAGAATTGAAAAACACTATAACATCAAGACCGAAATAACGTGCAGTTACATGACCAAAAAAAGCAATTTTGAAGAAGCGGCAAGCGGAAACTTACGTTAGGATGAACATTTTCACTAACGGAGAAGCGGCAAAATGAAAATGTTCCTCCAAACGAAAGATTATAAGCTGCTTTCGCAGCTTCTCCGAAATTGCTTTATTAGTATGTCAGTTACTGCACATTATTTCGCACGTGAGGTATTACCTATATACCTATAATAGCAACATGATACCAAAAAAAAAATTATACCAAGCTTGGCAAATAACACTACCGAGTTTTTTATGTTTTTTATCAAAATTTGCTGCTTACATAAACTTCCAACATGCCAATTTTCCCAGTTTGTCTTAGAAATTAGGGGCAAAAACTCTCATGCAACCCTAAAATCCGCCACTGGCAAAGGTCAAAAATTGTTAATATTAAAAAGTAAATAGTATCATCGAAAAGATATAAAAACTGAGCTCTGTATCTCAAACAGTTCCGAGATATCTTCAAAAAAATGGAAAAAATACTTCTCTATCCCAAAAAGGGTGCATTTTCGGATTCACTTCATTAATCTTAGGGATAACTAGCCAAGGATAACAAGCCAACTCACCCACTAAGATTTTTCGTTAATATGTGAAATATACCCTGTGCTAATAATGAAAAATAATAATAAAAAAAAAAAAATTTAAAGAGAAAAATCATCTCATATCATGTGTTTTTTAAGTTTATTTGGCAATGATTTCTGTTCTTTAAATTTACTTTTCCGAAACTTTTATCTCCGCAACTATACTATTTAAAATATTTTTCAAGTCACGTATACCTATGTTACTACCAAATTACATATTAAAAAAAAATGGTAGAATTTGTAACGTGTGATCAACAATTCCTTTAACGAGTGTTTAAACGGTTTTAATATGAACTTTATGAACGGTATTTCTGACATTTTCTTGGACCTACCCCAATTTAAAATACCTAAAATGACTAGTTATGTATATTATGTTCCTCTCAACCTGCACCAACATAATAAGAGTAATTCCTATTATAATGATGTCAGTTTTTCACCCTGTTTTATTCTCGGTAAGGCTAGATACTGCTGATGAATGATAAATTTAAATTGAACATCCTGCACTAATAAAACTACGTAAACTTGCATTCTTGCATTTATCTACCACAATCGAACTGCGGTACAAAATTCACGGAATCGTATGACATGTACAAGTATCCATGGAGCTTGATGGCGTTAGGTTATTAAACCTGCACATTATGAGGTGTGAATGAACGATACGAGAAAATAAAGAAAATATTTTGCAGTGATAACAGTTTTATTTGCAAGGATAACTATTTAAATAGGCTATATGAGTGAGAAAATTGCCGATGACAAAGCACTGATGCTATATAAAAGTAAATAAAAATTAATTATCTATTCAAAATTTCAGTTCTACTGTGCTCATCCATCACTGTCTTAATTTTTCAACTTTATTTAAATTTTGTCTATTTAAGAGAGTAATTAGTTATATATTTTGCCCCAAATTATAAGAATTACGAGTAAGTGATGTGCGGAATTATTCCATGATATTGCCTATATTAAAAGTATAAATTTTTTAGTACCTACTTAATTTCTGCAGCTTATCTATTTGGGCGCAGAATGGTACATACTTACCTTTTCGAAAACATTTTTAAAATGATGTACTACTAAATGACCTACTAAAATTTATACTGATGCTTGCAAATCTACCATATTGAGGTGATTACTGTCATACTTTTAAAACGTTCTAGTCTCGGTTCTAGTCTTTCATTATGTTTGGTCACCCATTGAAAAATGAAATAAACAATAATTTTCTATTATTTTCCTATAGCTAAGAAAAAGATTTTCGGGTTTCTTATATATGAGTATAAGGGAGAGGGTTCCTCATTAAAACTTTACTAAATGACGAAAAATTTACCAACTCCAATTTTCTCCTCTCTCCTAATTATTTGTACAATTAAAATTCAACCTTTTTCGCAGAAAATTGATTTCTATGAAAGGAAAAAAAAATTGTAATTTATCTAAAAACGTTGATTATATCTGGCGCCTATATGTATTGGTCATCTCGAATTGTCATCGTTGGTCCCAATTTTTCCACAATAAATGAAAAAAAATATACCATTCATTTTTATTTAGCCTCTCCCCCTCCCCCCCCCCCTTAAGAAAAGAAAATGTACATTAATTCAGTTTTTTCAAGAATACTATAAATCGTTGTCTTGAATAATTCGATTAAATTTACAACCCTCTAAGACAGTGTAAAAGACTTCCGAATTCTGGGCTAACTCACCAAAGTGAATGAAATCGAAGGTGTTGGTTGATCATTGAGGGCTGAAAACGTTTTAGGGATTACACCCCCTAGAACCTCTTTTTCCCCTTACACCCCTTTTTCCAGTCTGGACAAACAGGTATATAATTTTTTTTCAAAATCCGCAGGAGAACTTCACAAAGTAGGAATAATCGACGGAGTTTAAGCGGTGAGGTAAACATTTTTTACCCATTTTAAATGCATCTCATACAGATTTTACCCTGCTTAAAATTCGTGTATTCACCAGCTGGGAAATATATTATATATATTTCTCAAAATATAAATAATATTATATAAATTATATTTTAAAAATTTTTAATTATATTTATTGGCTTGGACAAACAGTTTTTTTTTCGAAAATTTCACTTTATAAAGGCGAAAACGCTTCACATATTTTTATTTTATCAAGCGATTTCATCCCCTTGCAGCTTATAATTGGTATTCCTAAAAAAGAGAACATATTGATTTTCCGAGGAAAAAGTGATAATTCTCATTCTGTGTCCAAGATAAGAGTGAACAGCATGGGAGTCTCGGAAACCCTGGGAGATACAGGATCCAGGTTAAATGGGGAAAAAGTCGGGCAACCAGAAGAACAATGCAATGGCAGAAAGAGAATTCAAAGATTATTTTTGATTTTCGGATCATTTAGAAAAAAATACAAAATTTTCAATTTAAGTTTTTTGTATTTATTGACGGAATTGGGGGAAACCGAAGCCACATTTTCATTGCAGGTATTTGACTAGCTTTATTTTTGCGATGTCGGTTTTTTGATCTGATGATTCAGGGCCGGACTGAACTTCAAATTTTTAAATACGGTCCTGGATTTTATTTGAAAAAATTGAAAAATGTTTTAGTTCTGAATCTAATTATATGCGACACATAGTTGGTCAAACGTATTTCGGACTATAGCTATTGTCATCATCAGTTTAATTCCACCTTAATACGGATCTGTTTTCTTATTAAACTTTTTGAACTTGTCAATAATTATTTACTTCAATATTTTTTATATCCTTTATCTAAGACCTTTAGCTATAATAGAACTGCCATATTTTGTTTACTAGATGTTAATAAATAATAAAAAAAAAACTATTATTAGTAGAGAAACATCTTAGGTATGTAGCTCTTTGAATAAATATAAAGACATTTTCTTTGATATCAAATGGCCTTCAAAACAAATGAATTTTTATATAAAATTTTGATTACTAATATCAATTGGGAGTACCCTTCATCCCGAGAATTTTAAACATGAAACGACCTGCATTACAACAGAATTTCTTATCAAAAATAAAAGCGAAGAGTTTGATACATGTTCGTATTTTTACCGTTATCTAACAGTAATTCAATATGCTTGTTTCATTATTCAGGTAAAATAGTTGATAAAAAAATTATTTAATTACAACTTCCCGGATAGTAAACTCAACTTTTAAAAGTGTTAATGTTCTTTTTGTATTTATGAAAGTACAAGAAATATACGTGAGAAATCTCTTTGGGTAATTAATGTGTAGTTTTTTCAAAATAGCTTTCTTTTCATTCTGAAGAAATGTGAATCTTTAATTGACAAACTAATTATTTACAATATTTATTTAATCAATAAAAACTCTAAAGCTCTCACTCTTCAATTAATGATGTGAGTCGATCAACGCGACTGTCTCCAGTGAAATGTTGTCTAAATCGTTACGATTTAAATGCCAGACAGTTCCCAAACTTTCATTCACCACTCGACTCGAGTACCAATAACGATTCGAATCAATAACTACGTGAATGTCACAGCTAAACAGTCAATGACGACTTGTTTATATGAGATCTTCGTCTCAATAATTTAAGAAATAAATACTTTAGTCACCATAATTTTACGTGTAAAGTCAACTTATAAATTTTAATACCTGCTCCTCAGCTATTTTTTTGTGATTTTATTACTCAAAATTTTACTTTTATAAAATCAGTTGCAAAAGTCACCCAAAAATAACTTGTCAAATATGGTGAACAGGAAGATCCCTGTTTATTGGAGGAGAAAGTGAAATCAGAAGAAAAAAGACCCCTATTATAATCGTCATTTTATTATTGGGGGTCCATTAATCGAACCAATAATTATCATAAAAAGTAATTTATAGGTCATGATTTTCAGATACCTATGCTACATTACAAATCTCACCCAAAAAGCTATTTTAACTTACGGCCTCTGATTATTAAATTAAAATTATAATAGAAAAAAAAACTTGCAAGTGCATGATCTCATGTGAACACGACTAATTGCATGTGACTCGAGACAGCTCGCTCGTCTTTGGCTACACTTACTAACTAGTGGCACTTCAAATACTCATTAATTGGTTGTTAAGGCGTGCATGGACAAGGATCGTATTGTTTATGTAGTTGTTAGTTAATCAATATCTCTTGAAGTTACCATATCTTCAAGTACTTGAGAAATTAATAATGTTAATTTATCACCACCCAATATTTATTATCCTAGATAACTCATAATTTTTAATCCCACTGTACTCATTTTTATTTTTTCTTAATTGTTTTTCGAACTTCGGGACAACAAAACGGACGACAGTAGTTACCTACCTATTTGGTGTTTTTAATGAAAAATACGACTATTTTAGCGGACACTCATAATTTATGAAAATCACCTCGGACCGTCAATTAATTAACTGCTCATATAAAATGAAAAAGTAGTTTTACAAAATTCACCTGCCCAAGATTCCGTAACTTTATCTTTTTGTGACAAAAATAACATGTTTAAATAACATTTTAGCCCTAAAAGAGCTCTAATGATACCCTGTACAACTTTTGTAATTTTTTCCTTTTTTTCGTGCCATCTAAATAAAAATGTTACAGAAGGTCTTTATAGCCTAGGTCTTCGTCGTTTTGCTTTTCTCATTACAACCCATTCAGATAAATTGTTCCAAGCAATGAAATACCATTATGCTCTTTAATTTACAGAATTATTGATATCAACAACGTTTTTCAATTAAAATATCATCTAGAGCTGATCATTGTAGCGTTTGATCGAGCACTGACTTTTCTCCTAGTTACATTCAACTGCATATGTATGACCGGTAATCTCTATATACATACTGGAAAGATTATACTTGATCATCAATACCCACACAACATGAAGGTAAAAGTTGATCCTGTTCCTGTTTGTATGTCGTCTACGTGACACATCGTGAAATTATTACAACAAGAATCTACATCGTGGGAAATACCTCACTATCTACCTATATCAGAATCGATATTACTAAAGGTAAATGTCAACTGATTAATTAAAAAAAAACGGTATTTGAAAACAATTATTATTAAAGTTAACAATTATTTTAGCGTAACGAACTCATATTATGATGTGCCTCTTTAAGAATAGGAACAAAGAGGAGATACCCACTTTCTCTCCTCTTAGCATCTCAGCTTGAAATTGAAAGACTTCACTTTGCATGCTATGCAAGAGGACAATAGCTGGCCATATTGATTGAATTTTACAATTAGTGTACAGTTATCGAAAAGATGATAAAACTATCTACTTCTGCGTTCTTTTTGTTTGCTCTTGTTTGCTGCTATGGAAAGAGTTTGATTTATTTTTCATTTTATAAGGAATGTTTTACCTCTTTCTTACCAAATAATTGTGTAATTCTAGAAGTCAATTTATGTATATTATGTGATGAACAGTAGATTAATTTTTTTTTCATAACTTAGACAGAAATATGAGTGGTAAAAATGACCAGAAGAGTCACCTGATTCATAATTTAACATCATTGAACAATGCTGAAACCACCCTCCATGCCCTCCAATTAATACCAGAGGTAAAGTGACTCACAGTCTTGAATCAGTGCAAGTCAAACGTATCTGGGAAAATAATAGCAAAAATATTTTATTCTGAAATTTAGCTGTAATTTAGCTCTTAAGAAGATCAAAAATATTTGTAAGTACTTCTATTTGTACAAAAATTAGCCCACAAAGGGGAGCTTTTTCACTTTCATTGCTCGTTACTTTTGTTATAAGCTGTTTTCGGTGGAATATTCAGTTTTCCACCGAAAATTTCTATCGTTTTTTTTTTTTTTTGAAAATTTGAGTGAATCTTGGTCAAAAATTGAGTTATCACCGTCTGTAAAATATCTATTTTCAGCAACCTGTAAGTCAAAAATGTTCATTATTCGGTGCTATAAAAAGGATCAATGATTTTTTTTGAACAAAAATTATCAAGAAGCAGACTTCTAGATTTTATCATTTTATCTTGAAAGAGTGTAAAAGCCTCAAAAGTCAGATAGATAAGTCTATTTTGTGTTGTTTTCACGTAAGAGTTTTTCTCATTACACCGTTAGGGCGTTTATAACCCTTTCTCTTTGAATTCTCATTCAAATGCATGGAAATGAAAAGAAAAACTGGAATGCGCATGCTCAAATGAAGCAGCCTATGTTTGTCTAACTCCTATGAGCAATAAACCCATATAATCGATGTATTTACTCTGATCCGGCATAAGGCAACAACGTTAGACTGAAACGGCATGCCACTTTCTGTCCGACAAAGCGTATGAGCTTCCCAGTTCTGTTGTTCATTTCTGTGTCCAAATAATTTCAAACTAGAGAGAACTTGGATACCCACCTTAATTAAATAGAATTTATTTTGCTATTTATGACGTAAAACTGGTGCGATAAATAATGTAAAACTTCAAAATCTAGGGGCAAATCAGGGGAACATCCGAGACCTCATTTTGAAAGTACTTCGACTGTCTACAATTCTACACAAAAATTGTGTTAGTTTTCAATTTTAAACGACGCTAAATTAATTTTCTTGAATCTGTAGAAATCCACAGGCATTTACATAATCAACAATACCCAGTCATAAATGAACAGCTAGACTCAAATCGCTGTTTAGCTTTCCTGGAGCTTTATTTTTTCCTGATATCAACAACTGATATTCTGAAGAAATTGTGTTATAGTTAGTTTTGTTGAGCTTTAACTATATCTAGTTAGTTGTTATATTATTACTATAGTTACCATACTGTTGCTATGTTAATAAGATCGTTTTCAGTTTTCACACGGTCCGATTTTCTATGCGGATTGGCGGATGCGATCATTCGTCCCAAGGGCAATTCGAGGCAATACGGAAGCTGAAGTGTGAGTGAAGCAAGGTAAATTCTTGAAGAACCCACTATTATTGAGAGTATAGATGGATGTGATGGATAACTTCGTTCACACTTCAGCTTCTGCATTGCCTCGGATTGCCTCGGGGCGAATCCGCATCCAGCAATCCTCATCAAAAACCGAACGGTGTGAAAACGTTCTTATTGTTTTATTTGTCATCCGTATGCAGAGACCTGCCGCTGAAAACTAAGATCTTCATACTTTAGGGCTATACTTTTCTAGTCCTCATTTACGGAGCAGAGCCCTGAACAATGGACATTATCTGAGGTGTCAATGAAAAGGCTCGAAGCATTCGAAATGTGGTGCTATAGACGCATCTTAAGAATCTCCTGGGTCCACCGAATCACAAATGGTGAAGTCCTACGCAGCATAGGAAAGGAATGCGAAGTTATCGTAACAATTAAAAAACGTAAAATGGAGACCCTCGGTCATATTATGAGGAACGACGAACGATACGGCATCCTCCAGTTAACATTCCAGGGGCAGGCATACGGCAGGAGAGGACCAGGGCGAAGACGAATTTTCTGGTTTCTTAACCTGATAAAAAGGTTCATTATGACCACGACTGGACTGTTCCGGACAACGACCAACAAAGTAAGAATATCCATGCTGATCGCCAACATTCGGATCGAATAGGCACCACAAGAAGAAAATTAATTATTCAAAAAAATTTATTTTCCGAAGAACTTTAACCCTGTATCTCGAAAACTAAAACTGCAGCGATCCATGTCTACATGAAATTTCTCATCTATTTTTGCATTTCCTACACGCCCTTTAAGCTTAAAAATTACCCTCTATACTTAAGATTTTGAGGAGCGATTTGATACAACTTCCCCACCTGTTACCCGCCAAAGCCACGATGATCCAAATTTCATAGTCGCTGCTTTGTTCCTACCTGTATTGGGGACATGCGCAGAGAAATTCTTAGCTTTAATAAAATAACGAAATTCTGGCCATCGCTGGCTCTTATTCGGCTCAAAATTTAAAAAGAGGAAGGGACTATATGACTCCCAAACTGTCAGAATTAAATTTCTATTTAGATAATTACCTAAATACCTTTAAGATGAGGTGAAACCGATGTGATAACATTATACACAGAACATGTTCCAAGTAATTTTTTTTTTTGAAAAGACTAATCACTTTAAACCTGAGTGACATCAGCTTAATTTATCTTATTATTTTTTTATTATAACACATACTTTATACCAATTTGTCACCAATTTAATGATGTAACGTTCTTCATTTTATGAACAATCTAAATATTGCCACTGGTCATTTAATCATCATTACAGTTTCTTTAGTAGTACTTACTGCCAAAACGTCTATCAGACAAAATAGCCAAAACCCAGATTGTGGATTTATTTTTTATGTAAATATACCTACCTGCTTTACTCATAGATATTATATCGAATAAAACAGTGCTATATTCAACAGGATATTATAGAATAAGTGTTGAGCCTAGTTGAATATATATTTCTTTAACATAGGTAATTATAATCATGTATATTTTGCCCTATTTTAAATCGCCAAATGTAAATTGTGTAATTTCCGACATGACGAGGGTTAAATTAGGCTTGCACTGCAACTTTTCAAAGTGTCAAAATTAAATTAAATAATTAAATGTAAGACTACTACCCACTCTTTTCAGGCGGAATAAAATTGAGGTAAGATGCTGCGAAGCGTCTTTTTTATAATTCCAGCTAGGAAGAAATTTCACAGCGAATTATTTCCAAATAATAATATTTTTAGCATAAAATACACGCTATTGCGAAAAATTCACAAACATGAGTATTATCAGTCAGTTGAAACATTGAAATGAAATTGATAAAGCTTTCAGCAGCCCATCTCGGGTGTATCAGCATCCGCGACCTGGTGATCCTGCCGCAGGATTAGGCTAGGGCAGTTTCGCAAGATTTTGCATCGAGTCTGGCAATAATCCAGTATGAATGCGAGTGCGAATGTGATGTCATCATCCATTGCTTGCAAATATCACACATCTGATCTTGTCCACTTCCGAGCGGTCTCTCGGCATAACCTTCCTGTAAATATTGCTCAATTCCCGTCCTATCAAATATTAGCGCTGTAATATTTATATGCACACACTTTGTAAATAAACAAACTCAAATATCAGACAATGAAGTTGCGAAATTGATGATATTCACAATTATAACAATAATAAATACTACTACTATAGACATTCCTTAATAATTTGTCTGAAAGTCTTTCTAACTGGAAATAAAAAATAGTACATGATTAGATCGTACAGTTTTTAGATCAATATTCTCTAGGACTTGTTTGTAATCGTAATAAGCCAAGTTTATAAAGAAAACAATTATCGAGACTTTCCTGAGCTTTTTGGGGCAGGTATCCGTGGTATCGTATTTTGAATATTAATCTATCCTCTTTGAATATTAACATGAATTTTCTAACTTAAAAATCACCTGTAATGTTTACTTAACCACTAAAAATATTCTTCTGGTAATTTAATTTTTCAGATACACTAGAGACCTACTGCATTTTTGGAACATCTAATATTGAACCTGAGAACCTTTTTCGTAAATAGTATTCTTTATACAGTTTGGAGACTGCGGTTTTATTGGAACATCTTTAGGTACATAATTAGAGTGTATATGCGTGTATAATTAGAGTGTATTACATTATGCAGAGTGTAATTTCCAATATTATTTTTGGAGGCGCTACACGTACACATCCCTACTGCATTTTTATTTTCCTGATTTGAATATCTATTACTCCCATGCATAGTTTTTTATTTCCCAGCTCCAGTTTTTGAACTACCCAATTGAAGCACACCCTATGAGTTATAATATTTGGTCATTTTCTATCACCAGTTGATAATATTTTTACAATAATCATGTTCATTTTGAATATGAATTTCTAAAATATTGTAAGTATCAGAATTAGTGGAGCCTCACTATTATTCTCCGTTTCCTATTAATTTTTTTTTTTAATTATTTAACATGAAGTTCATTTCATAATGCTTTCTTTGTTATTTTGTTCCATCTGTGAAATGAAAAAAATGTTTCCCATTCACTCAGTGACTTGCAAGATATTAAATGAAGCTAAATATTATTATTGACTACCACCTCCACGAAAGCAAAGCCAATTATTAGGCGGACATGTAGAATAATCGAGTTGGCAATAACATAGAACATTTACTGAAAACGTGAAAGGTTATTACAAGGGCTTTTTGGGGCTTTTTATAATGAAGCTTAAAATATTGCTGTTTTCTATTATACATATAAGTAGCTAGGTATGTCTATGAGTCCAGTAAATAAGCCGGAAAATACTGTACAATCTGGATAAGTGATGGAACAGCACCGATTTGAAAAATAATTTTTCCTAGATTCCTTAGACCCTCAAGAACATCCATCACCACTAACCCCTGCATTACTTGAAATAATGAAAAAATAAGGGTAATTGCCTCCCATCCAAAGACCCCCCAAATAGAGTGATAAAAAAGTTTTGATAATTCAAAATTTCAAAATTTAACATTACGAATCCGATGTCAAAAAAGAGTGAGAATAGTTCCAACCCCTGAACCCCACCAAATAAGTGGAATGATACAAAAAATTAATATTTCGCCTCGAAAAAAATTTCAGAGGTTTTCGAGCTCGCTTATTAGTTATCACGAATCCGCGATGTAAAACTGGGTGAGGGTAGTTTCAACCTCTTAAAACCTCTCCAAGAAGTGTCAGTGTTATAACAAAATTATTATGTCGCCTCGTAAATCGTCAGCTTGAAATTTTTCAGCTCACAAATCAAGCAGCTATCGAAAAAGTGGAAATTTTTATCGGAATTATATCGCGCATCGCATTGTGTGTTTCAATTTTTTTATTAGACCTCGAATTCGTAATCAGCGCCCCCGAAACCCCACCGAGAAACGATTTCCGAGGCGAAATATTATTTTTTGTATTACTGCCACTACTTGGGGTGGTTTTTCCGGAATTACGCTCTCACTTGCCTTTGGGCCTCGAATTCGTGATCAGCGATTCCTAAAACCCTCGAGAGGCGATTTTCCAGGTTAAATTATGAATTTTCAAAATTTTTTCGTCACTATTACTACTGTTGAGGTGCTTTGGAAAAAGAGAAATTGTCGTGATCCCTAATTTTTTAATTTTTCGAAGTAATGCAGGGGTTATAGTGTGGATGAATGTTCCTGAAGGTCTAACGAATCCGGGAAAAGAAGAATATGTTTAAAATTGGTGCTGTTCCACCACTTTTCCAGATTTTTCCGCTGACTAACTTGATTATATGGATAACATCAGTACAAGTACCTCTATTTTCATCCATTTCATTGAGATTTTACATATTTCCTATTTTCCTTTGTGAAATTACTACAAAACTTTGAATTCAATCATACTTTTTGTATTCGAAGGGGGTGAAAAAAGCGAAAGAGATGGTTAACGATTCCTGACCCAAAAAAAATATTGTGTACAATCTATCCACCTATAGGGAGTTGAGATTTTTATCTTAGCATCTAATAAAATAAACACACCTAAGCAGCAGGTCTGTATTTTTCTTTTTAATTTTTGTAATATCTCAATTTTCAAGAAAACCGTACCTGGCGCAATTATCTGGGATTGTACTATTTTATCGTGGGAAATATTTCTCCATCTTCTTAAGAAGATTAGTTCAATTTGTTCAATTTGGTCAAAAGTATAAGCATTCTGTTGAAACTTTGGGTACCTAGAACTACATGTACCTACCCAAAATGTTACTTATACCTACCTAAATTTACGGTCTTTGTGGCTTTATGGCAATTGTCGTAAGAACTGAAGCTTGATTGTCATATAAAAAAGGGAAAACTTCAACTCTGGCATCATAATCACTCTTATAGGAAGGGTGTATGTATAGCTCTTTGCTCCCCCTAATCTAAAAATAGCTCTGCCGATTGACCCGAATAATAGTGAGAATATAAATGTACATAATATCTTTTCGAGAACGAAAATCGGGATTTTGTCCTTAGTAGTCCAAGTGATCCAAAAATGGGGAAATATGGCTCAAAATGGCGAAAAAATTCTCAAAATGAACATTTCTCAAAATGAATTTCTGAGAAAAATGTCGAAAACCATTTGCGGTTTTCATGTTACGGTTTGAGCTTTGAAAGTGTACCGGACTACTGAAAAAAGGTCCCTTTAACCACCCGCATTTCTAGCATTGTTTTACTTTACGTGAGGGCAAAAAAGTCACCTATTTCGACAACTAATTTCACATGAAAACTAGTATGGGTATCAGGTAAATATTTTGTAAATTGCTATAAGTAATGTAATAAGATAATAAAATGATTTTTGAAATTAGAGCTACACTTTTATCAAAATATTCAAATCTGCCTGAGGATCTGAAAAAATACTTCCATATGCTAAATTCATCGATGAATATAGGGGTGGAGGGGATGAATAAGTGAACATATAGAAACAATGTATGCGGTTTCAATGTATACTTTCCTAGTTTAGTTGTGAGATGAAAATGGAAAAATTTGCCATTTTTGAGGGCAGTTTTGGGGGCGAGTTCATATTTAATGATTTTTTGCTTCATTGTCATATGCTGAGGTTATACAGAGTAAGTAGCTTTATTTTAATAGATCCATTTTTGGCGAAATGCTAGTATTTTGGAGCTATAGAGATCGAGTTTGCATGCTTTCTAAAGGAATGTCAAATTAGAGCGAAGAAGAAAACTAAAATTCTATTTCTCAGAATTCAGAATTTCGCAACGGTTTTCGAGATATTTTACTAAAGGTTATCTATATTTACACATTTTTGAGTCATATACGAGTATCTCCATGTTTGAGCCACTTAGCCGCACTTGCTAATGACAAAAATAGTATTTTTGGAAAAATCGACCTCAAAAACATACACCACACTCTCGTATTCTGGTCTTTAGGTGACGTTGGTTTTTTTGAGCATCAATCGTTCCGTACAAGGACTGTTTTGACACTTTTACCTGTCCAATGATGTACTGACCAAACCTTAACCAACCCCTTTCACCCGCAGCTTTGAAGTAAGACGCTTTTCTTGACCAAATTATGTTTCACATTTCATGACGTTTTTAATTTCTTCCTTGATAGCATTAATAGCATTGTTTTATTATTTTAACATGATGGTCAGAAATTATTACCAGTGCGAATCAAGTCTGGAATCTATCTTTACCTCTAGATCAATTGTAAAGAATTAACTTTTCAATGATTGCCTTTGCCACTGCAGAAAAGACTTGTTTTAAGTGAGCCTGAGTCTCAACTTCCTGGTTACTTCCTGGTGGGAATATGCGAAATCATTTGTTCATATATCAATAATTAGAGGAGTGCCTCAACCGCTAATATGCATAATTCTAAATATTATAATACTCCGAAGCATTCTTCATATATAATTCCTTAGCTTGCTAGTTGATATTTTACAATTGCCATTGTTTTTGAGACATAAAGGTACTCAATACGCGTTTTGTTGTATCTTCCCCGATGATTAGCTTTATAAAGCCGAATTTAATCATCAGGTGATGTAAGAATAGCTGAAAATCTTCAGCTCAGAAATGAGTCCAAGCGATTATCTTCAGCTAGTTAAAGATTACAACACTTACCTAATTGTTCCATGCGATGCTGAAGCAGTAAATTCACATCAATTAGGCCTTTACATAATGGAGCAAGTAGAGCATATACCGCACTCTACCGTAAAATCCAACAACAAGAAAATACAACACAAGAAATCACTGAATTATTCATCGACAATCCGATGTAATGTTTGTTAATAGTTTTACATAGTGAAACTGAAAGTTATACCTATTGGGGAAAATATGACCATGAAATTCGAGACTAGCTAGATATAGGTTGATGCTTTCTGTTTCTTTAAAAAAATACTAACAAGCGGAGGTTCTTGAAAATAGTAGAAAATAATTTTTCAAAATTGCTAAATTATCTCCCAAAAAAATTCCTTTATGAACGTATAATGATTCATTAAACAAGAATACTTGGCATTCAAATATATATGGGTGTCACTGGAGTCAACAGAACCAACCTCCTGACATAAGATTGAAAGAGATGATTTAATAAATTGATATGGGTAAATGGATGGTATCTTTGAAAAATATAAATGCTCTAAGAATGGTTCATAATAATACGTGCTAAACTGCTGGTTCAATCAAACCGCCCTTAGTGGTTCAAGCGTGCATGCGTACAAAAATCCTAATGGGTGATCCAACACCAAAAGAAATTTAAAGTCAAAGTCTTCACCTGTTTTCAATGAAATGAAATGTTTTCAACCCTTATAGTTTGTAGAATCTCTGCATACTGATTGATGATAAATAAAACACTAATGTTTTAAAAATTCTACTCTATACTGATGAATATTATCAATGTTACACGTGTTTCGCTACTTTTAAAGTAGCATCTTCAGACATATGTAAATAAATAATTCGAAAGTAGCGAAACACGTGTCACATTGATAATACTTATCATCAGTATACACAGTGGAATGTTAAAAACATTTTTTTTTTACTGCATCGGGGCTTACCAGATCTTCATTCTTTGTCTTCCTAGAAGGGGAGTAGGTACTGTAAGACTAGAGATGCAGTTTCTGACCATGGTTTTCAATGTGAGATATAATTTTAATTGTTAATCAAATAAAAAATAGTTCTTGTTAATAAAAAAGTATCATGATGATTCTTAGCGAAAACCATTGACATTGTTGGATAAGTCAGAAGATAGAATGAAAGAATAAACAAATTTGATATCACCGAACGGTTCCTTGAATATTATTTTACAAAATTTTTCCAAGCTTCATTATATGGTAGGTATTGTAAATTAGAACCGGGATAAAATTATAGGAAAAATATTGTAAAAATAAATATTTTTCAGTGTTAATTATTATTATAGGTAAGTATATTGTATCTTTTATTTAATATTTTATGACAGTTTAAAACTTTATAATGTAATATAACAAGATACGCTCACGTATATAACAATACATTTTATGTATTTAATAAACCTTTATTATAACAAGAAGTTTGTTGTCATAAATAAATCATAAATTCAGACAATGAGGCTATAAATAAAATCATCTTCATTTTCTAATTACTATGATGTAACAAAATATAAAACATAAAGTATGCATATAGGTGTATATAGGAGCGAATACATATGTACGTACACTGGATGATAATGCATGTAGCAGCGCATTGAAGCACTTTCTAGATGCAACAAACAGTAACAAACGCAAAACCAGGTCAATAAATGAAAGCGAAACCCGTCAGCATTCTCACGATACGAAATTAGCACAAACATTTGAATACAAAAGGCCTCATAGTCCTTTGTCTCTAACACTGTGTTTAAAATTAGTCAAAACTTCGTAATACAAAAAAGCTGGATAAATGTTGCTAATTGATTGGTTATATCGATTGATCATTCAATGACCCCATGTTAAACATGTACATAATAAACTCCTCGGTTTGATTCCGATATTGTTAACTTACAAAAGAAGAAGTGAAAGTAAAATTTCTTTAATTAAAATCGATTGTCAACTTGTTAATTAAATTCTTATAATTTTATTTGGAATACAATCGTATAAATTAACTTATACATACAGAACTATTCCGCTTGTTTGATAATTAATAATGTGTGACTGACAACTTACCTAATCAAATGAATAATAATTGTTATAGATCTTTCAATCAATAATAAGGGCTTTTTTGTGAATCTTGAGTAGATGTAAAAGGACATTTATGTAAAAAAGGAGAAATCTTCTACGACGACGTTTGCATAAAAATATTATTTCATACCTCCTTCGAAACTCCACCTCGATTGCTATTTAGAATAAATTTTCTACCACAAAGATTTTCTTTTAGAATAATTGGATAATTAAATAAAAAGAACTTGTGCCAGATGAAGGTGGCCAGGGTTTTGCCTTTATCAAGCTATGATTCTATCAGATCTGGTAAAAAGTCAGTTCTCATAGTCATAAATTCTAAAAATCATAGCACAATCTTTTTAAAAGTAAAAATACATACAGCAAACATTATTCTTCATTCACGTTAATAATAATATCAGATCACTGATATTATCACATCACTGAAGTTTACTTTATTTGCAACAATATTTAGATCTGAAGGTGTATTTTGAGTGAAAAAATGATATCTAATGAGTCAATATCAATAAAAAAACCTTTTGGTCTACCTATATCAACGCTTAGTAATTACCAAAAATGGGAACTGAGATTAGTTACATCCGCTAAGAGGTGTCGAGCTCTATTTCTATTTTCTTGACCACTCTCCAATTGAACTGTGGAGCAGTGGGGAAGTTGTTCTGCAGAGTTTGCTTTTCCAGCCTTTTCTCAGACGACGAAGCTCATTTAGGGCGCTTGTACTTCCCATTGGATTTATTCAGTTGCTATGAAAATCTCATGATCATAGACGATGTCGGCCAAGAAAATCGACTTAAACAGTAACTCGCAAACGATTTACTGTTTAACTCGCTTACGATAACTGTTAAGCGAATGTCGGAAATCGGATGATTAAGACGATGCCAGAAGCACAAGGTCTTCAAAAAGAAGCATTTTCAATATGGGCAGGGTTGCAATGGCGTGAAACTCTCTTTTTCAAGGCTAGGCCTGGCGATTCTCTGTATTTAAATCAAGAGCAGATATGGGATGTAAATCATTCTTAGTGAAGTCTGAACAGGTATTCTGGATAGACACGAAACAATTTTGAGTTAGTAGTTTGCCACGAATTCCTTGGAATTCAAGCTTAGAATTGAGAGTTTGTAGATTAGCATTGAGCATCTAGTTTTAGAAGCTTTCTCCTGATAAACATTACGACATAACATGTCATACAGTAAATACACAGTTGATTCGTGGCGCTTACCGGGACTCTCCTTTGACATTTTGATTTAAAGTTATTATTGATAAAAACCAAAATCCAAAATCGATGACCTCTGTATTCATATAGAGTTCAAATTTTACTAGCTACAGGCTGTTACTGGTAAGTATTCACTAAGGGGAATTATAAAATGAGCTCGGATTGTTGATTGCAGATACTGTTAAGTTTGAGTGTTAATGAGTGATGAGGGGTGGTGGATATGGGAAATTCCAATTTGCCCCAGTTTAAAGATTTTAGGTTATAATTTACTAGGAAATGAGCAACAGGCTAGAGTTGACAAAAGCGCTACTTTTCTCTGAACGTATTTTAACAATAATAATTATTGAAGAAGATTAGGTACACAATTATGCAGCGACTTAAAAAATATTGAATTTATATAAGGTTATCCAAAATAAATGCGAAAAATTACAGGGGGTGATTTCTTGACTCATTGCATAAGAAAAAAAGTTCGTATTAACATGGATCTGCAAATACACCGTTTTTGAGATTACATGGTGTCAAAGACAGATTTTTTTTCAGTTTCTTGATAATATCTGAGGAACCTTTAAGGGTTCAGAGCTCAACTCCTTTCTATAGGGAAGACCGGGGATGAAAGTAACACGGGTAGGTTGTAACAGTGGCTGTAGTTTCTAAACTATTCAATAGATTTTGCTGGGACTGGTTATGCAGTTGTCAATTACACCTTTCTTGTTGTAGACATCGCCGTGGTAACCTCAAATTTATGTAACGTCTGTAGTGGAACATGTGTTTGATTTTCGAGCAAAAGTAAAATTGTTGTATCTTGCATCCAGTGAATTTTCTAAGTTATTCTGAAATCGATTTCTGAGGTATGTACATCATTTTGTGGTACTTTGAGTTCTCTGCTCTACAAATGCGTATGTATTGATTGTAAAATTTTCAGTTAGTTAAAATTTTAGTATAACTTAGTTTACTTTACGTATGGGGCTGAAAGTAACGCAGTGTTACAACCAACCCCAATACGTTTTTGGTGTGTAATAGTAAAGAGAGATAGGTAATAAACCTGCATTTATATAAGTATACCTTGTTTTATCGACGCCCACATAATTCACATTCTTCCTCACATTCTAGAACTATCGATCGTTGCAATTTAGTAACTGTTTTTTTTTTAATATGTCAATCTAGATGAAAACTTACAAGCGAAAAACCAACAGAGGAACCTTCTCCACAGATGTAATAAGAAGGGCAGTATCGTTGGTTATAGACGAAAACAGATCAGTTAGGTCAGTAGCCAGAGAACTCGAAATTTGTCACGTGACCCTTTTCCGATACGTAAAACAGAAAAGACGAACTGGAATTTTGACATAATTTGTGATTTATAGGTATTTTGCCAACCTTTAATAGCATAAAGATATATTTTTGTTTAATAAAAATTACATAATAATTTTATAAAATATTAATGGTGTTAATTATTTTCCTGTTACAACTTACCCCACACGTTGTTACTTTTTGCCCCAACATTGGGGTGGAAAGTAACGCGAGCTTCATTCCAAAAATATATATTTTTTCGCTATGGCGGGTTTTACAAAACATACCAAAAAAATATAGCAAAAGGCAGTTAAATAATCAATTTAATGTATAATAATGGTTGAGTAGTGAAATATGTTTCGCTCTATGAAAAATTAAATATAAACTAAAAAATGTTACTTTCATCCCCGGTCTCCCCTACGATACTCAGAAAATGGACATTTTCACATAAAAGATCATTTTAAACCGCCAATATTTTCTACACAAAAAAGCTAAGGTGAACACTTAATTGTGTAGAACTAAGGTTCTACACAATAATTGCTAACGTGAACGTTAGAGAGAAAAAAATGCCTGGGAAATTCAAGGGCAAAAAAACTTCTCTTAACCCTGAAATCTCCGCCAATGGCACATGAAATTGGTATGTATTGGTATTGAAAAGGTAGCTAATGTCAATGATAAAACATGTAAGTACAAAAGCTGAGTTCTATATCTCAAACGGTTTCCCTGATATCATGAAAAAAATAAAAATATTTATTTGGCTGAAAGTCTCTGAAAAATCAATTTTCGGACACTAGGTAATGGGAACTTTTTTCCTTAGAAGAAACCACGGAATCACGCCACCTGAACATTTTTCATTTATTTACGAAAACCTTGTATTGGAAAAACAAAAACCAATTTTACTGAAGCTGTCACTTTTTAAACGACTTTAAGAAAGAAGACGGTTGTGAAATATAAAGAAGAGAACCCAAAAAATAGATGAGCAAACGCTGGACAGTAAAAAATCGTGAAAAAATTTGTGATTAATTAAGGTAGTCCTTTGGAAGGTCATTTGAAAAAGTTACGTGTCATAAAATCTAAAACTGAAGTGCAAATAAAAATATTCTGTTCTTCTTGTTAAAAGAACGCATTTCAAACTTTTGATAACAAAACGTCACGAATGACTGTAATCGTAATTCTGGTGAGTTCGGGAGCAGGCGACAAGCTCCTTAAAATACCCACTTCTTCTTGTTGTTCAGTTTTACTCTTCGTGGTAGGTAGGCCATGGCTTGTTATTGTTATTATTGTAGGCCATATTATTGGCTTGTATACCAGATATTTGTTGTGTCCACCACGTCAAACACTCTGGCGGTCGCAGCTGTTTGGGACGATATAGTCCTTATTCATTATGTTTTATATTCAAAGATTTCAAATTAATTAATAAAAATTTAAATGTCAAACTAACAGTTTGTCTCAATTCTTACAGTTCTGAGTTTAAGTTTGGTTGTTTTGCAATTTGTAAACATGCGGAGTCGTTTTAGATAGTAAGCTAGAGCAATAATAATAGAAGCAAACTTAATGGCATATTTTGAAACTGAGTTGGTTAAGGGCGATGGTCCACTTTTACGGTTAACTTCTGTTCTGTTCAATAAACTTCTGACTAGGGGGACTCAAGGGATGCAAGAACATCGATGATAAATAAAACACTAATGTTTTAAAAAAATCTACCGTATACTGCTGGAATATTATACCTACATGTTACACCTGCTTCGTTACTTTTAAAGTAGCATCTTCACACATATAAATAAATTGTTTTATTTATCATCGATCAGTAGACAGAGATTCTACAAAGTAAGGGTTGAAGACGTAAATGTTATGCAAAAACATGACAAAAGCTTAATAAAATATTAAAATCAATTTGACAAACATACATGCCGATCAAATGACCTTGCAAAGGACTACCCTAATTAATCCACCCAGAAATATCATTGACCCGAATGTTCTCATAAATGTTATTGGGTTACATGAAGGAAGAGGATATTTTCCAACAAACATCGTTTTGTGAAAAAATGCAAATCGTTTCATGATTTGAACTTGTTTGTATACAACATATCGTTTCATAAGTTTCAATTCCAATTTTTAAATATCCATCAACTTAGGTACTTTTCATATTTTGAATTCTTCAGTTTAGTAGTTTAGTTTGTTGCGGCCACTGTGGTGGCTTTACTGATTGATGACTCTAAATAATGCCATCGCTAAATGATGTGCTCGTATAGACACTTTCAATCTTTGAATTAAAAGATTCGTGGGAGTATTAATCGAATCGACCTTCGAATGCTAATATTTTCCTCATTGAGAAGCATCAACAAACTCCGGTTTTTCATCTAAATATATAATGACTTACTTATTAAACCAGTGTAGGCAAATATGAATGAATATAAAGTTATATTCCTTCTTTGTTTGATTAAAGACGGTAACATACACAATGATCTCATACCTAATACCTACCTACAACACAAAAATCAGGAACTGCATGATGCATTATTTAATATTTTTATAACTTTCTCACAACTTGTGAGCAGGCAGGCAACCTGTGACTTACCTATGTGAAAGGATTTCCATCGTATTCCGGTATTTATTATTTATACTTAAAGGCAATTACATCTTGAGTTGGCCTATAATGGAACAATGCAGCTAATCAGATTTATGCTATAACATTTCAAGGAGCACAAAGCTAGCTTCTCTTGTCTCTTGGCAGCCTTGAGGAGAAAAAAGTTCCAGTTAAAGAGATCGACCGGATTAAGTCGTTTCTGTTACGTAAATTACGGTTTACCTATTTAACAGTTCATTTAGTAAGTTGCCTTTGTTTTCCTTTTCACTTGGCGAGCATCTAGCAGCTCTAGAATTGCACAAGACGAGAGTTTTATGACGTGAGCCAACTGCAGCTAGAGACTACATGACTCTTCATCCATGAAGTTGGACTTGATTGTTATGATTTCACATTAAAAAAATTACTCGAGCTACGAACACTTCTAAAATGTTATAAATACACATTCAACTCTTCGAATTTTGTGTAGGTAGTCGCGTGCTTGATCTTACGACAATATATACATAATTCATTAGGAAAATCATTGACTGCATGCGATAGTATTATTACTATCTATTTACCTACATATGCTTGACATATACATAGATAAATTAACTAACTCTGTATTTAAAAAAAAGTATTTTTGAAACCATTGACCAAGTGGCTTTCAAATAATACCCCACAAAGGCTCGATACTATTGAATTGATTTTTACGATATCAATATTTTGGTCCAAATTCAAAATAAAAATTATGTGACTGTATTAAATTAAATTGCAGTTAGATGTTTTTGTCCGTTTCAGTAATGTACGAATGTCATGAATAGGGACAGATAAAAATAAATCAGTCCTAAAAGAGTTGAATTTTCCGTTAGAAAAACTCGCATTGAAAGGTGCCCACAGACTAGCACACAAGTGCGTCATACATGTTTGCCATACATGTGCATCGTCCATGTACGATGAGCGTTTCTCAGCCACAGATCTACACACTAGCTTGTCACGCAAGCAGTATCGAAGTACGCGATGAACAGTGAGGACGAATATATTTTACTGGCAGCGGCGTACGCTGTTCTAGTTAAAAAGAAAAGAAATAAATTAATTCAAAAGCCGAAAATTCGAATAAAATGGGTCAAAGATTGGCTTTTAAAACGCTCATAATATACGCATATAAATCTTCTAGAAGAACTACGATTGGAACCAGACGATTACCTGAGGATGGATAAAGATAGTTACGTAACGCTATTAACGTTAGTGTCTCCAATAATAGAAAAACAGAACACAATTTTAATAAAGGATGCCATATCACCACATAAGCGATTAACAGCCACACTTCGCTATCTAGCTACTGGAAGAAATTATGAAGACTTAAAGTTTTCAACGCTTATTTCTCCTCAGTCGTTAGGGAAAATTATACCAGAGACATATATATATATATATTCCTTTCTATCACTGTGAGCTCCATCCACACAAAAAATACGGTTGAAGTGAGGTCCGCGACAAAGTGAGGTCCAATATACGGACCCCACTTTGTAAACGCCTTCAGATCTTCCACAGTGACTCTTACTGGCCTGTAAAATGCAAATTAGACATAATTGACTGGACCTCACTTGATGAATGATACGGTAAAATTTGTATATTTTAGTTCAGAGGAGGACCGTGGGTGGCGTGCCGGTAAGATGTATATTCTGAATACGTGTATAGTCGTTAAACGGACTACAGTAGAAGTGAGGACCGGAGACTCGGCAACGCAGCTGGTCCTCACTTATCGCTCTGCGTACAACCATCATAACGTATATCGCTGGGATTCAATAAATCCATATTTGACCTTGGCGTTCTCGAGTTCGTAGGAATCGTTCCTCCGGAGCTTCCCCCGGCGGTCTAGACAACTATAGGTAGCTTATTCTCTCGCTTTTTGACGAAGAGTAGTACGATGTTTTTTGACGAGCAGTTTCATGACTATAATGATATTGTATTCCTTGAACCATTTTTACTTTTTAACCATACTATTTTTAAATAATTTTAGTTGTTTTTAAATTACTATTGTTAAATCACAGAAAAAATTATAAAACATAACGTGAACTATGCTCAAATCAAGCCAAAATGTGAAATCTTTTTTTCAATTATTAATACCTACTTATAGAATAACTGGAAACAATTAAAAGTACATTATTTTAATAGGTAGGCATACTTACCTCTACTATCTACCTATACGCGTTTTCTTTACTTTTTAAATTCTTTAGTAGGTACAATAATTATTATCAAGCGTTGCAACGTAAAATCATAATACCCAAGTAGAATAAGTAGGTACCTACAATTTTTTATTGGTGGTTTATTAATTTATGTGTACCTACCTACCTATCTACATTTAATTATTTGCGTAATAAATTAATATGTTCTCTCTTTCGATGAGTTAGACACGAGATAAAACATTCTTTAAACCGTCTCTAGTAAAATTTTAAATAAATACGCACAGATAAACATACCTATCTAAATGTAGTCAATTTCGTATATTAATTCCCAACAAAATTACAATGAAATAAAAAATTTTGAAGAAAACTATTCCAAAATGTAAGTCAACCTTTCATTATTTAGTATGTTTAGGGTATCTACTTACGGCTTAAGGTAACGTAATGAAATGAGTATTAAAAAAAATTGGACTTTTAGGTACGTATAAGTGAAACATAATGAACTGGAACTTAAAATACACACGGAACATCCATCTAAATTACTCACTAAAATTAAGTTAAGCCGAATAATTGAACTGTCAAAAATATCATTATTAGATCTGTACAATTATTGCCGGGCTTTCATTTCAGTATCTGAAAAAAAAATCAATTTGAAAGCTAACAAAAGGTACATGATTGTAAGATTTTTGTAGACATTTTAAGTGTAAGTATGTAGGTACCTACCTATTTTTTACTTATAATACTGAAACTTATCTATTGAAAGATGTAAAGGCTAGGAAGATTTGCGCGTGCTTGTTGATGCGATAAGTAGGTAGCTGGAACTCAATTATTAAATATTTGACTGATAAAAGAAATTTATAAAAACAAAGGTCCTTTTAGGGAACCTTAAGAGGCTTTTTCTGCCTTTTTTTCATTTGGAACCAAATTTTCTTTAAATAATATTGCCAATTGAAAGAGATTCTATTGAGAAATGAAGAAAATAGGTAGACTTACATCATAGGTACCTACTATTTATTTGTAATCTTTCAAGTAATATTCATAGTCACGAGTCACGATACACTGAAACACGGTATGTCCGGACGCAGGTTGGCTCCACTTCGACAGAACCGTGACGTTACTTGTTACAAAAAAACAGTCCTGCCCATTTAATCCCGTGTAAGTACCATCTGCTTTATCACAGAATACCGCAACATAAAATATTAAAATCTGAAAATTTTACATATTTTACATATTAGTGACAAAAAATAAGATACAACTTGGGCTAATCATTTTTATAAAATGTGACTCTAAATCCAAAAACTCCTCTATTATTGTTTTCAATTTTTTTTGCAGCCCCCTCCTATTAATCTTGCACCCCTTAGAAGGGGTAGTTCCCCTCTGGAATTTTCAAATGTATACCTAAACGGGGTCGGTTTATATGTGGATATGTCATTTGATACGTAATTAAATGCTCTATTCAGCAATATTTATATTTTTGTATTACTTTTTTGCGAGAGCTTTAGATGTAAAATTTAAATATCTACTACCAAAGGTTACATTATAACCTGCATGATAGGTATGATAAATGAAATTTATCACGGAAATATATTATTTTATAAGGCTAATAATATACGATTCTCGTTCGTATCAGTATGCATGCAGGTAATGTAGCCTTTGTAATTAAAATTTTCATTTTGCAAAGAAATTATGAAAATTGACCTTCAAAATCCAAGAATTTCATGGTTTCTGTTCAAGTTGCTTTCTTGTTTGAAAGTTTAAGGGGGGTAATCACCCCCGTTGAGGGGGTTGTATGAAAAAAGGTGACGACAATTTAAAACTAAAATCGAGTGTTTTCCGTACTTTCGAAAATTTTGGATTTGTCTCGAAAGTTAATTATTTTACAAATACTGAATTTATGCCAGACTCTGGCGCAGCCATCAGTATTCTAAAGGCCCATTAAACTAACGGGAACATTTCTGATACAACGCTAATATCGACGTCAAATTACTTTTATTAACATTTTTGTAATCCCTTTCATGCCAAGAGTCACTGAATTGCTATATTTTCCACCTATGGCCAATGGCTACTTTTTCTAGAAACGGCTCCAGAAATCTTCCCGTTAACTTAATGAGCCTTTATAATACTGGCTGTAAGACTCACACCACCACATATACGATACCTATACCCATGAATCGATAGTTAATAATAATAATAATATTGATTTTATTGAGATAAAAATATATTTTCTTTTCATAGTTTTTTTATGAGATTTTTCAAAGATGTGAAAAAATTAGATGCTAAAGAAATTTTGAAATTACACTTACACGGCCCATTTTGAAACTTTCATAATAATTGGGAGTTTCGATTTTTATGAAGTAAAACTGCCATAAGAATATAATTCTACAGAATACTGAATAATATTTAAAAAAAAAAACAGCCTGCATGAACAAACCAATCATTGTTTACCTATGCAGGATGCGTAAAAAGTATTGCACCAAGCGTGATTACGCAGAGGGGTTTGACATTTAGATTTGACATTTGGTAGGGTTGATGTTGAATTACACATAAATACCCATACGTTGATTTGAGTTTCATTTGTTTTGTGTTTGTGAGACTGGCGTTTGTCTAAGGCCGCCATCTTGATTTTTATTAAATGGCAGCCTAAGTTTCTCAAACAATTCCAAATCTATTTTACGTTCTTATATATTTTCCCAAAAAAAAGATTAGGAAAAAATAATTAAAACGTAAAATAGATTTGGAATTTTTGAAAATTGGTATTTGAAATTGAAATATAAAATGGAAAATGGTCCTGTCCTTCGTTAGTGGATTTTCTTATCTGATTATTTATCATTTTAATGTTTTAGTAAAATATTAAACTTAAATTTACTCTTTCTTATTTGTGTATTTATAATAAACTGTTTTGCTATACCTATGCTTGCTTTTATTTATTTGTTTATTGTACCTACGAATCCACTAACGAAGGACAGGACCATCTTCCATTTTATATTTCAATTTCAAATACCAATTTTCTTTTTTGTATCGTAAAATTGGAAAATGGTCCTGTCCTTCGTTAGTGGATTCGTAGGTACAATAAACAGATGAATAAAAGCAAGCATAGGTATAGCAAAACAGTTTATTATAAATACACAAATAAGAAACAGTAAATTTAAGTTTAATATTTTACTAAAAAATTAAAATGATAAATAATCAGATAAGAAATCAAAGTGTTATCTTTTACAAAAAAAAGTTAATAAATTAGAAGTACTTATAGTAAATGAAGTTTAATAGGTATCTTACTAAAAGAAAAGAATTTACAAATAAATACAAAACATAACAAATTAAAAGTGGATGTAATAATCTTCTACCAAACAATAATTATTGATTATTTTTAAGCAACATAGTAAGAAAAATAAAAACTGAAAATTATTGTACCTAATTTCAATAATAAAATAAAACCCGAAAAATTTTGTTTTATTTATCTTGATGGATACGATTTTTTCTACAAACTCAGCCCGAGTTGGAAGTTATCTCTCAATTTTTTTTATAGATTATTTTTCTATTATAATCCAAGTTAATGTAGTAGAAATAATTTAAATTTAATTTAATAAATTTTTATTGTACAGTGTAGATGCTACAGAGTAGAATGCTGCTCCCGCCAATTCCGCCATATTTATTTCCAATTAATTTCTAGTAACAGTTTGTTGAAACCTTAGACAATATAATAAATATTTATTTATTATGATATTTTATTTAATAGTATAAGGTTGAAACATTAGACAGTAGGACATTGGCTATTGAGAATATGACAAGTATAAAAAAAATATTAGCGACACTACCAGCTGGTATTCATTCACTCCTGATTTCATCGATCGGTAGTGCCAGACACCTTCACGCCGCTGCCCCACCGACTAGGGCCCAAGCCAAGACCAGTCGAACCACCCGTCCCGTAGTGTAGTAGTAAGTTACCGTAGCCGTATCCCTAGTTATGAAGTATTCCATGTTCCATGAGATTTCTAAGCAGTCTGACGCATCGGGGTTTTCTAATTTTTACCCCGCGGCCTGCATTTGTCTCCACCGTTATTGGAAATTGTCCATAGTATTGGCAATTATCCATTGTATCGCCATGTACGGACTTTCCCTTATTATTGTTATTTACATAAGTGCACCTTTTCCATTTATCACTGTAATAATTACTTATTAGACGAAATACAACTAGTTAACTCTGTTATTTATTTTATTAATGACAAGTCCCGCTCGTGCATGGTTACACAAGTCAAATTTCAGTAAAGATATAAGACCATTATGTTATCCAGAAATAAATATTATTTACAGGGTGTGCGGTAACGGGCCAGTCCAGACCAAACGTCATGTATAAAATCGTATTTGAAACATAAAAAAGAAAAACGTTTTTCAGATCGGGATGATTTATTTTAAATTTCAGAGCTGCCTTAGTTTTACATTTTTTGGAAATATTTCCCAACGAAGCCCGATATCTGAAAAAAACGTTATTCTTTTCTTATGTTTAAAACACGATTTTATACATGATATTTAATTTTGGCTGGCCCATTACCGAACACCCTGTATATACGGTGTTCCCTAATTAAATGTTAATATTTAAGGGGGTATTTTTTTTTTGGTAAATTTAAAAAAAAACTTCATGAGAACGTGTAGCTTAAAAGTCTTAACTTTTGAGATACAGAGTGGTAAAGTTTATGAAAAATAATTAATTTTTTTATATCTTTAATACCTACCGCTCTAGATATTTCAATGAAATTTCGTATACATGCAGGTAGGTATTATATGCATCAAGAGGCATTTTTTCATGTCCTCCATTTTATTTTATTTCCAGCAGTGACGTTCGTGCAGAATTTTACCTGCATAATTTGGCAGACATTGATAAACATTGATGGTACATACGCCATACGCCACTGATTTTTTTTTATAGATTCATTTTTGAAATGCCCATTCCTTTCTAAGCAAATTTGATGACTTGATTTTTTCAGATCGATGCACGCTTTCCGCCTAAAAAAATAAAATCTATTTCTCTCCATGGTCGCAAGATTATCGTTAAAAATGCTTTGATGAAAAAAATAAATTAAAAAAAAAACGATCGTCACCAGTAGAAATAAAATGAAATGTGGTACACGAAAAAATGCCTCTTGAAGCGTAATACCGGTATACGAAATTTGAATAATATATCTAGAGAGCGGTATTACAGATATTATGTAAAAAATTATTTATTTTTCATAAACTTCACCACCTTGTATCTCAAAAGTTAAAACTTCTGGTTTGGAGTTTCAATTGAAACATCACGCACTGACGTTTGATAAATGGGAAAAGCATTTCACAAATTAGGAAAAACAAAAGACGAATATCAAAAGAAAAAGACTGTAAGATTTGGATTTGACACTCTTGTGCACTATCGCTGATGATTATGTTTGTGTTATTTTCATTTTAAATAGATTTATTTCAAATAGGTTTATTCTATCTTAAGTAGGTATTTAATAGTAGATTATTTTATACGGAGGGAAAGTGACACTTTTCATGGCGCGCTCGTGTTTATCAGCCGAACGAAGTGAGGCTGATAATAGAGAGCAAGCCATGAAAAGTCACTTTTCCTCCAAATAAAATATACTATTTTTTCTTCAAACGTGGGCAAATTTAAGCAAGAACATCATTTTTAATTATTGAAGGAAAGCGAATTTTCAAAAGGTTTGGACTGGTATAAGTAGGTGAGTATGGAGTATGGGCTGCTTCTATAGAAACGCGGCGCTGTCAAATTGATACTGTCATCAACGTCAGTGAACATCCAGAAATTATTATTGAAATTATTAAAGAAAAATAATAAAATAATAATTATGTAACTAAACTACTAATCATCGCAAAATCAAAATTAAAAACGTTATAAAAGTTTGTAAGTAAGTTATAAAATTAATGATAACATCTACCTACCTCTTGCTAGACCCTGCTTGGTCAATTTTTTCATTTTCTGTTAATGATGATGCCAGTCAGTCAGAAGTTGAATGTTAAATATGTAGGTCATTGTAGGTAGGTACCTATAACTGCGTGCACTAATACCTACCTAATAATAAAAATATAAGATGTTGGATTCCTTTATGTACCTAGGTATATGGTTATAATTATTATCCTTGTGTTCAATATTCAAATTTCAATACGGAATAATAATTATTTTTGTTTACCTCGCAATAACCCAACTTTTTTTCTGACGTTTGAGCCGACTGAGCCGAGCACGAGCTCGACTCGACTGAAGCCGACTGTCGACCGTCCGGCTTCGGGTATAATTATGACGTTTCACAGAATTACTTCGTTTCGGTGTAGATTTTCCAAAGATTATGTTTGATTAATACCAAATTCCTTTTAACCTTATTAGATAATAATAAACTAGAGAGTTTCCATATCTTAGGTTGAATTTTATTGATGAATATACGGGCCTACATTAATAAAATTTCAATAGTTGATTCTTAATACAGGTAGCTATGTGTTTGTATGTTGATGTTGCTGTGGCACCACTTTAGCTCCGGCGGAGGTAAAGTGTTGCTTGGCAACACTTTAGCTCCGGCGGAGGAAAAGTGAAACTTTGAGACCGGCTACTGAGTCGAGTAATGTCTGATTTACTGACGTTTGAAGAAAAAATAGATTTATTCAAAATAGTAACCCACCTCAGGGTATTTTGCGATAAAGCAGACGTTATTTACATTAGATTCGTAGATGATTTTTTAGAACAAGTGACATCACGGTTCTGTCGATGCGGAGCCAACCTGCTGCGGCAGGTCATACTGTGTTTCAGTGTATCATACTAAAGCGCTATGCTTGGCATCTGGCAACAGTGCTGGGTCTCACTTTCTACGAATCATGTAATATACGGACCTCATTAAATGCGGAGAGCATAAATAAATATACCGACCTCACTTTGATATTCACGCAAACTGTCCTCACTATGTTCCTATATACATGAAAATTATAACTTGGCTCTGTTCTGTTTTCCCTGCGTATACTCTCCAGCCATCTATCGCCCATCTCAAAATTTAACAATCAGAACATTTACTATGCCTGTAGAATGCTTTCTTCTGGTGGTCCTCACTTGATGGGTAGAACAGTTGGTCCTCGCTTTGATAGTTGGCCAAGTATATATATATATATATTATATGTCTCGATATAGGTAGGGTGTACCAGCTCGATTTAGACAACGGTAAGGGCCATGTAGGTCTCGTCAAGACGAAACGTTTTTTTATTTAAAGTTTTTGGATTTGGACCTTCGTTGCGGAAATATGTCCGACTTCCGGTTCTTAGTTTTTTGGCCCCAGTTTCGGCATTTTTAGGTTCTCGTCCAAACTGAAACTAGTTTTGGAAACTCCTTAGCTTCAGTTACAACTTTCATATTGAAGTCAAGATTCTATCTCTGTTGGATTCAAAATCTTAATTTTTCAATTTGATTCAATTTGAATTGATTCAAAGACTTAGAATTTAAAGTCTTGGGCATGTCGCCATTTTGAATCCAACAGAGATAGAACCTTGACTTCAATATGAAAGTTGTAACTGAAGCTAAGGAGTTTCCAAAACTAGTTTCAGTTTGGGCGAGAACCTAAAAATGCCGAAACTGGAGCCAAAAAACTAAAAACCGGAAGTCGACCATATTTCCGCAACGAAGGTCCAAATTCAAAAACTTCAAATGAAAAAACGTTTCGTCTTGACGAGACCTACACGGCCCTTACCGTTGTCTAAATCGAGCTGGTACACCCTGTATATATCAGTCACGTATACTTCATCCGTTCCTACACCTGATCGTTTGGATTCTTCGATTCTTTTAAGTTCTCGTCGAAAGCTTCCACGAATGCTATTTATTTTAGACTTAACGGTATTTTTTGTCGCATTTGGTTCAACCTCTCGTAGTTTTTTTTAGTAACGTTTCATAGGCTGTATCTTTTTTATTTCTATTCATTTAATCTTTACAGTTAGTTTTCCACAAACACGGATAACTTTTGTATAGTTCTATAAATTCTGTCATAAAATCTTTTGTAAGACTTATTAAATCGGACATTATAATATTATTATTAAGAAATACACTACACGACACTGAATAAACAAATTATATAAAAAGATTGTCAGATTTGTCCACAGACCGACATACATGTATGCACGTAGATGTATGCGCGTTGATGAATTCAAGTTGAAACCTGAAACTTGTGCGACGCACATGTTTGCCACGTTTCGCCCACACACTAGCGAATATCAACGCACAAGCAAGTATGACATACATGTATGACATACATGTGCGCTAGTCTGTGGCCGCCTTTGGATGAACACTTCGCTCGATCCTAATATCTCCGTCAATGGCACATGAAAAAAAATTAATAAATTGATATTAAGAAGGTAAATAATACCAATGATAAGACCTCTGGTTCCACTCTGGTAATTTGGCTTCGAGAACGAACTCATACAGCCACACACACTTCAAATTATATATATTTGCCTTCGATCGCTTGTTTTACTTTTCACAGACATTCGAAAATGAATCTGAGAAGTAATGCGGGCCGAGCTGAGTTTCGAAAATCTGAAACTGTTCATATCTTCAAAAAACTGGACCAATTATATTTTGTTTACACCCTGTATCTCAAAAACGGTGCATTTCCGGATTCACCGTTTTCACGTTTATGGGAAATTTTTTGTTTATTTTTGGCCAAAGAATCTCGATTTAAAATTTCTCGCAATAATAAATATCCACCCAGCATATTCATAGGTAAGCAGCTAATTTGGAATAAGAAAACACAAATTCCTAATGCAAAGTTGCACTTATTTTTCGGAAAAAGCGACTGATCTTTGGAATCTAGCGAAAAAGTTGGCAGAACACTGTCCATATCGTGAAAGAAACTTCATTTTCAGAGTTTAACATATGACATGAAAAAACTACGCTTAAGTGTGTATTGTTTTTTCAAAAAGAATTTCAGAAATATTTCGGAAATTTCATATCCTTAATAATTAATGATGGCAACGTGACTATGATTAAATTTGTCATTTTTTAAATTTTAAGCTTAAAAAATAAAAAAAAATAAAAAATCACGAATTGGTGACTTTTTCGAACGGTGATTTTCAAGTTGTGTCATTTTTTAAACACCCTGTAGAATTCATTAAGACAAACAAGCTACGGTGTTTTTTCGCCAGTATAGTAGAAAGAGCGCCAGTAGAATACTAAAAAAAACCGTTATCTATGAGAAAAATTTTCTACTTTAATTTTGTATAGGAAGTCTTGTCGAAAAAAACTCCTTGTTTGAGATTAAGACCAAAAACTGAAAAAAAGTGCAAAAATTTCGGCAAAAAGTGCAAAAAGAAACAAAGTTCCAGGTCAAATGTTTGCCAGAAAACTTCAAATTCGTGTTCAGCAACCGAAAAATCATGGAGGATGAGAAAATCGACACTGTAGTAAAACATTCGTCTAAGAATTCTAATATGCCTAGCCTGCACGCGGTAATATTTTGTAAGGGTGGTTTTCTTATTTTTCATAAGGTGCCTGAAATGTGCTAGTTTGCTGGTGTTTTTTGAGGAACCGCTAGGTTTTTGAAACGATCTTATATTCACAGACATAGTAGAAATCGTGTGTTTGCGAGTATTCTAAATTTTGCTAATACCGTCATATTATTTAGTTAGAAATGTGTATATGAAGTTTTAAAACATCAATCAAGGATATCAATATTGACAGTTGAATTCACCGGTATAAATAGGCACCTATCCAGTACCTTAGAGTGTAAAGTGACGTGTATAGAATGTTTGCTTATGATAAATGAACTAGCCTGTAAACCTTCTAATGAATCACTGTGACTGACTGATTTTACCTTATAAGTGTTTACTTATTAACTTTTATCTTTCCCGAGGTTGGTCGCATCGATCACAGTGATAACCATAATAATTCCAAGTTTAAGTTCCTTGTAGTAGTACTGCGAATGCGGAATTTATTATGGTATTTTATTGCTTCCAGTATTCATTAACTATTTTCTTGGCGTCGACCGCAAATTACTGAGAAATATAAACTAATAGTAACGCAAAAAAATTAAATTGGCGCAAATAGGATCCGAAGTGGACCAACTTCTTAAAACTCTTGCTATCAAATCGGACTTATTCATGATCGCCAGCGAAGCTACTTAGGTGCATGCATATGTAACAGAACAAGTAACTATAGTGATCTTATATTTCAAAGAAATTGACATTTTAAACAATAATTATTTTATCGCAACGTAAGCTCTTCTCTTCTAGAGATTGCTGTTGCGAATACTAATCCCTCGCTGTTCTTGTAATTACAGGGTGATTCATGAATAACGCGACATAGTTAAATGACAAGTATGGGACATAGAGGCAAGGCTAAGTCTATGACAATTTTATTTTTCCTATAGATACGAAGACACAGGGTTCATGGTATCTATATTTCGGCTTAAATTTTAAACGGCGATACATTTACAACGGTTTGATGAAACCTAACAAAATTTATCATAACAATCTTCTACTACCATAAGGCACTTCAAGATGAGCTACCGGCAAATTTAAAATCAAGGACTATCTTGAAAGCAAATGGTTTGCACTCTTTCGACAGAAAAGCACATTTTCCGATCGACTTTATGGAAAAAAACGACATCGTATTCGAAGAGAACAAGAAAAATGCTATGAAATGGGGTTTTTAAATAGTATACTTCGATCAACACAAAACCAGATTGTAAAATGTAGTACAAATTCTTACTTTGATCTACTTTTGTGAAGCTGTTCGAAGTGTGCCGTTCGATTTAAGAAGCTCATTTCATAGCATATTTCTTATACTTTCCAAATGCGATGTGGTTTTTTTAGAAAGTCGGTCGGTCGGAAAATTCGGATTTGGAAATTGTTAATAAGTCATCTTGAAGTGCCCCGGTGGAAGAGTGTTTCTGCTCATTTTTTTTTTTTGAATTCATCAAACCGTTCCCAAAATATCACCGTGTAAAGTTTAAGCCCAAACATAAACTTAGTATCTTCGTACTGTTGTCAAAAAATGAAAATTTGACATAGAGGTTTACACTTTGATGTGCCCAACCTGGCAGTTAACTATAACTACGTCGCATTAGTCATGAATCTTAACTATGCAGCTACAACTTAATATGGAGAGGGTTCTGGGTGCTATACGTTCGCCATGGGGTGGCGTAAGAAAAGTTCACCAGTATGCCTTGGATGTGAGGAATGCATTCAATACCGCAAAATACGATAAATTGGGGAGACCCTGACACGGTTCTCCTTGCCGTTATACCTGAGAAAGATCATATCCAGTTATCATATCAATTATCATTCTTCATTCGACCGTCGATGAGAACGGAGCCAAATTATCAGTCCTCTGATATGATAGTGATAACCCGCTTCAAATTATGGTGTTTCAATAGTATAAATTTATTACTAAAATAAATTCAAATTCAACAGTGTGAAATGTACTAAGGATAATTATTATTGTTGCGTTCGAATAATTCAACCCAAAATGTCCTGCAAAATTTGTCTGAAATCGCTGAGAGGACAGTTGGAAATAATGTGCAATGCCTGTAAAGGGAAATTCCATACATCATGTACGAAGTTGAAAGATGAAGATTTGAACTATTTGAAGAAAGACAAGAAGGATTGGTTTTGTGAACCATGTGTTAAAGACAAGAGACTTAGCAGATCACTTGAAACCGGAGCCGAAACTGGAAATATTTCACTAAAAGATGTAGTAGCAGTCATAAATGAATTGCGACAAGATGTAAAAAAAAATGGATCGAGAATTAGGAACATCCGTCGATCTTTGTCATACAATGATAGCTGAAGTCAAGACGAAATTAGACACACAAGATAAAAGACTTGAAATCTGTCTAACGAAAATAGAGGAGCTAACAACAGAAAACTTAGGTCTTAAAAAGAAACTTGAAGAGATGCAGCATCGAATAGACGAAACAGAACAGAGTGCTAGATCCCACATGCTAGAAATATATGGAATGCCAGAAGTTCCGAACGAAGATGTAATACACACGATGGAAATAATTGGAAAAGGACTAGATTATCCTATAACACCACAAATGATTGATACATGCTATAGACCCAAAAAATCTCAAGCTACACAGGGACCAAGACCAATAATATGTGTACTCACTAGAAGGCTAGATAAAGAGGAAATCCTGAAAAAAAGACGTATCAAAAGAACCTTCTCCACTAGACACATAAACCTGAATAATGACTCGCCAGTACATATATATAAATGAATCTTTGTGCCCGGCAAGGAAAAAAGTCCTAGCAGCAGCAAGAGAGGCGAAGAAGAATAAAAATTATAAGTTCCTGTGGATTCGAAACGGAAAAATTCTAATACGAAAAAACGAAGGTAGTCCAGTAATTAATCTAAATACGATGGAAAACGTGAGTCAATTATCATAGTTCGAAATTACAAAAACCCGCAAGAAAATGTTAGATATTAAGTTTATTTGCAAGATTCTAGATCTTTTTTCTTTTTTGTTCATTGTTCGGTGTAGGGGGAAGAATATGTTTGATTTAAAAACAACAGGAGGTAAAAATAAACAAAGCAGAAAATGTCCCTCCTGTGGTAACAATTTCAGCTTATACTTATTAGGTAGAATAATAAACTTCTTATTTTCAGAGTTATATTTAGGAAAATTTATAGGGTGTTGTTGTATCAAAAAGGAACAGAGAATTTTTTTGCTTTTATTTTCGGGTAAATGTAGAATGTACGTATTATTAGGTAAGGTAGGGAATTTTCTAGTTTTTGTTACTGTATTTGGAAAAAAAAAACCCGTATGTTTAGCTGTAGTATTAAGTACCGTATAATCTTTAGACAAAAACAATGACAGATAAAATAATCTGCATTCAGCAAAATATTAGAAGTATGAGAAAAAATTTTGAAATGTTTATGGCTGAGATAAATATAAATTACCCTGCGCCTCAAATGATAATTTTAACTGAAATTTGGATTTACGATGATGAAATAAGTAATTATCAAATAGATGGATATCAGATTATTGCAAACTGCAACTTAAAAAGTAGGTCTGGAGGAGTTCTTGTGTATATATGAAATGAATTTGAAATAGTAAAAAAGGAATACATTAATATTCTCTCAGCAGATTGTGTATTACTCGAATTAAAACTAAAAAACATAGAGATTGCTATGTTAGCTATTTACAGACTTCAGGAATATTCGATGCATCTATTTCTCACAGAATTAGAAAATTGTTTACCAAATCTAAACAATAAAATTTTAATGTTGACAGGGGACATGAATATTGATCTTCTAGAAAACTCTTTCATAGTGGATAAATACAAGCTTCTTTTGTCTAGTTTTGGTTTGGAATCATTAATAAATACTCCAACCAGAGTAACAGAAAATACTGCAACATGCATCGACCATTTTTTTGTAAGATTTCCTCAAGGAAACAAAAACGATATTACTTTCAATTCGCATGTCGAAAAAACTGGTATAACAGACCACGATATGATAACAGTCACAATGCTACATAAACATTTTAAACAGAACATTAACAAAGATAATAATCAAATAAAAGAAAAAATCAATTTTGAAAAGTTTAGTAATCTACTAGTTAATATGGATTGGTCAGACGTATATAATGCTAAAGATGTAAACAAGGCATTCGATACGTTTGAAACTAGAATAAAATTTTCTCTAAATTTATCAATAGAGAAACAACAAATATCAGTACAAAATTATGTAGCCAAGAGAAAACCATGGATAACCGATAGTATAGTAAGCAAAATAGAAGCAAAAAATAGACTTTATAAAAAATTACGACAGAGTCCGCAATATAATTTGAAAACATATTATAACACATACAGAAACAATCTACTTACAGAAATTAGAAAAGCAAAAGAACAATATTATACAAGTTTATTTGAAAATTGTAGTGGGAACAGGGAACAATGGAAAATTGTAGACAAACTATTAGGGTCAAGGAAAAAAAAACAAAATATAAATGAGATAACAACAAGGTCTCGTTCCTCGACCTTGGCCTGCCGGCGGCGTCGGGCCTTCGGCCCTCCATGACGGGCCTTCGGCCCGGTTTGTCAGTAGATCCCCGTCAAAGTTAGAATTTTTCATGTTTTTTTCGTGTTACCTTTTTTTCTATGTCGCTACACGGCACTGTGATCAGTAGATTCCGCGTCGTAGTTAAAATCTGCCATTCATCTCTTTTTGTGTTATTTTTTTCTATATCGCTCCTGAAGGACCAATATGGGAAGTTCCGAGCCCGCGCGTAGAAGTTAGATTCGCGTCAAAGTTAGTCACGCGTTAGTTTGACAGTTCAAGTTGGTCGTAAAAGAGAGAACAGGTCGCGAGAAGCATGGAATTTTTTTTGAAAGCTGTCAAATATGTCAATGCGGTCTGTGGAATCAACAAAATGAGTTTTGTTGAAATGAGAAACAATTTTTTTAAATGCTCTTGATTTTGACATTTAAAAAATGACAGTTTTAATTTTAATTTCGCAATTTTCTCAAATGAGAGTCGTAGCCTGAAGTCTCTTCGTTACGCCAAAATTAATAGATGGTCGCCACTTTGATTTTCAAAATTAAAAAAAAATTATTTCGTGTGTTCGAAACATCCATTTTCATCATAATTGTCATTTAATTCGTTATTTGGACGCCATTTTCACCGGAACTATGCACGAAAACGAAAAAAGCTCTTCGGTTCTAATTTTTCAATTATTTCATGATGCCCTTTTGTGAATTTCAGCCGTTTTTATTTTGGGTCATTATTTCTCAAAAAAAACGAAGGGGTACAACACCCTTTCAATTATTTTCGCCACAAATTGATGTGCCATTTTCTCCGAAACGGAGCAAATTTTAGACGGACGTTTTTTTTAGGTCGACAGACATCGTCGGTAAGAAGCGTAACGTCAAATTGCGTTCGCGAAATTTTTCAAAATGGCCGCTACAGACGCTTTTGAAAATTTGAAAAAAAAATTTTTGAAAATCGACTTTGACGGCTTACAGCTGGCAGACGGTTGCCGCGATTGAGACAAAATTTTCCATTTTTCGAAGAGCAATTTCTTGGCTGTACGCCGATACCATTGCGATGTTCCCCCTATCTAAGAAACCAAAGTTACGATAAAAAATGTGCGAGCGAAACAAAAACCCGTTCAAAATTTTCACGATTTACGAGCTGAATCACTTTAAAATCACTGAAAATCAGCCATATTTCGAAAAAAAATTTCTCGGCCATTTTTGCACTCAGGGACTCGGGGATTGTTTCTGCGGGATAGCGAAAGAGCTGTTCTGTCGGAACTTTCAATTTTCGTCGCTTAAATTTTCAAAATGGCGGCGCTGTGGTTTTTAGAAAATGGCCGATTTTTGATGGTGATTTTTCGACTTTGGCGTTCAAAAAGTCCCAGTTTAGATTTTTTTTCGAGTTTTTTTCAAAACCACGTACTAAATAATGGTAATGCCTTTATTTTGACACTTCAAAAAAAAAATTGGATCGAGACTTTTAACGTCACTACGATTTTTGTTGTTGGAAAAAATTACTCTTATTCGGAGTTTTCAAGTTTGACATTTTTTAAGTGACATTTTCGAATTCGCTGTTATTTTTTCACCATAGCCAGAAGAGAATCGCATGTAATGCCTTTATTTTGACACCGCCAAAAATAGTTCAATCACGATTTATACCGTCACTATAATGACATTTGGTAAAAAGAAAAAGTTTTTTTCTCAATATTCATGAATTTGACGTTTTAAAAAAATGACAGTTGCATTTATCCGGGATAGCTCTTGCACCAATATGTTATTGCTGCACATTTCACCTTTACGACGATACCAAAATCTGGCCGCCATCTTGATCCTTCGATTTTAATTAAGTTTTTTCGTGTGCAAAAACTCGCGTTTTTTCAACTTTTCGATTTTGACGTTTCAAATGTGACAGTTCGATTTGATTTTCGGAAATATTTTACCGGATTGTAGTGACCGGGAGTCTTTTCGTTACGTTAAAAATACAAAATGGCCGCCATCTTGATTCTTCGAATCGGAAAAAATTATTTCCTTCGGTGGCGTTTACGAAATTTCCGCATACGTAATATGACATTACGTTCTTTACTCTATTTTTCACGATGAATTTTTCAAATTTTGAAAATAATTATCAGTCCAAATTATTAGTGAAAGACTAATTGTACATCGTAATTAATTGTAAAAACAATTATTTACAAAATGCATAAGAAAAAACAGAAATTAATGCATTTTCCGAACAGGAACCGCGCATTCATCATGATTACCTATTTATACCCACCGGACCATTATAATTATTATACTAGCGGGCGAACGAAGCGACCGAGCCAGCGTCCGGCAGGTCAAGACTCGAGCCGTGCCCGGTGAATCGCCGGAACGTATTATCGAAAATTTCAAAAAAAAAATCATATCTTCGTTATTAAATGACCAATGTGGATAATTTTTTCACAATCATTTACGTTAATTAATTGTCGTTGCGACTGTCTTTTTAATTTTTCCAATCGTGCATAAAGAAGAAGACAAAAAAAATAACAAAGAATTAATTTTTCGATTTTTTAATGAAAATAAAAGTGTAAGCTAATTTTCGAGCAGCGAGGAAAATTTTTATTTTTCGTTTAAAGTACCAACATAATCGAGATCAAATGAAGCCGAAACTTCAAATTATGTGTTGAAGAAAAAAAAATGAAAAAAGAATTCACGATCAAGAAAATACAGGGAGATACAAATGACCGGGCGGTAAATAGTCGAAATGACCCACCGAAGTTTTTCCTGATTTTGACAATTTTCCAACGGTTTAGGAAAAAAACTATATTTATCTTTTTTGTAGATAAAGGACGTCCCTATCATAGAGCTTAGTTATTTTTTCGATCGGTCGACTATATTTCGAAAAAAGTTCAAAAGCATGCGTTAAATAGTAGCATTTGATCAATTGTTGTTTTAAAGAAACGATTCCCGCTCAAAAACCGGGAATTTTTCCGGAAAATGTTTCGTATAATAAAATAGCATTTAAAGAACTATTCAAAAAAGGTCTGATTCGATTTTTCTCTAGGATGCACCGTTTTCGAATAAAAAATTTTTTTGTGATTTTTTGAAAAAATGACAGACTTTTTTGTTTTTTTTAATAAGTCGGTTTTGGCGACATTTCACGTAAAAATCATTATTATCTTTTTTGTAGGCAACGAACGGCTCTATCTCACTGTTTTGTTGTTTTTTCGATTGGTCGAATAAATTTTTAAAAAAATTCGAAAATATGCGAAAATAGTATGTTCCATTTTTTGAGGGCCGATTACCGCTCACCTAATTATTTTTTCGAAAAACGATCTTTACAAAGTTTGTACGTCCATTCTTTCCCTAAGTAACTGCAGTAGCAGAATCTCTCCGCGATGTACCGTTACCGAGAAAAAGTCCTATATGTGGGACGTTGCAAAAAAAAGTACGGCCCTGAAAGAGGGCCTTAAAATTCTCGGATCCGGCCCATTTTCAATAGGTCGTATTTGGGGGTCCAGAGCTGCGTCCCCACCAAGTTTCATCCCGATCGGTGCAATTTTCGGACACTTAGAGTGTTTCCTAGGTCGTTCCCGAAAAAACCCGAAATTCCCGAAAAAAAGACACTTCCCGGTAACGGATCCCGCTCATTTTCAATAGGCATCGTGGGACTGTGCGCCTCTTCAATCGAGCCAAATTTCAGGTCTCTACGACGAAAAATGGCGCCTCTAGAGTGTTTCCTAGGATTTTGTGACAGACCGAGCGACACCACTTTCATTCGCACAGGGCGCATATAGTTCCTCGAACATCGGCTACGCCGGTCTCGGAACAACAAGTGAGGGAATTAAAATAACAGACGAACAAGAAATAGCAGATAGTTTTAATGAATTCTTTTTACAAGTACCGAAAGACATAAAAAATAGTACAGAACAGTCACCATTTAACGTAGATCAAAAATACAAAAATTATTTCAGAGAAAGTCGAATTTGTAAGTCTGTATCTATAGAATTGACTGACGTCAACGAAATACAAAGTATTATAAAACATTTAAGAAACGATAGTTCTGCAGGCTATGATGGAATACCTAGGAGCTAAATTGATAAAATCATCTTCGGTAGTAATTTCGGAACTTATGACACATACATATATGCAATGTAAGTATAGAGACAGGGACCTTTCCAGACGCACTCAAAAAAGGAATATGCGTGCCTATTCACAAATGTGGAGAAAAAACCTTGCTTAACAATTACAGACCAATAACGTTATTATCAAGCTTCTCAAAAATTATAGAAAAAGTTATAAAAAAAAGGTTAGTGAAATTTCTTGAGAAAAACAATTATTTTAGTAACAACCAGTACGGATATAGAGAAGGGAAAAATTCTGAAAGTGCCCTACTGCAACTAACAAAAAATGTATATGACGGAATCAATGAAAGTAAACAGACTTCTGCAATGTTCATCGATATTCAGAAAGCTTTTGACACTGTAGATCATGACATTTTATTAGAGAAACTCAGTAAAGCAGGAATTAGAGGTATAGTGAATGAGTGGTTCAAAAGTTTCTTAAGTAATAGAAAACAACAAACAAAAATAAATAAAACTTTAAGTGACACTAAACTAATCACAACGGGGGTGCCCCAAGGGTCTACCTTATCAGCTGTTTTATTCCTAATTTATATAAATGAGTTGTGTGAAGGAGAATTCGAAGGAAAAATAATATCTTTTGCAGACGATACCGCACTTGTTTATGTTGCTGATTCTCTACGGGAAATTAAATCAGGGATGGAGCATGACTTAAGAAAATTAAAGTGGTGGTTCTCAAAGAACTGTATGAACATAAATATAGGAAAAACAAAATACATGAAATTTTCGTTGCGAAGTAAAAAACAAGACGAAACAGTTATCTTTAATCACTCCTTAACCTGCGACGAATCACTAAATAATTGTAAATGTCAGCCTCTTCAAAAAACAGAAGTAATTAGATATTTAGGTACTTTAATAGATTCGAATCTAACCTGGAAGAGTCATTTACAAAATTAAAAAAGGAAATGGAGTTTTTAGTTAGAAAATTTTATTTTATCAAGTCACTATGCCCAAAACAAGTGTTAATACATGTTTATTACGCCCTTGTAAATTCCAGATTACAGTATGGTATAGAAAACTGGGGAGGAGCATACAAAAATGAAATCCTACCCCTGATGATAAGTCAAAAACATATAATCAGAATAATATGCAAAAAGAGAAAACTTGACAGTGCATTTCCCTTGTTCAAAACATTGAATATTTTACCTTTAAGACATTTATACTTCTACAAGATATTAACTAAATTCTATCGTACAAATAAAGACATAAGAAAAAATATATACGTTGAAAAGTTAAGAAATGCCATGAAGTTCGAGATTACGAAACCACAGAAGGAGATTTTTAGGCGATTTTACACATATATAAGTTCCAAAATATACACGGCACTACCTAAAGATATAAAAGAAAGTACATTTGAAACTTTCAAAAAATTATTAAAAAGGTGGCTATTCGAATGCGAGAATATTGAAGTTTTTTTTCAGCAGTACTAAATAAATTATATAAGCGATATAAAAACACACTTTAGAAGTGATATTATCCCTTAAGAGTGGGAAATTATGTTCAATTTTCTCTGAGACTAAATAATAGCTTTAAAAAATTGTAGATGTCTCCACACAAGCTAGCTTTTGGAGACATTTCTCTTTCCATCCAATGTGAAAATAAAGAAAAGGAAAACTTTAAAATATAGAAATTTAAACAACAAAAGAAAAGTAGTTACTAACTTATTTAATGTAATTAAAATTCATAATGTATTTTGTAATCCAAAAATTGTACTCTCATTGTGAAAAGTTTTTATTTTTATTTACTTTGTAATAACATATGGAAATAAATATTATTATTATTATTATTATTATTATCTTTCTGACAGAGTGATAGTCGAAAACCGAAAAGAGCCACTAAAAGGGTGCCGTGGAGCTTCATCCTGGGCCCAAATCCTCGGAAAACTACATGTATGACGGTTTATTGCGTCTGGACTCTGGACATGATGAGCGGAGTTGAGATAGTTGCTTACGTGCAAGATCTCGTGGCAACAGTTAGAGGCAATACAGAGCTCAGAATAGTAAAGAGAGGAAACGTAGCAATCAAAAGCATATCGCAGTGACTAGAGAAAGTGGGTCTGGAACTTGCCGGGAGAAGACTGAGGCAACAGTGCTCACGAACTCGTGGAAGAAAGAAATATCAGAGTTCAAACATCTACGGCCTAGTTATACAAGCGGGAAAATCAGGAATATAACTTGGAGTCATATTGGACGGAAAATAATTGATATTTGGGGAACACGTCCAAAATACGGTCGCTAAGGACAGCAAAACCTGGAACGCCATGCATGGTCCTAAGCCTAAAATAAATGGCCCCAGGACCATTAAAAGGAAGATACTGGCCAACGTCATCTATTCAGTCGTTCTATATGCCGCCCCAAATTGTCACCAGGTGTTGGGAATTAAAAAAATATCGGAATATGTTAGAGGGAATGCAGTACAAGACACTCCTAGGAGTGACCACTTCATAATTCCGATCACAGAACAGGTCAGAATGACGAGACATGGCTAGCAATTCAGACGGACCGGACCAAAAAATCCAAGCAAAAAATTAGAAGGGAGGCCATGGATATGAGGCAAAATGAATGGGAGAAACTTTCACGTAACGCAGTGCCTCACAGGACATGGCGTTTATGGCGTTTTCGGCTTACTTAAACCGAATTGAAAAAAAAATGCTGCTACTGAGAGGATAACAAAACACAGGAGCACATCGTGTTCAAATGTGAAATGTGGGACAGAAATACAGCCTTGGTCGAAGAAAAAATAGGTCAAACACTAGGAATGAATAACTTGATCCTCATAATTCTGGAGAGACAGACATAATTCATGACACAGAAGAATGCAGACGAAAGAACCAAGGAAGGAGCCGAGAGAGAGATAGAGAATAGCTAAATGAATTCTTAGACAATTAGAAAGAAAACAGTTCAGACGTGCCCGCAGCAATGAAAGTCACCCCATGACATTGGTACTGGCGCCGGCGCTGAAGCATGGAAGGGTTTTAGCCGGTAAGCGTCCGGAATTACCTCAGGTTGGTGGAACAATTTACGGAGTGTCCATGGGGATTTCCCTTCGACTACAATAAAAAAGGTACAACTTAATAGAGATTACACTCTAAAAATTGTCTCCGAGAGCTCGCCCAAATAGCTGGGATAAATATAAAATGTATGAATACAGGGTGTTCCAACTCATTCGGTTTGTAGCAGGTTCATTCAGTTTTTATTCAACTCATTCGGTTTTATTTTTGTATTAATAGGTAGGTATATTAATTAGACCGGTATTCGAATCCAGAGGCTGCTCCTTTTAGAATTCAAAATATTGAAATGGATCGACCATTTACAAATTTAGATCAAGGTCCCCTCTTTAAAAAAATAAAAAAAAATTATTGTTCTGCACGAATACTATGCAGCACCCAGCACATCGATTTTTGAAACCAAAGAACTTTCAAAATTCTTATAAATCGATTCCTACCTACGTTGTCCTATTAATAATTATTTTTATATAATGACGTCACATTTAATGTACCAATGACGTCATTGATGACTTTAACAGATGAGCAATTTCCATTATGTTTTTATGTTTCTTATTTTTTCCTAAGCTGTTTTTTATATTTAAATGTTTTATTCATTCTTTAAGAACTCATATAGCCTCCCATCATTCACATCGATGCAACAAGCATCAGGTACTCTTAAATCAAAAAATCGTCTCTCAATAAACTTATGACTATTACTGAGTAAATTATAGAATATTACCATATAATATCGTATAATAATCTACCTAATTAAGATATAATAACACGCTCGTACTGTCATCATCATTATACCGTCCGTCTACTGAAAGTGAGAACATGAAAGGGAAAGTGGTCGCGCCGTGTTCAGCTGAGCTGAATTGACTCAGTAAGTGGGTCGCAATGGCATAAAAATCGAAAGCTGTTCCACTGCTGGAAGGCTTATCTAGATCGCTCCGTGAATCAAGAATCGCGGCACGTACACGGGAACGAGGAAACAATTATTATCATCAAGTCTTCTCGTGGAAAGGAAAAGCTAGACGATGACACAGGCACGTGGAGAACGTGGTAAAACCGATGCCGAAATTGATTTTATTACGAAATATTATGTAGATGCAGGTCTGATACACTGAACTGGGGTATTTTTACTGCCATTGAATGTCAGAAAAACTGAATGGAAAAGGAAGAAAGTAGGAAATAAAAATATAATGTTTTGTTAACTTTTACACTGATTATAAAATTCCTTGTATTACCAAAGTATTGGTCTGATATTGAGGGAAATAAATTTTACTCCCTTTTAAAAAAGTAATAAAGTACCGATAAAAAGTAAAAGGTTATTGGGAATATTCACCATATTCTCAAAATTTGCAATTTGAAATCGGTAATTATTTGAAAGATTTTCAACTACGTTCGTGCAACTCGCCCTAAGTTAGTTAAATTGGGGCAAAGTTGCATAATTTTAACTTTATCAAGAATTTGAGACAAACATAGGAAAAATTCAGGCGTTGCTGAAATCCCCTGAAAAAAAACCTGAAAAATCCAGGTTTCTTATTTTTTGCATTATATTTTCTAATATTGTCAATAAATAAATATTTTTTGTAGGCTTGCATAGATCGTCAAGAGCTATCCATGTGACATTTCAAAAATTTCCAAAGCCGACTAGATCCCAGAGTTTTCATAGTCAGCTTTTCTTTTTCTCATGGTCCCCATATTATTTTTTCAAAGTAATTCCATATAAAAAAATTATAGAAACCCAAAACTAATCACACTTAATTTTTTTTATTCTTCTTTAAAAAAATACAACTTTTACACTGAATATAATAGAAAAATTAAAAAAAAGTTAGCAGTATGACTTCATATTGACGTAATTTCGTGGAAAAATTTGATATTTTTTCGAAGAGAGGAGAATAAATTGATCATTTTGTATGTGAACCTATAAAAAATTATTCATTTGTTTTCAACAATAGAGAAGATATCAGTAAAATAAGGAATACGGATTTTAAAATTTTTTCAGGATATTTCAAGAACTACTGAAGTCATCCCCAATTTTGTTTCTGATTCTTAATCATCAGCATCAAATTATGCACATTTTTGTAATATCACCAATTCTGTATCTTTTACTCCTCCCGAATTCAAAATTGTTAAGATCCTGTATAATTAAGCTACACAATAGCCTGCTTTTCTGAAAGGTTGCATTGTAAACTAGATGATGACAATATGTGCTAGTATTGAAAATTAAAAAGTTAATTAAAAAGTTAAAAGGCACGCGAAAACGTATAAATATTACCATGACCGTGCCCCTTCCTTGCACTTCAGTGGGGCACTTCACCCTTCACCTTTATGCAAATCTTTTTGAAAAGGTCTACATTGTCAATTAAATGCGGCTTCCCACTGCGCGAGGCTCGGCAAGCCATCGACTCGGCAAATCAGCTCTCCAAGTCTACGTATGAAGAAGGTCAAGCCACTAGCCGAGCCCACGAGCCTTCTCCTAAAAAAAAAGGAAAATACAGATAAAGCATGTGCGTATTAAATCTCATTATAACAAAGATGGAGTTTCTTTTGAGGCATTCAAACTCCTATTTCCCTACACATCCTCTAACCACCCGTTGCTTTGATTGGAGCTTTAGTAACCTTTTGGGTCAGTGGTTTCTCCAAAATATAAAATAAGAAACATTCACGTTAGGTATATTGTAAATAAAATAAACCAATATTGTACATTTTCAATAAAATTATGAAAATCAACCTTAAACACAAATAATTTCTTCACGTTTTCTTTCATAGATTTCTTTTTTTCTTTTCATGTTTTCTTTTTTCATAGATAAAACTTTTAATAAGTCATAATTTAGAATTCATTTTTGAAGTTCTGTCGAATCTGTCTGAAATGATTATCAAATTAAAAAATGTTGAGGTTTAGAGGATTTATTAGAACCTACCGAACCAGAAAACTTTATAAATAAAATCTTAAAATAATTATTATTATTATTATGGTTGCTCTATCCTTATGGTTTTTCTTATTCGTAACTATAACTTTTTTTGTTTATATTATACGCTCTACAGGCTTATATACTTTTCACTTATATATCATTAAGTGAACTTCCTACTTCCTCATTGTACTTCAATATATCCATATAATAAAACGAAGAATGTACAGAGGTAATAAAAAAATATATTTTTTTATGTTCGTTAAAAATCTATACCTACCTACCGTTTATTACTATTACTGTGCACTTATTTCTTGAAGAAAAGTAATTAATTGCGGTTTTACCTACAATACAGGGGAACAGAATCAGTTTTAAGCTGGCCTTCACGACATGATAGAGCAATATCAAGGTCTCTAATATTTATTAAATCTTTTATTATAATCATAATATAGAATGTGATTATTTATATTTGACATTGATATATTTTTATTTTATTCATTGATTTTTTCTCGCCGAGCTATTAAAGCTATCCGCCAATCGTGAAAACAATTTTCCTACTTCCTCCATTTGTTTAATGATCCGAGCTTTCATTTTGACTTAAAAAATAATTGTATTTTTTCTTGAAAGTGAAAAGCCGGAAGTGATGCTGGTGAGAAAAATACATCTGGGTGTTGTAGATAAGAATCACAATACAGGTCAACATTTGATTAATTTGTTCCGATGTTTGTGTGTTTAAATAATGATCGTTCCCGTTTATTTTAGTCTATAGGCTAAACAAGTAACTATTGTGGCGCCACCAAGTAGGCAAATTTGACACTTTCATGCGGCAAGTCCTGCGTGCCCGCTGTTCATTTTAATGTATTTGTTATTGCAAACATGAGGTCGTTCCGAGTATACAAAAATCGGGAAGTGTTTGTTGTACACGAGTACCTTAAATGCTTGAGATTACATACCTATTTATTACTCCTGAATCTTTTTTTAGATAGTAAATTAAAGTTAAAAATTTTAGTTAATAATTTAAGGCATATAAGTAATACTAATAAAACAATAACTACTGCTATAATTTTTTCGAGCTGTATTTCAGACGAAGGGTAACATTTTCTTGCTTTACAGCTGCAAAATATGTTTAAAACTCTTCGACTTATTATACATAAGCTCAATATAAAAACCCCGAAAACATGAGATGAAATATGAACTTATTATGCGTTGATAAGAAAGGTGATATTTTTTTAATGGACAATTAATATATCACCTGAACAATGGGACAATAATAGGTTTTTTATCCTACCCCATAAGAAAATTGAACTTTCTCGACTGCATGCCCCCGGAGAAAGTGCCACTTTTCCTGCCTAGGCGGTAAAATTATTTTTATATTTTCACGCTAGAGGGCCACCCAATTGCAATTGAAGCTATTTCCAGAGGGAACCAATAGCAAGCAAGCTAGCTGTATGTCAATCTGTCAATGTCAATAGACCAGCAAGACCCAGCAAATTAAAAATTAATTATTGAAGATTTGATGATTTAAACTTTGAAGTTATTGAAGATATTAGATTTGAATTACAATGGAACTAACGGATAATGAATCAGAAGAAATATTGTATTTCACTCCGTCATAGAAATTAGAGCTAAAGCAAAGCAAGTCACGCTTGATTTATTACCAGAAAAATCGAAAGCAAAATATAACCTCCAATACAAACTGTTTATGGAATAGTGTGCTTCCAAGCAAATTAAGAAATATAGTGAAAGTGTAATTTTAACGTATTTGTCCGAATTGTCAAAAAATAAATTAGGTACTGATTGTAATTTAACTAATCTACGCTTACTGATAGTAATGTATTAAGCAAACATATGTAGTTATTCAATAAATTTTCTTTCAAACAAATTTTTTTCAAAAAAAAAATATATTATTACCTACTAGGTATTATTATTATTGTGTAGGATAAAAAATTATGTGTAAACCACGGCGGTAAAGTGTCTTTTCAGGCCTCAAGAAGTGGCCAGCCTCGGCTGCGCCTCGCCTGGCCATATCTTCTTGAGGCCTGAAAAGTGCCACTTTACCGCCTAGGTATACAATATACTATTTTCATTTTTATGAGTGCTATGTGCACCAGGAGTCTCTCTAAATGAGCGCTGTTCCTTGAAGAAAAGTTCCATGTAAACGTATTCTCTAACACCGCTCATGTGAAAACTCATCATGAGATTTCGCCCATTTCTCAACGATTTAAAACGAAAGCAGTCGAGACTGGGTGCTTGGAAATGACTTTTAATAATTATTGTAGTCATAGGCCCGTATTCACAAAGCGTTTCTGTCCTGTAATATCTCGAAAATAATTAAATAAATGGGAAGGAGATATGCAGTTTTTTTGCGTTAGAGTGAGATGGGTATAATTGATTACGTAATTATTTAGGAAATTATCGTTTGTGAATACGGACGATAATAAATTTAAAAATATATAAGTTCACTGCCAAATATTAATTTTAAAAGGGTTTCATTATCCAAACGAGCTGTCAAAAATTGCAAAGCAAGGTTATACTGCCGCACGAAAGTGCGAAAAAAATGCACGAGGAGGCGCGCGCGCCGCAAACATCCGATACTTACTTAGCCTATATGGTCTAGCGTCTAGCCAACATTAGGTGTAGGTATGTGATTTATATTTACATTTACATTTTTCTCATTATTTGCACTTTCAAGTCTTATGTCAAGATATACATTACATGTATCTGTATGTTATGTACATATAAACGGTGCAAACTGTCTCACAGATTTTTTTGCCAAATTTATGAATTCTTAGTATTATAAAGGGTGATATAAATATTTCCCGCAAAATACCGAATAGCACCTACCAAAAAACACGGCCACGGCCAATTGTAAAATGGAATTGCCAGAGATAAAAATTCTTAAATGGAAGAGTTTATGCTCTTTTTTGAATTTTTTTTTTACATGAAATTTTGAAGCCATTTGCACAATGCATCATACAGAGCGGGAAACAGGTGAAGACACATTGAAAATCTTCCGAAAGATGAATTCTCAAAGAACGACGGAACACTTTTTGTTTAATATACGAAGTCCAATAATCTTGTCCAATCTCCCCTACAAAATAAATGGAAAATGGTTTAAAAATTTTCCGTTAATAGATAAAGGTATAAGTAAATAAGCTTAGATGTTACGTGGTATGTGATATTATTTGCATTTACTTATTAAAAATTTTTATATATTTTTTTGTCTCGATAAAAACTGGCGAAATGTTTCTAACTTTAGCCTGCTACAGTTCTATTTAACAACATAATAGATTGAAAATTTTAATAATATTCTCTAAAGGCAATATTTTAGAAACTTTTGAAACAATGAGAGTTATCAAAGATGTGTTAGATGACCTCCGACCTCGTTTCTATTATTATTCTTCATAATATAACTTCAAAAAAATAAAACAAAATTATCTTTAATTTTTGAAACGGATAATTAGGAGCTTACAAATTATGATACTTCAAGAATAGTCCGCTCCAGAGCTTCATTCTCGAGCTTATTTTGATTTTTTTTTTTAATTTTCGCTTCAATTCGAAAACATTTCAAAAACTATGCTCGCATGTGACTCTACAACAATTCGATTGAAACATCCATCATATTATTAACTATCCATAAATTTTCCTTGCACTTAATTATTATCGACCAATATGTTATGGTAGCTACACTAATCTTCTTTTTATCGTTTGAACATTTATTGTGTCGTTAGTTTATACGAGTATTAATATTAATACCTATGCCTTTTTAAAATAAAATTTATTATATATTCACGTATACCTAACCACATTAGCATTGTAAATAAGCAAACGTCTATCTCCGATTCAAGAACTTTTCTATCACGCGCATTACTGAAAAATACGTCACTTATGTAACATTTGGTATTTTGGAATTAGGTTCTGATTTAAATAAAAGACACGGCTCTGGCTAATATTTTTGTAACGCTCGAAGAAAATTGCTAATTTCTCTGCGGTCCATACAGTTGATATTACGAAATCGGTGGTAATATAATTTAAGGTATTTAACGTGTTTTTATAACACTGACATACTTTCATTTTTACCATCGAATACTCTGTATGCTCATTTCCTGCATCATGCATGTTTGCTGTAATTAGTGGTCTTGGAGCATTTACTTCTTTTCTTGATAACCCAGTTACTAATGAGTTGAGCATACGGATCAAGTATTAACTACATATACTCCTTCGGCCCACTGAAATTATACTTTATTATCCAACTGCAAGCAAGAGTGATTGGTGAAAGATTAATGGTAAAAGGTTAATAAGCATATGCCCAGGTATATAGAAATAAGGCTTAAAAGTTTTTTCGTCTATTTTTCCCACACGTAGCATAAATATATAATGTACCTACTCCTAACATGGACCATGATTTTTAAAATGCCACTTAAAGTTAAAGATGTGATTAAATCTGGCACAAAACCTGCTCTTACTTGCTCTTTTACTAATATGCTTATGTAAAGTTTTGCCGTACCTGACTGGCTCGTGCATAATTACTTTTATCTCCCGATAATGGTAGGCAGATTATTTATTATTAATGATTTAGATACAAGATACATTATGTGCCATAGCACAAGAGCCTCTGGGGCATTATCAAAAATATGGATCGAACTGAGCACGGATCACTGCTTTCTCCATGTATGATCAGCTGCAAGAGGGAATAATGTGGATTCCCTCCATGGAATAATGAGAGATCATATGATTATATGTAGATGACCACTTTAATGACATGTCACACTTCTAGTCATCTTCGCAGATGATTTCAGTATTTGTTGGAGCAGGAAACTTTTTTTTTCGTATGCACAAATTAGAACTCAATAGGACCAATCGATTTATGGAAAATGAATCACTCCAAGACAGGTGGCAACACTGCCACCAGAGCCCTTTGGGCAGTGGCAGGAAAATATTCACTGCCAACGCAGATCAATAAAGCTATTTTCAGAAAGCTAAGCGGCCCTTTGCTCCAGCCACTGCAAGTCCAAGTTGGTCTGGAACTGTCAATTAAGTCTGAATGCCTTATCAAGAAGCAACGAAGTAACTCTGATCTGGATTCCGGGCCATGCTGGATATGAAGAGAACGAACTTCCGACTCTCTAGCCAAGAAAGGTGCCGAGTGCGAATCTAATACACTGGGCACTGCAAGCTTTTCATCAATTTCACGGGATTGCTTTAGCTATAAGCGCTCAGTGCGCCTATGCCTGGAGGATGACGAAACAGAAAAACACATCCTATGTGAGTGTCCCGCTTTCGGAAGGATCAGATTAGAAACCTTCGGGAGAGACTTTCTCACACCGGAGGACATGGATACATTAACAATAGTCAGGATGGTCAGATTCGTCAAAGAGGCTGACCTGATGTTGTTAATGCAGCAAGACTATATTAATATAATAATATAATAAAAATAAACCTTCGATCGCAGTGGAGGTGTCACATGGGCCCTCTCACGATAAATCTACTAAATCTAACACCAAGGCATGAAGGTCTGAAGATCCAAGGGCTGAAGATTGTGAAAAAATTGTTTAAATAGCCTGTACAAAAAAAAATTAATAAAGATAAGTAGGCACTTAAAAAATTATATTGGATTTAAAAAAAGATTCAGTACTACAATATCTAGCTTTCAGAGGTTGGTTTTTTGAAAATGTACCAGGGTAGATCTCGAAAGTTAAGTTACCAATGAAAAATTCCCGAGACAAGTCGATTATTGTGTGAATGGGGGGCATCTATTGATGACGTACAAGCTTAAACTAAGAAGTCCAACTTAAAACTCGGAATTGCGGCTTAAAACTCAGAATTGCAATTTAAAATTTCCGACGAGGAAGACACTGCTTATCACCATTATGGACATCATAAAGTTAAGCACCATATTTCTCGATTGCTTCAAGAAGAAAGTTTCCATTGTCGCATAAAAAAGAAACAATGCATTTTTAAGGCGTTTTCATAATCTTTTTTTCTCCAGGAGGGATCATGGGTCTCAACTGTTTAAGTCGCCCCACTCTTGTAATTTTTGGCTTCGAGATACAGCCTATAGAGACACAGAAATATATTTTAAAGAAATAAGTGAACACAAACAACCATGCCGAGCACGGATTCGAACCTCAGAAGATGGCCGCGTCAATGGCTTGAGTTAGTGACCTAAACTGCTGCGCTGCCACCCGCTCTAAAAAATAATTTCGGCCGCTCGGAAATCTCTCAAGGTTGAGCAAATTTCAGGTGGTGCCAAAAAGATTTTTCGGCCGAGGTGCACACAACATTTCTAAGACGACTGCCTCTCAAGTAGATAGACATTTTTGTTTCATTATTTGTTTCAGATATTTTTTTGATATTCTATTTCTGGGTCGGTTTCACTTTACGGTCGTTTTTGCTTCACAGCCGTTTTTACCGTGACGTAGAAGCAACCATGAAGTATAAATGGCCGAAAAAGTTTTATTTTAAGGATGGTATTAAACCCGTAAGTTATTTTGTGACAGTTGCTTAAAGAAAATCATTATTTTTTCTAGGCGACAGTCGAATTTTTTTTCTTGAAGTACTTAATATCGAGAAATATGGTGTCGAACTTTATGATGTCATGAAGTGACAAGAAGTGTTTCCTCGTCGGAAAGTTTAAATTATTGGAAATACGAGTTTCAAGTCAAAATTCTGAGTTTATAGTCAAAATTCTTAATTTAAATTCGGAATTTAAAAAATGAAACTGGTGTACCTAGCGCTCCCACTCTTTCGTAGTATCTCTCACTCCTTCAACCGCATCATTCACCTTTAAAAAATCTTTAATAGGATAGGATGACCCACGTTGTGATATCTTGTTTGGAAGGAAATTGTATCAGAAATCGACAACAGAAAAAATAACAGCCATGCAGTTGTTTTTTTTTATTTTTTTAATGAAAATTCAGGGTGTTCTTTAAGGACCTAGATAGATATATCCGTAAATATTAATTAAAAACTCCTCAGACTCGTAAATTTTGTTTGAAATGGGACATCTTTTTTAAGTAAAACTTACATGTGCATCACTCATCGCCTCGCCCCCATCATCTACTCCTAAGAAATCTCAAATGATAATCTTAAATGATAGGTGTACTTACAGTCATCAAAAGAATAATATTTCAGTTTTGCGACCCAACAGTCGCGTGATTAAGTAAAAGTCGCTAGTGCGTACCTAGCCTTTACAAAGACTTTTGTCTCTCGTAATAATGAAATGACTATATGGCATATAGGATATTCATGAGGTGCTTGTTCGTGGTTTTACTCAAAAATCAACGTCTGGAATACGAAGGTTTTATATTTCTATACGTAGTTGTATATTTTCACCGCGTAGTCGGAATTAGAGTTTAAAATATTGAGGAATTAGACTTTTATTATGACATAAATTACACTAGTGGTCGATGGTATAGTTGGACCAGAGATATAACGAAACGACGTAATTTTATCAATTTTTGGACTATTGAAATATGGTTGAAGTCATAAAATATGATTAATTAATTATTTTAATTAATTCAAAGCAAATCCAAGCTATTAATGGTAATGTCAATCAAAAAATACTTCTCGATTAGCAGTAAAAAAATAATCCTCAGACATAAATTCATTAAAAGATAACTTTTTTTTTCTTTCTGGAAAGTACGACTTAGGCTTACCTATACATCTAATTTGAAGGAGTAATCCGAGCGAAAATATCAAAAAATTGAAGAAATCCTCTTATTTTTAAAGAAGAAGAAAATTTTAGAAAACGTTTCAGTAAACGCAACAAAATATTTATTTCAGTAAAAATAAAATTTTAGTACTTGGCATTTAATTTCACGAATTATTATTGTACCTAGTTTCCATTTTGTAATTTAAATAACATAAAATATCTATTTAAAATAGCTAAGACATCCAACTAAAATCTCATAATGTGAAAGATAACAATACATTCAAATTTTTTAAATAATTTACGCATATGGCTGACGGGCCAAAATCATAAAATCTATTTAAAATAATATTAAAGTCGTCGAATCCGGTCAAGTCATCCACATCCACATTTTCCAAGTAATCTGAGTAAGAAAACACAAGTCAGAATCACATGCGGACATCAAAGCCACATTTTGACCCAGATTTCAGTTGATCTGATGTGTATATTGGAATACCCCTTTTAATAATTTAGGTCAAGAACTAAGAAATTGTCAATTTACCAAGCACTCATTAACTGTAACTTTCCCCCTTACCTAGAATCTCGTCGCGATACTTTTATATGGTGCTAGCATGCGTGTAAATTTGACGTAAGTGATCTGAATATTAATTTTATGCACGACAAAAGACTTGCAGTGAATTTTAGATTTTTCAAATCATGTTTTTTAAAATGCATTTCGTGCTTTCACTATTAACTGAATCTAATAAAATTCTAATAACTTTATTCGATAGAGGTTTCAGGAGAAATAATTTACCAATATATGTGCATTTATAGGGTCTTATAAAAAATAATATCTCACATTTTCTTCACAATTTTTTCTCAATAATATTAATTCTGCATCTACCTACATTTATCAAATACCTATAGTAGATTCTTTTAGCACAATTGATATGGCTGATTTTGATTTAAATCATTAAAATATATAATAATTTTCCACTTCGTACTTTTCCAGCTTGATCGTTGCTGAGAATTTTATAAACTATGATAACAGAAATGAATTATTTTAATTAAAATTTAATTGGGAGTTTCAGGAATTCAAGTAAATTAAAAAAAGGCAATGGCATCGAAAGTTTGAAATTTTGACCCTAGTATATCGTCTCCGATAGCACAGTTCCTTCATAATTAGAAAAGAATTCTGCTACTTAATTACAAAAATTATCTCTTAAAGCATACAAAATACCTATGTACTGTATATAATGGATTATAATAACTACTGCATAATAGATAAACTTAACCAGCAGACAGTTGCTAGATAACGAAAGCATAAAATAATTCATAATTATTCCCTGTCAATTTTATAACGAACATGCCTTAATAGTTTCAATATACATATTTCTGCTTAAATAAAACGTTTAAAAAACAGTTCACTCTGTGAAAAAAAAAACCAAACGAGCACTTTTCCTCAAAAAATTTTCCTTCAATTAGCATAGAATTTATGATGAGATAAAATACGTTACGCCACTGAGTTTTTCATAAATACAGAATTATATTTTTCAGAGATGCATTACTTTTCATGAGATAAAAGCAACTTGTAATTATGGGATATTTTCTGTTCTGTACCTACTTACTGGTATTATTGAGATATGCATAACTTATGAGCCATCTAGAAACCATGAAAACTGTATTATAACAAATCTAGTAGTCGCATATTATGCTTATGTGAATAAAAAATAAGAATATTCGAATAATTTCTTATTTTAAGGGGGACACCCCGCATAAAATTACATTTTTTAATTGTCCTAAAAGAACGAATTGAACGTGTTTTTCATTGATTGAGTTTAACTTGAGCAGTTAAGGATTTTTAAACAAGTGAAAATCGAAATTTTTCATTTTCGAAACAGTATACAGCGGAAACGGCTTAAAATATTGGAAAACAGCTTACAGGTCCCTAGTTAACTTTTAGCGTGTTATAACACTATACAGTGTACTGGATTCTTGGATTCTATTTGGATTCTTTATACAGGGTGATGCAAAATTTGATAATTTTCAACACCCTGTAAATAAATTTAAACTACCTAATAGGATACTAGACGAATATGGACAGGACATGTAAGCCGTTTTCCAATATTTTGAGCTGTTTCCGATGTATGGCGTTTTAAAAATGGAAAACTGCGATTTTCAATTGCTTATGTATGACTCATAAACTACTCAATTAAGACCTATTACAACCGCATGTATTCGTTTTTTTCAGACAAACCTATAAAAATATACATGGTGTCCTCGTTAAAATAGCGAAGTATGTGTCAACTTCCGGTATTTCAGGAAATGCGGCCATAATGGAAATTGGGCCTAGGAAATTTTTATTTTGAGGCGCTAGTACCAACCGTTCCATAGATATAACATAGATACACTTAACATCACCCTGTATACAAGGTGTTTCATACATGTGTCGGAAATCGGAAAATAAAAGGTGTGATTCTTTTCCTCGTTCTAAGAAAAAAAGTTCCTAATAACATGAGTCCGCAAACGTACCGTTTTCGAGATACAAGTTAAAAAAAATTCCACTTTCTGATGATATCTCAGGAACCATTCGAGTTATAAAATTGAAGTTTTGTACACATCGTTTCGTTTATATTCTTCAATTTTTTAGGGCTAGCTAAATTTCATTATATGACAGTGAAACAACAACTATCAAAAACAAGTCATGCTTTGGTCCACAACAAACAAAATGTTGCTATTTTTCGGTTTCTCATCATAACATGTAGTTTTCTAGAATACAGTTCACATTAACGATAAGGATTAACGTTGTGTACCAAAATTCAATTTTATATCTCACGCGGTTCCTGCGGTGTCGTCAAAAAACTGGAGAAACATTATTTTGGCCAAGAGCACCTTTTTGATGTAGAGAACATTGACTGTGTAAAATCTGTTTTCACAATGCCAATTTTTCCTGTGTCGAAATTAGGGACAAACAAGCAACCCTACAATCTCCACCATATCGAAAAAAACTAGGGGACCCTTTAAAGAGTAGATAAAATTAACGTTAAGGATTAACGTTGCGTACCAAAATTCAGTTTTATATCTCACGCGGTTCCTGCGGTATCGTCAAAAAACTGAAAAAATTTTTTTGTCACCCTGTACCTATCGAAAACGGTTGGCTGGCAGACCCACGTTAATATAAAATTTTTTCTTACAATAAGTCTGGGAATTCCTTAATTTTCTGGCACATGTTTTGAAACTGTATCAGGTATTGAAAAATAGCAATGTTTACAAAAGCTCAAAGGGCCGCAATTTTGAATGAACTTATTTCTCAAATGCAATACCAGATTGAAAACTACAACTTGCAATCGAGTAACAAAAACGAGTTTTTGCCAATTGTAAAGGACACTCAGTAAAAATAATGTTGTTTTGAAGCTTTTTCAACAAAAATCCACAGTCCTCCATAGGTTTCACAAGGGTTTAAGATTTTGTATATAAAGTTTGAAAGTTAAAGCTATACATAGAGGCATCGAACATTTGAAACTTTTGAGAAATAATGACATGATATAAAAATATCGCCGCTATTTTAATTATTTATTTCCTGAAATTGTTTTTGGCTAAAGACTATATTCAATATAGTTGTTTACTGTAAAAATTCCAGTTCAATTTCTTTGAAAATGTGCTCATAAATGGTTAGGTACAGAAATTTCGCATTTTTCCCCCTTTTCCGTCCTACCCACGCTATTTGGCTTATTAAAAAGAAAAATTTTAAAAATTTTGTAGTAGCATTAAGTTCGGAAAACATTTTCCCATCCTGTCAATTCAATTTTGAAGTTTCTTCCCATCTTGTAAAAATTAAAAAATAACATTTTACGAAAATTCAAATGGCCGCCATTTTGAAACGGCTTGGTCGATTTTGCTCGAATACAACACCAGACCCCTCTCTGAGGACATCTAGCTCCAACGGAAATTTCAGTCTGCTAGAAAGTAGATTGAAAACTGCGACCTGAAATGATGCGACAAAAACGAGGTTTTCCGAAATTTGAAGGAAACGCCCTTTTAGGAAACTTTTTTTAATTAAAATTCAAAGTCCTCCATAATTCTACAATAGTGCAAAATTTTCCTCACTTACCTTGAAAGATACAGCTGTAGAGTCGTTTTGAAATTCGAAAAATCTGGATTTTGGAGAACTACATTATATACATTAACAGGTGAACTTTGGAAAACCACTTTTCATGGATTGGTGGACATTTGATGATTTTGGGTGATTTTCGTAAAGTTGTGGTATCCTCAATTGTGTATTTTTTTTTTATTAAAAGTGTGCACAGTTTTATACTCCTTGAGAAGCTGACACAAAATTTCAGACGTTGCTAAAATATGCTGAAAAACTGAAAAACATATTTAAAACAAATATACCTAAATCATATTATTCGGTGTAAAAGAATCAAGGAAATAAAAAAAGCTGCAATAAAAAAAAATAAAATTTCAAAATTTCGATCTACTTGAGAAAAAAATTAGGATAAATATTAAAAAATATGTAAATTTTTCAATCTGATGTCAATTTTGATTTTAATGTCTTTTTAGACAACATAACATAAAAAAACAATAAGCGTTGTGAAAACCCTGCATCAGATCTGATCGGCATTGAAAATTTTAACTGTCAAGGGGATCTTGACGACTTGAATCTAGAAATAATATAATTCATTTATTACAATATTTAAAAGGATATGTTAAAACAGGACTATCGATTTTCCAGAATTTTCAGCATATTTCAGCAACAATTGAAGTTTTCCTGCATTTTCTTTCAGATTCTCAATAAGTATAAGCATTATGCACATTTTTTCTAATTTAACTAACTTTATACTAGTTGCCAACATGTCTACCTATACTGAGTGTTTCAAAAGAGTGTTTCAAGACACACCTGTAGCATTTTGGATGGACCAAACTGTATACATTATGATAGTGATGAGAACAATTTTATTTGCTCCACTTATTGGAACTACAGGTTTGAAACCCGAAACCAATTAAATGTCAGTGAATGGTCTTCAGCTTTACAGGTCCATGTTTTAACGATGCATTTTAGTAAATAAATACTGATACAGATTCTGATATTAATTATTTTTATTTTTTTTAACATAGCTTAGAATTCTGGTCTACATCCGGAAATAACCTTGCTTCTACTATGATAATATACAGAAATAAGACTACATGCCTGTTTCTAGGTAAAAGTCTGATCTGACTGTCTCCAGTAGTGTGCTTAAAACTGACTCAATTTATCAAGGGTTAAATAAAAGTTATCAATCTGGTTAATAAGCTAACAATTAGCTTCTTTTTTATCATGACTAATCATTTCATTGACAAATCAGTGAATGGTCGCTGCGAGAAATAAAATAGATAAAGTCATCATCCAATTAACGTCAAAACTGGGGTTAATAACCACCGAGAACATTTCCAAAGAACCAGCTGATGGCTACAGGAAAAACCTTTACGGTCGAGATTACCAGCGATCCAACTTCCGCCGGAACACTGGACGGACTTGGTGGAGCGCCGAGAAAACTATGGCGTAAGATAACATGAGGCAACACAGCAACTTGCCGACCCAATACCTCCACCATTACCACTAATTTAACATAAAAACAAAGCAAACTCTAGATGTCCGATGATCTCAAAGTAGGCCATACCCCATGCCTCGGTTTATCCGCTCCAACCGCTCGTTGGGCTAGACGCAAACAAGTGAAAGTGCAGAGCTAACCTCGATTTCACTTTCGTTTGTAGGCCGAACGGGTCCCACGACGTACTTGATTTTTGCAATTATTCATAGTAAACGCGGATCGGACTTCTCTATCTAGCATTCTAGATTCTGGGGTGGACGAAGAAAGACAGAGGGATCCGCCGTGAATTCCGAAGACGTGGAGGCTAGAAACTGACGTGAATTGGGTCGTGAACTCCTTAGAAGTTGCATCAGAGTAACACCGAGACTATTATGCGACTAGCGATGAGTCTCGCTGTCGTTAGTAAGGAAATTCTATAGAATTCTGCTCTAACCATAGATAAACAGTCATCATTATTTGATTCAGTCGATACGGCTTTCGCAACCTGTGGTTACTGGTTGATTGCCCCTTTTCATGTACAAGAAATAAAATACATATCTACCTTACCTATTAAGGAGGAAATTTATTATTGGAAAAAGAGAAGATATTTATAATTTTTATATGACAGAATAATCTACGAGTATCTCAAATTTCACTTGTAAAAAATATTTTAATTAAGAATATAAACACTTCTTGTCTTATCGATGATATAGTCCTCCTTGCTTATATCTCTGATTAATAGAGCTGAGTAAATTTGAAAGTTACCTGCTCTTACCTCAATGTAGGTACTTATCGGGAAGATTTCTTCATCAAGTCCTACAACTTTCTATAAATAAAGGTGCATCCACGAAAATGATACTTTACATAAGATGATGCAAGTTTGTGAAATTGCATGGGAAATTATCATTTATTTCTCATAAATTTTCTTCCAGTATCGTTTCAAATGTTGGCATAGGTATGAAATGAAAATATGAAAAACCAACATACGGTAGATTTAGGTGATGTAGATGAAAACAACGTTTGTTTATATTTCTTCCAGAAGATTATTACAGAGGCAGATAAATTTTGCCAGAGCATAGGTGGGGAATATTAATAGACAAACGACACGCTCTTTTGATTACATAGAGACAAATTATGGAGTAAATTATAAGTCCAGTTGTTTACTAATTTATATATACGCGGATTTCCACGAATCGACGACGATAAACTTGATAATGGATGATCACAAGACAGTTCTTTTCGTTTTTTGTTTTCGACTTAACCTACTTTCCGAACTACTCTGCGACGAAATGCCGAAAGCCGACACCAAAAGTCTGTGGGCAACGGGAAAAGCATAAATAAATTCAAAATAAACACTTCCAGAGAGCATAGTTCCACTCTGACTAATAACGAACACAAATTTTAAAGCATCCCAGTTGCCACCTACTTCTCCAAATGTTATAATTATAAAATTAATACATTAAACTATCCGATGGAAATGTCAGCCGAGCTATATTTTGTGATATAAATATTTCAATTCGATTTGTCTTAACTTATTTTTGCTAAGACCGACTCATTAAAATCTTTATCAAGTCTTGAAATATTGGCGTTTAAATCGAAAATCTCATTTAAATTTCGAAATTATTATGCTCTTTATCCCTTACGGGGAAAAAGTAACATATTTTAAAAACAACAAATAGCATCTTCCAAAATCACAAAAGTAGCTCGTTATGTAACATTTTGTGGATAAGGACTCGCAGAAGTCGCAGATACAGCTTAATTTGAGCTTTATAGTAAGTAAGGGAGCGGCAGCTTCCTATAGTTTTTCTTGTTTCCCCAATGTTAAGGTTCAAAGGGTCTTCTCCAGAAAAAAATCTTTTCATTTCAAATCATAAGTTACGTAGAGAAATTCTTAACTAATAGTTAAAAAAAAAATGTGTGGGTTGAGTTCAGAATGTTAAGTGTAAAAGCACCCCTTTTTGCTTATTCGACTTCTTTTATAAATGCCCCTCATGTAAAATCAGATCTGATACAAATCCAGGTCAGGTCGATGAAGAATCAAGCCCAGGTTAGATACATGGTTGGATGGAAAAAACCACAAAAACCGTCAAAAAATTAAATAAATGCTTCCAAAATAACTTTTGATAAAAAACTGACAATATGCTGAGAAAACCCGTCCCTGAAATCTTTTGAAAAGCCAGCATCCATCAACAAATAGCCACTCGTGCTTAAGCCGAGCGAGTCCTCGCATATGCTCAGTTGAGTTGGATTTCTTCGACGCCCTGAGGGATGTCTAAGAATGACACTCCATGATACAGAGGAAATATTTTTCAGGATCCTATCAGATTCGATCCTTCTTGTCAACGCTTTTCTATTGTTTTCTCAAATTAAAGCGAAATTTGCTTTTTGCCTTAAGAGGAAACAATTTTGTTTATTGACAATTAGCTTTCTCAAGTATAAGACGTTCTTGAAAGCTTACTCATATAATAGTTCTAGAATTAAGTTCTTATGCAGCATTTAAGAAAAAAACGGAGGTGTTTTTACTCTCTGGAACGCAGTACTTGACGATAGTGCATCATAGTAATAAGTCTTCTCAGAACGTTTTTGGAGACGATAGCGTAACTCCCAAACGTCTAGGTTGTCTGGCAATCTTTAACAAGGTTTATAGGTTTATCCAGACATTTTGTATTGCGTATAAATCATCTCGTCAAAAGCAAAGGCAAAATAAACGGGGATTCATTGGTAAATTTCAATATTTATTGTATCACTCTGTATACACCTACCACTGTTAAATCCGGCAACTGCTTGGAGTGCAATCTGAATGGACTCGGGGAGTTGTTTTGGCACGGCGTTATAAATACGGAAGTAGGTCGCCGCTGCAGTGTGTGTGACATAGTAGGCTGCGTCTCGGCGACGCAGCTGTCTGGATGGTGCTAATAATACCGCCACAGCCGCCTGCGCCTATTTATATTCCGAGAATCCTGCACGAATCCCGCCAGCACGCCCAGCGCCATCAGGATAATGATAAGGATTAAAAGATGTGTAGGAGGGAAAATTTTGCAGGATGTCACGGTAATCAAGGGTGACGTCATTTAAATGTTGGTGAAGTTATGAACGTTGGCGATTCTTGGAGCTGTCGTCTTAAATTGTCGAAAATGGCGTCATCATTTGGAAGAATTCGTGAATTCCTATGTGTCTAAGTATGATTATTTTAGGAATGGAAAAATATATGGTTATTTTCACTTTGTGCTGTCTGATTTTCCCGCAGGTTTGGATATAACTCAAAGTAATATATAGCAGGGATTTTTTGAGAAGATTTAAGTAAATTAAACTTCTTAAAACTCAAACATGTCAAGCACATCTATCTAGCTAGATGTGCTTTCAGCATTCAGGTCGTTTTGTTTTTGTCACTTTCCTGAGAACAATTTGAAAATGTAAGTAGTTACAAGGGATCGGAATTATTAATTTTTACACCCACATGCATGCATATTTTTATTTGATATTAAATACATGAGTTTTAAAATATGAGTTTATGCCTTCCAAAGTGAAGTGAAAGTTATAATTTGTTCCAGTTTCATATAAATATATTATAATGCTATTATTAGTATACAGTATGTATCAACTCGATTTAGACAACGGTATGAAACACCACATCATGTAGATCTTGTGAAGACAAGAAAGTTTTTACATAAGGTTCTTGGATCTTAACCCTCTCTGCTGTTGCTGAAATATGCCCGACTTCCGGTTTTTCGTTTTTAGGATCTACTTCCCACAATTTTAAGTTTTTCCTCTCTCTTTTGGATCCAAAATGGCGGTGCAAAACTTGTTTTGTTAGTCGTGATGGTTTGAAATAAATGTTTTATCTTGCGCTCTTCGACGTGAAAGCCATTTTGGATCCAACGCATACAGAAACTGAATTCGTGGATTACGAAGTTTATGAAGGGACAGCCCGGAAGTTTCGTGAACAATGCAGAGAAGTAAGACATTCCTCTATTTAATACAGAAATCCTGATCCGGATTTTCATCAGAAAATCACAAATATACAGGGTGTCAATTTGAAAACTTGCCACCCCCGAATTCTTCCTTGTAAATTTTTTTTCAAAGAAATCCCGAAACAGGTCAATTTTTTAAAGTAATTTATGTTCTATTGGCGTAAAAAAAATGTATACAGGGTGTTCCTTGACTCAGTGACGACGATATGGTCTATTTTTTTGAATTGGACACCCTGTATATTAATACAATTTCAGATTGTCTGAGAAAATCCAATAAAAATTGTTTTTACAGTTGCAGTTTAAACTGAGTAGCTTACGAGTTATAAACAAATGAAAATCGCAGTTTTTCATTTTCAAAGCAGCTTGTTTTGAAAACGGCTACAGATATCGGAAAACGGTTTACATGTTCCTATCTTAACTTTTCAAGCGGTATCCTATTGTGTGGATGAAATTTTCATACAGGGTGACGAAAATTATCAGACTTTTGATGACCCTGTATAAAAATTTCATCTACATCATTGGATACCGCTTCAAAAGTTAAGATAGGGACATGTAAGCCGTTTTTCGATATTTAGAGCCGTGTCCGATGTACACTGCTTTCAAAATGGAAAATTGCGATTTTCATTTGTTTATAACTCATAACCTACTCAATGTAAGCTGCAATTGTAAAAACCATTCCTACTGGATTTTCTCAGACAATCTGAAAATGTAATAATATACAGGTGTCCCATTTAAAAAAATCGACAATGTCGTCATTACTGAGTCAAGGAACACCCTGTATAAAATATTTTTACGTCAATAGAACATAAATTAAATTTAAAAATTGACCTGTTCCGGGATTTCTTTGAAAAAAAATTTTCAAGGAAGAATTTGGGGGTGGCAAGTTTTCAAATTGACACCCTGTATAGGGTCCAGCTAAGGTGATATGGATTTACGGAGTACCCACCGAGATAAGTGGGACTTTAATTTTTCAAATACAACAGGCAAGATCACTATTTAGGAGCATATTGAGAGTATCGTCTTCACAGTGTTTTTCGTCATTCATCGTAGAAAAGCAGACAAATCTCGTTCCAGAAAAAATTTTTGTCATATGCGAGTCACTGCTATTGATTACAGTCCTGAGGAATTCATATTTTGAAAAAATAAGAATCGGGCTCTCAACGTATTGAAAAACAAAATCCAAATCCAATCAAAATCAGACAAAATTTGGGGGTGCGACATTTTGAGAAATTTAGTTAATTATTAGTAATTCGTTAAAACTGTACATGTTCAAGCCCAGCCATATTTTCAAGTAGTGAATTTCCTCTTCATCACGGAGTATCCCACTATGAGCCGAATGCAAAAACCTGATCATGTGCTCTCATTTTGTGACCATGTTTTAATCGACTACTCCATTTATTGTAAAATCCAGAAAAGAGAACAGCAAGAGGTAAAAAAACGTCAAACGACTCCTTTTATTAGTTTTAAGTGATTTCTTCGGGGTGTAACATAATTAGCAGCATACGCAAGGCTGCTTTTCTTTCTAAATGTTCTCTTCTTGCAGTTTTTTTTGTTTAATTTCAACCATAAATCGAGTCCGGTTTTCGAGTCCAATCCAATTTTCCAAATAACCAGTTTGAATAGCTCGTTTCAGTTTGAATATTATTATAGCTCGTTATTCTATTTTCACACAAAAGATCTTCACAGATTTTGTATTCTGGAGAGCTGGTCGCATCCTCAGGCAGCACATTTTTATTTCAGTTGTTATCACTGAATAAATAACTAAAAAAACAAAAGAGTATTTCATTTTTATTTTCATAATCTTGCATTTTCTGGAGTTCAAGCGGGTATCTAAACTTTTGTGGGTGCCTTTTTAAAAAAGTTTTGAATGAAGTGACTTAAGTTGGAAACCAATATCGGTAAAGAAGATATCGAAGTTGAGTCTCAAATTCTGACTTATGTACCTGTACCTATAGAACTTTGGTGGAAAATTTTTCAAAAAACGTAAATTTGTATTGAAATCGAGACAACAATAATAATATTCACTGAAATCTTGCAAACTCGAAAATAATTTTTGGAGAATTGAAGAAGACGAGCTGCATAAACAATAATAATTCATTTTATTGCAAAATTTATTTTCATCTACTTCTTTCGAAAATCAGTTTCTAGGCTGCCAACGGTAGCACATTTTTTCATCAATATTTTATTTTGTTACGTAAATGGTTTGAAAAACCAGTGATGGTCTTATTGCTATGTGCCGATTTCAAAAAATCTGTGAAGAAACTGAGAAACCGATGTAGGTATACTATGATTTTTATAGGAAGGCAAGAGTCTGGGCGTGAACTACGCATCTTGCCGGTTTTAATTGTTCCACCCATAGAACTGATAAACGCTGTTCGACCATATCAGACTAGAAATCACATCAGTGGCGCCGCGCACATAAAAATAATTCGCCGGCTTCGTGCTGATATAACCTCTCGTTTATTCATTATAGATATATTTTGTAATATACTTATATACTTGGTCAGTCAAACAAGTGATCTTCACTTTTTTACCAATTTTACACGAAAAGAGGTCACGACACGACGACAGAAACTCTACCTGTTTCAAATAAATACTACACGAGCTAAACAGTACCACCACTGACTTTTTACCTGTTCGATGAACGGTGGAGTTACTCTTATCAGCCTTATCTGGTTGGTTGTTTTTTTACGCGGACACCGACTAACATTGTTGATATTGGACAATAAACATTTATGGATTTTATGGCCGATCGCTGCGCACTAACCAATTCTCGTCAAACTCTCGCCTTCCTATAAAAGTCAAACAGTAGATCATTTTAAAATAAATGGCAAGAAAAGTTGAATTTTTTGTTTATTTACAAAATACTAATCAAGAAACAGTTTTGATAGTAGGTATTATAGTATATTATTCAACAAGCGCATAATGATAGCTATTATCCACGAAGATGAAAATTGCAGCACGAGCCTCTGGCGAGTGCTGTAACATCTAAGTGGATAATAGCCATTATGCGCGAGTGGAATACTATACTTTATCTACGAGTATACTTGAATAAAAATAATTTTACTTACGGTAGAGTTAAATTTTTATGTAAAAAAGTTTTATGGATTGCAGTTCTATATTTATTAAAAAATATGGTTCTCTTTAAGTAAATAATTTGGTTATTGAAATATTGCAAAAGTACAGAAAATATTACATACTTCACTGTCGACTGAAAATTTGTAAAATAACTTTAAAAAGAGAAAAATTAAATCAGGGTGGGTGAAAGATTTCGTCACGCATCGTATTTCACTTTTGATTTTGCAGGAAGTAAACCATTAATAATTGATGCATTTATTGTGTTTCCCCTATTTATATCAGGTTGGCGTATTATTCAAGATGTTATTTTCTTCGAAGAACATCCTGTATAATTCTGTTTATAATAATTTTAAGTTTAATTTTTAAATACAATAATTTGTATTGTAAAATAGAAACTAAACATAAACAAATGTGAATGTTAGGTTATCGTGATTAGCTGTCACTACTGTCAGTCGACTAAACCTATTGGCAGCGTTCCAAGGCATCAGCTTTCATATCATAACGGTTGACCAGGGCTTTATAACTACGCACGGATACTAAAACATGTTTATTTTAGTGTTATGATAAGTACCTTCGTATGCTATAGTAGTTGAAATATCAGAATCATCCTAATATTCTGCGACTTTCATATTTTGATAACATTTTATTAAACGTAAAATAAACGTTTAGGGACTCTACTTTCACGTCAGTGAACCATTGACAGTAGTCAGTAGTTTGAATCTGCCAAACGTACGACAGAATAGGGCGGTAAAGTTAAACAATTGACATTAACGATTGAATAATGAGCTCATTGTTCAATCGACCTGACACTATTATTCGATAGGGCAATAGTAATGCATGCCATTACTTCGTTAAAATTAGACTAATAATTGATTTGTTATCTAATAGGAGTAGATAAAATCTTTTTATTTTTGTATCCTTATTACCTAGTTGATGATTATTATTATTACTTTATATGAAGTTTAATTGTATGTATATACCTACTTATCAGCTTCATTCTTATCCTAAGAACAAGCACCTTTTTTCAACTACTCGTTAGTGCTTATCTTTTTTATGATACTGATTTAATATCTTATGAATTGTCCGAGAACTATATAAAAGTTTAATGAGACTACTTTTTATGGATAAAAAAATAATTAACCGGTTTACTGTAAGTATACCGTCAAATATCACCTTTAACTTCCGTTATTATGCAGTCAAAATAATGGAAAAATCGTTGCTATACTGAATCAAATTTAATGTTCCAGATTGTATGTAATTAAATATTAAATAATAACAATGCTGAATCTGATATTACAAATATATAGCTTCAGGTAACGGAATTGGAAGTATGTATGTACATATTATGTTGTAAATAATATAACAGCAGGTTGAGAGGAATGTCCTTGACCTAGGCAACTAACGGTCTATCATTCAGCGTTCGCTATCTTCATTTCTATGTCGCCATTGCAGTTTTCTTGCGAATTTCACCTACTTATCGGCATTACATAACGTTACGTACATTTCACCAGACTAGGTCACTCTCTTCACTTTTGCTTTTCAATTATTACACTAGCACTAGCACTAGACATTCTATGCCAATGACTTATTTTGCTTTGAATGGATTTGCTATAGCTATTTTATCACATAATTGAGATAAACGAAAAATTTCTGTTCACCTCTATAATATTGCACTTAAAGTTGGACTGTAGTTTTTAAAGAACCGTGTGTAACATCTTAGTTACCTTTCGTGTTCTATTTACACCTACACACTGAATTAAAACCAAAATCTCCATTCAAGTCATTTTCTTCTTTCCGTGTTGATTTTATACCTATGCTTAGATACCTCTCGTAGAATATTACAAGATTGACATCCAAAAGTGGGCCAAAATATAAAGATATAGCCAATTACTTTCCACAAAGCGTCTGTTAAGTAAATTTTGGACAAATATTTCAGACAAAATGTTTCTAAGATAAATAATTTCTATTGAAATTAGAGAGACAAAACTTAAAACAAGAAATTAAGAGAAGAGTTTTGCTTCAAGAATCATCACTGAGCAAAGATCTCTTCCCAGGAGCATCACTAATAAATAGCCCAAAGCAGTAGTATGAATTCAGTCGAAATTAGTCTTGAAATTCTATAAACACATCAGACAGAGAGTCTTTCTGATGAAGATTAGTAAAAGACAGATAATGAATCGTTTGGTGCCATAAGTGTGATGAGCAGCCAGAATAAATGAGTACACCTTACTACAAGGATAATTTTCCTGTCCTTTCTCACTTCCAGCCCTACAGAACGTATGCGAACTCGAGCTACAGCACACCTACCATTTCGTCAAAAAAAAGAGATGTTAACAAAATTGCCACTTACTCATTTTAACTCCACTATACAGGTGTTCCTGGAATTACTTTACATCTCTCTGCCAAGTGTTCCTTGGGTGAAACAACGTCTATTTAAGACAACTTATCTTAGTTTAAAGTTTGACCATACTGGGAGATACCAAATTGTTAATTCTGAAATAATTATTTGATAATAAAAGTTAAACTGCTAAAGCGATTTTAATAAAGTTTGACGTTATGGTTTTATGGGTCAACAAGTGCAATACTAAAAGCATTCATGACGTTAATTAATTGGGGTAGATAATGGGTTTTATAGGTTTTACACCCTTTGAACTTCTACGCCATTGGAATTAAAAAAAAATTTAAACCAAGCGTTTTAGTCGACTAATTTTCTACAAAAAAAGGTATATTTTATACAGGGTGATCGGTAACGGGGCAAAGAAAATCAAACGTCATGTATAAAATTGTATTTTAAGCATAACAAAAAAGAATAACGATTTTTCAGATCGGGCTTCGTTTGTTAAATAATACCAAAAATGTAAAACCAAGACAGCTATGAAATTTAAAACTTTAATAATTTATGGTTTGACAGCGTCTTATCTTTTTAATCAGAGGTGTCAACGGTGCATGACTTTTCGTTAGAGTTTGTTGTTTAAGTTTATTTAATTAGGCCGTTCAGTTTTGGAAAATTTGTTGTTTTCATGGTTGCATGAGTTTAGTTTTAATTTTTTGAAATATTTCCCCTAACGAAGCCCGATCTGAAAAAACGTTACTCTTTTTTTTGCTTAAAATACGATTTTGTACATGACGTTTGATTTTGGCTGGCCCATTACCGAACACCCGGTATAAAAGTCGCCTAACCTTATCTTGAAATGCAAATTAATTTTATTATTTTATGTAAATCAAAAAAATTCCCATGAAAGAAATACGAAATTTCCTATAAAAATCAACATTCAAGAAGTGCGATTATCTAATATCGTTCAATTGGCGTAGAAGTTTAAAGGGTGTGAAACCTAAAAAATCCAAGATCTACGCCAATGCTAGATTTATAGTCTTTAGTAATTTTAGTATTGAACTTTTTATCCCATAAAACCATAACGTCATACCAAATTTCATCAAAATCGCTTCAGCGGTGTAGCTTTTTATAATCAAATAACAATTTCAGATTTGACATTTTGGCACCTCCTAATAAGTGACCAAACCAAGCAACTTTGGACAAAGATAAGTTGACTTAAATCGATTGAAATTAAATAGAATGGCATTTTTTTCCTTTTTTTTTCCTCACGACGACTAAACTATGTCAACCAGTGTGGTTTGTTGCCATATTCTTTTATTATCCCTTTCAATTTAATTTTAATGAATTTTGAAGGTTTGGATGCTGTCAGATAAATGAACTTCGAGTTCAAAATGTCAATTCTCTTGTTACATTGGCAATTTACCTGCAAAACTATTTCAAAAAATTACAAAAATTTAAAAAAGTAAAAAAAAAATTCTGATAGGTACCAATACTAATTTGTAAGTAGTTCAAAAGATACCAGAATATAATTTGGACCATATTAAAAATTTAGGTACCCTTTCAACCTATATACCTAGGTACCCGTGTATCAACGTTTAATTCCTCAATAAGACGATTTTGGTCATTGTCCATTAAATTTCCTTGTATAGATCTAAATTTAACTGCATTTATTGCCCTATTCTTCTAACAAACCGGCTCTCAAAACGTCGGATCATCTTCATTTTTTTTGAATTAACGAGAGAGAAGTGCGGTCTGAGCATAACTAGCGCGCTCTCTCATTCTCATTTATGTTTGAGGGTGTCGTCAAGTGATTTTCGTTAATACCGCTTGAAATAATTAATAATACAAGCAACAAGCAACTGGCATTTGACTTTGTATTTGTACCCGTTTCAGAAACGTTTCGTGCTACTGGCAATTTTTGCGTTACATTTTTAAGGAGACATTCCAACAGACACAGCTGTATGACGAACCCGCTGGAGCAGCGGGATGCCTCTCGTAAAAATTTTGTTTACCATTGCGCCTGCTAAGACTCCTTCGTTTTACTACGCCGAACTCTGTGGAGGATTCTCATTAAGCTCATTGGCAACCAAAATTTTTATGCGACCCATCACGTTGCTCCAAAGGATCCGTCATCCTGCTGAACGATAAATGGGTGCTCAAAAAAGCTTTTTTGAGTTTTCCAGTCCTCTGTAAAGTTTACTGTAAGGTTAGCCAAACCTCACATGATAATTCTTCAGACTAAAATAAACAAAAAATTTCCCATTAACGTGTGTTCGGAAATGCACCGTTTTTGAGATACAGGGTGTCGAAGAAATATTATTTTTTCAGTTTTTTGACGATATTATTATCTCGGGAACCGTATGAGATACAATTTCAGTTCTTATATACACTATGTGCTCACTGATCCCCTTATTTATTCCGTAAAATGAAGGTTTTAAAAAATTTCAGTGGCGTAGACCTAGGGTTTTTTGAGGGTTTCGAGCGCCCAATTTCTACGCCACTGGAATAAATGCAATTTTAAGCAGCGCTTTTGAAACGTCCATGTTTTCTACGCCAAAAAGGTAGTCTTGGTTAACGGCTCTAAAGTCAACCGTTTCCGATACAAATGTCATTTTATGAGAGAAAAAATTAATTATAGGAATAAGTTTTCACCTCGGTTTTCACTTACTTTCATTTTTCCAAAATGCTGTTGAAAAATCGTTAAAAAAGTGATGTTTTCTCTCATAAAATGCCATTTTTCTCGGAAATGGTTCATTTTAGAGCCGTTAACCATGAGTACCTTTTTGGTATAGAAAAACATGAGCGGTTCAAAGGCGTTGCTTAAAATCGCATTTATTCCAGTGGCGTAGAAACTAGAAGTCGAAACCCTCAAAAAACCCTAGGTCTACGCCACTAAATTTTTTTAAAACCTTTATTTTACAGCGAAAATAAGGGGATCAGTGAGCACATAGTGTGTATAGGAGTTAAAAATTGTATCTCGAAATATCATCAAAAAAATTGGAAAAAGTATCTCAAAAACGGTGCATTTCCGGACACACGTTAATGGGAAATTTTTTCATTATTTTAGTCTGAAGAATCAGCCTGTGAAGTTTGGCCAACCTTACAGTAAACATCCTGTACAGTGTTTCTTCTATGTTTGGACCTATTTTCCTATTTTGAACCATGCAGTTGAGAAGGACAAAGCTCCGGATATCGGGAAGAGCGCCCCCTATACTCCCACTATTCGAGTCGTTCGGCCGGGTTATTTTTGAGTTAGTGGGAAAAAAACACCTAAACTCGAACTAATTAGTTGGTATTTAAAAAATACGCGTATATAAATGATTAAATAAATGGTGAAAAATGTTAGGTACTAAAAATTCTAATATTTCACAAGCTACATCATAGGTAGATAAATTATGGTATTATAATCCCCATTTGTAGGTTACATAAAATATAAAATATCGTTGAAATATTTATAATCACATAAATAATTGAGGTTAAATCTTTATGTTGACCACTTAGTTTGATACATACCTGGTGAATATTCGACATTTATTTGAACACATTAAATAATAATTTTTGAATAATTAATGCATTTCCCACTATTCTCCATATAAAGGTTATGAAGAATTGAATTGAAAATTACCCTTAAAAGGATGGTCACTAATACGGTCTTTCATGATGATTTATTATGAACTTGAACTCTGGATGGGGTATCGATATGATGTTTGCAAACCTGAAAACCATGCCTTACTTATTTAATAATATAATAATATTTTCGGAAATTCGTAGAATACATACATATGGGACTTAAGTTAAGCACCCATATTCTCAACCACAAAGCAATAATAATTTTTGATTGTTGAGTGAACACACAATAATTGAATGAACGGGTTTTTTTATACTGTACCATTCATAGTAAAAAAAATAAATGTAAATAATAAAATTTTATTAAAAAGTTTCACACGAAAAACTTGAGCCATTTGAATTAATTGTTACCTACTAAATATTAGAAATAACTATACCTATAATAGGATAATTTATTTTACTGGGGATTGAGAATAATAATTATTTAAGTCATAGGACGTATGGATGAAGGTCAAAATTTCAAACCTTTGAGACCTTATATTTAAATATATAAACAAACGATAACTCCATTGTTTTTTTTTAATTATCATCGCCTATTAATGTTATATTATTGATCTTAATATTCCGTTACTGATTCTTTCTCTCTTAGCAACTAGTTATTTTCCTTTTAATTATTTGTTTTTTTACGATAATCGAGACCTCATGATCTATTTCTTGGCAAAACACATAACATCGTTTAGTTCATCTGGGGATAAATAACGACTTAGGTAATTAGTTTTTTTTAATGGTTTCGTATAATGTAAAAAATTGCATTGATAGCAATTTATGTAATTTAATTAAATCATACAGCCAATGTGATTATAAATAAAAACAAATGGAAACGCCCAAAGTCCAAATTAATTCTCTCTTACCATAGCAAAACAAGGTTTTAAAGAAAAATATAATGGTATAGGTCGTGTTCAATTTGGTTTCTTATATCAGAATAATCCGAAGTAGGTTGGTTATACTTTTTTACAATTTTCTTTCTAAATAGATTATCCTACCCCAGGGACGGCTATTAGACAGGGTGTTACTACTTAACGATATGCCGTAATTCCAAGAGAGTCTCCCTGAACCAATTTTAAGTATAAAAGCTCATGAACATCCGGAGTGTCCCAGAAGGCATGGATCAAACGAAACTCAGTGGTAGAGGGAGTCATTTGGAAAAAAATCCCGTAAGCAACGTTTTGCATGTTAAAAAAGTAATATAGGCCATTTGTATCGATTCTATTGTTTAAAAAAAATCATCGTGATAATTGAGTGACGTGAAAAAAAATTAACGCATGGAGAACGTGAACATTACTCAGAAAAACTTCTACATTTAATGCCCGTATAGGGAAATGTCACGTTTATTAGATTATGCCCACTCAAAATTCAAATTTTCCAAAGTTTGGTGAAAATGATCAATTTTGAAAATAATTGTCCTATGGTAGTATGAGCAATAATAATACATACGAGATGGGTTCCAATTACGTTTATTTACAGAACCTACCTGAAAGCATATTAAGCCTATAACGACGACATGTTATTAAGTTTTTATAAAAAAAAAAAAAATAGAAAATTTATGACGAATTCAGTAGTGAAAAAGTCGTGTTTCATAAATTTTCGAATTTATTTTATTTTGTTTTTTTTCACAAATACTTAATAACATGTATTGTCATCGTCGTATATGCTTACTATGCGTAGGCGCATACTATAAATAAACGTAATTGAATCCCATTCGTATGTATTATTGTTCATATTACCGTAGGCGATAATTTTCAAAATTGAACATTTTCAACTAACTTTGGAAAATTTTTATTTTGAGTGGGCATAATCTAATAAGCGTGACACTTGGCAGTAAGGGCATAAAACGTCAAAGATTTTCTGGAAATATTCACGTTTTCTGTTCCTTAATTTTTTCTTTATGGTCACTCCAATTATTATCACGATGATTTTTTTTTTAAACACTAACATCGAAGAAAAATATAAATTTGATAATAATGCGAAGAACAATAATAATTCTAGAATAACAACTGTAAGAATAAGACGTTAATCTCAAACATTTATTATAGCTTAGATGTTTACTTACCAAAAAAAGCAACTTTTTTTTTATTATTGTATATATTTTCGGATGATTATAATAGAAGTAATTGCCAAATAAATATATTAATGGAAAATTGTTAAGGGCTATAGGCAAAAGTCTTTTCTTAAAGTGTGGTCTTTATTATAATATCAACGTTTCGACCGAACAATTTGGGTCATCTTCGGGATTCTAAAATGACAAAAAGGAAACAGTTAACGATATAGCAGCTACTTACTAAAGAATATCATTACACAAGAGTGATACAAAATTAAGACCACAACGTTGTGCTTTAGCCAAACACCAAAGAGAAAACAATCACGAGGCCAACTTTGAAGACATTTCTGTACTCACAGAAGAAAAACATTTTCAAAAAAGAATTTTTCTTGAGATGTGTTATATAAATGAAGATAGTAATTCCATTAACACCAAATCAGATATAAACGACCTTAACATTATTTACAACTCCATATTATTATATGACAACAAAATTAACAGACATACATAACAAAAATTCTCAAAAAACAATGAACAAAAATTAACTACCTAGCTAATTTTTACTTTTATTTACAATTACAATTTTTTAAACAATAATATCAATCAAAAATTCTGTAATTATTATATTTATATTATTTCAATTGTTCCTAGTCTTAATACCTACTATTATGTAATAATTATTATAAATTTTCAATGACAAAACATCTGTCAAAGAAAATAGTTGACGAGAAATTACAAATTTTTTAATTCTTTTAATTACCAAATGTTTCCAGACCTATTGAATTGGTCAAATTATTGTAAGTAATCTTTAGTAAGTAGCTGCTATATCGTTAACTGTTTCCTTTTTGTCATTTTAGAATCCCGAAGATGACCCAAATTGTTCGGTCGAAACGTTGATATTATAATAAAGACCACACTTTAAGAAAAGACTTTTGCCTATAGCCCTTAACAATTTTCCATTAATATTTTCGGATGTATAGCAATTTAAAAAAATCTTCGCTCATTCATGCCTTCTGGGACATCCTGTTTACACCTGTATCCCATTCTGTTTTTCAAGATACAGGATGTGTAAGTTAAAGAAAATCGTTTTTTCAATTAATATCTCAAACATCCTTTTGCCGATTTTGCTAAAATACAAGGTGTTTCTAAATGAAGTACCATAAATTGGAGGACTTGTAGATAAAGTTAAAAAAATATGAAAATGTAGGAAATTTTTTTTTCGAAAAGGCTTTATTGACGAGATACAGGGTGTTAAAGAGTCGACCGACAGACCACTCTTTTGTTAATATTTGTTGAAACAATAACCCAACTGAGACAATTTTTTGTGTGTAACAACAAGTTATAAAGAGCAATAATCAGACAAATTTTCGGTTTATTATTTCAATAAGCCAGTGGCGTAGAAACAGGGGTCGTTTGACACTTTTCACTCTTTAAAAAAGTAAGGGCTAGGTTTTTTGATGTCTTATTACTTTTTTCTGAATCAACGGTCTTTTTACAATAAAAAAGCCATACTTGTTTAATTTGCCCAGAGGCGTCCGTTTTTGAGATATTTGCAATTTTGTGTAAAAAAAAAAAAAATGCATTTGAACGATTATCAAATCAACCAAAAATAATGTTTTCGTTGGAGCAGCGTTTAAATGCATGTGTACGTGCAAACGGAGGACACTTCTAGCAATATTAGATAATCATTAGGTAATTTTATGTTAGGTATGTTTTGTTCAATTACTTATGTTTTGTTATGTGTTGAATAGTTTTCTTGACAATAAATATTATTTTTTCTGCGACGGGCTATAAGTTTGACCTTTTTTCCCCGTTGACAGGTAGAAAAATGCCTCATTATATGAGCTGCATCTTATCGGGGAAATAAATGAATTAGTAGGGAAATAAATGAGTATACTTATTTCCCCGAAATGGCGGCTTAGGTATAGCTACTATTAACACTCAGATATCATTAATGCCCGTATTCACAAACGATAATTTTCTAAATAATTACGTAATTAATTAAATGAGTGAGATGGAGATATGCAGTTTTTTGCAATAGAATGAGATGGGGATAATTGATTACGTAATTATTTAGGAAATTATCGTTTGTGAATACGGGCATAAATCTATATCAAATATACGTAAAGGAAAGTTACCTTGTTATCCAAATGGCAATTATTAAGGGAATTTTCATAATAATCACTATCCATATTATTAAATTCACTCATCGAAAACTAACAAGAATCTTTGCAAAACTGTCTTCAATTTTAATTACATTAATATGACGTTTATGTAATAATTAAATCGTTTCGTTACCCAGGCAACGTCAATTACGATAAAAGACAGTTTGAAAATCCAAGTTTAACATTAATCATTTTTCCGACATAATTTTCAGTTATCTAACTACGTTTTTCGACATTCTAACACTGATATTTCTTCTCGCAGAAAAAAATTGTATATTACACACGAGAAAAAAGTGCGATTTTAGCTCTCGATGTGTTTGTCCCCTCCGCTAAACGCGTCGGGGACGAAATCACATCTCGAGCTAAAATCTATCACTTTTTTCTCTTGTATAATAAATAACTATTAATTTTCACTTCGGATATGAAATGTCAAACTGACAAGTAAGTCCAAAAATTAGTTTATTTAAATTTCAAAGCTACCTTCACAATTTTAATAAATGAAATTTTTAAGTGTATTTTACACAAAATTGCAAATATCTCAAAAACGGACGCCTCTGGGCAAATTAAACAAGTATGGCTTTTTTATTGTAAAAAGACCGTTGATTCAGAAAAAAGTAATAAGACATCAAAAAACCTAGCCCTTACTTTTTTAAAGAGTGAAAAGTGTCAAACGACCCCTGTTTCTACGCCACTGGCTTATTGAAATAATAAACCGAAAATTTGTCTGATTATTGCTCTTTATAACTTGTTGTTACACACAAAAAATTGTCTCAGTTGGGTTATTATTTCAACAAATATTAACAAAAGAGTGGTCTGTCGGTCGACTCTTTAACACCGTGTATCTCATCAATAAAGCCTTTTCGAAAAAAAATTTTCCTACATTTTCGTATTTTTTTAACTTTATCTACAAGTCCTCCAATTTATGGTACTCCATTTAGAAACACCTTGTATAACAGTGTTATTCATCGTGATAAGACGGTAAGTTACCACTAGCTAGATGATAAATCATGAGTTCCAGTAGCGTCCCGGGGGCAGTCTCGCGATTAATATTGACTTGTTTGAAAATATTATGTTCTTTTGGGTTAAGTGGCTAAAAATACAACTTTTCTGACAGCTGATATTTTTTGTATTTGACTTCGTTTTCGAGAAAAATAAATGAAAATCGCTTGAATGCATGTCGAAAAATGGATTAAATAATTAATATCATTAAGTACCATTAAGTCAAAAATAAACAAAAAATTTCCCTTTAACCTGTGTCAGAAAATTCATCGTTTTTGAGATAGGGTGTCAAAAGCGCTTTTCAACCAGGTAGATCATATGAATGGGCTTCACATCAATAATTAGTGATGATGACTCATGAGAATCGAAAAATCAAAAGATTAAAGGAAAGATTTTGTTCATACTGAAAGAGGAATTTATTGATTATACCTCGTTTAACTCGATGGTGTCTGCTTCCAAAACGCATGGCGTTTATGATACCTCAATCACGTGGCTGTGGGCCATATTGGAAGGGAAGAGAGCCCAGCAATCATGTTTAGTGAGACATTTATGGTTACTGTTCCTAAAAGTTGCCCACAGGGGGTGGAGCATTATTATCTCAGTAATGCATCGATTACCTACTCAACCAGGTAAACAACAAAAACTGTTATTCTCAGGGCGATGTTGATGATACGAGTATTATAGTCATTTTCGTCATGGAAAAGGGAACTAAAACAACCTCAGGAACTCATGCAAGGGCCTCTGAACATTATGAAGGAATTGTGCGATGGGTTGTACGTGAATACTGTGAAAACAGCATAGGTCCCCTGCATAAAAAGAAGAAAGATGGAAGAGTTAAGTCTAACTATTTTCTTTAATGAACGACTGCAGGCAAGCAGCCATGTCAAGTATTTGGGAATCATTTTAGAAGCAAAGATGACCTGGAATACACGTGCACCTGCAGATGATCCTAGGCAAAAGCAAAATAACATTGATAGCGTGCAAGAGATCATTTGGGGAAACGTGGGGACTTAAACCATGCCTGGTTAACCAGAGGCAAGCTATATGACAATTTAAGGCTTGCATGCTTATAGAGATTACTGAATCCACAGAATACTTCATAGATGAAAAATTAAAATTAAAAACTCCATGCATGAGAAAATTAAATGCTTTAAGGTGTGTAATTTGTTAATTTCATTTTTGAGAATTTAATGTTTACACAAAGCCTTATTAAGTTAAGTTCAATACTGTTAATATAGTAAGTGCAATCTTATTACCTACTAAAGTTTCATTATTCATTCAGCTAAAGAGTCTATCGTTAATAGCTACAATATCTTGAATGACATAGATAAATTCTTTATTGACACACCTCCATTGTAATATACGAGAAAGTTAAACGAAAAAAGAAAAAATACTCCTTGTCATCTTGTATCTGAATTTGGTGAAGCATGTAAATATTCCTTCAAAAGATTTCTCCGGTCGAGAAACCTTGAAACTTTTGAGGAAGTTATAGAAAAGTTGGAATCCATTTGAATTACTCAGCTACAAATACAAACTTCATCTTATCATTAGTATGGTAAATATTATTATTACCTGTCGCCATTTCCAGCGTTACTATGAATTATCAAAATATAAACATAGGTGTGATTTGAATCTATTTTAGAATTCTCGTCGTGTTATCAAAGATAGATCAGATTGCATTGTTATTAATTCAAGTAGCTTTTGGAAATGGAAAACAAATACTATAGAAACTAGAAGCGGCTGTAATGTTATTTTTCAATTTCCTTATATCTTAAGTTATTTTTTATCATTTATTTACTATAGAAAACATTAATTTACATAAGTTCACGAACTTTTTGTTAATGAACTATCGGAAGGTTAATTGAAATAAAATTGATTTGAATTTAAGATTAGGTATAGTAATAATTATTTATTAGGACTTTTTGAAATAAATAAATTTCAATAGTCTTTTTCGAATAACAAAAACATAAAAATGGCATCCATGAATTTCTTCAAAATAACTTCAGGACTCTTTTGGTACTTTAGTTTTACTGTTCTTTTTGTTGTTCTTGACAGATCAAGGTAACCATCCCTGTTGCCTGACCTCCCCTCTGTCTATCAATAAAAAGGAAAAATTTTGGTCATAAGAGTCACTTTCCGGATGCATTGCTTCACGGCAGACACACCGTTTAACTTGCCAAAGCTTTATGTTTTCAATTATTTTCAATCTTCAATTTTTTTGACATTCTCCGTTTTCATTTCGAAAAGGATTTAATTTTTAAATATTCGTCAGACTTGGCTGTGGTAGCCCCAAGGACTTATTTAAAAATTTTGAACTTTTATCAAATCTCATGAAACTTCCATCCCCGTCTCCATTTCATTAATTTGCTGTTATTAATACTTATGGTTTGTGAGTAACATTACAACTGTCCTGATGATGAGCTAAGACCCGAAACCGGTTGACAAGCCAGAAATTTGTAAATGATGACTCTTATGACGAACATTTTGCCTTTTTATTGACATGTTGTATGACCAATCAAACTAATCCTCCCTATTTCATTATAATTAATTGATATCAGACTGGATGAAAGGGAGACTCGAAGAGAGATTTAGAATAATTGGGATTGATTTCTTAGGCAAAAAAAGCCAAAGCAGCCAAAAGTGAAAGATTCAATTATTGCTAGGGATGAAAGTTAACAAAAGTTATAAGAAATGAAAGAGCGACGCAGGTGGATAGAAACGATTTATGTAAAATGAGATGAAGAGTGTGGTCCCGAAATATTTTAAGAAACAAATAGATTAGATTAGATTAGATTTATCGTGAGTGGGCAATTGTGACACCTCCTCTGCGACCGAAGGTCTATTGAGGTTGACATCTAATCATGCTACATTAACCCCATGCATCAGGTCAGCCTCTTTGAGGAAGCTGACGATCTTGACTATTGATGCAGGTCCTTCAGTGTGAGAAAGTCTCTCTCGAAGTAATCAGGTTTGTAATCAAGTCCTCCCAAAAGCGGGATACTCACATAGGATATGTTTTTTTCTGTTTCGTCATCTTCCAAGCACAGGCTGCATTGAGCGCTGATCGCTAAACCCATCCTGTGCAGATGATGATTCAGCTTGCAGTGCTCAGTATACATTTCAGTTCTTTCCTGTTAGGCTCCAATAGGTCCTTTTTTCGAAATACCCTCATAAAGGACTTCGGATGGTCCAATCTTGGTAAGTTTTGCCAGTGCTGAAGGACTTCCTTCTAAGCCCAGTTTCGTATTGTTGCTTTGACAATATCCGGCGATATGTCAAATGCTGGTTTAATGAAGACCCATGCAGGCTTCATTCCACTCTTCGAGTCAGCGCTACACACCCTAGATTCAGCTCCTGTAGATGGCTTGAATTCATCGATGAACCATCTGAAATCTGCTGTCAGGAGCTCATTTCTGCTGTCCTCCCACACGTCTCTTCCCGGGGGAAGGACTCTATAAGCAGAGCGATTCACGTTGTTCTTAGGCATTATGTCCGAGGCCATACCCAGTTATACATATATAACAAGACCCGAAAATATATAACAAAGTCCCAGAAATTAATAGAAAGGTCCCGAAACAGATCAACGAAGCCCGCAGAGAGGTTAACGGTATGAGAATATAAGTTTCTAGATGTTGGTAATCACGTCGACGTAAGACAGAAATAGCTCAATGTGCATATTGACGAAGAAAAGTGAATCAAGAAAATTGGTGCGCAGATTGCGAATTCAATCAAGATGCAAGCTTTAATCGACCATCAAAAACACAAAATTCTTCATCGTTATTTTACGAGAGATTTTGGTTGAAGCGAAAGTTATCTCGAAGTCCATCGAGACCTCCACTTTTACAGATTAGACCAGAGCTACAAAACTTACAGATTCTAGCAAGTAGGGAGGAACTTTCCCTTTCCTGCGAGACAGAAGTGACCTTATCAGTGAACGGTCATAATACAAGAAGGTAAAGGTGGCCCGCATCCCCACACAGCGCGATTAGAAATTTTGACATCAGTTGGCTGTTTATTGCGACAAATCAAGAGCTGACGAATTCTTGTCGTAAATTGTTATTTTTGCTGGGTAGTTTGTGAAGCAATTTTTAGGGTTGCTTTTAGGTTCATTCTGGACGACTAAGGTTTGTTTCTCTGGGTATGTATTTTTGTAAGAGCGTATGTCATTACCCAAGAATGTGAATAGAGTCAAAGGTTATTACTGGATGGAGAACATGATGATTGTTTTCTGGATGGGGCTGTATGGATACCTGGATGAGGTTGAAATTGAGAGGGATGCTTGTTTCATTGACAGGCGACGTGCAACAGGGTTAAAAATTATTAAAGTACCTACATAGAATTTCAATCCTAATGAGTTAGACTTCAGTTAGACAAATCAAAATTATAAGACCTGCCCGTATGCTATATGATTGATATTCTACTATTCTAAATTATCTTTTATGATTGTTTTTAATAAACAAAAATGAAGCAGGTATTATACTCGTACATATAGTAAGACGTTGAAGTTTTAAGAGATTAATCTTCCTAAGTACCTATTATTATTCGCCTGATTTTTATCCCAGATCACGTGTGCATACATCTGCAATATGCGATCAAAAGTCAAAAAATTCAATGGCTCCGTCAGACAATTTTAATTATGAACAATTTAGATATTATTATATTATGCCAATTATTTTAAAAATTTATTTCATAACCCAAAGCAACAGAGAACTCTTAGCAACTAATTATTTTCCTTTAAATTACATTATGGTGTGTTTTTTAATTGATAATGCAGACCTCGTGATCTGTTACTTGGCGAAACGACTTAATTAAAGAAATGTTCACATAATATATGAGTAGCTAGTTGTGTGAAAATTATCATTAGCTGTGAGTAAATTGTAAGGTACTCGTACCTACTTTGTTGCACCTGCGTGTTTTTAAAGTATAATATTTAATATTTATTGAAATTATACAGGGTCTTCGGTAAAACAATTGACATGGAGTTAAGAATTGCCTATGTAACAGAAACTTAAAATTTTCAGAAAAAAGGTATAAATAAAATAAAAAAGCAATCTATGCATGCATCACGCAAATACCTATAGTTGTTTTGCTCCAATTTTCAATTGCTCATTTAGCAACGTAATCTAATGAATAACTTGAGAGACGTTTCTCTAGTTTTTTTTTTCAAATGTAGTTGCCTCTCATATTTCTAGAGATATAGAAATACCACAAGGTTGAGCTCCAAAAAGGCGGTTGGACGGAGTTTATATGTTACGGCCATAGTAGAAAATTTAGTCGATGCAAACAAAAAACAATGCTGTTTGTAGCTAGTATGAATAATTATTAGATTAGAGATGGGTTTGCAGCTCTTTTTAATTCTGACGAAAGATTTTGATATTTCCTTAAAATCTTTCAAGAATCATGAGTAGAAATTACAGCCAGATAAATTACACTCTCGTTTCTTTGAAAAATTTTAAACCATTAATAATAAGAAATAAAATTTAACCGTGTTTTTACTTTTAAGAAGAAAAGTTACATTACAAAGCAGCAAAATTACATTTTTTTTATTGTACGATTTTGAACCACGTTGCACATATAACACAAAAATTGCCAATATTTGCACTAAATTATGAAGATGAATACACAATGAAATAATGAAATATTTTTTTATATTATGCTTGTATAATAAAAATTTACATCAGATTATTTAATACATAAATAAATAAAAATTAAAGACGAATTTTGATTAAGTATAAATAAGCATAAAATATATTACATAACTAATTTATAGTATTTACACATATTATAAGTGCGTGATTTTTTTAATCAGACCGATTTTATTCGTAAAACTACTGATTAGTAACAAAAGTTTTTAAACATTTTTCATATTTTGTCTTTGCCTTTCACTTAACTCTACGGTTCAAACACATCTTGAACAACAACAATCGACCAATCGGCGCCTCAGAACTATATCAATTAACAATCTTTGTATCTGAGGTCAGGGATATTTTAATAGACCTAAAATATGAGACAAATATGAAATAAGCAATAAAAATCTCATCTTAAATTTTCCCTAGTCTGCCTGGTAACATTTATAATAATCTTTGATATTAATCTGGTATAGTATGCTGCCAATTTTGATTTTAGCGTTTTCAAACTCTCTATTATTATCATATTAATACCTAATTCCGTCTTTTCAACACCTACTTCTCCAAATTACTTTTAAGGAAATGTCTAATAATAATAGATACAAGAATTATAATGTTTCTTTTAATTATTATAATACTCGTATATAAGTAACTTCTGAAAGGTGATGATGAGAAAGAGTTATAACTGTGTATGAGTTTTCCAAAATAAATCTCGTCTAGCCTTTTTTAAAAGAAGCTAGAAATCCCGGTTTGGGTTCCATAGAAACTTTTGTATAAAAAAAAAACCCAAGTTTCATAGACATATCCACCCCTCTTCCATAGGCTTGGTATAAGCCTGTCGTTTATTAACGATTTTAAAAATTTTTCTTAACTTTGGTGTTGATAAAATTTCAATTACTTCGATCAATTGAATTTTATTTATTTAAAAATCAACCCAAATCTGAATATACCAGATTAATTTCTGTATTCTTAATTAATTCTTGCGTCTCCTTATCTAGAGTGTCAGCTTTAACATGAGCCCTTGATTTTCAAATCTGTTTACTGGTAAAAAAGTTACTACTTCAAGACTAAAAAAAGTTGATTTTTTGGGACCTGTACCTATACCTAAATAAACGAAATAAGCGAAAAATAGTATTGACTAATGAGGTCCATCTTCATGCTCTTCGTGTCGAGTATGCTTTTAGAAATTTTGCGCTGTCGTTTTATTAACCACCCTATAGAAACTAAATTAAATAACATGAGGTACCTAATTTTTACAAAAAATACTGACTGGTAAACACAGAATTAAATTATCGAACTCTCTAAACTGAAGTTGAATTGCTTAACTCAATAAAGCAACGCAAATTTAACCAGTATTATAGGTACCAAAATGTGGCAAATTTGGTCATTTAACGTTTGTTTCGTTGATTAGTTTAGAAAGAAAGTACGTTATCTTTTTTTTATTAAAATTCAAAAGTACATCAGGTTCTTAAAAAGGAGTGGTATGGTAAATTTGAGAACAGGGAGCACATACTGCAATCCAAAGTAAGATTTTTCTGAATATATTTTTCGCACAATAAGTGCGAAAAAAATTATTTCAGGTGGTGATTCCTGGACTCATTCTAAGGAGAAAAGTTCATATCAACGTGGGACCGCAAATTCATTGAAATGGAAGACTTTTTTCAAGTTTTTTAATATTTTTTTTAATGGTTCCAGAGAGATATTGAGCTCAACTTTTGTACATGTTTTGTCACTGATATTAGCTACTTTTTAATGACAGCTGAAAAATTTTGGCGGTGATTTTTGTATTATTTTCTATACAAAAGAGGTATGTACTTTTGGACATAATTGCTAACGTAAACTGTTTTCGAGAAAAAAGACTACTTTCGATGAGAAACTCGCTTTTGATATTTCAAAAAATATGTCGGAAAATGCCGGTCAAAAAAACTTCGCTCAGACCCAAAACCTTCGCCAATGGCATCCGCACAATAAAAAATTTATTGATATTATAACGGTAGCTAATATGAATGTTATGACATCTACAGAAGCTGAGTTCTTTATATTATCAAACAGTTCCGGAAATATCTTCAAAAAAATGAGAAAAATAATATTTTTTGGTACTCAGTAGGTATCTCAAAAACGGTGCATTTCCCGACACACGTTTATGCCAATTTTTCTAGAATGAGCCAAGTAATCACCCTATAAAAGCTTTCCCACCTATTAAGGGTAACCCTGCTGTATACACTATGCTCGAGATATAAGAATGAGATATTATTCTATATCATAAAATAAATACAAAATGATATCGTCTCGGCGTCTCAGCTGAATGAATCGATCAGAAGTTAGAGTTATGAGTGATAAAAAAAAAACAGTTTCAGGAATCCAATAAAATTACTCAAATTCAATTATGTGCTACGACTGAGCATCAAATTTAACAATTTTTCCTCATACAACCAACACCTATCTCTCATAGTTGAAAATATCCCCATACTCGCCATGCTGTTCATTCTTATTTTAAGCACCAAGGTACATACAGGAACCAATATACAAGGTGTTACTGAATAGGTGTTACAAACTTAAAGGGCATGTAGGAAATGCAAAAATAGGCGCTAAATTTGCTGTAGACATGGGTCGTTGGAGCTTTAGTTTTCGAGATACAGGGTGTTAAAGTTCTTCGAAAAATTTGATATTTTTTGAATATCTACAAACTGGCTGATCAGAATAACTCGAATTCTTTGACAGCTGTTGTACTAATTGAAGTACATGATTTGATACTCCCATTGAAAAATTATTCAATCCAGTGGCAGAGTTCTGGGTGTTTTTTTTTTCTACGCCACTGACTTTTATGCAAATTTGTTATTTTGGGTAGATACCCTGTTTTGTTTATAGGAGAAAAGTCGTCTTACGTTTTTGTTGTAGAACGCAGTGTTTTCAAGATATTCCACAATTTTGGCACTCATGCAAGCTTTTTGTAACGCAATACGGTTCAATAACGATCACAAAAATTATTAACTTCTGTAAAAACTCAATAGCATTGATTTTTATGATATTTTACCTCGTACGGGTTCTTACATTGCGAAGTATCTTGAAAACAGTGCGTCCTACAACAAAAACATAAAATGACATTTCTCCTCTAAACAAAACGAGGTGTCTACCCAAAATAACAAATTTGCATAAAAGTCAGTGGCGTAGAAATCGTTTAATAAAAAAGGTAACAACACACCCAGATCTCTGCCACTGGATTGAATAATTTTCTTTGGGAGTATCAAATCATGTAGGTACTTTAATTAGTACAACAGCTGTCAAAGAATTCGAGTTATTCTGATCAGCCAATTTGTAGATATTCAAAAAATATTAAATTTTTCGAAGAACTTCAAAACCTCAAAAACTAAAGCTCCAACGACCCATGTTTACAGGAAATTTATCGCCTATTTTTACATTTCCTATATGCCCTTTAAGTTTGTAACACCTATTCAGTAACACCCTGTATAACTATACCTATACTAGAATTGCAATAAATAATTACGAGAAACGCTCAGGATCTCTCAAGCATACCGCAGACTCTTATCCTCGTCATGAAAAAAGCGTAGAAAATTTCTTTAAGAAGTCAAAATTGCAAAAATTTTCAAAACGGGTCTTGAAGATCTAGATACGTTACTTATCTTTAACTTCTTTCAAATCTCTTTGGCCATCCTAGGACACCATCATAGCATGCAGCATCGCTGGAAGTAAACGGTTTTTATATCGAAAAAAAAGTTATAATTTTAATAATCGGTTCCTGGTCCATTTTTCAAAATTTACGGCGAAATGGGAAAAGATCAATGAGTACCTACGTTATTTTTAGTATCGATTGATGGAGGAAAAGAGAAAGAGAACTATTGTCGAAAAACTTATACTGGCTTCAGTCCATTTCCATTTGTAAAATAAAAAAAAAATAAAAAAATTTATTGCTTTTGTAAATGTAAAAAAATGTATTATAATAATTAAAAATTTTCAGGTAAACTGCACTACAAAATTACCAACAGCTCAAATGGCCTGTTTATTATTTTTTCATTTTTGTCGTAGAACTTTCTACACGCATTTATTATCCTCAATGTAGTCGCTGTATTGTTTTGTGATGCCTTGCTCCATCTAAGAGGCAGTTTATGCATTACATTCAATAGATCCAGTAAGAACTAAAACAATCACAAATTGGTGTTGATTAACGAGATGTCGCTGAACGACTGGCCGTAAGCTTTAATACTCGCTGCTAGATGTCGCCACTTACATTTCCCCATTAGAGTTTTTTAAATTTTCATTTTGACTATCATTTACCAGATGTCACGCTTTATAATTTACGGACATTTTAATTGGATGTTTAATGGAGATTTAATTGGGCAGTTCAGTTCATTTATATTAAATTTGGACATTTCAGAAACGAAATATAAATTTCCAAAAACAAAAATTTTTGTGCTAAAGGTGCACACAAATAATTACAAATTTATTTTAATTAGTCCATTTCTTGATTGAAAAAGAAAACATTAAATTTGTGGAATTATTTATTTTTCAATGGTATTATAGGTACCTACCTAGGTAACGGTAAAGATCTTTCTGGATTTTCAAAAAGTTGCACGACACGCCTTCAATTAACGGCTTGCCAGATTCTGCTCACTATCTAATTCAGTAACTTCCACTTCCTCGCATCTTCTTATATCCTCAACAACATAGTCCATAAAATCAGGGAAATCTTCGAACAGCGATATTTTCTTCCAGTAATAAAAAATCAAGCCCATGAAAAACAACCATATTGCTGAAACAGATCAGTATAAAAACATTGTCTCCAATATTTTGAAGAAAAAAAGTTCCAGGGGGTTAAAAAAAAATTAGTTTTCGTGGCATAAAGTTAGGCATTTTTCAATATTTAAATTTTATACCGAGAGGTTATTTATTATAATTTAGAGCAGACAAAATGAAGAAAACCACAGGTGAAAAAATTGATACAGGGTGATACAGGGTAAATAACCCCTTTATCACTCAACAACTTCTACACCCTCGGACCTACGCAACACCGCACTTATCAGTGTTGGATTCCTCGGAGTTTTCGTACAAAAAAATTTAAATTTATAAATATTCGAAATTCCCCATAGTTTCTAAGTAAATTGAGTCTGAACTTCCTCACCTCATCAATTTAGCTATGCAAGATCACAGATTTTTAAAATTATTATAACAAATCCAAATATATATCCAAAAATAACAATTAATATCGAACAATTTATGTTTGCAGCCCTTACTTTGTAGAATCTCTGCATACTGATGGATGATAAATAAAACACCAAAGTTTTAAAAATTCTACTGTATACTGATGGATATTATAAACGTTACACGTGTTTCGCTACCTTCAAAGTACCATCTTCAGACATATGTAAATGAATGCATTATAAAATATAACATATACATATGCCCACCATCCTCCGCTCCCACCACCTGCATAGTGGTTCTTGTGTGCAAACGATGTCCCCCCTTAAAGAATGTTGCTCCTCCCCAATAATTCCAAAAATAGACTAAGATGGATCTCCCGGTATATTTACTATAAAAAATAAATTTGAATTATGTTCAAAAAAGAGTTTGGAAATTTGAAATATTGCAGGAAAAAATTCCAAGCTTCGATGAAAGGACAGAGCAGGATGATCTGAAGGAATGAACATAAAAATAAGGATAAGGGGCAGTTAAGGAATTTGGATGAACAGAACTAAAGAAGAGATATACTTTTTAGACATTCGTGCAAATTGAATATGAACAACAATAAACATTTAATAAGTGGGCGTTTTTGATCATCTTCATAACATCGTTACACTAATACAGGTTCCCCACTTCATTCTACATCTCACCCTATCGCAGATTACTCCACTGATCTCCCTTCCACATTCCTGCTGATATGTCTCCTTTCTTACCTTTCCATCAGACTCTTTCCAATGATTTATTCATACTTTGTCAACTTTAAGCTTTTTAATTTTCCAATTTTCATCAGATTCCTTGCCTTATTTATAATATTATGTCTCAAGCTTTCTGCTCAATCAGGCTCTCTATTGCAATTACGTCTTTCTCTACATTTCTCTATATTTAATCGCTTCCTGTTCCTGCACTCCTATTTTTATAGTTCACCTATAATCTGTCAAACTGACGTTATGTTATATCCTTCGTTTTATAATAATTATTTACTTTGGCTATTATTCTCGTTAACTGTGGACTATTCTTTTCTTCCACTTTTTCATACACTTCTTCAGCTATCAAGACTTTAGCTTTTTCTCACATTCCTCATTATACACCCTACGTTTCCTTGAGTCCTACCTCTTCTATACCTAAATCTCACAATCCACCATCATCTCCTCATTAATAAACTTTTTTCCTGATGAGCTTCATTTTCATTTCTGTACCAATTCATCTTTCTTGAACTGTAACCACTAATCTGTTAACCCTCTAAAGTAAATAACAAAAAATAACAGACTCCCAGCATTTTAACCTGAATTGTCTTTGAACAAATTAACGAATTGACCTGAATTGGAGAGCTGAGAAACAGTCTTCCTTTTGGTAAATTATGTAATGAAAAACTCGAAATAACTTCTTTGTAGACTTTTTATTAGTTTATTATAACAGTATAATTATTAGTTTGAATACACATCATTACAGGATTCTATACTTAATTATTTTATTTCAATTTTTTGACATAATTATAATGCAAACATATTGATAAATTTTTTGACAAAAAATATTGAATATAAGATAAATTAAATATTCATGCAAAAATTGAAAATTATTCAACGGATACACTCTGGAGCATCTCTCCGATCACAATGAAGTGACGACCATGTCCGGGTGCAAGATGTACCAGTTCGAGTTAGCAGCATCCACTGGGAGGGCAGCAAGGCGAGCAGCAGGGCGAGCATGGGTAGCAGCAAGGCACGCATGGGGTGCAGCAGGGGACACAGCAGGGCACGCACGGGGTACAGCAGGGTACGCAGCACGGCACGCAGCAAGGGGAACAGCACGGAGTGCAGCAGGCAGGTGGGCAGCAAGACATCTTAACAGGGTTGGATGGGTTTCGGTTACAAGAATTTAGAGTTTACTAAAATTTAGCTGACTACTTCGGCCTAACCGTTTGCTTGAAATAATAATTATGTTTATTTACGCGTTACTGGGTTACATGTCGGCGGATTTTTTTTTGCTCCAGCCTACTGATTTGTTTGCCTCTTATTTGTTGTTGTCTGCGTTCAGAAACGGTTTTTTTGTTCATTCAAAAATTGTCTTGATTTGGCTCTTCGTAGATCTATAAAAGTACTATGACTTTCTTTTCTCGTAGGTATATAATAAGTTCTAGGTACTATGTATCTATACTTTTATCTGCAAAATGTTCGAGTTTGTAAATTTCACAGGAAAAATTATTTTCTGTGAATTTGCCAAAAAGAACAATCATGATAATTATCATAGGTAATAGAGAAACTTTCGATATAGAGAAAAAGAATGGGCACAACTTTCAGAGGTAAGTAGTTGTGCCTCTTCGACAAGAGCGAGTGAAAATTTTATTTTTTATTTTATACCCAAAGTAAACGCGTTTTCTACCAGCTTCATCCAGTTCTGTTCAGTTTCATGAATGATGTTTGGAATTTATTTTGAGTGGTCCCCAAGATGGCGAGTCTTCTTCCTTCGTCTGGTATAATCCAAGCCGCGAATTTTTTTCTGTGGTACACCATGAAACTCCCTATATAAGATGTATTATTTGGGATTCTTCTCTTCTAAAGGCCAAAGGAAAACTAAACAGTATTCTCTGCTCATTTTGCTTAGCTTGATACATGTCTCACATCTTTTCTGGTTATATTTATGCCAAGCAGTTTTTAAGCCTGTATTGAGGGGTCTCTCCAGAGCTTCTTTGTTTGAAATTCTCCTTTTTTTATATTGTTATACTATACACCGTAAGTCAACACAAAATGAAGAAATTTCATAACGCTTTTAATTATGTGTTTAAATTTTCACGTCTCTTTTATGCACTGTTAATTAATTGCATAAAGCGATCTTGATTTTTATTACTGCTTGACAAGATGGACGAATTGGTTGCAATTGCGGCTAATTATTTTTGATGGCGATTTGTTGCTGGAATCAATTTAACACTTATTTTTCATTATAGATCGCGAAAATTGCACCGATATTCTGGCAAAGAAAAACCGTAGGTTTAGAATACTTAAAAGTCGATATAGTTATATTAGAAAATGAGAGACTCAAGACGGTAATTTTTTTATATACAGGATGGTATTTGGCTGTTTTTCTCTTTCTATATCACTTGCTATAAAAAATCAAAATTATCAAGATGATACTGACATTTTGATAAAAACGAAAACATATTATTTTATAATTTATGCAAATCTCTTGTTTTTATTTTTTTAAATGGAAAAATTTAAATTAAATATAAAGGATTTTGGTGATAGTTTTGAATGGTCAAATTTGATTGGTGATATTATTGTTGGTGATAGTCGAAATTTCCTTATTTTATTATCTTATTTTATCCTTTTCAGATAAAAATACCTAAATCTGATTTTTTACCCCCATTTTAAGGGACTGTAACATCTAAGCTGAGAGTTTAAAAAATGCTTTTTTATGAAGATTCCCGCTTAAAATTAATGAAGGAATCTCTACCTATCACTTGAATTTTTTGGACTGATGCATATCCTGTAGAATCTAGATACTTTCGCATCCAGAACGCCGTTATATGATCTATAGGGATTCCCTGAAATTACTTTACAGCTCATTACCAAATGTTCCTCGGACGAAACTAAGTCGCTTTAAGTCAACTTTTCATAGCCTAAGGTTGCTTGGTTTTGCCACTAGAAGATGTTGAATTATTGCCTAGTAGAAGAAATGTCGATTCTGAAATAGTTTTTTGATTATAAAAACCAAACCGCTGAAGTTATTTTGACGAAATTTGGTGTGACGTTATGGTTTTATGGAAGAAAAAGTTCAAGACTAAAATTACACAAGACGTCAATTCATTGGCGCAGATTATGGGTTTTCTAAGTTTCACACCCTAAGCCAATAAAAAAGGTACTCTTTGTAAAAGTCGCTTAACCCTATCGTTTCGAAGATAATCGCATTTGAATGTTGATTTTTATAGGAAATTTCGTATTTTTTTCTCATGGGATTTTCTTGTCTTACATAAAATAATAAAACTAATTCACATTTCAAGATTCAAATGCGATTTTAATAACCCCAATGCGATTTTAAACGATAAGGGTAGGCGACTTTTATAAAGAGTAGGTATCCTTTTTGTAGAAAATTATCGATTAATATACTCTCAGTATTTAAAAAAAAAAATTTCCATTGACATATAAAAGTTCAAATAAGGGTGTGAAACTTGAAAAAAAAACATGATCAACGCCAATGAATTAACGTCTTAAGTAATTTTGGAATAGCACTTTTTATCCCACAATACCATAACGTCATATCAAATTTCGTCAAAATTGGGTCTCTTTTAGTGGCCAAACCAAACAACTTTGAACTGAGATAAGTTGACTTAAATCGACTTAAATCGAGACTTAAATTCACCCGAGTAACATTTGGTAGTGTATAAATAAAAAAAAACGCAGTCTCTTTCAAGCAGACTTTAAAAAAATTATTAGAAAGCTTGTAACAAACCAAATATCAATCTCTGTAAAGAAGTCTTTATTTTGGGCTCAAATATCATCCTCTCAAAAAAGTTTTCCAAATTGATTTCCAAATAATAGTCCAATAATTAAACTCTATGAAGGAAGAATTAACTTATCGTACTTACCATTGATCCAAAAATGTAACCATCCTTCGATGACTACATATTTATCAAATTCATGATCATGAGAACTTTGAGAATTTTCTGAGCTACTAGCACTGTGTTTTGACAGAGCAAATAATTCTGCGCATAAACTAATGTACCATGTTATACAGTAAAAGAATAAGCAGAGGATCAAAAATACTGCAGATTTCTGAAAAATTTAAATATTTTTTGTTAATAGAAGAGTGATAATAAATTAACCAAATATTCCACTATGGGCACTGAACTGATTTAACTGAATGGGGTGCTATTTTTCAAAGGAAATTTGTAACCACTTCTCACAGTATCGATGAGATTTCGAGCTAATTTTTCTTAAAATAATGATTCAGATATTTAAAGTGCTTAAGGCAATCTCAAAAAGTTTGTTAATGACAAAACATGCGAATAATAATGAACTTAAAAAAAATCAAAAAAGGTTATAGATATTCTAAACTACCAGAACTCAAAAAATGGCTTATCGAGGAAATTACACCAAAATATTTTGCAATTTGGCATCTCATGCTATTGTTTTAATTAAAAGGGCCCATCTTGGAACAGGCAAACTGTCATGAAACGGAAAAGTGAAGAAGATTTTCAAGCGTATGAAACTGAAAGTTAATGGTAGATACGCTATACAAGAAGTATTTTTTATTTGGTAGCTTGAATCCACTTGCCTCTTCGTAATACATACATAGGTACCTATACAATGATGTATAATATTTTAATAGTACTTTCCAAAAAGTTCAATCGGTAAACTTAAGCTGTGAATTTCAAATACTGCTGCAAAAAGCAACACGTCGCCCATCATAATCATTTAATACCTCTTTTACCTACCTTAGTAATCCCAATTGCGATTCCTATGTTGTAAATAACAGCTAGAATGTTATTTAATAAAAATAAGCGATAAAAATCAGATCCTCTAGCATAAAAGGAATAAGTCTTCATGTGTTCAGGAGCCCAAGTTACCAGCACTGTAATAACGATAAGTGCTAACTAGAAAAAATTGAGCTTAATGTTAGAATATTCTAAAAGCTGGACGAGTGCTAGAATTAATTTAAAATCGTGTTTGAAGGGTTTAAGTTTAGGAATCCTTACATTAATGAGACTAGTTACCTATTTCAATAGACATTTTAAGTATGTCACTGAAAAAGGCTTCCTTCCTCTAAGACTTCCTAAGCTTGAACCCTGTAAACACCAGCTTTAATTCCTGCTTAACAAAAATACAAAGAATACATATGAAGTTTTTGTAATACCTACATCTTATTTTCTATTTCGCGTCTGCTTTACTTAAGTTAAACCCACTTGTAAACTTTAGGATATCATCAAAGATTATATTAATGAACTTTCGTGGTAAAATTCTTAACACAAAATAGAAAATAATCATTAAAAAGTTTATCATCAGGTAACCACATTGCTGGTAATATACATACGGTCAAGATAATATTTGAGGTAAGCGCTAGTCTCCTCTGTGTGATCCATTTATAGCATTTAGGATTTATCGCCATTCTTCTATTGTATTGAATGTACCTATGTTTCTCTAAATTAACTTATTTTATAGATCAGGACTGCGTGTAAAACTTTTGGGAAGTGGATATTTTTATTTCATCATACATTTACCTCTTCTGATAAGAGAAGAATTTTTCTTGAACTTTTTGTCCCTTTTAATCCCTTTTTTTAATCACTGAAGGACTTTTAGGAATGTGGGAATGTGGGAGTGTCATATTATACACTGGCACATGATATACTGTCAAACATGCATGTCAAAAATCGTTTTTTATTCTTTTTGTTATTATTTTTTATTCTATACGAGAGTTGACTCCGTGAATAGCCCAGTAGAAATTAACATTAAAATCTAGTTCTGGTTTCTTAGTACTTATGTTGTATGGATTAGGTACTCTTATAGGTGGTGTGAATCCAAATTTTGCAACTTCGAAAAACTTGTGCTCGCTGCTCGAAAACCTGAGGAATTTTAGTAATTTCTTATTTTTTGCTCTTAATAGTTAAAAGTTGAAAGTTTGCCAAAAAACTAGGCGTTTTTCGACAGACAAATTCAGTAATTTTTGAAGTTAATAGTTATTTATCTATCTAGTTAGCGAAATTCAACTTTGGCGCTTGAGAATGAGAGCTTTTTTTGAGCTTTTTGTAGAAACAAATAACAATTTTAAGTTCTGCTCCCGTACGGGGCAAAATATTGTCAAAATGGCTCCGGCCTGTGAGAAAAGCCATTAAAAATAAAATTGTAGTATATTATTTAGTTTGCTTTTTTTTTGGAGCACAAAACGAAGTCAAAACGAATAATATGTAGAACTCACAATCTCTTAAAAAACAAAACAACAAATGGTAAAAAATAATTTTTGAAGAATTGAGACAAAAGGCATGAAATCATGTAAAAGGGTTATTGGCTTTCCTACTTGCAGTCTAGGTTAATCAACAAAGGTATAAAATTCAAAAAAAGTAGAAAAAAAGATTTTTTTTTCATTTTTTTTCTTTTCAGATTTTACAGAAACCTTGTTCACATAATTATAATTATTATTGCTTTGTTCTCTGAGTAATACTAGAAACTTGGATAACGAATTAAACAATGTCGGTTCCGCCGGTCTGTTTTGTGTTTCGGCTGGCACTCGAAGAAGATGACAGTAGTACAGTGGCAGTCATAAAAAAACGTGTTATCCAATAGTCTGTGGTTATCCAAACGCAAATTTCGCGAGTGTGGAACGTGGTCTCAATGAAAATGAAAAGTTTTTGCAAAAAAAGCTCGGTGAAGTCACGGTGTTCGCGATGTTTCCAGAAAGAGATGAGAGCTCAACATATGTTGACGCATGTGCTTGCCGTGGAGGCGATCAAATTTCATAACCCCACCCCACGCATCGACCTCAAGAATATCAGACCCTATGAGTCTCCAGAGCTTTTGTTTGATTTGTTCGTAGGAAAACACTGAAGACTTTCTCGAGCTCCAAAAGAAACTTCCTCAGTTATGCAGAAATGAAGTGCACAAAACTCAATCAATGATAGCGAGATCATCAATGCTCTATGCAGCAAGTCGTCGAGGTGATGAATGGGGATGACAGATCATCGATCGCCTTGTACCTACTTTTGACCTCGTTGCAGCTGATTGCAGGTACCATAAATTATGCAACATGAAATTGTACACCTGCCATCCAGCGTAAGACAGAAGAAATACCCAGAAGCCAAAAATATCCCAGAGTGCATATGGAATAAATATATTTTTATTTTGCTGACAACAGAGATGATTACCTACCTCTTTTCCGTGAATTAACTCATTGATAAAATCAAAGACATAAACCTGACATCAGAAACCGTAAAGCCCACCTCCAGACTCACTTTGGCGATAAGATCAATCTTGCAGATATTGGCCGTCGTGGCCGCAGTCATCAGTAGTCATATTTTTGACAGATGATGGACGAAAAATTCTGCATGACAATAATTGGTATAGTGAACAAAAGAGCAATCGTGAAGAAGAGCGTATGAAAGTGGTAAGAAACGGGTTCTTTTGTTCCAAAATCGTTACAATTCTTACTTGAAACCAATGTGATGAAACACACAACATTTCCTCGAAGGTTGTAAAAAGAAATGTGTTTCAAGGGTGGTATTATGATTATTTCACCAGAGATGCATCAGTGCGTTAAATCGAGAGGAAGTTGAAGTTCCCAGTGGGTTTGAACTGTTTCTTCACGCTTTTACTGGATGTGACAACACCTCTGCCCTTTTTTGGCAAGGAAGAAGGAAATTGTTGGGTCAATTTCAGAAGAGGCGGGACTGGGTACACCTGGCCGCCATCTTCTTCCTAACAGATGAGAGAATGAGAGTATTTTCGAAGCGGGCTAAAAGTGTCTGGGGGCTCTTTATGGAGGTATTCCAGCCACTCAGAAACTGCACGACCTGAGGTTCCAGCTCCTCGTGAAGACATCAAAACTTGACGAACCCGAGAAACGTGATAAACTTGATGAAGAATGTAACGAACATCTAACGTCGAGTTTACCTTTTTTTCGAGTTGTGAGTGAACTACTAGTTAATATTCTTCCTTCTTTGCTTCAAAAAAATCAAATAAAATTTTCTACAATTTATACAACTGGTCCATACAACATACCAAAAAACCGAACTACCTCAAGCTTTGAAATTTTAGCCTTTTTATTGTCAATTGTTAAGCTTATGGGCTAGAAGGTTAATTTTCAATAATTTAAATTTTCACTGCGTTAACTCTAGAAAATTCACAGTAATAGCTATCCTTTTTTTGGGTTTTTCGTTTAATAGGATTTCTATTAGAATTTTTATATTGAGAGAGGTGTAACCTTTTAAAAGAAAATTATGTGCTAATAAATTAAGAAGAATTAAATGTAGAAAAAAGCAAATTTAGAAATTCTAAAAATGTTTATTCACAGATTTCTAGATGTGACTGATCACAGAACGACCAGTCACTACGTAACTTTAAAAATAAATATTCTAGATTAGACACCTTACGAAAATTCGATATAAAAGTACAAAATTCTATTCATTAGAAAAATCTACCAGTCCGAATATTAGTCACAACAACGAAGTTAGACACCGAAATTAAAATTTAAAATTACATAAATACAAAGTCTTTGCCTCATCTTTATCATTTTGGTAGATCTTAAGTAAAATTTTTAGTTTTAAGAAATATTAACATAACAACTACTAAAATAAAATTATAAGAGAACTTATATTTTCATCAATTAACTAATGGTGATCATAGTTTTATAAATAAATTTAAAGTATCTATTCATCAATATACATACGTGGATAGTTTACGTTGAGTAATTACGTTGTAGGTAATTATGAATTTTTAATTTATAATAACGTACATCAACACAGTGAGTGGTAAAAATTTACAAAACGTATTAGCGAATATTAGCGAAACCGAAAATACTTTACGATACCCACGAAATTATTAACAATTAAAATCATCAGCAGCTACCTCTTCCTCAACTCCTTCATACTCCTCATCAGCGGTAGCTTCTTGGTACTGCTGATACTCGGAAACTAAATCATTCATATTTGATTCAGCTTCGGTAAATTCCATCTCATCCATACCCTCGCCAGTATACCAATGCAAGAAAGCTTTACGTCTGAACATAGCAGCGAACTGTTCGGAGATCCTCTTGAACAGCTCCTGGATCGCTGTCGTGTTGCCAATGAAAGTAGACGACATCTTCAGACCAACTGGAGGAATATCACAAACGGCAGTCTTGACATTATTGGGGATCCATTCGACGAAATAACTGCTGTTCTTGTTCTGTACCGCCAACATTTGCTCGTCGACCTCTTTCATCGACATTCTTCCTCTGAAGACGGCAGCCACAGTGAGATACCTTCCATGTCTCGGGTCGCATGCTGCCATCATGTTCTTCGCGTCGAACATCTGCTGGGTGAGTTCTGGTACAGTGAGGGCTCGATACTGCTGACTGCCTCTGGAAGTCAATGGAGCAAATCCAGGCATGAAGAAGTGCAATCTTGGGAACGGTACCATATTGACGGCCAGTTTACGAAGATCTGCGTTCAGTTGTCCGGGGAATCTCAGGCAAGTAGTCACGCCTGACATAGTCAATGATACTAGATGATTCAAATCGCTGTAACTGGGATTGGGAACTTTCAAAGTTCTAAAGCATATATCATAAAGAGCTTCGTTATCAATACAATAAGTCTCATCGGTGTTCTCTACAAGTTGATGTACAGATAAAGTAGCGTTATAAGGTTCCACTACGGTGTCGGATACTTTTGGTGATGGCATTACAGAATAAGTGTTCATAATCCTGTCAGGGTATTCTTCCCTGATCTTTGATATTAAAAGAGTACCCATGCCGGAACCGGTACCGCCTCCCAGAGAGTGAGTAAGCTGGAATCCTTGCAAACAGTCGCAGTTCTCCGCTTCTTTCCTAACTACATCTAAGACTGCGTCGACTAATTCAGCTCCTTCGGTGTAATGTCCTTTGGCCCAATTGTTTCCAGCTCCAGATTGACCGAAGACGAAATTGTCTGGTCTGAAGAGCCGTCCATAGATTCCAGAACGAACTGCGTCCATGGTGCCTGGTTCCAGATCGAGAAGGATTGCTCTTGGGACGTATTTGCCTCCATTGGTTCTGGTGGCAACTGAAAAATTGGAAAAATATAAGTGATGACTAGAATATATTTTTTATATAATAAAGCCCAACCAAAAGCAGAGTTTGTATGTAATCGAGATGCTTAGAATGCACTTGGTTGTGTACTTTTGAAAGGATTTTTGAAAATACCCTCATACACATCATATTATCGAGTCGTCTAGCATGTGGATATTCTTGAGAAATATCTTCAAAAATAAACAATGTTAGCTGAAAACCTCTGTCAGAATAGTTACTGTTTTGAGAAATCTCAGAGAGGCCAAATGTGGGGAATCTAGATAATTAAATATGGGATTCTAGAATTCAAAATTGTTTGTAACAGGAAAATTATTCGTAAATTAGAGCATCACGCTTGGAATCAATTTTTTATTATGTAATGTGCATTTAATGTATCCTAAAATGTTTTTAATATTTCATGTGAACGGGAAATGCAAATTGATGTTCTATTATTTATTTCAAGGTCTTGTATAGGTTTGTAATTTTGTTTCATTAAATTATTCATTGAAACTTAATTGAAGCATTTGAAATAATAATTACATTATTATATATTGAACTGAAATGTTGTCTGGGTTATCTTAATTTTGTGGTTTCTTCCACGAAGGATTTTACTTAAGTAACTAAATTTAATAAACATTTAATTTTAATCTGTAAGTTAATGAAAAAATTTAGGGATTTTGAGTACCTATTAGTCTGAGACGGTAGACGGTATAGGTACGTAAAATAATTCCGAATTACCGTTGCCTCCATACAATAAATGGAGTGTGATCCAAATGGTTTTTCCATGTCTACCTATACACATATTACATCCTGTGTAAGTTAATTCATCGACTAGGTATCCCGGTATCCTGTATTATTATTCAAACTGATTCAATTAAGGAAATACTTTTGTAGTACCGTTTATAAGTTCATAATATATCATTAAATCTGTATTTCGTTTGGATCATGATTTGAAAAAAAAAATTAATATTAGTACCTACCTATAATTTCCTGATAATATTTTATTTATGGTATATGCTACAATAGAATCCTAACTAAACCTAGACGTGTTGTATAAATGTAATCTACCACAATATACCCGCATATACAGTCGTATACATGATTGTTTCTTTCAGACCAGGAAACTCTGAACAACTTTTTTCTTAATTAAGTAAGTAATTACTTTGGGACGTGATGAAAGTGTTCACCCGGAAAGCTTACTGTAAATGTCAATTCCTGCTAGAGTTTTTACTCTTGAAATTATTTAGATTTCGAACAACTTCTTCCCGCAATGTCTTGCAAAGTTTTTCTAGTATTTCTCATTTACGATTCAATCAATCTTGCAGAAAATGATTTCAGACTATTGTTTTTGCTTCAGGAATGCGAAGAATGACTGGTAATACTATTTTAATATTAAATAATTAAAAATTAAGATGGTACTCCCTTTGATGTAATTGAAGCTTGCTTTATGAATACTAAAGAGAAATTACATTGTTATTAAAGGAAAGAAAACCGCATTTAACAGGATACTCAGACAATTTACGCAAGTAGCTAATCGTGAAGCCTTTTAAGAATTTAAATTATGTCATCAAATAATGAGTCAGTCGTCTTATTAGGTATAGGTACCTACCCAAGTAGGTATTAAAGTACTAAAGCGAAGAAAAAATTTAGCAAAGCTTGTTCTCTCTTGCAAAAATATAAACTGAACTGATATAAAATTTATCTCACCTGTAGCTTCATTATAATAGACATTGATTCTCTCCAATTGTAGATCGCTCTCTCCAAGGTAGATTCCACTGGGGTCAATGCCATGCTCTTCGGAAATTACTTCCCAAAACTGAAAACCATACATATTATTATTATAGACATACTTAGCAGACTGGAACGGACGTCCACCTGTCCAGAACTCGTCTCTGAGCTTAGAATTTCTGCATTTTAGAGCCGGATGACAATTTTATATACCAACAATTATTATATCTAATAGGAATAAAGCATCATCTAATATTAAATATAATTTTAAATTCCTGGTTCGAAATTTATATACATATATTAGGAAATTAACTTTTCTCCTCTCTAGCAATATTATACTCTACTAACAGTTCCAAAGAAGCTATCTATGAGAATTACAAAATTAAGACCATGAGGCTACGATAGTGGTTAATTTATGTTAAAAAATAACGATTAAAATAAAGTTACTGAGTGAGTCAACCAAGTGAGGTCAACTTCAGTGATGATACAATTAAAGAGTTATTCAAAATTTGTGCGAAAAATTAGGGGGTGATTAACGGGAAAAATCCTATTAAAGTGGGTAGTTTTCCAGTTTTTTGACGTTATAAGTATCTCAGGATTTTTTGAGATACCTACAGAATTTAGCTTATAGGCCTATAAGCCTATAGCAGCAGAGCTCTAAAATCCCAGATTCTGACAAAAATAATAACGGAATACCACCAGTGCCTCACACATACATGGAATATAGCCCACAGATCCTTATGAAAAAATTTTTATTCGAGTCTATCATTTTCTTTTTTTTTATTATTATCGTACGAATAAGAACTTCTAACAATGACGCGAAAGCTAGTTATTCCATGGTTTTGCACACAGGAATATAGACCATCTCATGCACCAAGAGCCTCCACTACAATTATTCAAAAAATGGCGAAGTTCCAAAATTTCAAAAAACAACCGATCTGGTTCTTTTATCTCTCATTTTCTTCAAATTATCAGCTAGGTACTTTATTAACGATAACTGATTTTTTTAATAAATCAGTGGCGGAGATTTTAGGATTGCTGCTCATAATTTCTACGACACTAGGAAAATTGGCATTTTGATGCTCATTTTTAAGCGCCAATTTTCTACGTGATCTAAGTGCTCTTTGGTAAAAACCCAAAAACCCAACGGTGAACCGTTTTTGAGAAAAATTTATATTTCATGATGAAAAACATGAGAAAACTAGGTACACTATTCATCAGTGTGCAGGAATTGTGTGCAGTCGCTAACATTACCAAAAAAGCCATTTCGGAGAAGTGGCAAGCCGCAGAAATTTTTCTCACAACGTAAGTTTCTGCTTGCCGCTTCTCTTAAAATTTCAGAGAAGCGGCAAAATATTAAGGGCAATTAAACCTTAATCAACTCAAAGTCTCCGCCACTGGCATATGGAAAAAAATTCAGTTAACATCAAAAAAGTACCGAATATCAATCATAAGAATGTGTATACAAAAAAATGCTGTAAGCTCTGTACCTTATCTCAAATAGGGCCTCCCTCAGATATCGTCAAAAAAACTGGGAAAAATGTATCTTCAATTTATTGAGGATTTTCTTCAAATTATTGTAATAAGAAATGTAATAATAATAAAGAACATCTGTAATAAGCAATTTTGGACAATGAAAATTAAGTCGCTTCTGAACATTTATTACCCACCTAGTAGTAATGAAGAAGTTGCTGGACTTGGCACAGAAGTGACAGAAGCAGTGACAAATTATAAGTATTTTAGGTTTTACTGGATTGTAATAGATCATTTCTATTTATACATCCCTCAAGATAACTCGAGAAAATACCAGAGGTGAGAGAGAAATGAAAGTATTCAAGATTTATTGCTTTTACACTTTTAGAAGAATATTTCTTTAAATTTTATGGAATTCCTTTGTGAATGTTCTTATTTTTTTTACTTCTTATAGTTCTGATATTTCACCTTTTTCACCATAAAAATTTCAGTTAATAGTTTCTACAGAATCAACCGCGTGCAAATAAACAATAATGCTTCCAGTTCCAGTTCCAGTTTGATATTTGAAGGCTCCTGAGATAGACTGAATAAAATTCATGAAATTTATTTAGTTTAAATTACAACAAGAAGAATTCATTTCAAAAAATTTCTGAGACTTTATCGGAAATCGATGGATCCTCCATTTTTTTATAGGTGAATATTTCCTAATCTCGCTTTTAAGTTTCAGAAAAGATTTACTTCTTAAATTAATATAATGCCAGGGTGTTCGTTAATTTGGTCGCAATTTGTAAATTTTATATCTTGAAGAGAAATCAATATGCATGTCTACTCCAAAAGATCGTTAAATTTCACCATTCTCTTTTGAAATCACAATGTCAAGTAATTCACATAATGAACATAATGATTTGCAATAATTTCAGTAATTTACCATGGTTGAAACATGAGGAAATGACATAATTTTCGCTATTATGACTGGCAAAAAAAACAACAATGCATATTATTCTGGAAGTAAGAGTAACCCCAAAAGTAAGAATAAGTCTTTCGACCTTATATCCAAATTCTCAAATCACTTTTATTCGTGTTGGAAGAGCCAGTTTTTGGACTTTTTATCCATTGCTTATTTATACAGAGATGTTGTTTACCATAGTCCCCCCTCCTGACGAATCAAATTTTACTACTTTTTGACGTAAAACTGATCCGTCAAAAATGACGTTGCAGTGGCTGTCAACTTCAATTTTTTAAACGGCATGGGAGGAGTCGTGTGAGACCTCATTTTAAAGGTGTTTTAATTATTACACACAAAAATTATGTTATTGTTGTCGTTTTTGACAATCTTTGTGTCATTGTCATCAACTTTTGTTGATGATCTTTGTTGACGACGTTCATAGTCCCCTTACCCCTTTGTAAATTTTGAGCCAACCATTCAAATTTTTAAACCTAACTTTTGTGAGACAATTGAAATACTTTAAAAATGAGGCTTCACATGACCCCGAAGTTGACAACGACTGCAACGTCATCTTTGACATTTGACAAATCAGTCAAAAAGCAGTAAAATTAATAACACTAGATTTCGTTTTTGCACCAATGTTCTATGTCATTATTCGGATCAAAAATTAAGGGTAATGGAGACTATAAACGTCCTCACTAGGTATAGTTTAAATAGGTACAATGTTCCGAACAATATTTTTTGAACAGCAAAAATTAATAAATGAATATAATATTATGTACCTACCTACCGCGGAACTTTGGCAATTTTCAGGTTAAGCTCTCCAGGTAAAAAAAAATAATGGACCCACTTTTTCTATAGGTCTATGGTCTATTATTGACTTGCGTATTTCCATAAACTTTTTGGAAAAAGTTGAAGTTAACCTATTGAAAAAAAACATTTAAATCTTGAAAATATTATATTGGAATGCAACTTTTTCCTTATAGAAAAGGGCGATGGTCCCGAGGTTGCCAAGTTATTGACTAATCTGAACAATACAATTTTATTATACTAACGTTATTAGACCATTATGGGCATTGAATCTATATATGTATCATATAATATCCTAGGCAATCATGACAATAATCTATCTTTTGTATACGCACGTAATATTCATTATATTATTATATTGTATAACTATTTAAGAGGTGTTGTAGCGGAACTTTTAACAACACTATATTGTTACTAATGATGTTGCTATGCAAAGTAAAGGTAAATTATTTAAATAGATACCCATTTAAGTGTTTTGGTTCAGGTCAGCGTGTATGGCATACATTAATCACTAACAATATACATCAGCCTGTCAGTTTTAAGCATACCTTAAAGTTTAGTGAGTTTTCGGAAAATTGTGCTGGTTCTAAAATTCTAAAAAAATATTACTAACGGAATACTTCAAACCGATATTACCTTTATTATTTTGAATGATACCCCATTAATTTTTATACATTTTTTACTTTACTTTGTTATTATTTGTAAGTATGTAAGGGTTGGAAACATAAATATGATGAACATTCTACATGTCGTGATGAGAGAAAGATGGACAAAGAAAACTTAAACTTTTCTGTTCAGATTGACTGTCTCATTACATATTAAGATAATAAATGTTCATATAGACCGATACGGCTCGACAAGCGACGTAGCAGAGCAATCGCCCTCCCTACAACTATAGTCTTTTAACTTGTCAGAGTAGGTCGAATCACGCCTTCATGATTTTCAAGTGCTTTTGTGTTATTAAAATTCTTGGATTATTTTTTCGTTATTTTCTTATTTCATTAATCTTAACAATAATTAATTTGTTGTATCAATAATAATTATTTGCAACTAAAATAAAAATACATATACGAAACTGAAGCGACTTGAGTTGGAAAAAATCTCCATAACTAAGATATTAAAAACATCTTAAAGTTTTTTGTTTTGTAAGATAATCGCTTGATATTTTCTACAGGTATGGTGAATTATACGCTTTTTGCTTAAAAATTGTATTTCAAATGGAGTTTTTCTGTTAATTCTTTAAATAAGTGAAATTTGAAATGCATCCAAATTTTATTTCTCAAAATTGTACGAGCTGTGTCAAAGTTTGCTGGTGAGCTTAGAATCAACATGTGTTTAGGTACCATACGTTTTTGACGATCACAGATAAGTGGACTATATAAAAAAATATATATATATTTAATTATATAGATCAAGAAATATTACAACAAAATGTGCAATTTACTAAAATCTATTTCTAGAACAAGCTGCCATTGTTTTTAGAAGATCTTAAGGTGATGTTCCAAATAGAGCGCACCAGATTTGGAGCACACGATAACGGCTAGAGAATAATTACTTAATAACTTCATCACAGAGATGTCATGCACAATTTGTAAACCTCGTTCTGAAATTATTTCAAAAAATTTGAGGTAAATTACAGCTGTAGTCTAATTGGTAAAGAGTTTTTTGTTTGGTATAATTAATTAGATAATTTATTAAAAAAAATGTATATAATATCCAAAAACAGTAGCTACTTTGGATAAAAATAATCCAAAGACAGGTGTTGACAGCCATTTGCCAGCATAATTTGGAATTGATACTTCTACTAGGAATAGGATAATTTCCGACTGAAGTCTTTTAAAAGTTCAATAATGCTATTTATTGGCGTTTGTAAATGAATTATCGACAATTAAAATTTTTAGTATCCTTAAGAACCAATAACGCCATAACTGCTGGTTAAGATTCTGATAATTATTTCTGAGCGAAAGTTTGCATTTTTCAGAAGTAGCCACGACTCGAAATAAAAAATTTCTAAAAATATTTAAAAGTTTCTGGTCATAAAATTACTCAGTTCTATGAAGATTTATGAGGTGAATTCTCTTTTTTCTATAATTCACCTGTTTTTAATGTTAAACTATATAGGGTGATTCGCATAAGACACAGAGCAGGGGCGTATAGGGGACCTCAAAATATGGTGATTTAACTCAACTTACCCCTTTACTAAGTTGTATTCCTGTGAAGTTATAGGACTTGACATAGGGGGTTAAAATTTAGAAAAAAATTAATATTTCAATAAATTACACTTGTACTTAGAAAAACCACATTTGGTACACGACGTGTGTGTACCAAGAGCATTCATTGACAAGAAGTAGAGTTAAATTGTAGCGTTTAAAGGGATGATGCAACCTTAGAATGTTATAGAATTTTGTAACCTTTTGGCCGATTTAAAAAATTGTTGCTGCATTTTATGGGAAATTCAATTCTAAAACTTTTATTTCTCCTATTGTTTAAAAAAAAAATTTCGTTTTCAACTAAAATCCGAAAAACTAAACAAAATAATTGCAATTTTGTTATTTAAAATCCACGAAATTCAAAAAATGGTTTTTATTAAAAATGTCAAATTCGACGATTCGGAAGAAAGTTGAAAATGACAAAGATTTTTGAAAAATTCCAGGAGAAATAAAAGTTTGAAAATTAAATTCCCCATAAAACTGAAATATTAATTTTATCTGAAATTTGAAACCCCACTTCCAAGCCCTTTTTTCCAAGGCCACTTGGTATAAAGATAAGTTGAGCGTTAAATTATAAATATAAGTTAATAACCGTTAAATCACCATATTTTGGTATCCCCTACACGCCTTTGCTCTGTGTCGGTTCTTATGCAAATCGCGCCCTCTATAATATTTCTTTCATTATTGTCCGTATTCATCAAACTTCAAAATATAACTCTGGGGTTATATTTTGAATTTTCTGACAGCTGATTGGTCTAACGCTCAAACCCTACGAACGCTACGAATTTAAAACCAATCATATGTTCCAAAATATAACCCGCCTGGGGTTAAATTTTAGAACATGTCATTGGTTTAAAATTCGTAGCGTTCGTAGGGTTTGAGCATTAGACCAATCAGCTGTCAGAAAATTCAAAATATAACCCCAGAGTTATATTTTGAAGTTTGATGAATACGGACATATGTCTCCAAATCAGTTTTTTAGACTTAAAACGTAAACTTTTATTTACAAACGGGCTCTATAAAGTAACGACTAAGTCAAATTGGTCATCTTATCGCAGACAAAATATATTTCAAGCCATAGGCGAGGTCAGAAACTTTGAACTTTCGTCAACTTGTGAAAGTCTAGACTAGACGTCTGCCTTCGTTCTAGTTGTCTGCAACTATTTTCTGCTTAGATGTTTGTGCTGTAACGCTGTAAATCAATAAATCAGCAGGAAAATGGCTAATGGTTACTGGAAGGGTATTAACGTTGGAGCTACTTACTTTTCTTTTAAATCTAAATTATAAATAATCAATAAAATTGTTCAATCAAACTCCAATTCTTATTTTATAATTTTTTTTCGTGTTTTTTCTTATTCCGAAGTTGACTATCGAATTTTGATTTAGATAATGATGACAGGAAAAATACCTACTGCAAAACAATAAAAAGTTTAAGTGGTACTAAGAGTAGACATAATTAATAGGTAAATCGTTATCCCGCATTGGTTTCCGGTAGAAATATACAGCAGGAAGATAATATAGGGGTAATTATATCAGAGTGATGCGTGTTAAGAGAGGATGGAGAATCTGCATGTTGTCATGCTTATACGGAAATTACTGAAATTAGTGAAGCGACAACAATTTGCAACTTGTGTCACGATCTATCGCCTTCTCTTTTGCATGTACATGTGTTTTTATCTTTTATCCCTGTTATTCACTTGCATGAATCCGCATATTCAGCCATCAAGATAAATCAATAGATAATAATTGAAAAACTCACAATTTTTCCTTACGCAATTTTTGAGGATTTCTCTGTCAGAATAATTATTGTTATTGATTCAATAAAAGTTAGATTTAATATAAATATTGATTGTCTTTCGATGAATGAGTGCTTGTGTAAATTAATTTGAATGAAGATTGAGAGTAATTAAATTCGATAAAGAAACGATAGAAGTTGTAACATTGCCAACAACTACATTAGACGAAGAACTAATTACCTCTACCTTCTTGTAAGACGAAATTAGCATATCTCGACATTGGCTTGACTTTCTGTATACAGCATGGATGTTTTATGTTAATCATCAGATGTGCCAAAATAATTAACAAAAATTATTGCAACAAGAGACTTCTCATTTTCTTAAGGCAACTGATGAACATGACTCAAAAAGCTCGCAAATGGTAGGTACACACTTAGTCAATTTAATTACACTTAATATTTTTAATCGTTCAATCAATTAAACGTTAATAAAAGCCCTTACTATTCCAAGTTCATCTGGCTCTTGTTGAAGTGACCTTTAATCTGAAGTAATTTTATTAAATCTTTCACCATAACAATAATAATAAACCTCGATCGGGCACTACAATGAAATGAGTAAGTATTATTATTGTACAGTCTTGAGGATCTAATAACACATCAGCTCGTTGAACTGGACTATTTTAATACACATTTCTTCATAATGCCGGGACCAGCTGATTAGCATACGATATACGAGTAATGCACAGATGGTATGAAATTAAACTTACCCATCCTAATGGAAGTTACTTTGATGTGTACCAGAAATGAGTCGAGGAAGATATAAAATTACCTTGGTCATTAAAACAAAACAAGCCCCAACAAACGCGGAAGATGTGCATAATTTGAGGATCAAAATAGAAACCTTCAAAAATGCTATAAACTACATAAACCATCTCGTTGTTGTTATGCATTGGGTTAATGTCATTAAACTAAAACCACGTCTTTACATTAGTAGTTGCTATTCTTGCAGTTTTTATGCTTTTATATTTTTAGCTCTTTTTTGATTGCCATAGACAAATCTCTAGAAAATTAGAACTGAGTCATTAACACTGTAATAGCTCGTTTTATTTTATTCCAGCGGTGTTGCTTGAGAACTTCTAAAACTCCAGAGGTTTTAAAAATGACACAATTTTAGCTACAAGAGTGAAGAGAGTAATAACCTGTATGCATATGTGACATATGGTACCTACTTTATTAATAAAACGGAAATCGCAGACAGACGACACGAATTTTAAGATAGAGCGATGCTATTTTAAACAAACAGCTCGCATTCTAAGGGGTAATTCCAAACATTTCGACAGACAAAATGCATTTGTCTCACCGGCTATAATTATTACAGTCACTGGGCTAGATTTGGATTTGATGGTCTACTAACACTAACATAACGCAGATTGTAGAAAGTTTATCTTGAAGAAACTTAGATGATAACGTCTTCAGTTTGATGTCCTCTGCTATTTCCTGTTTTCTGTTATTATCGTCTTATTATTCTAAGCATCAAAGAACATAAACTTTTACAGAAAAAACAATAAATTTTTTGTCTGCGTATAAAATACTAACAGTAGCTACATACTGGGTGTTGAATAAATAGCAATTTCTGTTTGGATATCGACATTTTAACGTAAAATTATTATTCCAATTTCTATTTGTAAAAAATTATTTGTTCTTTAATTAGTTGATTGAAATCTTTTGTGTTCACAAAATTTTTCGAGTCCCGTCTGGTGAGCACACTCGGATGGATCCGAGAATTTTCATGAGCACCAGTCCATATAAAGCTGTCGAGTAAGCCATGCAGTCCCGTCCCGGCTTTCCTATTTTTTTTTATGGTTGTGGTGCTAATTCAGAAACCTTTAAGGACGTGCACTCAACAACTCGTGAAAATTTCATCGCATTGCCATGAGTGGAATAAGAACTCATACGGGGTGCTGGGGTCAAAGAAAGAGAGAAAAAATAGTCAACTTACAAGAACTTACAAGAAGGGTAGTGGTATACATATATGAAAAGAGTGGTAAATTATTTTGGTTTCAAAATATTTTCAAAATAAGGAAGTTTCAAGAAAAAATACTTATCGAGCGCCTACACCCTAAAATAAATTCAGGTATCAGTCTAGTAAAAAAAATCTGGAAAAGTGCATGATGGAACAGCACCGATTTCAACAATTATTTTTCCTGGATTCCTTAAACATTCAGGAATATTTATCATCACTAACCCCTGCATTACCTCGAACAATGAGAAAATTATGGTAATTTCCTCCCTCCCAAACCCGCCCAAACAGTAACAGTGTAACAGTGATGAAAAAGTTCTCAAAATTCAACATTGCACCTCGAAAATCGACTCTCAAGAGCTTTCGGGGTCACTGTTCCGAGGTCCAAAAGCAAGTGAGGGTGGTTCCAACCCCTCAAAACCACCCGAAGAAGTGGCAGTGAAACAAAACATTAATATTTCGCTTGGGAAATAGTCTCGCGGGGTTTTTTGGGATCGCGAATCCGAGGTCCAAAAGCAACTGAGGGTGGTTCCAACCCTCAAAACCTCCCCCAAGAAGTGACAGTGATGAAAAAAATTAATATTTGACCTCAGAAGTCGTGAGCTTACATGAAATTTTTCAGCTTCCAAATCAATCAGCTAGGTATCGAAAACGGAAAAGCGAAAATTTTTATTAAAATTATATCGGTTGACCCTCACTTACGTTTGGACTTCGGAGTCACAATCATCAGCGACATCAAAAACCCCCGAGAGACAATTTTTGAGATAAAATTTTGAATGTTCATAATTTCTTTGTCACTGTTACTATTGGGTGCTTTGGAAGGGAGAAAATAATTCTAAATTTACTCATTATACAAGGTAATGCAGTTGTTAGTGATGATGAATGTTCCTGAAGTTCTAAGAAATTCAGGAAAAAAGAATTTTAAAATCCCTGCTGATGTACCTACCACTTTTCACCATTTTCCGGCTTATGTACTGGACGGTATCAACTGGAATGTATCAAGTGGTTTGAGATTGGGATAGTCATTTACCAATAAAGATTTCATAAATCACTATAAAAGAACGAACTAGATGTAATGATGTAATAGTAAAAAAGTTTCTTCCTTTCTTTCATTGATTTTATGTGATCAGATTTAAATAATAATGAAAGTACGATCAAAATTTTTCGATCTTTATACCTTCTTTCTTTCTAAAATTTCTCGATTTATATACCTAAAAAAAATATAAATTAGGTGACTAATCAAGTGATTCACAGGCTCACCGAAGCTTTGAGACTTAAAAGTTCATGTAGGTAAGTAATGTTTATAAAAAAAGTAATTTGGACACATGTTTAACATAATGTTTAATAATATTGAAAATAAAAAACAGTTAATGCAAATATTTATCACAATAATCTAATCACGTTTTATTGCCTTAGCACACTCTGTAGATACACGCATCTTTTGTTTCTTTTAAGTGTATTTACTTTTTGTTATGTTTCATGCCTGACGATGCTGTTGTCCTAGAATTGTCGCCGTTATTAATAATTGGAGTAATAAGAGACATTAGTCCGCACAATTACTCACAGGGATTTCGAGTCACTGGAGTGTCTACCGAAAATTGCTGCTTACCCAAATAATTATATGACTAATTTTAATTTCTTTAGAAATATTATATTATTAGATTAAATTCGTTGTAAACAATTTAATATGATTTTCTTATTCTAGTTGTTGATTATTGTTGATTTAGGCTGTAATGTATCATTCCTTGGGAATTATAATTTTTCTCCTTTAATAATAACATGCACGTTTTAATAAATAATTATTAAAAAGTGGGTATTTCCGAAATTAATTGATATTAGAAGGGCGGTTCTGAAACAAATTCGTCCCACTTCTTGTTTTTTCTTCTACATAGGAACTTTTTGCTGAATTTGTTTTTCTTTTGAGCGTTGTTTGATATAGTACCTATTTCCTTATATTTTTGTATCTTCATTGATGTAAAACTTGTAACTGGGCTTTTCAATCCCTTTCATTGCAAAAATAAAACCGGATCAATTGCACAAAGTTAAAAGTCTCTAGTTGTAAAGCTTAAAAAAACCTATTTACCCAATAATTATAAAAAAATATTTGCTAGAGTTTTGTGTAAAAAAATAATATGTAACGGATATAAGTAATTGTATTTTTCAATAAAAAAAAAACTACGTTTTATAATTAATATACAGTTGCCATAGTTTTTTAGTACCTAAAAATATAAAATTCAGCTACCTATTACAAAATAAATCTCTTTCCTTTTTTTTGAGCTTTGAGCATGATAAATTATTTGCCTGGCAGCGCACCTATAATATTTCTAATGCCTAGATACATCTTAATTTGCCACTGCAAGAATAAAGAATGATATTAATATCGAGTTTTTGTTGAATTAATTCAAGGATTCCTTTACATGAAAGAAGCCGATGTCTCATTTCAGCTTCTTTTTCAAATTATTTCCTTATAATCACACGCACGCCCTATAATTACTTCCAACTCAATTATTAGTTATCTAGCGGTATTACAACCTTGTAATACTTATAAGTACCGCCAACTTTTTTATTATCTACAATTTTTCAGCGATTCTAAAAATTATAACCTGGTTGGGTTTCAATTTTTTCATCTAAACCAATAATTTTACCGCTGTTCATAGAAACGGAAATAATGATTCATTATATTTTCATGTTCCTTATTATTATTTACCGTACTTATTAGATTACGCTACAATAACATTAAAAAGAAAACAATGAGTAATGAGAAAACATTAATAAACTAGACGTTCATAGAAACTTTAGATTTATCATGATAAGAAAAACGATAAGGTGAAATAAGATACTTTTATAATTATTAAGTAAAAATGTCTCTTTTTCAATGAATCATACTCTAGAAGTCGAATAAATTATAGAAGAGTTAAAAAGCAATTATTTTATTTATTTATTTATTTTCTTGGTTGACTAAGGCCCGTATTCATCAATAAATATAACCCCTGGGGCTATATTTTGGAACATGTCATTGGTTTAAACTTCGTAGCGTTCGTAGGCTTTTAGCATTAGACCAATCAGCTGTCAGAAAATTCAAAATATAACCCCAGAGTTATATCGTTGATTTTATATTTTGAAGTTTGATGAATACGGACATAAGAGAGCTAGATAAAGCACACTAAACAAACTGGAGTCTTTAATTGAAATGTGGCTATTAAAAAGACTTTTATACATACTGCATTGACCATTAATCATGTGACTATCAAGATCTTTGAGATGCTGTAATTAAGAACGAGAGTTACTGTTGAATAACGTAAAGAAAAGAAGAAGTTTCTATTTTGGTTCTGTTACTATCATATTAAAGATCTGCATTTCTCCTCTTTGAAAATCGTGTGAGGGAAAATTGAGAACAGCTACAATATTTAGTTGTATCACTGTGAGTGGAATAATTATTATAATAAACTAAGGCAGAAAAATCACTCCAGATTGAAAAACCTGGGAGAGTCGACAAGTATTTTTGTTCAAAATAGTAAGAGTGATGCCCATTTTCAAAGCTCAGGAACATATTTATGTACTTGGAAAACGTTATTTGCACTCGTTTGACAAGAAAAAACTTTTTCTGATTACTTTTGGGAAAAATTAGAAGACGCTCAATTTCATTGTTTCCGACATTTTTTGATTCGTGTCATAGAGTGTAGTTCTTAAGATATCTCATCGGTACCTTTTAATGCTGAATAAGACTAGTCCTGGTATTTATGCGTATAGGGCTACTATAACTGTAATCGTAATACAATAGTTCAAGAAAATCGAAGATGATTCCCCGAAAGACAGGAAACATTATATTGTAATGAATAGGCATTTTTTCTGTTTTTTTCGAATTTGATGCCGTTTTTTCTGAAATTTTGTTGAATTTCATGGATATCGCCCTGTATAATTCAAGCTCAAAACCATAGAAAAGAGGATGTATATCTTTGTAACTATAAAAAAAAATATAATCACAGATTTAGATTTGTTTAAATCTCCTCCACCTGGTATTTATTAACAATATCGCACTATAGTCATGAATCAACCTGTATATTTCTCATAACAAAAATTTAATATATTTTTATAAATATATAAAGAAAAATAAGAGTTTTGAAAATTCTCAAGTTGCAGTCGGTACGTGCATGGAATACTGTTTAAACATACAGTAGAGGAATGACTTTTTTATAAATACAAAAAAATGTCATTGGCTCTTCGCCAGTAGGAGTCCCTTACCCCTCACGTAACAATCTACATGCATCGGCAACTTTTTCATTCCTATCCTATCAAGACTTACTCAAGTGCTCAAGACTAACAACACATACCGTGAAATGTATTTGTAATGACCCGACAAAGATTTTTCTCTTGATTTTTACATAATTGATCCCCAAGGATCTATACATATAAAATTCAAATTGCTCTCATATTAACTTTTGCTTGTCATATTATGGGATGTCATATTATGGCTTGTCATATCGTACAGCGTGTCCCATTATCTAAGGTAGAATATTTACTTGATCCTAAGACAAAACGTCTTGATGAACCTACCCTCTAACTTGAACATTAACGAAGTTGCAATATTTCAATGTTAAAAAAAACTTGCGATTTTTTGTATAACTCCAAAACGGCTTAATATTTTTTTATAACATTTTTTGTGTTGTTTTTATATTAATTAGTTTTTATATTTAGTTTTTATATTAATTTAACAGCGATAATTACGTGTGTGTTGTTTGAACTAGGGACATACGGTAGATAGGGGGTTTAGCTTGTGTACCCTCCCAATTTTTACGCCACTGGAAAAATTGTGGCTTTAACATAACTTTCAAAAATCTAGACCTTTCTGGTACAAAAAGTACATAAGGTTTGTTATCTATAAATACATAAGGTTATAATTTCTGAACAAATTTTTGAGATATGTACGATTTAGACATTCGAGAAGAACAAAAAGTAACTTGCAGGTTTTTCATCAATGTTTTTAACTTTTTGAAAAAATTTATTTTTCTTCTCCCGATCCCTAGTGTATCCTAGCGCTATGAGATCGAATTTTTGTTTGTTTTATTTTTTATTTCATTTTTATACGTAAATATTACTGAACTTTCACCCACCCACTTGTGAATATCTCAAAAACTGTGGAGATTTCCAAACCGTAAGCCTTTTTTACCAGAAATATCTATCTTTTAGAAAAAAAAAACGTAAAAACCCAAATTTATGAAGTGGTGTAAAAAGTGGGGGGTAAAAAAGTTGGACTCCTATCTACCGTAAGTCCCTGGTTCACATTAAATACATGTAATGATTACTGTAATAGACTTAATAATGTAATAGAATAGTAATAATGAAATAATGTAACAATGTAATAGACTATAGACTTATTTTTTTAATGAAAAAAAAAAACACAAAAATTTAATAAAAAATATTAAGCCGTTTTGGAGTTACACAAAAAATGTCCTTTTTAAAATTGAACAGAACAGCCTATATATTTCGTTAATAGGTTAGAAGTTTGTCCCCTTTATTCTGACAGCCTGTAGCCCGGACAGCCTGTATGTATACAAACGATGTTTCCATTGCATGGATTCCATTTTGATTCTCAGATTACAGTTGCAGTTAAAAGAAATTACCTGAGCAAAAGAGAGGGAATAGAAAGAATTATGGCACTGAAATTATATTCCACTTCACCTATTCAAGTGCTTAGGGTATTTAGATCAACCTTGTAGGTGATTACCACCGTCCTCGTATAGCCTCACATACAGTTATTTTTAATTGAAAATGCACATGCACTGCAGGGGAATGGGGAATCCCTATGACACATTGGAAGAGGTGCATGTGCGGAGATATCGATTCATGTTGACTTTGAATAGTTGCAGATTGTATTTTCACGTTCCATAGAAAAATATGACAATTAAAAATGTTTTAATCTAGTTCGGTTTTTTAATGTGTTCGGTTTTAATGAAATTCGGTGTCTAACAGGTAATATTTACCTACTATAGTCAAAACAATAATTATTACTTTACCATGATTATTCATGTTTAGAAAAAAGCTTAAAGTACTCTAGAAAATATTTAGGTAACTGGTATTTTAGAGCAGTTTTATCAGATTAATTTTTGTGGATTTGCCTACTAAAAAAATCATTCATTTTTGTAAATTAATCGGTAGGTATGCATTAAATTTTTGTTGCGTCTAATCCAGTATAATTTAAAAGTATTCAAAAGCTAGAATTGGAGGAGATAAATAATTTTTCATTTGCACTCTTTTATACTTTTTTAATGTTTTTATACTTTTTTTAACTTTTTTATTACTTTTATTATAATTTTAATTTCTTCCCCTAGTTATAGGTAATAGTAGCAGCCAGCGGTCTTTATTTTATCTTTTATAACTTCCTTGAAAACAATTGAGGCTAATAATAATTATTAGCATACTGTTCTAACAAACAATAATAATTGTTATTAATTTAGTAACAATTTTTTTTTTTTAAGACAAGAAATGATAAATTTAGAGACGACATTTTCTCATCATGAAATTTATCAATGAATCAGAATTCTCAGGTCATGGGTCTTTTTCAAGTCTTGGACTGAAGCCAATCGTTTATCGAACGTGCGAGCGTATAAATTCGTGATTTATGATATTACTAATAGTAATCTAAATTATAAAATAAAATATCCATATTGTCATTTTCTAAAGATAAATCTGTACTGTAACGATATTAACCTTGCCGATGAACTTCTATTTTATCTATGAATGGGATTTGAGATCAAAGCCATCAATTCTTTATATGGTCAGTAAAAAATGCTTACATGTAGTTTTATGGCATTTTAATGCGTATTATGGCGTTTTATTGTATGTATACCAGTACACCAGCATAATGGTCATTCGGTGGATACTCTGCAGTGGTAGTGCATTTAATTTTGCTTGCAAAAGTGGGTACCTACACAGCGAAACATGTCAAGCAACGGGATTTTTTGGTAAAAATTATACACGTACAATAACACATAATATGATTCAGAATCTTAATTATTTATTAATTTGTTCAAACATCCTAATAATGAAGCCATTATTAGTTTTAAAAAAATTACAGGGTCAATAAACCCTTATAAAGTGCATGAGCTATAAATAACACCAATAATATGCACAATGCAGTGAGTTGTAGATACCAGTAATCAATAGCTAATCCAATTATTTAATATTTGTATTCATAGTCATTTGCACTTTGAATTAAAGCAGCGATCCTAGTTTTCAACAATTCACACACGTCTACATTACATATGTCACTCTTGAGATAAGATTATTCTTTCCCGGATTCTTTGTTTTCACACATTTGTTAGATAAATGACTACAATAATTAAATAAACACTTTGTTGTTGACAATAATAAATATTATAGCAACAAGTAAGGTAAGTCGACCAAATAAGGCCCACTTTAGAAATAATAATTTTTTTTTTGTTGTTATTTGACAAATAAGACTATTAAAAAAAAGAACAAGGTAGTTTAGCATGTCATGATTAAATATAAATAACTATAATTTATGAGAATATTATTTATTATTTAAAAATAAAAAATAAAAAACTCTCCTCAATGGGCCTTATTAGGAACACCATGTACCAAATGAGGCCCACATATAGCTCCAAATAAGGCCCGTATTATCTTTGAAGTACAAAAACTTAACATTTTTTTCTTAAACTTAACACTTATTCAGGAAACAAAATTAAACTTTATATAATTCTTCTAAAATAATATTCATATTGTTTCTTGTCAAATAATCATTCAATCATCGCAGTTCGGGCACAGGAAATGTATGTCCTTGTCTAGGGCTGTCAAACCTACACATTCTTCGTGAACATATTTCGCGCATTTGATGCACAGCCTCATGTCCTTTATGGCGTCTACACCACACACTTCACAAAACCAACTCTCTTGATCGACTTTTCTTTTTTTTTGAAGTCCACTACATCCTGGTTTAGGTTCGTCCAATTTTTGTTTTTTCTTTATTGGTTCAGTTTTTGACGTTTGTATCTCTTCTTGGGTCTTCTTGTGCTCAGTATTTTTTTTGCTGTCTTTTTCCTGAGACTTTTCTATTTTGTCTTCAGGCTGCTTATTTTTGTCAAACAGTGACTTTGTGACTTGCTGAGCACGATAATTCAATGACTTTTTTCTTGGAGCATTGTTTTTTGTTGTTTTTATTTCAGGTGTAGGTAAAATATTTGTGAAACTAACCGATGCATCCTTCGGATTATCTTCGCAGGAATCTTCATCAGCAGATGATTCAGAACTGCTGAAGATTTTCTTTCCAGGTCGTTTCTTCTTGCTGGGAGTAGAGTTTACGATTGTTGCACTAGTGGAAGGCAGTTCTTTTTCTGTTGTTTTTGGAGATGAAATTAATCTGTTTTCTGTTATCTCTGATGGAGCGAACGCCACGTCCGGAATTATATTTGGGTCGTAGGGAAAAATACCTGTGGCTCGAAAACCGGACAACACATTGGCAGACAAAGTTGCTTTGGGCCATACTTTCGAAAAAATTTTACCAAACGTAGTTTTGTTTATTGTTCTATCCGGTTTATTTGTCCAAAAAAGCATCACTTCATCATCCCAATAGGATTCAAATGCCTTAAATACAGCTTTATCCATGGGTTGTAGTTCATGGGTAGTGTTACTTGGTAGACAAAATAGCGTAATGTCATGGGCATCTGCTGCTTCAACAATTCCAATATCGAGGTGGGACGATGCCCCATCGAAGATTAAAAGAACTTTACCTGGGGGCTTGAATTGAGAAAAATGGTGCAACCATTTGATAAAAACTGCGGTGGTCATGCTTCCCTTGTCAGTCATTTCAATTACTGTACCAGGGGGTAGATTATCCAACCATTCTTCTTTCTTCCTTTTGCCCTTAAATAAAATCATCGGAGGGATCATTTGTCCTAACGCATTTCCACATCCAACTATTGAGACATTCTCGGCATGTTCTTGAGAAATTAAATGAACTCTTTTAATTCCCTTACGAGCAAACACCTGTTGTGATTTATGTAGATTGAGTCTGCAGCCCTTTTCGTCAATGTTATAAATAAGATGTGGCTTTTGCATGACATCCAGTCTCAACATTACATCTTTTAATTTTTGAAAATAGTCGCTAACAATGAATCTGTTCAACTTGACAGCCCGTGCTGGATTCATAAATTGCGACTTCCTTCTGGCCACATCAGGATGACGACTCAAAAACAATTTTAACCATTTTCGACCAGCTAGACCTTTATCATTGAAAGGAGAAGGAATGCCCGATTTTTGACAGTATTCATAAACTGAGCGTCTTATCACTTTAGATGTTAAAGGCATACCTACGTCAGCCAATCTAAAAATTCTTGTGCATAATTCATTTTCTTCTGCAGATGTTAATATTGCAGGTCGACCAAGTTTCTTTATTGAATTACCACGCTCAATGTGATTCCTCAGTGTTCTCCGAGGTATTTTATATTCTTTTACGGCTGTTCTCACAGACATGCCAGCTTCAACAGCTTGCATTGCTTCCTTTAATTTTTCTTCACTCCACAAACCTCTTTTTCTTTGAACTTTTTCTTTTGGCATTTTTCTCTTTCTTTGATTAATCTGTAATTATAATAACGTTGCGTGAAGTTAAAATTGCAATTAATTTTTTTAAGTGATGAAAGTGATTAAAAAGTCAAGCATTGTTATATCTTTATAATTTTAGGTCAAATGCATATTTATAAAAAATATAGTTTCAAATTTATCTAAAAATATTCACTTATAAAAATGATAATTTTAACAGTGGTTCCAAGTAAGGCCCATCTGTTCCAAACAAGGCCCACCCGGGCTTCATTTGGACCCCCTAGTAAGAGCCACGTTTTCTACACCATTATTGTTAAAAATTGTTGTTAGTTATATCTTTACAAAAAAGCTATATACATGCTTGATATGAACATACATTTAGTTTCAAAATGGTACAAAGCAGTAGGAAAACAGATTAACAGAATCGTATAACAATAATAATAATGTACTAACCTCAAAATTAGATACCGGTCAGCAGCTTTGCGTAAAACCAACTAAATGAAGAAGAACTTCCACATCTGTTACAATGGAGTGATGAAGTTTAGTTTTTACCCACTAGATGGCGCTCCTTTACCAATTTAGTTCCGGCACAAATCACAGTATTCACTTTACAGGGTGTTAAGAGGGGGTGGGCCTTATTTGGCTCCGGGCCTTATTTGGTACACCTACCTTATTTATTGTAGTACCTATATGCCTTATTAGCCCCCCCCCCCCCCCCATCATGTATATGTAAGCTGTTTTTTGCACAATCGAAGATTTAGGAACAAATTTAACAATGTATTAAAATTTAGCCACCATAAATTTATAAAAGTACCTAATATATATATTTTATTAGGACAGCTAGAAATCCTTTATCTTGATAAGTCTAGACGGAAAGTAATTTCACACCATCGAAATTTTGTAGAAGCAATTTGTTAGTCACTTATTGGTTCAGTATTTTCAGGCAGCCTTCAACATTTATGATTTTAATTAATCTATTTTTAACTATACCCTGCAACCCAAGGAACTTATCTTCACACAAGCGCGAGCTTTTATATTGTGTCTCGACTGTCAACTACAGCTGTTCTGGTTTAAGTTCAGAGGATCGTTTATTTATTGAGAATAAAAGTTAATGTTTCAGGAGGAAGTACTTATAAGTTATTGTATAAGAAAAACTGGAATTTTGGAAAATGTCGCTCTATTTTGTAACAATGGCCTAAATTTTGGAAAACTACATCAAACTTAGCTATTTCAGCTTTCTGTATACTTGCCTACTAAAATTCGTTTGAGGTTGTAAGACTTGCAAGTCACCAACATCACAGAAGACTCATTAGCAGAAGTATTACTTCCAATATTTTGTATGATATATGTGTTGCGTATATATCTATTTTACTGATGTGACATGCTGATGAGTCCGTCCATGTCTTTCAGTTCTCACTTCACATTATGTTGTAGGAAAGATTTCTAATTTATTTTGCAAAAACAATTTAGGATTTTTATTTTATGTATAGGTATGGCTGTATTTATTTTATGGTTATTTTATGTATCATTTTCAAAGCTGGTCATAGGATAATGCATGGGATATTTGTGGATTGTTGATTCTCATTCTGACCTAGAGGGGCAAAAAAATACCAAAGGAAACATAAAAAAATGGTAATATTATGTGATTAACTTTTTCAGAATTCAATTTAAACATTTACAGTAAACAATGTGCCGAACTTAAGATCATACCAGGTTTGCTGACACCTTGGTAAAACTGGACAACCGTTTTACATGTTTCAAGGAACGTCTAAATCGTTTTGACACACTTTTTACTTTTTACAGCAAATATTCCAAACGAACTCTGAAAAAATTGAGAACATGATTTACAAAATTATTTTGTCTCTTCCATTTGATACCATTTTTACCCCTCCAGATCAAAATGGGAAGTAGCAATCTGCAAAATTTCTCCTTATTTCCCATGCGTCATCATATGGCCAACCTTGAAAGTGGTCACCCTGCATAGATATAAAATAATATGGTTCATTTGCTCGCTAAATGTCATATCATGATACAGATCAGTGAGTTTCCTCCTCAAACAATTTTCTAGAAACCTTATACCAGGTCTCTTTTAAAGATATTAAGATATTTATTGTGATAAGACTGGTCTGTGACACGCTGCAGATTCCCAAAAAGGCGGTATCACCAAGTACCTAGGTATGTACTTGATTTTTCCACCCTTTGCCTCAAAAATTTTATTTCATTCAAAATTACATTATCTACAAAAATGAAACTTTAAATTTTAATTTTTCATTTTAAAATAAAGATTTGTTAAGCTGAAGTTGCATTTGCAAAAAAATTTTATATCGTTAATGATGTTGCAAAAAAATCCCATTTGCAAAATTCGATTGATTGCTTTCTTTAATATCTAATGAGTATTCTTAATTTACAACTGATGCTTCATATTAAATTATACCTGTAAATATGTACCTAACTTATAATCCTGAAGAAAAAAGTGGAAACCTTCGAAACCTAGTAGAAAAAGATACCTATCAACTATAAAATTAGATCATCAAAAATTCCTGTTCTATTCCTACTCAAAAACTTTTAGGAGCAAATATTAATGTACTCAAAAAATTAATGTTCCCCTTTTTGCAGCCAAATTAAAAATATTCCCATATCAAAGTAAGTTACAAACATTCATTGAAAAAAAATTAAATCAAAAATTGATGGGTTATTAAAGAGACCCCATTGAAAACAAACATTTTTATAACAAGGTAAGAAAAATAATAATTTTTCATAATTTATCCAAATTCCAATAAAAAATAATTAAACAAAGAAATATCACTGACCTTGGCTCCAACTTGATTGCCGCATTGTCCGGCTTGCAGATGCACGATCTCCCTCATGTTTGAGTATTCTATTTGACGATATGATGCCCCAGGAAGTCACCACTGCTGCTCTCCACGTCAGGCGGAGCTCTGAGCTTGCTACTAGACGCCCGAGGCGTCGCCGCCAGTTTCCCCCACCGGCGTAGAGACATATCACTTACTTAACAATAAACATGAGGAGTACTTATTACTGAAGGATTTATAAACTATACCCTGTTCATTATCAAAATGATAACTAAGAGGTGGAGGACTAGTGTATGACGAATCTATAAAGATGAAGAATGATTTGAAAATTAATAGTTGATGGTTTGGTTAGTGATACGATACGTCATAATGGCACTTGGAGAAATATCTCCAGTTAGGAATTTATTTAGAGAGGTATAGGTACTTGAGGATGGCATATTTAATTCGGAAAGATTCGGTAATTTTTTCTCTCTCATATAACGTGTCCCTCTACCTTTTTACAGAACCTAAAGGTGGTAGGTACGAAATGTTTTTTTTTCGAATAAATGTCGTTTTGGATAATGAGATCTTTTTTTATAAACTAATTTCAAAATGGTCGCCTTTTTATATAGGTACCTATAGGGTGTTTCAAAAACATGTGTCGGAAAATGAAAGGGTGTAATTCCCTGACTCGTTTTCAAAAAAAAAGTTCCTATTAACATAGGTCTGCAAACTGATCGTTTTCGAAATACAGGGTGTAAAAAAATTCAGTAATCTGCCAAAATCTCAGGAGTATTTGAGATATAAAAATGGATTTTTGTTATTAATATTATCTACTTTTTGGTGGATAATTAAAAAATTTTATGTGGCAGTGAAACAAATCATAAAAAAATTATCAAAAATAAGTAATGTTTTTATAAACAAAACATAATGCCTCTTTTATGTTTTTCATCACAAAATGCTGTTTTTCTCAAACCAGTTCACATTAAGGCTTTTGACCAGGAGTACCTTTTTTACGTAGAAAACATTGAGAGTTTTTTAAACAGTGCTTTTAAAATTCCAATTTCCAGTGTCCTAGAAGTTAGGAGTAGAATTTTTTTAGGGAACCCACAAATCTCCGCCAGTGCCATATGGAAAGAATTAAGTTAGCGCTCAAAAAATAAATAATATTATTGATAAGACGTGTATAAAAATTCAGTTTTATATCTCAAATAGTTAATTTTTTATCGTCAAAAAACTGTAAAAAAATATTTTTTGAATCAAACCCTGTATCTCGAAAACGATGGGTTTGCGGACCCATGTTAATAGGAACTTTTTTCTCAGAACGTGCCAAGGAATCACACCTTTCATTTTACGACACATGTTTTGAAACATCCTGTATAGGGTTATGAAGCTAAGTCACTTTTTTTAAATACGAAAGTCTAGTACTCTACTACTTTTGTACACGATTTTTCATTAATATTAATACCAGGGTTTTTTTGCGTGTATTCAATTCTTTCATGTGACAGTAACGATGATATCACCGTCACTGTTTCACCGTCATTAAAGTGCTTTCAAAATGACAATTTTCACGCAACATGTAAATAAATGTTGCGTGATAAATGTTGCGTGAGGTTTTTTGCTCATTTTTCTACATTACTGGGAACTAAATTAAATCGAACTTCGATTTTTGCAATAATAATGATAAATAAAAAAATAAAACTATACTAATCACCAACTTGCAAAATTGTGATTGCGACTTACCCTAGCTGGATCAATGTGTTGCTTAAGAGGGCCCTCTTTCGATCCTGGAGAATCCCAATCTTCCGGCAACTTCACCAAACACGACGATTTCGGTTACACAGCTAATAAAATTCCCCAAAATAGGAATAATTGCAAAATGAAAAATAATTAACGGCGGTCTGCTCGCTCATCTGTTCGCGCTCGAAGACGGCAGTCGAATCTCGTCTTGCTCATTGGTGAAAAATGATAATCACTCCCGCGCTATTCAAACCTTATCGTAGCGGAACCGTTGAATCAAAGAAAACATGACAACTATAATAACCTATGTATAATAATTCAACCCTTGTACCCCAAAAAAACAAATCATCAACAAAATAAAAGGTCAATACCGAACAATTGTCATTTGAAAGAAATTTATAAACCGCCAATGTTTTCTAAAAAAACTCAGTCAAAAGTTCTAATGTGGACCTTTATTGTGGAGAAAGACAAAAAAATACCATTAAAAGAGTATATTAATATGCATGCGACGTAGTTATCAGCCTGAATTAGGTACCGTAGGAGGGGGCGATTTTCAACAATTGTGATGATTTTTGTTGTTTTTTAATCTGCTTAGTTTTGCGAAAAAAAAAAATTATCAACTGCTACTCTTTTTCATATTTTTCGACATGAAATTCCTCTTTCCTCATAAACGGTTCACATTAGAGCTTTTTCCCAAGGGTATACCTTTTTTATGTAGGAAAATTTGAAGGCTTTAAATGTTTTTTCGAAATGCCAAGTTTCCCAGCGTCGTACAAAATAAGAGCAGAAAAATACCAACTTATTGGAAAAAATTTACCTACCACAAGAAAACCGAATCGTGAAAAAAAATTAAACCGCCCTGATTTTTCCCTAATAATTATCTCCTCCTATTTGGAACAACAATTATGAGAGCCAATATTTACAAACGTAGATTTTACATTGGAATTTTCTGTGTTTTGAAAATCAAAAAATATTAATTTTTCACAAGGTGCTTCGCATAAGAACAGTCATAGAGCAGGAGCGTGTATAAGTGAACCCAAAATAAGGTGATTTAACGCAACTTACCTCTATTATACTAAGTTACACCTCCGAGAAGTTATAGGCCTTCAAATGGGCTTTTAAAATTTCTTGAACTTAGAAAAACCAAATTTTGCATACGTTGTAAGTGTACCAAAAGCATTCATTGACAGTAAGTATAGAGTTAAATATTAATTGTAGTATTTTAAAGGGGGTTGATAGAAGATGGTGCATCCGTAAAATAGTACAGAATTTTTCAACCCTTTATTGGTCCATTCAAGAAAATGTTACTTAATTGTGTGGGATTTTATTTCTCAAACTTTTATCTCCCTTATTATTTTTCAAAAAAACTCGAATAACTAAAACAAAAGTTAGTATTCCAGTTCTGTTATTTAAAATCATCAAAAATTCAAAAGTTAGCTATTAAATTAAATGTCAAACTTGACGATCAGGCAGGAAGTTGAAAACGACTAGGTAATTTAAAAAAAATTATATTATTTTTCTTTTTTTTTTCTTTTTATTTTGAATTTTCGATGATTTTACGTAACACAACACACAGTTGCAATACTTTTCTTAGTTATTCGAGTTTTTGTAAAAAACGACAAAGGTTTTTCGAAAAATTATAAAAAAAAATAAAACTCTGAGAACTGAATTCCCCATAAAATAAAGTAACAATTTCTTAATTTCTTAAATCTGCCACCGGTTTAAAAAATTATGTAATATTTTAAGGATGCCATCATCCTTCATCAACCCTTGAAAATGCTACAATTTAACTCTACTTACTCTTGATTCACTAGCAACGTGTGCTAAGTTTGATATTTCTAAGTTCAAGTAGGTATAGCTGACATATTGATTTTTTAGAAATTTGAAACCTCCATTTCAAGGCCTATGTAACTTCTCAGGGGTGCAACTTAGTACAGAGATAAGTTGCGTTAAATCACCATATTTTGGGTTCTCCTAGACGCCTCTGCTCTGTGTCAGTTGTTATGAGAAGCATGCTGAATTATAATAGAAAATTTACCAAAAAATTTGTTTGATAATATAAAATTTATTTTGAAGTACAGATGTATGTAAATTATTTTTTCATTTAACGTTTAAAATCATTAAAAGGAATATAATTATTTCTGAAGCATCACATAACACATATGTCTACTCTGTTAAAACCATGATACTGACTTAAAAGGTTTCACAATTTCCTCGCAATTTTAATAAGTACGCATGCAAAAAAAAACAGTTTTACCCTATACGGCACGTGGTTTAATGTCTATGTAAATCTAGAAGAAGACCTAAAACGTTTCCTCCAAGGATCAATTTCAATGCCGTTTCAAAATCATCAACAGCCATCACTGATACTATTATACCGTTACTGTAAATTTGTGTAAATTGAAACACGCAACTTTCCATCATCAACATTTTACTACATACTTGGATATGCTTAAATCTAGTGGAAATTATATAACTTCAGGACATCAAATAAATTACAGTAACATCTTATTTTACTTAATTTAATTCGCTTTGTTTGAAACTACACGCATTATTTAATTTTAATTGTTGCTGTTAACTAGGATAATTAAGATATTTACCGATTAACCTTACTACCATTTTAGAGAAGCACGAGAATCCCGAATGGTGTTCCTCCATATTTATTACATGTACCTACTTACCTACAATTTTTTTTCCATTGAATTTGATTTTTGAAGGTTTATACCTACTTAGAGAATTTCATAAAATCTCTAACGGCCAATATTATAAACGCTGGTTAAGTTAACTGGCAGATTTCTGTGCCCGATTTTGAAGCTAATATTGACCTCGAATAACTTTTATTGAAATTTTTGTAATCCCTTTTATGCCAAGAGTAATTAAATTGCAATAATTTCGACCTATAGTCTATATCTTCTCCAGAAACGACCATACAGAAATCAGCCAGTTAACTTAACCAGCGTTTATAATATTGGCCGTAAGTTTTTAAGTGTGTTCAAGTGTTGTGTTGAAGTTTAAGTATTAAAAATATGACTGAAGTATAGTAGCATAGACAAAATATAACATTTATTGAACTAGCGTAGTAATAAATATTGCTGGTGTTATTTGAGGGGACTTTACTCCGACTTACCTTTTTTATCTTTATTAATTTTATGTTTTTTACTCTTCTAGATGTCCCCGAAAATGTCAAAAACATTCCCAAAAAGGAATTGATTTTTTATTATTGTCAGTTACCATTACTGTATACGTTATTTTGGCCATGAGGTACAGACGTAAAAAAAAAACGCCAAAACTAAGCTGGTTTTGGTAAACATTTCTGATTGCCGCTTCTCCGAAATTGCTTTTTTAGTAATTTCAGTTACTGCACGTTACTTCGACCAGGAGGTAAGTTTATTCAAAGCCCAAACAAGGGAAATGGCCGTTAGCCATCGTTATAAATTTGAGTTGTTTTTTATCTCAAAAATAAAATTAATTGAGAAAGCTAAAAATATTACTAATTTCTTACGCTCTTCATTTCAAAAAAGAAACGGTTTTTCGGTAATTTTTCCTTACGATATAATAATTTTACTTAGAATAAAAAAATTAATAATTGAAATAAAAACAGATAAGTTAGATATTCTGTTGAATGAATGAAACATGAAAAAAATACATAAATAATTATTGCGACAGCATTGCAAATTCTTGCAAGCCAAATGTTATCTTTTCCACTGATGGGGCACCATTTCAGGAGTTTCCCAGAATGCCGCAGCAAAATTCCTCGGGCTTGGGCTTGTGTCTGGGAGGTTGCAGGAACGTTGGGTGACGCAGGCGGGTTTGGCGGAACTTCCATCAAGTCATGCGAAAAACACCTTCCCGGATCCATTCCAGCAAAATAATAATATTTGATTTTTTTTCTCCCCCCCCCCCCCTCCACCAATTGAACACAAAAGACAAAAGACGTCAAGAGTTTGAGGGGTATAAAAATCAAGAGATCGTTATCTTAACAGATAATCAAGCTGCCATTAAAGCACTGAGGTTATACGTCAGTAGTTCAAAAATGGTGTGGGAATGCCTAAAATAAGGCTACATAAATAAATTAAGCAAAGGAAACAAAGTAGCTCTCCTTTTGGTGCCATGATATAGGTGTAGAAGGTAACGAAGAAGCCGAAAACCTATAGTAAAGCGAGGAGCAAGAACGCAACTCATAGGGCCGGAACCTTTCGGGGTACTAGGAGAAAATATTTTCAAAGGCAAAATAATGGAACATTGGGAAATCCAAAGAAAAAACCTCTATAGAGAGACCTTCCAGAATTAAGACAGGCCAAATTGGTGCTTGGAAAATACAACCAAATAAGATTTAAAGCCTGTATTAAACTCAACAAAAACGGTTTGGGAATGTTAACAGATTGTTTCATGGGGCATTGTAAGCTCGGAGAACACCTCAGCAAGATTGGTCACCAAATAAAACCAAACCTGTAGATTCTACATGGAGGGGGACGAAACCTCAATACATCTCCTTGTCGAGTCCATGCAGTACAACAAAGAAGATTCCGAAAAATACTTTTATCTTTAGGACCTTCGAAATTCCTAAATCTCCTTCAAGAACTGAAACTAGAGATGGGGTGCTATAATCGAATAGTCACCAGATGGGGAGACACAAAAGACTTCTAGGTCCGTAGTGTAGATACATTTCCATTAATATAATATAACACAATACTGAGGGTATACAGAGTATTCGCGGATTTCTCGATAGTGGAGCGGGGAACCTCTTCCTGGGATGAGGGGACCCACTAGTCAACTGTGCCATTTCGAGCCCACTAATAAACCTAATACCCCTACACCTTTGATGGATGAGATGAAAAACTTCTGTGCAAATGGAAATTATACTTCCGAAATGCATTCACCAAAACAAAGTCAGTTTTGACATTTTTATAAGGCTATTCTAGGTAGGTATATGAAACCTAAATTTATTAAGAAAGCTAGAAATTTTACTATTTTTGTGCTCTTTATTTTGAAAAAGAAACGTGTAAAAGCCTAATGAGAACTCGATTTCTTAGAATCATCTAAGGGGTTAATTATTGTCTTTTGAAATTTTTGAAATATCAGCAAGCAATTACGTTATCCAGTCTTTCCGTAATTTTTTCGTAAGATATGGTACCTATACAGGGTGTCTCTAAAAGGTACCACCAACGTTCTACCACAGATTCCCGAGGAAAAAATATGCCGATTTAACCGAACTTATCCATGTCCAAAGTTGTACCCTTTTCAAGATACAGCCCTTAAAAGGGGGTCAACTAAATACTCATTTTCCAGAAGTCAAAAATGGTTTAAACGAGAAACTTCAAAATTTCACCACCTACTACTATTGTTAAGACCAATAAACTGACGTAGTCTTACAAACATTGACGTACAGGGTGCTCCTATTTTTGATGTCGCGTCTCACGTTTGACCCCAGAACTTTTTTATCCGCACGCCACTGATTAATTTTGTATTTTTTATCTAAAGGTTGAAGTATTACTGAACTTTTTGCGCCCTTATAAAAATTTTGTATCTTGCATGGTTTCCCCGTCATTAATTTTCAATGATACACCCACAATGCTGAAAACCTATTTGAAAAATGTAATTTTTACTTAAAATTAATTAAATAATAACACATGCAGAACGTTAACATAAGCTCTCTGGATTAAATGTGTTTAGAAATACCCAGAACAAGCAAATAATTTTTAATTATTTAAAATTATTTAAAATTTAATAAAAATTAAAAAAATTATTTAAAATTTAATTAATTTTAAGTAAAAATTACATTTTTCAAATACGTTTTCAGCATTGTGGGTGTATCATTGAAAATTAATGACGGGGAAACCATGCAAGATACAAAATTTTTATAAGGGCGCAAAAAGTTCAGTAATACTTCAAGCTTTAGATAAAAAATACAAAATTAATCAGTGGCGTGCGGATAAAAAAGTTCTGGGGTCAATCGTGAGACGCGACATCAAAAATAGGAACACCCTGTACGTCAATGTTTGTAAGACTACGTCAGTTTATTGGTCTTAACAATAGTAGTAGGTGGTGAAATTTTGAAGTTTCTCGTTTAAACCATTTTTGACTTATTCTGGAAAATGAGTATTTAGTTGACCCCCTTTTAAGGGCTGTATCTTGAAAAGGGTACAGCTTTGGACTTTGGACTTTGGACATGGATAAGTTTGGTTAAATCGGCATATTTTTTCCTCGGGAATCTGTGATAGAACGTTGGTGGTACCTTTTAGAGACACCATAATACACCCTGTATAATTATTGATTTTAAAATGACTCAAAAATTTAAAAAATTGAAATAAAAACTGATATCCTACTGCTGAATGAATGAAACATTAAAAAGAAATGCATAATTATTGCGACAATAATGCAAATTATTGCAGGCTCAGCCAAAGAGTTATTATTTCCATGTTGGTACCATTTTCTTTTAAATGCACGAAAAATATGGAGAATACAGAAACAATTCAAGAACTGAAATTACCCAGACCCCCGCAGAAATTTCCTTGTCCGGATAAACGAATTTAGATCGCAAAAAATAAAATATTTATACCAGAGCCATCAACGACGCGATTCATTTTTAGATCGTAATCTTGAGATTCAAATAACTGCACAAAAAGAATCACGTCGTACTTTTAAATCGGAAAACCATCAAGGTCAACAAAACTGTGTAAATTCCGAACAAAAATGTATCCAACTCATGTTTCTTCTCGTAGATATTCTTACCGAGTCTACATTCTAATCCCTCTATAGCTAAAAACGAATAAAAGATATCCACGCTCGATTTAGACTACTGTAAAATTAAATTAGTGGGGTGGGGTTCTTGGTTCTTCTATGCGAGTTTACTAAAATAAACACAACGCAGGCAGCTAAAAGACACAAAACAACCAAAACATCTCCACGCCACTTTAAAACGTCTCAAAAACTCTCGCTAAACATTCTCCATGAGCGTCACCAGAAATTTTCTCGCCAATATCGTAGGTATAAGCACGATATTGCAATTTACCCATGCACATTTACCTGAACTAAAAAAACTTGATTTTATAGAATATCTTTTTTTATAATCCAATAAATTTAAACCTATAAGACCTTAAACTTTCTTAATTTTATCTAGCTTTATATAGAATTTTGATTCAAGGACACCTTATTAAGACCTATTGTCGATTAATTAATATTTTATAATAGATATATTATATTAATATCGGGTGATCCACAAAATTTTTCATCAACTAGTGCCTTGGAAAAAATGAAGCATGTCTGCCAGTCTGTCAGATAAAATGCAAACTATTGGTAGGTGTGCTCAGGTGCAATGAGCTCAGTATGACTGCAATAGGATCTTCTCTCTTCCAAGGCACTAGTTGATGAAAAATTTTGTGGATCACACTCACACGGTATAATAGCATTAATTATTTTTATACCATAGCATAAAATCAGAAGTTCCCATTTTGTTCGGTGTAATTGCTCCAAATAGATATTAATTAACTGCATGGATTATTTTTGTCGATTTTTGCACTGCAAGCGCAGCAGAACTAATCAGAAGAAGAACTTTTTAACCTTGCAAGAATTAATTTCAATATCTAGATAATTTTTTTAATTCCTCTTAGCTCTTTCCTCGAGACGCTATTACAGATCGTTCTTTTCGTTTTTCAAGCGACTTGCAGTAGGACATGTGGATTATTTATAAACATAACTTCTTGACTGCTTGAAGTCTTTGTGAGTGGCTGCTTACATGACTTATACGATCCACTAATTATTTCTTATTACCGTATTTATGGCGTGAATAGGCCATTCGCTCTAGCAATAATCGTAACATTAATTATGTATCATAACTAATGAGAGAAAACTCTATAGGCCTGGCCAGAACCAATTTAAAATTTGTTTTGGATTTCTCTCTAATGATTACCTACTCCAATAAACCTATCATTCATTCTGATTCCATGCTTTAATTTACTATAAGAATAATATATTGCATTGTACCAATATTTACCTATATATTTTATGATACCGCGATACCGGTACCGGTACCATGCGAGAATCTTAGATTATATAGGCGTGTCAAAGGAAACTTCGAAACTTGCCGTCTTCAATAGGATATAGTTTAGTAGAGTTTTTCTTTTTTTTTCATTAAAAAATTTCGATTCATGTATACCTAATTCATGCATAACGAGCCACACTATTTGGCTCGTTAATCATTTAATGATTTAACTTGATCCACACTGTCATAAATTTCTTTAACTACTAAATTTAGGTAAGTTATTTGCGAAAATAACGCTTCATATATGTATGATATCTACCACAAGTTGTCGATAAAGAAACCCAAAAATGGTTCGAAACTGGTACAAATAAGCACCCACGGAAATATTTACTTTTTTTTCTAAACCAAATTCTATAGCCATCTTGTTGAAGAATTCGTTTTCTTTTTTTCTTTTTTTGTGCAAGGTCCCAGTTTTTTGTGCAAGAAATTTTGTGAAAAATTTCTTTTTTGTGCAAGGCCCCAAAAGTTTGAGGTCAATTTCGATTTTTTGTTTGATCTGTTTTAAAACCAGATCAACTCTAACCACTTCGAGCAAACTTAATTATTCTACAATTTTTTTAACAATTTAATTAATTCAATTTTAGGCTCGGATTCTTATAAGACACAAGTAGGAGCCTACAAATATGAACTCCGCATCAAACTAGGACAACGCGTTCGTTTCGAATAATACGATATGAAGATTTTCTGTGATTTTCGAGACATATACCTACACAGGGTGTTGGATAAACATGGAGCGAAAATTCAAGGGATTGTTCCTTGGCCTATTCTGAGAATATTTTGCCCTATGATGATTTCTGAAAAAATTTGTTTCGGAGATACATGGTGAACAAAATGTTCAACAGTAACAACATTTTCTTATCAAAAATTACATGTAAAATTGCTCAATCTACAATAAATGTTCGAAATGGCTTCCTCCAGCCTGGATACAAGCATTCAATCTTCTCTCGTCATTGAGCTCCGAACTCTGTCAAATACACCAGGGTCTCGTTTCTAAGTTACATCCAGCAATTATTATCCGATTTCGCAAGTCGTCCAAATTCTCCCCTGGAGTAGCGTAGACTAATAATGACTTCAGATATCCCCACAAGAAATAATCCAGAGGGTTTAAATCTGGGGATCGAGCGGGCAATGCGTGTGGCCCCCCTCAACCGATACAGCGATCTCTGTATGTCGCTTCAATAACAAAAAAAGCTGTAGCCAGGTTCAGCCCTGCACTTTGGGGCCCCATTTCTCGTGAACCGTAAGTGTGGCTGGCCCCCGGCTTGAAGCACAATGAAGCACCAACGAAGCACTAATAAGGATTCCACCTAATAGCTTCATTTGTGCTTCAATAACAAAAAAGCTGTAGCTAGCTTCCAGCTATCTCATAACTTTGGGGCCCCATATGTAATAAAAATGTTAGGTTTTTTCTTCTATTTTCCCCAGGCAGCACAGTGACGTTAATTTGACGTCATTTTTTCGACAGTACTTACGTCATTAGTCCATTTAATATGACGTCCAGATGATCAAAAACTGACGTCATTATGTCACAGCCAAATGACGTCAGTATCTGACGTAAAATGACGTCAAAACATGACGTTAAAAGGCGTCAAATATGACGTATAGAGACGTCAAAAGTGACGTATAAAGACGTCAGAAATGACGTCAATATGACTGACATATGACTATACCTACATACATAGGGAATAATAATAATAATAATTCGACTTATGGGTATCAACGCAATTTATTTAGTATACAATACCTAGGTGGTTACAGTATCAAAAATAAACATAATAGTAACAAAATATTCCAAAGATCTCCGTTTTTCTTTGCGTTATCCAGTCATCCCGAAATATATGGATAAGCCTCCACTTTCTGACGGGGAAAATTCGATTAACACAAAGGTCATCCTTGCTCTTATTGTTTACTGCAAAAATAAAGGATATTATGAGTTTATTTTAAACAAAAAATCAAAAATGGTAATTATTCATTGTTAGACAGAGTCCTAAGGTTACCCTCCACTCTTAAGTATAAAACAAATAGCTTTGAATTGCAAAACTAATTTTCCCATTTGATTATTTGATTCCTATTATTACTAATATAATTAGGTACCTCGATTATTATCTATAAACTCAAGCTTACCTTAGCTGTGTCCTATGTAAAAAAACAGATTTTTGAAAGACGAATGTCTAATAGGTACCATGTAATAACAGCAAACACCACAAATAAGTTCTTGGGTTCTTGTTCTTAGTTCTTCTGTGCTGATGACGATCTGAGAGTTAATCAACACAAAAACAAAACATTCAAATCAAAAGTCAAAACAATAAATAAAGTAAAAGCACAGTGTAAAAGGCGATCTCGCTGCTAGTCGTCACTTATCGCCACCCCCGTGCTCCGTGCTAACGAGTAACGAGGTGATGGTGATGGTGCGGGTGCGTGATTGCCTAACGGTAACGGTCTTGCGCCTTGTGTCTGTTCAGGGTTGCCATATGGAAGAAAAGAAACTATGACTCCGGGTTGTCGATATTAGATTGATCAGAAAATGATGTTATAATGAAAATAAAATAAATCCAGCATAAGCTAAAATTTGATGTGATTTTGAAAACTGGAATTACTTATTGTTTTTTTTTATATTTCTAAAATTTTGAAAAACAAAATATGAAATATTTATTTTATTACTATTCGAAAATTAAATTTATTAAAAATTTTTGCTAACACCTAGACATCTAGATATAGAATAAAATATCTAAAAGTTCAAAAAAAATATTGGTCAATGAAGGGATGTTATCTTTCTTTGTTGCTGAAAGAGAGGTAGGTACTTACCTTACCTACGTACATTAAAAAAAAAAACTATTTATAATGCACCTACCTATGAAATAGGAACGATTGATGATTTTGTTACATATTATTTATTTAAAAAATGTTGAAATTCAGGGAAACTTTAAATTGTGTCACAATATTCCATATTATATGTTACATCTGGCAACGCCAGCCGCTTGCGTTGCGTTTTCGTGAACCGACCACCGACCACCATTAATGCGAGCACGAACCGAGCACTGATGAGAGAGATGAAGTAATTGGCACCAAAGCCTGAGCTAGCGAGAGAGCGAATGTCAGTGCAATTGTGAGGAAAATGACGGGGTGAACAAAATTTATATTACAAATAAGTAAGAGGTTTGCAATATTTTATAAGTAAATAAAAGATATTGATAATAAAATTGGGCTTTTTATAGAGCGAAAAAATATCAAATATACGTCATAGATATGACCTAATAATGTCGTCATATTGACGTTAAATTATAGACGTCGAATTGACGTCATAAAATGTGACGTCATTCGGACGTCCTAAGTTGGACAAATGACGTCGCAGACCAATAATGACCTAAAATTGACGTCATTAGGACGACAGTGTGCTACCTGGGTCATAATTTAAACAAAATCCTCATCATTCAACTCCACACACACGAGTCTTCGCATAAAAATTATATCATAAACCCAAAAAATTCCGCTGCATGACATCTAAAATTAGTCAAGGATCCAGCTTTGCTTAGGCTGATACATGTTTGTCCATATATAGATCTAAAATTGGCATTAAGCTGCGGCGTCATGAGAAGAGCTCTTACTTCGAAAAAAACTACGAGACCAAAATCATTTCAAAACTGAACTGTTTCAAGTTTAATGTTCTCTACCTTCTCAAAAGCAGAATGCTCTAAAGTGTAGGACTGCTCCCGAAAAGTAGCTCCACAAAACGAAAATAAGTACCTACACTCGTCATATAATATGTGTGTATACTTAGATTATTACAGAAATTGTAAATAATATCTCGAATTTGAGTAGAGTAGTTAATATTTTTCCTTGCTCCTGTGCTTAGTTTACAAAAACAGGCTTTTGATGTATTCTTGTAGGTAATACATAGAATAGTAGTATTGATTGAATTCTCGTTGAAGATCTGGTTAATATATCTGGAATCCTATCAACATGGTATATGGTCCTCATACTCGCTTAATGACTCATTATTGACTCATTGACTCAGTATTGAATATTAAACTCTGTCAGGATGAAGACAGAAGACATGATCATTACAAACCACAAGTCTCTTCTTATACTACTTCACTGGTATTTTTCAATATCAATAAGTTACTAAAAGGACAGTCGCTATACAAAATATCTATATATGTATACAGGGTAATTTTTAAGTTGATTACGCTTTCAACACCCTGTAGAATTCATCAAGGCAAACAACTTTTTCAAATGACTTTCTCAATCAAATCCAAAATAAAAGAGACCATTTCCGTGATAAAGTTTGAATTAAGGTCTGCATAGAAATACTAATGCCCGTATTCACAAACGATAATTTCCTAAATAATTACGTAATTAATTAAATGAGTGAGATGGAGATATGCAGTTTTTTGGCAATAGAATGAGATGGAGATAACTGATTACGTAATTATTTGGTAATTATCGTTTGTGAATACGGGCATAAAAGTGGAGTGTGGAGTCTGATAAAATTTTCTTTAAGCTTTTTGGGTCAATAAATTACACTTCTGTAAATTCATAAATTATTTTCCTATGTTTTGCGAACATGGTTTTCAGTGCACTGACAGGTTGAATTTTCTAGCCTTTGATTTTTCATTTAACTTAACTATTGAGTTATTTTAGCTTATTTTCTGTTATTTTAGTCTTGCTACCTTGCGTAAGGTAATTATTTTTGTTTTGTTCGATTGTTTATATGTTCAAATTAGTTTAGTTACCTTAAGGACCTATATACCCCTGAATTTATCACAGGGCTGGACTATCACTTTTTTGACTTTTAATAATTAAGGTTAGTAATTAAGGCTTATTTTTGAGTTAGGTATTAAGTTGTGAATGAAATTCCACCAATGAAAGAAAAACTGAATAAGTTAATAATTTCATTCATATAAATTTAATTAACAGTTCGTTTGAAAAAACATTTCTATAATATTTGAAAGAAGAGGAGGAAATGCGCCATTAAAATCTCAAGACTTACCCTGTAGGTATTTAGGTAGGTAGGTAAAAAATACTCATACGAAAAACCTACAAAACATAATACTTGTACAGGAAAACGTTTTGAAAAGTCTGTCTATTTTCCCTGTAAAACAAGAAATAACAAACACTCACTTAACACTTAGATGCATCCAGCTTTCACCATATCAGGGTAAATATTTGGATATTTCATAGTAAATAATAAATAAATATTGAGTAACATTATCTTCAGAGTGATAGTGTGGCTCAAAACAAGCACGCTTCCTATTTCATACTTTTCTGAATTTATTTTTAATAAAAAAGACTTCTGGTGATGGTTGGCAGTTTTAAAATAGATTTTCTTAGCTAGCGCACCTGCATATAGGCTTACAAAAAATAAATAAAAATTACACTCTTATTACTCTCGGATATTTTACTCCCTCATTCCCCTACCATTTAAAATATTACTGATATAGATCGCGCTTTATTATAGGCAACAAGAAAAACAAGGCGGTAGTATTAAATGTAGTCTATAGATATGCCTACATTTATATAATTGGCATTGAGAAAAAATCTTTAAGTGTTTTCAAAATCCAAATTGCCACGAAACATTTTTATCCTAATTTGAAAAGTAACAGCTTTATTAAGAGGAGCTTTCTCTAAAACATTCTATAGTTATCACTCATCATTTTATCATCAGCATTACTTTATGAGCCAATAAGGAGAAAGAGAAGAGCTTTTTTTCTTAACTTGTAACCAAACTTATTTCAGCTTTCAGCAATGTGCCTGCTCGCGCAGTAAATCGTAAGTTTATATCAAAAAATTTCAGAAAATGCCAAGGATATTAGAAGAAACTTTGTTTTCCATAATTTGAAAACTTTATAAGGGGCTTTAAAGAATGTTTAGTCAATTTTTTTCTCAGTACTTTTGTTACAACATACGCACTTCAGACTAAAAGCGACCCCCATGTTTGGACCCCACTGAAATTCTTTATATTCACAGTCAGTTGATTTGATTTTTTAGTGCAAAATACAGAACTAGTTTTGTGGATACTGACAAAAACCAACTAGAAGTCACTGCATTTAAAGGATCACATCTTCATCGAAAGCACATCATTTTGTAGGTATTTTAATGTTCCCACAAACTTTTATTCTATATGAGTACTTTTTCACAAAATATAATATTATGCACTAGTAAGTATTTTTGTATCAGAGTATCATGGCTCTAATTTGATACTCAGATTTAATTCTCTCTATTGATACAAGTAAAGATCAAAAATAAGGAGCAGTCTCCAAGAAAAAAAATTATGAACAATAATATTTCACAAACACATTCCCAAAAAGTATTATTTTGGAATTTTTACCTAGAATATTTCTAAAAAATATCGCTGATCTTTCATCTTCATTTTGTATCATAAAGAAAAAACAAAAAAAAAAATGCAGATATAAATATTTATGATATTAACTCTGGATCTGGATGAATCAAAACTTGGTATAAAACAGGAAGCTTAGAAAACATCACAATTGCTGTTTCTGGTGATTTTCATAGAAAATTCCTTACAAGGAAATAGTGTTAATGATTACAAAATAGCCTTATAGCTCGAATGACATGATAAAAATCAAGAAATCTTATGTCAGAATCTTTCATGAGAAATATTTTTGAAAATACATGGGTTAATTTAAACTTATAAAGTAAATAAAAAAGTTTATTTAACAGGAGACTTCAAATTATGTACAGAGATATTTGAGTTTATCATTTCTGCTGCATTCTCAGTACCGACTACCGCGGCCAATTGAAGAGAATCATATCTTGAATATATCACAGTGACAGTCATGAATAAGTTACTGCCAACCTTTTTGTTCATGAAGACATCCTGAAAATAATTTATTACTAGGATCAAACGTTCTGTAAAAATATGTTGCACAAAAAGCAAGCCAATGTTAAATAATCCATAGACAGTTATTATTGAAGTAAAAATAAATTATTTATAAATTTTAAAGTCAAATAAAAGCACTATGAAAAATTCATTAACAAGCTTCTTTGAAATTTTAAAATGTCCAGATAATTATAATTTAATTGGCTAATTTAATGATATAGCGCTTGTCTTAATTACTGTCTTGAATAACGGGTTACATAAAATATATTGTAATTACTAATAAGAACCTACCTGCATCAAGTTACACATTTCTTTATAAAAATGTGGAAAAGTTGGAGGTTGATAAAAAATTAAGTGTCTTATTCCTTTCAATTTAATTCTATGAAAGAAATGAAATCGTTCAGTATAAAGAAGAAAACGTGACTCTCCGTGAAAGAACATATCTCTAGCTTGCGCAATTTTACTCTCCTATAAAGAAACAACCATTAAAATAACAATACATCAACTTTAACAGAAAAAATCACTCTTACCTTTGAATATTCACAAATCTGTACAAAATCTATATCTTCCTTCCGAAAATAATTTCTTATTCTAACATAATCGTAATAACTGGGAACAAATATAAGAGTCTGGTGTGTGGTATCATTCCTGTATTCGGGTAAAACTTTACTGGTGAAAAACTTGAACCTCGCATCGATACTTTCCAGAGCATTATCAGCGTCAAATTTCATAAAGCAATGTCTCAGCTTACTTTTCACTAGACATATTTCACCGGCCAGGTCCGGATATTCGGTCCTCACTCTACCCCGGTAATTGTGACAGTGTCTGTAGAAAATCGCATTCACAAAAGGCAGGTCCAGCGACGAAAAGATTAAAGTCTGTCTGTAATATTTAGCCAGACCGTCCAGACTCCATGATCGAACCCTGGAGAGATCGGTTCCGTGGAATGTTTTCAGGTCCAAATGCATGTGCTCTAAAAGGTGAGTCAAGTGAGACCAGTTCTGCATTAGGAAGACTTCCGCTTGATCGAGGATCAGCAATTCGATAGATGCTAGAAAATCATAATCACGATCCGGGTCACCTTCGGCTCCTATTATTCTTCTCAGGCCTAGAGGCGAGGCGATTATTATATCGGAAGAATAAAAAGGTGCATAAAGCTGAAACAAAAGAGTTATATTAATGTTTTTCGCTCCCCACTACTACTGGTCTACTAAACATGAGTATTATTGAGGATTTGATGCAAAGATATCCTTAAAGTGATGAAAAAATATATGAGAGTGTTATACAGAGCAAGGTTTGTAAGTCAAATTGTCAATAGTTTTTCGAGAGACCTGGTGATCTTGCTCACAACGTTGTTGAGAGCAAGGTCGGTTGACTTCCCAGTCTGGTAGGCATACTGGACCGCGTTCAGTGGGCGGCTATTCAACGCACTCCCCCTGATATAGGCATCCAGCACCCTTTCCAGATTTTTTAGTAAAAAAGAGGTTAGGCTAATGGGTCTGAGAGACTTTGGGTGTGGTTCTGTTCGACACGCCTACGGTATGTAAACCACCCTAGTCGCCGACCAGTCTGATGGTATGTGCAGTTAAATTGGTCACTTAGTCTAGAGATTATCAGTCTATATTTGAGATTTTAATCAAGTTGAAGTGGTTTGAATTCGTTCAAAATAAAATTTTAGAGGAATGTTATAGAAAGACAAAATCAACCTGGCAAATCAACTGATGAGAAGGAATAGAATCACAAATATTATTTACCTTTATACATTTCTTCGTGATGCTTAGTCCAATTTTGAAGTCATCAGTAATATTTCCAGTGAATAACATTTCATAGTCTTTTGGTTTTGGATTTTTTGTCGGCATATGCAACTCATTACCAGTATACTCTTTCAGAAACCTCGATTTATTAATTACATTCCCCTTGTCCTCCGTTAGAAGTAATGATATGATCATGTTTATTATCCTGTATGCCGAATCCATAAATGGCACAATGATTAAAACCTATTAAATAAACACGAATTATTATAAAATCAGTTTCAGTTTCAGTTTTCTTACCTTTGGTCTTACTAATCCTTGATCTTGAAAATCAGGTGGAGTATTCCCCTTTTTGCTTTGTTTTAACAATTTTGCATTATGATGAATCACTTTTGTCCTCGTTTTTAATATGTGGTTAATAGTATGCAAGCAATACACAAACCTCAATTCTTCTGCATTGGAAAACGTCCTATTATTAAAATATAAATCTTGATAGTTATTCAATACTGAAAAAATCTCACTTTGTAAGGCAGTAAATATACCATTATTGTCATCTTTCAGTGAAGTATTTGCTTTGATAAGATTATCAATAATCTGAGATTTAATATAAACCTCTCTAGGTTTTACATTAGTGCTTAGTCTAACAGGAATTGCCCCGGGGCTAGCAAACTTAGTTCGTTTATCAATGCCCAAAGAATCAACCTCTTTTTTAAGAATTACTTCTTCATTGTTAGAGTCGAGCATCTCAAAAGATATTTTCCCTAGTGAAGGCCACTTTTCCTTAGATTTCTTATAGTTAACCGGTGGTGATTGAAGTTTACTTAGCACCGATTCATGTAAGTCAAAAGAAAGATGTTGAACGAAAGGATCTTTGGAAATATGTATGTCTTCTTCTTCTTCCTTTTCTACTTCAGCATCATGTTCATTATCATCAACACTTTCCTCTTCGTCCTCCTCCTTTTCGATTTCGTCATCATGTTTAATATCTTCTTCGCCTTCAACTTTATTATCGATGGTTACTGTTGTAATTGATGAGGTATTATTGTCTCCATGATCTGAAGATGATTCACCATGAGCATGCGGTAAGTCATGGTATTTCGGATCTGAAAAACCGTCTTCTTCAGAACTAGAAGTATGCTTAACACTACTCGCTTGATGTTCTCGTTCAGAATCATCCTCTATTTCGTCTTCTTCTGAACTTTCCTCACTTTCAATAGCTGTTGAACTCAACTTTTTCCATTTCAAATAAGCGTCCGGATTGACTTCTTTAAGAAGTTTACCCGTTTCATCGTCACTTTCACTCTCGGACGTTGATTCCGGGGGAGGTTGTTCGATTTTCATTCGCTTCCTGTCTTCTCTTTCTTCCTGATGTTCGACATTTCTTTTCTTCGTGCCATGACGTTTGGTGAAACTGTTATTTGCTTTTCCAAACTTCTGATGGTTCTTACGACCGGGAACATGTTTATTTTTAAAACTGCGTTTCCTCACAGGTTCAGAAAAGGGTTTCTTGACAATATCCTTATATTTCAGTTTCTTTTTCGGCATCTTTCTACTTGATATTTAAAATACTGAGCCAACAATTTTTCTATTATTCGATAAATTTAAATACGTTTTTAATACATTAAATACCTTGACTTTTCTAGTTTTCTCTTGCTCTTGCTAAAAATCGACCACGAGAAAAGCAAAACTAATAGGGTTATGTTTATATTTTGTCAAATTCAAGGTCATCATTCTTCTTTTTATCTCTTTAGTCTGGCTTAACTTGCGTGAGACATGGGGGTATGATGTAGGTATTTTATTGCAAATTAAAATTGAATCAAGAGTAGTAATTATTTAGGTATGCGGGAAAAGTATAAATATCCAGCATAAGATACCGGATCCTCTTCTTAGATTTCTGCTGGAAATTCACCTGCGCAAACAAATGAAATATAAAAATTCCCTACTAATGTTGGTTTGGTTTGATCACTGCGCCGGTCTGCACGCAGCTCATTGACTGAAGTTGGGTGGATGCGTTCACATTAACATAGGTAACTGGTTCAATTATTTTGATACCGAGCGCAATCTACCTGTGGCCATTTTCAGGCAAATTCATTTGCGATATTTATAGATAATAATTTCTTTTACAGGCATAAATCAATTATTATTATTTCGAAAATAATTAATAATTATAATTATAATAAAAACTAATAAAAAAATAATTATAACTAAGAAGTAAGAAAAGACTGAAATAAAAATGAAAGTATAGAAGGTAGGTAATGAAATTAAGTTGATAAACCTGCTGATCTAATAAAATAATACAAAAGGAGTCAACAAAAAATTAGGTAATATACATGTCAATATAATAACTTTTTATAATATGAAACAAGTAATGAATGAAAATTATTATTATTCAGCGACATTATTTATTAATGAATAATTGAAAGAAATAAAACTAAAAATATTTTTCATAAATCTCACTCCTAAAAGGAAATTTTTCCATTTTTCACAATCTTTGTGCACTGCTTCACTGAAAAAGTAAGTCAAATATATTTTCTTTTTTCAGTAGTAATTGTGATCCTTTTTCCAACAGTACTTTCTACGCTTCTAAATGGCATTGATTAAAAATATATGCACAATAAAGCATTTATAACAAACGAAAGAGAAGAAAGAATCAAAAAATACTCAGTAGGTATACAGGGTGTCCCAGCTTATTCGAAGCGGTCTCTGTAGGCCAAACGATGGACTTTTTCAAAAAACTTTTTGAAAACTCAAGTACAGGATCACAATGGCCATAATTTAAAATTATTTTGAAGTATACAGAGTGTCCCATATGACAGTGGCATATCAAAGTTATGTTTTTTTAAATGGAATGCTCCTATGTTATTGCATTTTTAGATTGTCTGAGAAGACAAAATAAGATTGATTTTTACAGTTGGTGTTTAAATTCAGAACTTTTTGAGTTATAAACAAGTGAAAATCGTCATTTTTCAAGTTCAAAGCCATGTACAACGAAAACGGCTGAAGATAGAGAAAAACGGCTTACATGTCCCTATTTTACTTTTTCATGTACTATCCTATGATGTAGATGTAAAGTTTATACAGGGTGATAAAAAATTTGGAAAATTCTGAGATTTCTCCACGCGTCGCCAAATAAAAAAATCAAAGAAAATACAAATGTTTCTATACCATAGGATAGTACATAAAAAGTTGAAATAGGGACATGTAAGCCGTTTTTCTTTATCTTGAACAGTTTTCGTTGTACAGGGCCTTGAACTTGAAAAATGATGATTTTCACTTGTTTATAACTCAAAAACTTCTGAATTTAAACACCAACTGTAAAAGCCAATCTTATTTTCTCTTCTCAGACAATCTAAAAATGCAATAACATAGGAGCATTCCATTTAAAAAAACATAACTTTGATATGCCACTGTCATATGGGACACTCTGTATACTCCAAAATAATTTTAAATTATGGCCATTGTGATTCTGTAATTGAATTTTCAAAAAGTTTTTTGAAAAAGTCCATCGTTTGGCCTACCAGGCAGCACAGTGACGTTAATTTGACGTCATTTTTTCGACAGTACTTACGTCATTAGTCCATTTAATATGACGTCCAGATGATCAAAAACTGACGTCATTATGTCACAGCCAAATGACGTCAGTATCTGACGTAAAATGACGTCAAAACATGACGTTAAAAGACGTCAAATATGACGTTGAAAGACGTCAAAAGTGACGTATAAAGACGTCAGAAATGACGTCAATGTGACTGACATAATGACTATATACATATATAGGGAATAATAATAATAATAATTCGACTTATGGGTATCGGGTATCAACACAATTTATTTAGTATATTTACAATTGGTGGTCACAGCAGTACTCACAGTATCAAAAATAAACATAATAGTAACAAAATATTCCAAAGATCTCCGTTTTTCTTGGTGTTATCCAGTCATCCCGAAATATATGGATAAGCCTCCACTTTCTGATGGGGAAAATTCGATTAACACAAAGGTCATCCTTGCTCTTATTGTTTACTGCAAAAATAAAGGATATTATGAGTTTATTTTAAACAAAAAATGTTCGCCTAGAATATTATTAGTATTAGAATTACTATCTTCTATGGCAGGTGATCTCGTATCGTAAGAATCCGGGCCTAAATATTCCGATCTTTGGAGTAAACAGTCTTAAATAACAAGTAGGTACCTACCTATTTGATCTTTATTAGTAAGTTCAGTTCACATCAAAAATGTTAATTATTCATTGTTAGACAGAGTCTTAAGGTTAACCTCCACTCTTAAGTATAAAACAAATAAGTAGCTTTGAATTGCAAAACTAATTTTCCCATTTGATTCCTATTATTACTAATATAATTAGGTACCTCGATTATTATCTATAAACTCGAGCTTACCTTAGCTGTGTCCTGTGTCCTATGTAAAAAAAAACAGATTTTTGAAAGACGAATGTCTAATTAGGCACCATTGAATAACAGCAAACACCACAAATAAGTTCTTGGGTTCTTGTTCTTAGTTCTTCTGTGCTGATGACGATCTGAGAGTTAACCAACACAAAAACAAAACATTCAAATCAAAATTCAAAACAAAAAACAATAAATAAAGCATAGAGGCGATCTCATTTTAGTCACCACTTATCGCCACCCCCGTGATCCGTGCTAACGAGGTGATGGTGATGGTGAGTGCCTGCCTAACGGTAACGTAACGGTCTTGCGCCTGTTCAGGCACAGGTTCAGGGTTGCCATATCGAAGAAAAGAAACTATGACTCCGGGTTGTCGATATTAGATGATCAGAAAATGATGTTATAATAAAAATGAAATAAATCCAGCATAAGCTAAAATTTGATGTGACTTTGAAAACTGGAATTACTTATTGTTTTTTTTTATATTTCTAAAATTTTGAAAAACAAAATATGAAATATTTATTTTATTATTCGAAAATTAAATAGTTTATTAAAATTTTTTGCTAACACCTAGACATCTAGATATAGAATAAAATATATCTAAAAGTTCAAAAAAAAAAATTGGTCAATGAAGGGATGTTATCTTTCTTTGTTGCTGAAAGAGAGGTAGGTAGGTACTTAACTTACCTTACCTACGTACATTAAAAAAAAAACTATTTATAATGTACCTACCTATGAATTAGGAACGATTGATGATTTTGTTACATATTATTTATTTAAAAAATCTTGAAATTCAGGGAAACTTTAAATTGTGTCACAATATTCCATATTATATGTTACATCTGGCAACGCTAGCCGCTTGCGTTGCGTTTTCGTGAACCGACCACCATTAATGCGAGCACGAACCGAGCACTGATGAGAGAGATGAAGTAATTGGCACCAAGCCTGAGCGAGCGAGAGAGCGAATGTCAGTGCAATTGTGAGGAAAATGACGGGGTGAACAAAATTTATATTACAAATAAGTAAGGGGTTTGCAATATTTTATAAGTAAATAAAAGATATTGATAAAAATTTTTATGAAATAAAATAAAATTGGGCTTTTTATAGAGCGAAAAAAGATCAAATATACGTCATAGATATGACCTAATAATGTCGTCATATTGACGTTAAATTATAGACGTCGAATTGACGTCATAAAATGTGACGTCATTCGGACGTCCTAAGTTGGACAAATGACGTCTCAGACCAATAATGACCTAAAATTGACGTCATTAGGACGACAGTGTGCTACCTGGGATATCGACCGCTTCGAATAAGCTGGGACACCCTGTATATACTAAATACATATTAGGTACAAAATTCAGTTGCATTGTTATTCCCGCTTTACTTTTAAGAAAGGGTACCTATAAAAGGGGCGCTAAGAATAAGTTCTCAAATATTATCAATTAACATTTCTTGACAAATCAAATTTTATATCAAACCTACTTAATTTTAGCCGATTTAAATTTTTACGAAGCTTCTAAGTCCTACTTAATTTAGATGTTCGTTAATTTAGTTACTGAGCCCTTGATTTTTAAAACTTCAATTGTGAGGTTTTAGAGAAAAAACTAAATAAACTGAAAATTTGAAAAATACAGAGGGTGAGTCAAATTCGAGCCCCATCATATTGGGATCTCGGAAACTATAGAAAGATGAGATACGAACTCGTTAAATTATTGGGGCAAACGTTGCTTTCAAAGCTCGGTAATAAACTGAGAATTTTTTTTTGTTATCTCCGATATAGTTTAAAAAATAAATAAAAAAAACCAAAAGAAAACTAAATTTTTTTAAATTTTAATTCCCCACATACTTAGTTATTCAAATATATGAAACTACATATTTTGAACAATTTTTATTTAGAAATAACAATTTTCCAATACAAATATAAAATTCAATACAATTAATTCCAATTATAAACTCCCTCCCTTAGCAATTATACAACTACCCTTTACTATTTCCAGTATTCCCACTCAACATCTCCCTGATCTGTCCCGTGAGCCACTCAACTCCCTCCTGCAATCCCTCTCCCGTTAAAGCATTGCTGGCCGCAATGTGCCAGGGCTTATCCATGATCCTGTCGAGCCCCAGCCCAGAGGCGATCTTGACCGTGCTGAGGGCATCTTTACAGTCCATTTTGTTGGCGTAGAAGAGCACCGGGATACGACGGTTGCAGATGTCAGGGTGTTGGAGGAGGAGGTCCAATTCTTCCTTTACCACCACTAGTCGAAGTCGGTCGCTGCTGTCAATTACGAAGATGATGCCTTGACAATCGCGGTAATAGTGTTCCCAAAGGTCGCGGTATCTGCCATGACCGGACATGTCGAACGCGGTAAAGGAGACGTTTTGGTCTGGAATTTATAGAGAAGATAATAATTAAATTCAATTAAGTTCAGAATCGCTATATACATCTATATGGTTTCGTATTTTACATTGAAACGATTAGAATGAAATAAACTCAAATTTTCTCTATAGCAAAATTTATTTTCAGTTCATGTGTTTCTCACACGTTGAAAGCAAAATTTTCCAATTCGTTCACACGATGACTGATTCAAGAGATTTGCTCTATAAGTATGTCCATGTTCAAAGAGAAATCATGCATGCATTTTCGGTAATTTTGAACAATCACATGTAAATTGGATTAAACATTAAATATACAAGTGTTCCAGAATAACTCTTCATCATTTCCAGGCATGATAGAGACATTTCATAACATTTGTTCTGTTTTTCTATAAACATGTATTGTGTCCTAATATATGTCTGGTTTTCAAAATAGAGTAAAGCTAAAAAAATCGTTTTTTTTTCTTATTAATATCTGAAATATCCTTTTGCCAATTTTGTTGAAATTTGACAGTGTGGCTCGTTGTGACAAGATGGAAAGTTAAAATAATTATGAGTTCCAGTGGCAGAGTCCGCGGGCAGTCTCACGAAATATGTAAGAATATTGACAAAAAATGTACGCCACTGATGACTTAATTACAAATTTTGTGTTTTTTGCTGGTTAAGCAGCTAAAGATACAGCTTTTTTGTCTTATGATATTTTGTTGTATCTAATTTCGTACCTATTTGATAAAAAATACAAAGCTGCCTCAATTCATGTCGAAAAAATGAGAAAATAAAACATTAAAATGAAAATCAATTTTTGGACATGCATTGAAGCGGTTTGTTGTGCCCGAAAACAAAATATCAAGAGACACAAAAATCATATTTTTAGTTGCTTAACAAAAAAAAATTTAAAATTTGTAAACAAGTAAGTGGCATACATTTTTGTTGATATTATTCGTGAGATACACCCCCGGGACGCCACTAGAACTCATTATAATCATCTAGTTTGTGTTAATTTTGCATCTTATCACAACGAACAACACTGACAAATTTCTCCATACTCGGCGGAAGGATCTTTGAAATATTAATAAAAAAACAATTTTATTTTAACTTTCACTGGAAAAAAAAATTGTTTTGATATCCCCTGCTATCACGCCTCAAAATTATGAATAGTTATTCTGGCACACTCAGCTATACCGGGTTTTTGAAAACTGTCCACCCCGAATAACTCCGTTGGTTTTTTGTTCAGAGGAAAATCCTGAGACAGCTAAATTTTTATTTCTCAGAGGAAACCTTTTGACACCAAATTTAACCTTGACGCAACAAACCCCTAGCACCAGCAACCCCCAGCTTTTTAAATGAAAGGGGGGTCAAGCGACAACTCATTTAGGAGTTAATCAGGTTTGTGTCATATTTTGTATAATTTTTTTTTTGGTACCAATTCATTAATTTGTGAGTATCTCAGGAGGAGTCGGAGTTGGTGTTTTGTTTTGAGGAAAATACCGAGACAAGTCAATTTTTGTTTTTCCCTGGACACTTTTTTGACACCAAATTTGGAACACAATATCAACACAAATCCAAATTGAAAATGGATAGTTTTCAAAAAGGTATTAGGTACAAAAGGTGGAGGAAATTAAATCTCGCAATACAAGAAGAGAGAAAAAAAAATCAATTTTTTTCTATAAATTTAGATTTTTGTTCATTTCTGTCATTATTTCTACCGTGAGAGCAAATACAAACATAATTAGACAGGCTTTGGCAAAAATCATGTCTGGTATTGAATCTGAAAACTCTAAAATAAAAGATTTCTGAGAGTTTACAGTTTTAGAGATTCAATCTCAGACATAATTTTTTTTTCTATAGTTTTATTTTGCCCACAGGATATATTTTCCTTTAAATAGCACTAACAGTTATTCTTTTTCAAAACATAAAAATTTTTATGAGGATTTCTATTGTAATATTAGAAAGGGGCCAAGTTTTACAGAATTATGAAAAATTTTGCGTGTTTTTCACATTGATACTAGAAAATTGTATCATCTATTAGAAAAAAAAAATACTATTCCCATACTAGTGTAATGGTATTTATATACCTACATTATGTGAAATTTAACAAAAATAAAAGGTTATCTAATGTAGGTAAGTACATATATTTACTTTCTATATTTTATGAGTTGAGCATATTACTTTTTAGTCGAAAATGACAGAGCAGAATTTTGAGCAAATATCAAGGTGAATAAAATATTCTAATTTAATAAAAAATAAAACAGAAATAAAGTTATACTACTTGGTATAATTTGGAGACTTACTTTGAAATTTCTCGACAGTAAAACCAACTGTCGGTACGATATCAGTAACTCGTTCTTCTTCATTTTTGAATTTATTTACAACGGTAGATTTTCCACTATTATTTAAACCAACAACTAATACATTTACTTCTTTTCTACGAACACCCAAAAACAGTGCTAGTTTCTGAAATAATCCCATTTCAGGTTTGTTTGTATCGTAGTTATGTAGAATCTACTTACACCTTTTACTTATAATGCTGGGAAAATCAATAGCGGACTAACTTAGCAACCAAAACTTTCTCAATGCAATTTTTTTGGCATGTCATTATTCACTTATAACAATGAATTAATTAAAAATTAATAATGAAATCTGTAGCAAAAAAATATACAATTGGATTATCAAAAAATATTGAATTAAAAAATACTATTTTAGAAAGTTATCTTGAAAAAGTAAGTTGAAAAATTATGAATATTCCTCCACAACTTTTGGTTGAATATTTTTTGCCGAAATCAGACGATTTCAGAGATATACAGGGTGTGTCAGAGATGTTGGACCAAACTTGAAGGGATTGGTTCCTCTCATAAATGTAAGTTTAAAAAATAAGTTTCAGCTCAAAATGACGTTTCGTTTAAAAGATACAGGGTATCAAACTTTAAAAAAATATAATAGTTTTTGCTTACAATTCGTGTAAATGTAAATTTTATTGCTAATTTAAAGCTAATATTAGATATGAATTTAAAAAAAAAATCGAAACGTCTCACGAAGGTATGTGACTAGCAGTAACAACATAAATAAAAAGAAACACATACAGAAATAATAGCAAAAATTGTTGAGTGAGTAATAGGTCGAATAATCTAAGGCCCTCCAATTCAATTCAATAAGATGTTTGCTGATGATGTAGCAGTAAGCTGACGAAATGTGGACGTTGATAGATCAATTCTGGAATGGTTTAAGTATTTTATGATTGATAAGTGAATGGTTAATTGATCGAGAGACGAATATTTGATGTAACAGTTTGAGAAGGGAGAAAACATATATAGCTAGCAAGTCATCAGAAGACCAAGTCGCTTAAAATAGCCCCTACAGGACCAACGGAGAAGATTCTGAAAGATCTCTTCATACTGCGAAGAAGAAAAACTTTGTGGGTGGCTTTCTTAGATCAACCTCAGACAGCAGGGCCAAATATTTAGTATTAGGTGCACAAAATTATTTTTTTAAAGTATTAATACACATATATAAATTGAATTTGGTCAATCATATTATTACTAAAAGAACCATAAGTGGGTCAAGTGTCGACTCCCGTGTGGAACAACTGCATTATATGAGCTGGTATGAATGATCCGTCGTCATTTTCTACAGAAACGATAATCGGTTTTTGACTGGAATTCCTGACCATTTATCTCGAGTTTGTAGTAGTGTATTAGATTGATTTTGATGTTGTAATTAAGTCCCCAGATATTTTGCCCCTTATTACGATATCTTGACTACAGAAGTCCACTTAAAAAGATATTTTACTTTCATCAATTGACGTAGGTAGGTATTTCCCGAGAATACAATACATTATCATCCCTAATTATTATTCCTGGAAACATTGACCAGTTGGCCTATTCCACAAAAGAACTCTTCAGCTTTGCACTTTTGATTTTTCAATTTTTTACAAAGAGGTTGTTCTTATTGTAAAATAAGAACTTATTGGTTTCTACAGTCAGTCAACATCAGCGGTTACGTGTGCTCAAGCGATGCTTTCCTTCCTCGTACTCACTGATAACTGACTGGACTGCTAAAAAGCGCTCCTATTTATGGGGTAAATGGTCTGATGACGTCTTACCCCTTCCACTAACTATCTCCAATATAGCAACGGCCGGTGTCTCCGCGATAATGTCATAAGGTTCCTGAGTTAGACCCTGACTCATTTGGATAACGCGGGCTACCAAATCCTCCACAGCTTCATTTCTTTATTTGGATGTTTATAAATTTCAATTGCTTCTCGGTATAAACGGGTAAGTAGTAGTGTGAAGTAGTGGACAGGATTTTTGTCTCTTCAAAGCATATGGCGTGATCATACTGAAGCAAGGCGTGCTTCGATTTGCTTCGACAGCAAATCTTGTGCTCGGTCACGCGGGTGTTGACGCTGCGTTTGGAAGTTCCGATGTATACAGCACCGCAATAGTATATGATATTATGTATCTAAACTCCAGCAGAAGAAAGTGGATCAATGGGGTCTTTAGCTGAACGGGAGGTATATTGCTAACTTATTGTGTAGGTTTAAAGATAGTTTTGACGTTGTGGTGCTGCAGGAGTGTACCGATTCGATTGGTGACGTTCTTGAGATATGGGAAAAATTCAGCTCCCAAAACTATTGGTGATCTTGGGTATTCTTGGGATGTTGGTTTCTGGGTCGTAAGGGTTTTCGTCCTGATTTCTTGAGCGGTGTAGCCCTTCGCCTGCAAAGTATGATCTAAATGGGCGATTTCTTCTTGGAGGTGTTATTGAGTCTCAAAAATTCGGGATGAGCGATTGACCAAGGGTTGTGACTGCTAATTTTTGGCCTGGATTATGGTTGTTGTTCTTGTGTAAATACCGATCTGTCTTGGTTTTCGATAGACCCTGTACCCCAATAAGGTGCCATTTTCATTCCTATTAACGAAGACATCCAGAAATGGTAGTTTTAATTCATTTTTCCATCGTGAATTGAATGCGGATATGAATACCATTTGATATGGTGAAAAATTCCTCTTCTCCACACTGCCAAATGACGAAGGTACGTAGTGGTAGTGGTACCTACCAACAAAGACAGTTTGTTGGTAGCGCAGTTTATGTAAAAGTTGGTAACCACAGGACTCGGTGGGCTGCCCATAGCAACTCCATCCAGTTGTTGATATAGAAGTTACCAATCCACTGGAAATTGTGGAAGGGAGAGGTGATGTCCCTAGGTAAGATAGGTACGGTGGATATGTTGAGAAGGGTATCGTCGATGGGTACCATGGTGAAGAGAGAAACGACATCAAAACTGACCAGAATGTCACTGGAATGAACGCTTAAAGATTCAAGTTTTTCTATGGAGTCACTAATGTGAGATTAACAAGATTGAAAATGGCACCCTGGGGCACAGGGTCTACCGAAAACCAACACACACAGATCGGTATTCACAGAAGAAATCCAAGCTTCTGACTCAGGAACCTACTGATTTTTAGTCAGTTATAGGACTAGTCTATCTCACACCAAAAATTTGGGTCACTTGATAAGATTCCTTTACGACAGTTTTATGTGATGTAAGCGTTAAACTATAGGCTTAAGTAGTGTTAATTTGGGAATTCCTTTTAGCCTGTAATGATAATATATGGCCTGTCAAAAGTAATTTTGAAAATATGACACAGCAGAGGTAGGTACAAACATATGCTCTTCAAGTGGAACGACAAACTGATTTTGTTTACCAGATGATATTATAAGAGCATCCCTATATCATGATGAATGTGTTTAGAACGCAGTAGGTATACTTTTCTTGCAGTGATAGCTTCCTAATTGTTTGTAAGCTGCTGGTATTCATTTGGGATAAAAAGATGCTCCAGATATATCTTTGACACCCGGTATATAAATTTAATCTGAAGGAAACAAGTAAATAATAACTATTAATATCAATTAATGGCAAAACAAAGTTTTAATTAATTTCAGCTAGTAGGTATTCAGGAGCAGGAGCACACCTGTCAAATCTACACATCGAAACAACTATCCGGCTCGTGCAAAAATAACGAGTTCCGGTTTACCGGTGTCGAGCCCGGAATGAATTCAATATAATGTGTTTTAGATTTTCAATCCGGAGAGAGAGAGAGTAATCCGGCGGCGAGCAGTTGTTTTTCTGCCAGGGAACAAACGAAGCCAGCAGAACTTGTTGAAGTTGTCAGATGCAGCAGCGCTTTGTGAGGGCGCTCTTTGAGACATCTAGCGGCTGTCAACGGCAGCGCGTGCAATTTGTTTCCCAATATGGCGACCAGGACTCCCTTCAAACGCACACTTTTATGCCTTAACGCTCACCTCTTACCACCACACCGCCGCCAACGGCTTTGCCTCCTACACGGCGTTGCCTGACATTCGGTTCTACTTCCTGCCACTTTCCTTATTCTAAATTAACTTTTTGCCCAGGAAAATTCTTGGTGCTTGAATATAAATCCTTCAGTTTTTGTGCTAGCGAATCCCTAAATTTAATGACGCCTAAAATTCTTATGCCGTTTAATTCTACTTCACCACAATCTTATCCAGATTATTATCTATAGTTGGTAGGTTCTGCTTAAATAATCCTCAAGTTTTATATAATCTTCCAGTTTCCAGTACCTACCTACCTTATAACTTTCCAGAAACTTTTTATAGGTCATTTTAATCATTCTATTTTCAGATAAGGGGAAATGATAAATATGAGAAATAGTATTCTCGTCATGCAGCTAATAACAAGAAAAGATTTTGAGCTATATTTCACCTCATAGCTTAAAATCGGATTGGGCGAAAAATGTTCTAAATTACTTGTTGGGCTTTTAATGAAAACTTCTTTCATTATTAATTATTGGTAGTTAACAGTTTATGGTTGAAGTAGGTCATCGCTGCAGCTACAATTTGATCCAAGTCTTCAAGAATATGGGATATGCGGTAGTGTTCAACGTTTTATATGATATATGATCTAATTATGAGAGCAAAAATTGTTTTCCCTAGAGAAGAGCAAAAGAAAATAAGAAAATCAAAACAATTTTTAACGCTCTTCTTTAAATTTGAAAATGATCAAAATAGTGAATGCATACACAAGAACTTGATTTAGAACAAGTAGTTCGTTACACACTCCTAATCCTGACTTGATAGATTGACTGATGCTGAGTCTTTTCATTAAAAAAATTCTTCTAATGGTAATTTGTTGAATTTATAATAATATTCAACAGTTAAACAATATTTATTTCAACATTTTTAAAGACAATAAGAAAAATAGCTGTAATAGTGGGATTTAAAACAACTTTACATGGTCATAAATTTTTTTGTAGCACTTTCCCGCTGCTTCTCAGCGATGTAAAATTTCGGTAAATAAGATTAATCTACACTTAATTAACAAACCACAACTCAAGAAATATGATAAGATACCAATAAAACCGTGATGAGGAAAATTTCTGTGGTACCAAAAATGCATATGAATATCCTGCCACGCCACAGTAAATAAGTCATCTTCCTGCTTCTCAGATACGTAATAAATAGCGAGCAGTCTTTGTTCTACCCATATTATTTTTAATAGGTAACAATAATGTGAAAAAATTTTATTTACCTTTTACCTAACTGAGTAGAGTGTATATTCATTCTCATTACATTTTTTTAAATACATAGTTTATTCTATACATTTTTTTTTCTGTATGTATAGATACAATATCAGCGAAGACAGACAAGTAAAAAAACAATAATAAATAATGGTTTTGATACTTTTTGTATATTGGGGCTTATACCTAAAGAAGTGGCAACAGTGATCTTGAACGTTTTCCCGTTTCAGGATTTTTAATCCACAGATGACCTCGCTGCCTGAAATTAACTTTCAGGAGCCATAAGTCGCCTACTCGTAAAGCACGTCAAACTCAGTGCGCTTGCCGATATGAAATTATCCCACGTAAATTGATTCCTGAAATATTCTTTCCCTTAAATAAATACATCTGATAATGTTCTCAGGCACGTCAATACGTGTTCATTAATTTCCGGGTTATTCTCCGGTTGATTTATTTCCTCAAAGCTTTGCATAGTTACCTACTCCTTCATTTTATGTGTACATAAATTTCGGCAGCTTGTTATATTTCAAGTTTTTATAAAATTGTATTTTAAGGCCGATTAAGAAAATTTTATTCACCTGTTTAATTCAGGTTATAGATTTTACCTGGAAATGAGGCGCATTATTTTAATTGACGCACTAATTCACTGTCTGTGAAGAAAATTTTACTCTCTCCAAATTAGGTATTCGAAGTTGATTGTTTTTTTTTTAGAATTTTGTCAAAAACAGAAGTAACCTGAAAAAATTATGTAGAAACCGTCATTACCACTATAATTAATTGCCTTCGAGACACCCAAAATTCCAAAAAGTTCGGGGACGATGTTCATACACCTTGTCTTTAATATAGCCCCACAAAAGAAATTTTCACAACGTTAAATCGAATGAACGTGGAAAAAATTTGACTCAAAAAGAAAATGGAAATTTTCTTTTAGAAAATTTCTCAACAACAAACGCTCGATGCTCTCACTCCTAGCTATGGTGATAAGATAACTGACAATGGCAAATGTCAATAGAGACCTTCCCACCTCTCTGCTCAATGCAGTCCCAACTTAATCAATCGCGTTTCAATTTCGGGAAGGTTTTTTTGAGGGACCCTGTCGCAGTATAGCAGGGTTATCCTAAATAAGTGCGGAAAAATTTAGGGGGTGATTACTTGACTCATTGGTCCCCAAATGCACCGTTTTTTTGATACAGGAGAAAAAAGATTATTTCCCATAATATTTTAAAATATTATTATTTCGAGAGCCATTTGAAGTTCCCGAGCTTAACAGTAGTACAGATCTTAACATATCTTAATATCTTAATATTTTAAAAGCGCATTTAAAACCGCAAAATTTTTTCAATAAAAAAAGTACTCTTGGTCGTAATTGTTAACGTGAACTGTGTTTGAGAAAAACTGTGATTTACGATGAGAAGCTCGCTTTGGATATTTCAAAAAATGTGTCGCAAAATGAAGGGGAAAAAATTCGCTCAATAGAAATTATTACATGACTATAGGGGATGTTTTTCAAGAAACTTATCAAAATTAAATCATAAGAAACTCAGAGTTGTTTACATCCATGTCCAGTGGAACTCGTACCAGACGTTTCGTCCACAACCGCGGTAGATAACATCATACCACCCGAATAGTTCGAAAAGCTACCATAACTCTGAATTTTTATTAATGTTTCAAGTCTATTATGATACTTTGATCCTGCCAAAACACCCCGTGTGTATGGAATATCTAAGTAGACTCTTAAAGATTCCTATCATCATCTTTATGACTCAATTTTGGAATATTCTAAAAAAAAAAAAAAAAAAATTATTCCTCAGATGAGGTGTTTCATCTTCAGCCACACTCACTAAGAGTCGGTCCCTACATTTGGTCAGGAGATCCAAGCACCCCCAGAATCGATCGCCGGCATAATTATCCCCAGTAATGCGTATTTGATGCATCAGTGTGCGGATTGGAGGCGCAGCCGGCGCCGGGACACAGCTGCGGGCCACATGCCGCCCCCGCTCGGATATATTAGCTCGGGCGGCTGTCCTGCTGTGGGACGCCGGCTGCCCGGTAAACTATTGCTGGAGGCATGGCAGGAAGGACGATTTTATATGGAAGTACACGTATATGGAAAGAGCAAGAGAAAGAGGGGAGGAATTAAGGAGAATTCTGAACGGAATAAAATTATTTATTTTTGAAAATAATTAATTTATCTATTATTTCCTATTTGATCAAAAAGTACAGGGATAATGAGAGTAGGGGAAGAAGATTTTAATAAAGGAGACAGGTCAGGTTAATTTTTATTATGGATGAAAAATTAAAAAGTAAACACTTTATAGAGGTGGGTACCATAAACTATTTTCAAGATAGTGATTTTGGGTATGATGAATAGAAGAAATCCCTTTTGAATCGTTTGCTACTAAAAACATTATTTATCATTTTATATAACCATTCTTAAACCGCCTACATGTTTTTTACTCACAAAACTCTGCTGGTATAAACGCATCTCTAAATCGAAAGCTTGCCAGTGTCGTAACGAAACGAGGGAAGCTTTTTAGTTTTCTTACAAACATCTACCTCTAGATTGAGATATATGGTTGCCTTTTACGATCTATTTTCGATATACTTCGTTATTGCCTTATAAAAAGATGTTTCCAACATTCTATCTATCGTTTTTATATCCAGGAAATTCTCTAAAAGCGAATCAATAAAAACACAATTTATACATAAATTGTGTATAGTAAAATGTCCACTTACCTACACCAATTTTAATAAATTGAACCACGCCTAATAATAAACATACTTGTAGCAACCTCGTAAAAATTGATTCTTTTTTTTTCAACTCCATATTCTTGTAGTACCACTCTCATAATCAAGCCTAAGAAATTATTTCCTAATCAACGATTTGCATTTTTTAAGTAGATCATTATTTTGGGATTTGATATAAATTGCTTTAAAGATTCTCTACGAGCTTTAAACATTTCAAACACCTTATGATGACCTTCCTGATCAGTTAAAAATCCACCGAGTTTTGTAATTCATTATTCAGTTTTTATCTTGTCTCCTGAAACGTCAGGAAATTTTAATGACATAGAAGAGTCTAATACAATAATCTAAAAAACCCTTTCAAAGGAAAAAGGGGCGATAAAAATACTATCAAGTAATGAAAAATCATAAAAATATTCGGTAAATTAAAAAGAAATTAATTGAACAATCCGAGAAGTGAGATCACGGATTAAAAACCCGAAACCGATTAAGAAAGCTATTGAAAATATTTTGAATATATCTGTGATCTAACCCACGAATTTTTTGGTAATTTTTAGTAAATTTATAGTAATTTAATTGTTGTTTCACATTTTATTTATTGTATGTATCTTTTATGTACCTGCTTGTTAAAAAAAAAATTAGGTTTTTGTCTTGAATTGAACTAGAAATTGCCCATTTTATGGTGGTGGTCATGTATCCATTTTGTTTCAGTGGGCTGGCTAGCTTATCGAGTTTTAAAGGTCTTTCTAAGATGTCTATTAGGCGAAAAGATCCTGGAATTGGCATATCTGGTACTAGATGTGATAGTATGAGAGTATTGTAACGAAGTGTATATTTTATTTATTTATTATTGAATTGGATTAATGTTATTTTTGTTCGAGCGCACGGGTTATCTAAAGGATCTACGCTGCTCCGCGTTGGACAGGCCGAGATGCGACGGCCAGCCACCTCCACTGCCCCACCGGCTTCCACCACCATAGCGGAGAGGGACCCAGAGCGATAAGGCCCGGCTATATAAACAAGCGACCGATCCGAAAAGGCAACCTTCTTCCGTCCGCCTCCGTCCTGAGCTCTTCTACCAGGCTGTGTTTGTCCCGACTGGTGAAGCTCCCTATCCGGCCGTGTAAGTCCGTGCCCGGAGTCCCGCCGCCGCCGCCGCTACCGCCGCCAGCTGTGTTTGCCCTGTCTGGCGTTCCATCCACCCGCCGTAGTCAGCTGTGTTAGTCCTGCCTGGCTACTGCACCGTCCGCCGCCGCCAGCTGTGTTTGCCCTGTCTGGCGTTCCATCCACCCGCCGTAGTCAGCTGTGTTAGTCCTGCCTGGCTACTGCACCGTCCGCCGCCGCCAGCTGTGTTTGCCCTGTCTGGCGTTCCATCCACCCGCCGTAGTCAGCTGTGTTAGTCCTGCCTGGCTACTGCACCGTCCGCCGCCGCCAGCTGTGTTTGCCCTGTCTGGCGTTCCATCCACCCGCCGTAGTCAGCTGTGTTTGTCCTGTCTGACTACTGCACCCGCTACCGCCGCCAGCTGTGTTTGTCCTGTCTGGCATTCCATCCACCCGCCGTAGTCAGCTGTGTTAGTCCTGCCTGGCTACTGCACCGTCCACCGCCGCCAGCTGTGTCAGTCCTGTTTGGCGTTTAACCCATCCGCTGTATCTCCGTCTGGACGCTATACCCGCCACAAGTGCCCATCGAATAATTTATATTATTATTACATCAAATACTGAGATATTGTTTTATTTTATCGTTTAATAAAGACCATCTTATAACTCAATCTATTTTTATTATAGCCACAAGCTATCTCAGACGTCGAAAACTGCAGAATCCCGAAAACCGCATCACAGTATGTGATAGTTCAGTCACTCCAGTCAAATGGTACTTTTATTAAATTGCATTAATTAGAAGTTTAAAGAAATTTTAAAGGCAGATGGGGGGCGCCACTAGAGCCCTCCAGCCAAGTTTACCCCCTCGGATTTCCTATAAGAGGTAGCCGCCATCTGGAATTTCAGGAAAGAAATTATTTATCTCGGAAAATATCGACTGTACGTAAAAAAGTACATACCTACTGTAAAAAAAAATGTTAAAAGGAGGGTGTATCCAGCCACTTTTGTTTAAATTTTTTTTTATTCATTATTCAAAAGTTACAAATTTTAGAAAATGACATTTTTGGAGGAGGAAACGTTTTTTTAGATTTTACAAAAAACCGGTCAATCTGGAGGTGAAAGTAGGTTATGACAAAAGCTGTAGTTTTTGAGTTTTCCTACAACAAATGTATCTTCATTTTTTTTTCCGACATCGAAAAGCCCAAAATTCTGTACATATGTACCTATTTCGTGAAAATGGTATAGCTTAAATTAATTAGTTATATGTAAAATTCGAAAATATTCAAGAATATTAGCACATAGACTTTTGGGCCCTCTGTATTCGTACCAAGCATGCCAATTTTTTTTTTTGAAAACTTGCATAGAGAAATTCAAAAAGCTACGACTTTAGTGCAGTCCATATTTCACCCCCGATTGACCGTTTTGTTGTAAAATCTAAAAAACCGTTTCCACCCCCTAAAGTGTCATTTCCGAAAATTATATCTTTTGAACAATAAGAAATTTCAAAAGAAAGTTCGAAACAAAAATTGCTACTAACAAATTTTGTAATATGGTACGATTAAGCTTAAAAAGTCATATGTGACGTCATAATAACCGTCCGAATTAAGATTTTTCATTTCACCAGAAAATGTCAAACAGTTAAATTTCAAGGTGTGAACATGCGTAAATTATTAAAGGAATCATTCAAAATGAATTGAACGGTTTAAGTCAGTTTAACAGCCACTAACAGCTACATAAAATTTATTCACGTAATGACATTCTATCCTCTGTGCTGTCCATTCAAAAACCAATATTCACGTATATTTATTTATGCGGGATGGAGTGTTTTATACAAACTTGTCGCTTTCTATGAGAAACACGTAAATGAAACAAAATAAATCGAACTATCAGAAGGATGAGTATTCTTAACCGATACGTATGACTTTTTAAACTTAATCGTACTATAGTACTTTTTACGTACAACTGATATTTACCGAGATACATAATTTCATCCCTTAAATTTAAGATAGCGGATCCGAAGGGGAAAACAGCTAAGCGAGAGACTAAGACCAATAATAAACCTCCAGTATAGCAAAACCAAGACTCGACTTACAAGACCTAAACCAAGACCAAGAATTGTGAGAGTTGGCCAAGACCAAGACAAAACTGCTATAATAGCTAGAGAGTCTTGTTGACTGAAAAATATAGAGGCTTTTTTCCTGAGGGGGGTTGGTTGAACAAAAATCGTTAGCAGATTCATTGAAAGTTATGGGACTTTATGAAATTTCAACAAAATTTAAATTTTCTTGTGGAGTTTTCTTTTCACTTGCTCTTCAATCTTGCTCTTCATTTGAATGAGAGTCCTGATATTCAAGAAAGTTGAAGTTCGTTCCAACTTCCAAACCGATCCATAATTTCGTTTTTATTAAAGTGGTTTTTGAAATTATGAAGCTGTTAGCTTGAACTGGGGAGAGAGTAGAACCTACCACAGCACAGTCTTTATCGGTAGATTTTAGTGTCGAACTGTAAATAGGTAATTTTGATGATAGTTTTTTTTTGTTCCTAGAATTTTTGTTCCAGAGCTTATTTTTGACCTCCTTTTCATATTAGAGCTCCTGTACTAGAGTTGAATTGAAGGCACTTTCAACAATATTTGACCTGAACGTGTAGCCTTATGAATTTTTGGTAGTCCGTATAGAGCTTTAGGTATTGGCATTAATTTTCTTCTTGCTTTCTCTGGCTCTGGTAGCTATGGTAGTTTTAAGTTTATTGTTTTTTTTCTAAATACGCAAATGGGTCTCGTTGGCTGGTGAATTTGTAAGATGAGACCTCGAAAAGTGTTACCTAAGAGCGTAATGAGGATGTTTACTTAACTGGATCGAGTATAAAATCAATTAGCTATTACCTAGCTACAAAAATTATAATTGTGATCGCCGCCGCTGTAAGTATATTCGGGGCACGGTCATATAAGAGCCTTGCCGCCGCCTCCCCGCACACGTGGTATGTTCTACAAGCCGTCACCGGGCGCGGCGTCCTTAGCAGGAGGCTAGAGTGGCGGAGGCGCACTGGACCTGACAGGTGAAAAATCACCTCTTCACCGCCGCCTGCCGGAGACACCGCCGCCACTACATCAGCAGTCATCTCGCTGTAGTGCAGAGAAACCAGACCGGGAGGAAGTCTCTGCAGAGAGTGATTTAGAAATAATTTCTGACGGGACTGATGATGATAGGTGCTTGCCAAAGATATATCCTAGTGGATTTACACCACTTAGCTTAGAAGATGCTGCTTTTATGATTTCTTTGTCGATTTTGTGTGTAATATTTTGATTGTAATCGATAATTAAATTTGATACTCTAACCGGTTTTATCAAGATACCTGGTTTAATTTTAAATTAAAGCACCCTTAAACGGGTAGGAAATATCACAATAATCACAATATACGTCTTTTTTCTTCGTCAGACATTTGTTAGAGTGCAACTAAAAGATTGAAGAGACCCTTTGGATCAAATTTTTTCCAGGAACACAATGTAACCTTAATTATAGAGTGTACTAGCAGTTGTCCTGCTAGAAGCTCTACTGGAAGTACTTTTGTACAAGACATACTGTCCTGCTGGCAGGACTTTGTTCCGCACATAAACCTGCCCTTCCGAGAGGACTACGTGAGTACTTCTCGCAGTCGGCAGTACGAACAAAATGAACAAAGTCTCGTGACGCGAGAACTACAAAAAATTGCGCTGACAGTGCTGACACCAAACGCATTGTCCTTTATGAAACATTTTAATGACTAACTGTAACTTATCGTAACTTTTTTACCAATAAAGATAAAAAGACGATTTAAGAATACCCTGGTTCCTTTATAGAATCTATTGGTGGTTAAAACTGTCCTCTAAGCAGTACTTAAAGCCCTCTATATCATTTTTTGTAATGAACGTCGTTCCAGCTCCAGCAGGACATTTTGTCCTGCTGGAAGGTGCTTTTACGTTCTATCATTAAAGACGGAAGAACTGTTACTCAATTGTAAAGGTTGTTGCATTCTTTTGATCGAGTTAGAAATAACAAATAACCCAGTCATTATGTACTTACCTACTTTTAACCTAGGAAAAATTCAGTTGTCTATTCCACCCGTTAGATTAGAGGAGGTCAATGGTAGTCTAAATTCAAAATATCGACCCGATCTTAGATGCGAATCAGTCCGCCATAGAATTTTTTTCTACTTTTGTTGCATTTTCGGTGTATTATTTTCCAAAAACTTGTAACCCGTGTTTTCTCATTTTAATCGGTTGGCAACTTTTTTTCAGGTAATAATTTAATTTTTTTATTGACCAGCGTTTTTTTGATTTTCGATAGACAAATAATTTAAGTGGTAGGCTACATAATAGGAAATCAGAGATAGTGAATGTCAAGTATTTTCTAAAAAACGCGTAGGAATTCTGGAAATAAGTTTACTCATATAAATTTTTTTAATCTCCAACAATTTTATTATAATCAAATCACTTATGAAGCAGTGTTAACTTATTCTAAGAAGTAAGTCAGTTTTAAAAAATATGACAATGAGGACGGCTGTCAATAAATCGTCGAACTTGGTGTGCACAGATCTTGGGTCTTGGTCTTGAGAGAAGTAAGTAATTGAAACTTCAGACTTATTCCACATTTTAGACATGGGCTTAATAAGAAATTTTCAACTGGAAGGAAAAGATGAAAGGGTTAAATTATTAAAAATATTCTACGAATTGCTCTGAACTTCAAGAATATCAAGAATGGCGAACAGTGCATGTAACTGCCCTATGTTCACCTTCTTGATCTTTCACCCTTACATTCCCCGTTATATTGTCAATCCTCAAAGAAAATAAATTAAAATACTATTTTTGAGAGCTAATGGTAAGTTCTCATTCGCACTCTTTGAAGGAAATATTTGATCTTGTCATTAATTAATAATAATAATATCGTTTATTTACCTAAGATACATAATTCTGGCTTAATATTACATCATGAAAAAAATAAGTTTGAGAAAATTTTTTTTTTTTTAGTTCAGTAACTGTAGTAAATAAACAAAAAAATCCACAAGGAAAACTCCAGCATGGGATTCAATTTTCAACAAACTACAAGCCACTAGGTACACAATATTCCACTAATTAATTTCACACCTACCAACTAACATTACACATCAACATCAAAACGGCCCTATACATTCTCAAAAAAATACACTACAAAATCTACACGTAACAACAATGACCAGGACGTCATGAGCCAGACACAACGAAACCACGACCCCACTCCGTCCAGGGCGTTGAGTATCGCTATTGAATACGTTGAGTATCCCGTAAATCCCGTAACAGCACTAGACAGCAATCTGTTACCCGATATTCAGGCCTACCACCTCCAGGATATCCACAATATTAGTACTGTGCAATATCTTTTTTAATTGTACCTTAAACAAAGGGTAAGTTTTTATTTCCCTCAGTTCTAATGGAAGCCAATTATATATACGTGGTCCAAGAAAGGCCGGACTTCGCTGTCCTGTTGTAGTCCTTGATGAAATCACTTTCATGTTTTCTTTTATCTTTGCTCTAGTGCAATGTTCATGCTCCACTGCAGTAAGAAGATGTCTATTCCGAAAGAAATATACCGCTATCCTATAAAAATGCAATTTCCGAGGACACATAGCTCCGGCCTCATCATACAACAGGCCACTAGGGTAAAGTGCTGGTCTATTATATACAATCTTCAAAAACATCCTTTGTAGTACTTCAATCTTCTTCAGGTGACAACTCATCAATCCTCCCCATCCCACAAGTCCGTACACCAGCCTCGACTCTATCAAGGAACAGTACAGTATCCTCAGATATGGCAGGCTGATATATTTTTTTAATATTTTAAATCTGTACAGTAGGCTTCTCAGTGTTTTAGCAAGATTTTCCGTATGTTTGTTCCATCTCATATGGCTGTCAATATGCAATCCAAGGTATTTTATTGTATCTGTAGACAAAATATTTGTTCTCTGTCCTTCATTATCAATCGATAAGCATCCATAATCTGGTAGCCCATTTTTATATAAGGAAAAGGGTACGTAGAATGTCTTTTCATAATTCACTGTAAGTCTTTTGTTATTAAACCATTTAAATATATATGAGAGATCTTCTTCCGCCCGAACTTTCAGTTCTTCCCAAGTTTTCGCGGTATAGAATATTGCAGTGTCGTCTGCGTAAACTAGTATACAACCATTCAAAGATTTCTTTAAGAGGTTGTTCACATACAGGTTGAAAAATATGGGTCCAAGGATTGTTCCCTGTGGTACCCCGCATTTCAATGGCAAGTGCTCGCTAATTGTTCCTCTAATTTTTACGCATTGGGATCGATTTTTTAGATATGAATTAATTAGATTTGACGTTGTACCCCTGAACCCCAGGTCTTCCAAACTGTTTACTAGTTGTTTGTGGTTGACAGTGTCGAACGCCTTTGCCAAATCCAAAAAGACACACAACGAGGCATTTCCTCTATCTAAACTTTTATAGATCTCAGAGGTTAACAAATATATTGCGTCCTCAGTGGATTTACCTTCTCTAAATCCAAATTGTTTGTCACTTAGTAGCCAGTATTTGGAAATGTATCCCGTGATACGGCTCTTCAGTATTTTTTCGAAGATCTTAGCTACATTTGATACAACGGATATAGGTCTGTAGTTTGTTAACAACTTAATTTCACCTTTTTTATGTATGGGGGAAATCACAGCCATTCCGAAGTCAGTGGGACATATACCGGTCTCAAATATTCGATTAATGAGGGCTACCAATGGGTCTGCTATTTCTTCTGCCACATACTTCAAAGTTTCTGATTTAATTCCGTCTATTCCTGGCATTTTTTTATTTGCCAGAGATTTTATGGTATTAATTACTTCTCTCTCATTAGTTGGGGCCAGAAAGAATGAGTGTGTGACTGTGTAATTGTCACCAATGGGGGAACTCCTCGGTAGTTGATGCTCAAGCGATGCTCCCACGTTTGCGAAATATTCATTAAAACCACTTGCTATTTCAATGTCCGATTTCATTAGCACCCTATTTTCGTTAAAGATTTCGTTTGGTATCTTTGTCCCACCTTTGTTGTTCGTCAATTTATTAATAACGTTCCACATTTCTTTGCTATTCCCCGATTCTGCGATTTTCCTATTATAATATTTGACTTTCGTTTCCTTTATCAGGATATTGAGTTTATTTCTATATTGTATGTACTGTTCTCTCAATATTTTATTGTCTGGACTATTTTTACTCTTCCTAAACATCTTATCCCTCTTTATTATAGAGTTAATCAGCCCTTTTGTAATCCACTCTTTTCTCCCTCTTTTATTTCCACTTATTTTATGTATTGTAGTGTGCTTGTCCGTTCGCTCTTTCAGCAATTTTATTATGTATGTTGTTGCTTTGTTAATATCTTCGATACTATAGAACTCATCCCAGTTGAGTCTACTCAGATCCAACTTTAAAAGAGGGTAATTTATTCTCTTAATACTCCTGCGCGAGACAATATCCTCCTGAGTGATATCCTCTCTTATATGCAATGCGATTGCGTAGTGGTCTGTAATGTCATATTGTAATATAAATGACCTAATGCAACGCTCCAAGCACACTCCAGAACGTATGTAGATATGATCGAGACAAGTACCTCCACCATTTGGGTTTGGTCTAGTTACACCATTTACTAAACTTGTATAATTGTATTGACTCATTAGGTTCATATAATCAAAAGTACTTTCATCCTCTATAAGAATATTTAGATTCATATCACCAATAAATATATGGTAATCTAAGTGATCATGTTTAGTTTCATCGAGATAATTTTGTAGACCTCTTATGAACTCAGCTTCTTGTGTTGCTGGAGGACGATATATTGATGTAATTAAAATATGCTTTTTGTTTAGTACCCCTTTCAATTCCAAAAATTTAAATCCCTCCAATTTAACAACCCGTGATTTGAAATCCAGCCCCGTCTTTATATATGCAACTACCCCATCATTCCTGTTTATTTCTCCCTCGTTATAAAATATCTGGTACCCCTCCATTTCATACACAGTTATGTCTGACAAAAGGAACGTTTCGGTAAGTACTATCACGTCGTGTTCCCTTCTGAGCCGACTCAGATATAATTCGTACTGTTCAAAGTTTTTGTACATACTCTATGTACATTATCTGTATGTACATACATACTCTATGTATCTACTAATGACTAAACTTATTTTTTAGGATGTACGTCTTACGTATATAACGGTAAATACACGCATCAGCGCAACTGTATCACGGGCGTGTATCGGTTGTCATCTCGGTGCCATTAAATGGATGACTAGCTTAGGGACAAAACGGTTATGTATATCTCAACACGTCCTATTCCATTGTGCGAATCTTTTCATTCAATCGACCACATACGGTGCGGTAGTACGATATTCCATTGTTTTACTGTTGGAGATGTTCAATTAAATATAAATTGTCAAAAATTTTTAAGTGGAGGAGAAGACGACAATAATAATGGCATAGATGCCTATGCTACGAAGCTGTTTACATTCGTCTGGATAAACGACTTCTTGAAGATAGTTAGATTTTTATGTCTTCGTGTAATTAGACTATTAGAGGGCTGGTCGAAAGATATGCGTAATGCCTCTTCCAGCACTCTTGATAATTAAACATTAAATCCATTGGACGCGGCTGGAAACGGAATTACAGCTTCACAACAATCGTAATTATCTATACAAGCTGTGCCATTGTGGCTATTCTTGTTCAACAGATGCAGGTATTAAATTTTCACTTAATATTGAGTTCAGGACTAACGAAATTAAGGAATTTTGAAATGTTTAACGACGGCTATTACTAACATGTCGCTTTCCATAATTCCAGACATAAAGCTTTCCAGCTATGAAATTGTCAAGTAGATTCCTCGTTTCTATGCATAAGACAATCTTATGTCATGTGCAATAATTATTATATTATTACTAATTCGACTAGTAAAATGTTTCTTCTCAACAATGTATACTGGGTGTCTCAAACTTAATTGACAAAGACATATCTAATAGAGAGGTTGAGAAAGTCGATAATTTTTCAATAATTGAGTCATAATTTTTAATAGGCAGGTGAGGTGATAGTCATCATTAACGTTCATGATACAGTGCTTTGGCACTTGAATTATTTTTAAGAATTTCCCAATAAATCAGAGTTATTTTTTAATAAATTGTTTTGACTTTCAGTATAATAGGATAAATTTTGGCAGCTAAAGTCATTCAGAGAAAGCTTCGATAAAAAGTCATAACCAGCTTGATGAACCTCTTCTTGGTTACTTCTGAAACAATTTTGAATCTAAAAAAACAGCTGAATAGAGAATCGAAAATGTGACTACTTGAAAAAATTTCCCTTTATTCTCGTAATATGCTTTATTTGCTTATAAAAAAACGTGTCGAGCTGAATTCAACAGTTTTCTAATTTATTCCATTAAGAATGTGCTAATTTTTTTATGGGAAAATTCATTAAGCAAAAAACAGTCAAACAAAAGGTTGATCTTCGTAACCAGTCTTTCATAGTGAAATTATTTCATCAATACACATATTGTGTATTTCTCTAGAATCAGAGATTAGAGACTTAAAACAGAACTCTAAAATCACCAAATTCTGACAAAAATAGTAATGGAATATACCGTCCATACCGTACACGCAGAGAAGAATAGCCCCCAGATCCAAATTGCATAGTTTTCTACTCGAGTTTACCATTTTCGTTTTTTCTACACTTTAATACAAAAAATCGTATGCTATGTATTTTGCTTATAAAAGCCACCTACATGTTCCCAATGGACAAATTGCAGAGAATCAAAATACGAAGAAAATGAGAGCTGAAACAACCCTATTGGTTCATTATCAAAAGGGGAAACCAAAAAAAAAAAAACGAAAAAATACCGATTTTTCGAAACTGTATTACTGTTTTTGTCAAGAAAAAATCTCTATTTGCTTGATCATCTATTTATGCTTTGTCAAAGACGAGATCATAAAAAAGTTCTAACCGTTCTGGATGGATTCACGGATTCACCTTTCAACAGTTTCTATAGAAATACAAATCGAAATAATTTTGCGAAATTCGGATGAAGGAATAATTCATTTAGAAGTAATTTTCAGGCCAGGCAGCAGAGCTTTAAAATTATCAGATTCTGGCAAAAATAGCAACGTAATACCGACGATGCCGTTACGCGAAAACTACTTATCCGGCGACAGCGTCTCGGTTTTGCACACAGAAATTACCTATCGATATCGACTATCTTGTAAAAAGCCTGCACTACAACTCAAAAAATGGTGACCTAACAAATTCTTGAAAAATGTTATTTTTTTCTTCCTTTAAGAATGCACTGATCGGGTGGTTTTGGATCTTATTTCCTTCGTATTTTAATTATCCACAATTCGTTCATTAGGACCAGTTTTTCTTTCATAAGCAAAAAAAAAAGAACAAAAAAATGCAATTTTTTCTCTAAATTGTTAATTTATAAAAGAGAAGGGTAAACTCAAGAAGAAAACTGTAGGCACAGTTGTGATCTCGGGGGCTATTCCGCATATAATAATATGATGGCACCATCTAGGGATACAAACGTGTTTGCTTTTATTGTTTTAAAACAGGTTGTTTTTGTTTGGTTTAAAAAAATGACAACGTCATTTTTACAGTTTTTGTTTTTTACAGAAGCAAAAATCAAAGGAAAACTATTAACATACAAACAATACAACATACACAGTTTTTTATTAAAATAAAACAAACATATCCTAATTCGGTACATAGTTAGTTTAAAACAAAGGAAAACTAATAAGAAAATATTTTATAAAAGTGCAGTGACTGAGTGATGAGTGATGTGAGTGAAATGACAAATGACAAGTGTCTCAATGACAAAACCCTCAAGTTAATAATTGTTTAGCCAGATTATTTTGATAGATGACCTACTTAAAATGTGATGAAACGTTGATAGATTGTTGACTTCAAAAAAAAAAAAAAAAAACAAAAGAACCGTTTTAAAACAATAAAAAATAATCGGCATGAATAAAAAACGGTTTTTTTCATCCCTAGCACCGTCGGACTTTCGTTAGGTACTATTTTTATCAAGAAAAAAACCCTATTTGCTTGGTCTGTTTAATCATAACGTCATGAATGATCCCGCGATTTGCATGAATCTCGAACTGTTATAATAGGAATCCACCTGAAACGAATTGTTCCAAGACTATAGTTTTTTTATAATAATTATTGATAGCAAATATTTAGGACTGTTACGATAAACAAGACGAAATATAGCAATTTGAGGTTGTAGGATATAATGTCCAGAGAGCACTGTTGCCAGTCTTGACTTGAGTATACTTTCTTCCTCGTAATAACATCAAAATCCACATTCAGTAAGAGATGTATATAATAAGAAAGTGGATCTGACAACACTGCAATCTAGAATGAAGAACAGCCGATTCTAAAAGTTATACACGTTGACCATACAATGACATCTAAAAGATGGCTTGACATTTTGGGAATCCTGTCTCTCTGATAGGCTGTGCTCGGCAAAGTGGAGCCAGACTATAGTTTGGAATGCTGTTGATTAATAAAAGTCTTCACTTTTTCTAAAAAGACCTTCCCCACGGTTATCAATCTAACAGTTGATTTAATTTTATGAGAAATGAGTGAAAAAGAAATGTGAAATTTTGTTTGAGCTTCTGCTTAAAAACTACCTAACTTCGAAATTTCTTCTTGAGCAAATTGAAACTACTTGACAAAACTACTTGAAAATTTCAACCCACCGCCAAAATGTATTAGGTAGGTATTATGTATTTTTTAATTAAATACATATACATACATACCTACATACATTTTCGAGATTGGCATTATATTTCTGCGTGTTTAGTATCGCACGGAACTGAATTAGGTATGTTACGTAGGTAGTAGGTAATTGATCAAAAAATATGTATGGATAATATATAGTTTTCTCGAGCTGACACTCCATACAATGTGTAAGTGAAACATACCCTCCGCAAACATTTTCTGTCCCTTATTTTTGAGCACGAACTTTGCAGAGCGCATTTGTCTGCCGGATCGCGATTAGCTGTGCTGCGTACCGACGTTGCAGGATCAGAGAGCCTTGCAGTCCTTCCAGTAGCGTTAGCGCTTCCTGCGATCAGTTTCTCCTGGCGTCGCTCACGTACGGGGGCCGCCACGCTGTCTGCAGCCAAACACGTCGTGTAGCTTTCGACCATTCATTTCCGATCTACTTTTGTAAATATTTTTTGGGAAAAAATTTGGGCTGTTAATTATTATTGTTACCGTGCGACAATTTTTGAAAAAAATTATTTATAATAATATTGGTTATTGTACCTATCATAGTTTTATTAGTTTTTATTTTATTATATTTTATTGAGTTGGGTTGGTACCTGAACAGTATTAGTAGTTATTATTTTTTTTTTGTTGAATAAATAAATAATTGATTTTAAATAATCGTAATGCCATCAAACGTATAATAAATTAGAAGTACAACGAAGCAGCCCAGAACATCCACTAATGAAGAAGGTAAGTAGTACTTATTCTTAACTTTCTGATTATTGTCGTAAAATAATTCGAAATTTTGTAACTTAGATATTAGAGAAATCTCTGATTCTAAAAAAAATGAGCTAAATCTAATTTACGAAATTTCTTCATTCTGAATTTCTTCAAGTCTTCAACAACTGTTAAAGGTAATGTCGGTCGTATCGCGAAAACGTTTGAACACAAATCAAACTGCATTATTAAGTTAAGCAGGGCGCATGTGATTTGTACTGGGAAGGGTGACTTTCCAGTGTAGTAAAAAAACTATACCTGGAACAGGAAGTTTTATACACACCGTGCTTGGGGTAAAGAGAGGAATGTCTCATGCAGCCGAATAAGGCTACATTGAGTCAAAATAGATAGCGATACTGTCTAAAAGGCAAGTAAATGGTTATAATTTTACCTGGTGTCAAAGAACAAGTTGTTGCTTCTGCGTAATATACCGGAAGAAGTAATTTAAGAAGTTCTCGTTAACGCTCGTCTTATTGAATCAAACTTTTTTTTTTGTAAGTATGTAGGTAAGTGCTGTCAATCAGGTATTTTTAAATAAACGTTGTAATTACTACTGTTCTATAAATACTTCTGTCTGTCACATAAACTCGTATCAGTTGACAAAAAGCTAAAAGGAAACATCAAGCGTATTTTGATTGAAGACATTAGCCGCTCGATTTATTTAACACGTAGGGTACAAATTAAAAACAAATATATCGACCGTAAAACAGGACGTTCGTAGGAGATTCCAGTGGCAGCGCTACAAGGAGTTGAGATGCTCAATAAAAGCGTGCCCTCAGCTCAGTTACTCGAGCTGGGGTTGTACATTTCCTCATTGTGTCTAATCTACTTGACAATGGGCTTTGTGAGTAGTTTTTTAAAACAATTCCAGGTTTCTGTTTTATCTGCAACTCTATCCCTCCCCCTCCCGGACTTCCGCATCTACTTACTTCCGCAGACGCCCCTAGCTAGATCATAATGTTTATTTCCAAAGTAATAATGATTTAGGAAACTGCTAGATCGATAATTGTCTGACTTGAGGCAACGAAAATATATTTTATTTTAAAATATGGTGATTTTTGCAGCCGTTAGAACTATGCGTATAATATGAGAATTTTTATCGCAATTCACGTTCAGAATGGTAATTAATTTTTGAATAAAAATTATGCTAAATGGAAATCTGAAGATGAGCAGTCACATAACTTTTTTAACTGTCCTATTTAAAATTGTTTGTTTAAAGATTGCGAAAGATGGCATTATTTTCAAAAATTTCTAAAAAGTTACCTTTAAAAAAATTACAAGTTTTTTTAGTGTTTCCGGGCTGACAAACTTTCCAGCGGTCGCACTGTGATAACAAGGAAAATACTGAACATAACAGAATATCGTTTTGACAAAGAATTTTCTATTTTAAACATGTGAAAACAACTCTGATCAATTAATTAGCATTTTACCAGTGTACGAACGTCATTGGGAACTTGAAAGGTTATTCGTAGTTTACATATCCCTACCAAAACTATCAACTCTCTCGTGTAAAGTTTACTTGTTCTAATTTTTTTTTAAGTTGACATTTCTGAATTACCGACAATAAATTTACTTCTTCAAACCACACTTATCTCTTCAATATTATGTTCAATATGTGTTGAACAATTACCGTTTTTATTAGATAGATGGGCACGAGAACCGCTGCTGTACCTAGACGAAAGGTTCGGAGCAAAAGTTTACTAAGGATCATGGCAAAACAGCAAAGCGAATCGAAGGTTTTTTCAATAGAGTTGTTTTTTTTTAATCCTGTGTATCCAGCTACTTGTTACAAAACAAAAAAAATCTTCATTAAGCAAATGTTTATTCTTTGAGACAATTATTATTGTGTGTCAGCTTTGCATTACATTGAATACAGTTTTGCTGGTATTTTCTATTAGTGTATTTTTAATACAAAAATACACTATTTTTAAAAGGAAAATAGTATTTGGAGCAAAAATAATGAATTTTTGTGACCAAATAAATTGAAAAAAAGTTTGCTATGACACAATAATTTAAAAGTTTGGTGAAATTTCAACAAATTTCGTGCTTACAAAATTGAAAAGAAATTTTTTAGAAACTTATTCTTCTGACATTTTTCGATATTAAGTAAAAATAACGACATTTTATACAGTGTGTTTCACTTCAAATAGAATCACCTCAATAACTTTTATTTTTTGGTGAATTTCAAAAAATATAAATATTTCTGGGTTCAGCTTTCGAAGATTTCTTAAATGGATAAAAAGTACATTTTTGGCGTTGCAAAGAACTAACCTACTGTTATGTGATCAAAAATAAACGCTAAAAATTTAGAAAATATAAATATTAGAAATTTTTATTCCGAAAAATTTTATAGAAAAATTTTTTTGAAATCATCTTCAAATTCCGAGTTTGGTTCAAAAAAACATCAACTAAAGAAGAAATTGGACATTAGAGATTTTGATGATTTTTTTGTCTTTAAGTAAACTCAAATTTTAAATTTTAGGTGATTTCAAACAACTTTATTTAACAAAACTTTCAGCTAAAAATGTTTAATATGTTTTCTTAGTGTAGGGTTGATTTTTTTGCCCAAACTCGGGATTTTGGGGTTTGAGATGATTTCAAAGAACTTTTTTAAATAATTTTTTTCGAAAAAAGAATGCCTAGAATGTTTTCTCAACTGTTAGGGTTTATTTTTGTTTGATCAGAGTAGGCTAGATATTTGCAACGGATTAAATTTAGTTTATTCATTTAAGTAAGCTTCGTAAGCTTCGCACATGTAGCAAAAAAAATTTCTGATATCCAGCGAAAAATAAAAAAAGTTATTGAGGTGACTACACTTCAAGTGAAACACACACACTGTATGTAAGACACTATTGATATAAAAAAATAAACAAAAATAAATATTTAATACACCCAGTGACAGTTACATGTAATAATCGCATAAATCAAACAATATCTGTTTCGTCCTTGGCGAATAATCGATTCGTATTCTCTAAGACACCACCGTTTCCTACCCCTTCCTCTCCCTTTACACATCGGGAAGAAGGAAAAGGACACCTGACCGGACAGGACCACACATAGAGAGAAGAGTCGAGGTTTAACATCGAGAGAGAAAAGAACTCGACAGAGTGCCGTTCGTACCAGACTCGTCGATGCTGGTGTTACGGGAACGGGATACCTAGTTCTTTAATTAAATAAGGAAGCGGTATTAAGTAGTGGAACAATCGTGGGTACCTACATAGTGAAGCAGAGTGAACAATAATAATAGTTACAACATCTCGCAAATTAAAACAAGTGCCCCTTTAGTCGGACAAGACACAAGGTCAGTAATTTCGATAATTATTATTAATAATTGTGTTCCTGTCAATCATTGGCAATTATAGCCTGGTCCTTCCCTAAATTTCGATCCTGTCATCCGTGGCGATTCGGTATTACCATCGCGGCATCGAGCCGCATTAATTTAGCCCCCTTTCAGGATCGAATCGCGTCGTTAATATTTCGTGTTGCTCTTTGACGCGGAGTTAACATTTTTTTGGCCCTCCGTAGTCGGATAGGAAAGCTCGTGGAAATATAGTTCATTAATTGGTTGCATCATTTGTTTGAAATTAGTTTCTCACTCACTGTGTTAAGGTAGCCTGTTTGTAGGTCAAAGGATTCGAAATAGTCGATCCAAAGGACGCCAGACGGCATTTTCACCCATTCCACTAATTTACTCCATTCTACCTCACTCCACTTCTTCGTTCGTTTGCAGGTGTTCGTTTTTAAAAAAACCTCTGTAAAATAGTTGAAATATTTTCTCTCTGAATTCGCAGGGCAGAATATTGATTTTTGCATTCACGGTATACTGGGTACACTCGGTATCTTAAGTATTGTTTTTGGTGAATTCGAATTCAATAATTTATTTTCAACTCGATATTAAATAAGTAACTTTCACTTGGTTAGGTACTTATTTTTGGTATTGCTCATCGTTCGTTGTTGTTGTATTTTTACAGGTTTTTAACGAATAACCCTTTTTCGTTGTTACAGGGAAAATATTGATTTTTGTATTCACGGTATACCTACTGGGTACACTCGGTATCTCAAGTATTGTTTTTTGGTGAATTTCAAAGTCAATTTATTTTCAACTCGTTTTTAAATAAGTAACCTTCACTTGGTTAGGTACTTATTTTTAGTTATTGTTCGTATTTCGTTGTCGTTGTATTTTTTACAGGTGTAAAAAATAACCCTTATTCGTTTATTGCTTTAGTGTTTTGTTGATACTCTTTAGCAAAATGTCCAACACTTTGGTCGGAGCAAACGCTTCTGTTTCGAAGTTTTTGACTCGTTTGAACTCGATTCTGACAGTGGTTTCAGCACCCATTGATGAAAAGTCGCGTTTTATTGTCCTGGCTGCATGCGACAGCGCTTCAGATTTGTACAATCAGGTGCAGGAGGTTGATAGAAATATCCTGATTACGGTTGAGTCGGCAGATAAGAGTGCTTTGGTCGTAGATGTGTCATCGGAGATTTGGAAATCATACTCGGGACTACTTATCGAAGTTGATTCGGTTTATTTTCAGATTAGAGCGGTTCAATTGTCGTTGGAATCGACTCAGGATACGGTGGTGAAATCACGTCATGGTTCGAGTGAATCGTTAAATAGTCGACAGTCTGGTGCTCCCGCGCTACCCCCCTCTGCAAGTTCACATGTGAAATTGCCTCGTATCGGTATACCTACTTTTGATGGTTCGTTGAGGATGTGGTCGGTTTATTATGATTTGTTTAGGACTTTGATTCATTCGAATGATTCGTTAGCTCCAATTGAGAAGTTCCAGTATTTAGTTTCGACTTTGTCAAAGGAACCTCTTACCCTTGTCAAACATTTACCACTGACAGATGACAATTATGTGATAGCTTTCGATACTCTTGTCCAAAGGTATCAGAATGAGCGAGTACTTGCGACGTGTTATTGGCAGGCGATTTGTAATGCTCCCAAAATAACGGATTCTGATTCCTCACAATCGCTTCGTGAATTGTTGAATACCTTTTCAGAAAATATTACAGCTTTGGGTCAGGTCTCAGGCGTCTCTCTCTGGGATTTCACTTTGTTCAACTGGTTGCTACAGAAATTGGATAACGCTACTCGAAAGCGTTTCGAACTCCAATTTGCATCTGAAGAGTTTCCATCATATCAGGATTTGCACAAGTTTTTGTCGTCACAGTGTCGTGCATTAGAATCATCTTTGGGGAATGACCTATCTCCGTCTGCAGTCGTTGGTAAGCGGAGTAGCGTCAAGTCTGGTGGAAAAGTGGAATCGAGGAATTCACATGCATTTTTGTCAACGTCGAGTGCGTCTTCATCGAAGCAGTCGTGCTTCCATTGTAATGGAGAACACCCGATCTCGAATTGTCGTTCTTTTTTGAAGTTGGACCCGCGCAAGCGTTTTAAGGCTGTGAAGGCAGCGCGCTTGTGCCTAAATTGTTTTGGCCCTTCACACTTGGTGAAGCAGTGCCCCTCTTCTCATTCGTGTAAGGAGTGTGCAGGTCGGCACCACTCTTTATTACATTTCGTTAAACTTAGTAATTCGGATGGAGCAGCTTCTCATCGAGTTGAGCCGCCTCCAGTCGCATCCACGGTTGCCATGTCTTCTCTCCCATCCTTTCAGGATGTTCGTTCTCGTTCTCGTAGCAATACTACGGTTCTTTTAGCAACCGCATGTATTGAAGTTCAAGACAAGTGGGGCAACTATCAAGTGGTTCGTTCTTTAATTGACTCTGGCAGTCAGTCGTCTTTTATTACTGATCGGTGCCGCAAGCGTTTGGGCTTGCACTTGAATCGATCATCAACACCTATTTCTTGTTTGGGTCACGTGACCTTGGGATCGGCCCAGGGATCATCTGATTGCATTATTCGTCCCGTTGGGGTACCATCACCTACTTTTAAAGTAAGTACTTTGGTCTTGCCCAATATTTGTGGAAAACTTCCCAGTGTTGACATTTCGCCATCGAAGGCGCTTGATAATTTGAAGTTAGCGGATCCTAATTGGTACACGCCTGGTTCTGTCGATGTTTTGCTAGGAGCTGACATCTTTCCCAATATTGTTCATGGTGGTTATTTGTCGGGCAGTGATAACTGTCCAGCCGCAATGAACACGACGTTTGGTTGGGTTCTTTTGGGAACCATTTCGTCGAAGGTTGCGGGCGAGGTTCAAGCTTGTTTTGCGTCGGTAGATTCGACCCTTGAAGAGACTCTTAAGGCATTTTGGAGAGTTGAGGAGGTGCCTTCAGTTGAGGTTTGCTCTAATGAGGAACAAGAGGCTGAGTCGTTGTTCGTTGAGTCTCATTATCGAGAAGAATCAGGTCGTTTTGGGGTATTGTTGCCATTTAAGGATAGCAAAGAGTTGCCTATCTTTAATGATTCGTTGAATGTCGCAGATCGTCGTTTGCTCGCTTTGGAGAGACGATTGTCGAGGTTGCCTCACATTAGAGACATGTATGTAGAGTTTATGAAAGATTATTTGGAGGCTGGGCACATGTCGTTGGTGCCATTGGAGTCGGAATCTGCAAACTCTTATTACATTCCGCATCATTGCGTTTTTAAAGACCCTGGTGTTTCGATGTCTTCTGATGTGTCTTCGCTCGCCCCAGTATCGTCGAAAATTCGTGTCGTGTTCGACGCCTCGGCCAAAGCATCGAACAATCTTTCGTTAAATGATACCTTGTTGATTGGTCCGAAGTTGCAAAATGACATCACTAGTGTTTTGCTTCGTTTTCGAGAGAACAAATTCGTGTTCACTTGTGACATTAGGCAGATGTATCGGCAAATTTTAGTTGGAGATTCACATCGACAGTATCAATTAATTCGTTGGCGTTTTTCAGAAAAGGATCCTATTCGAAGTTACAAATTGAACACTGTAACTTATGGTGTTTCGTCCTCGCCATATTTGGCCATTAGGTGCTTGTTACAATTAGCTCAAGAAAATTCTGAGAAGTTTCCTCTCGCTTCGAAAGCCATTCGTCTCGGGCTTTATGTCGATGATTTTGCCATTGGGGCAAATCAAATCGAGGAAACCTTGGAGTTGAGAAATCAGCTCATTTCGCTATTGCAATTGGGACAATTTGAGTTGCGGAAATGGTCTGCTAACAATCCACAATTGCTTCAGGATCTGCCGGTTGAACATTGTCAACAGCAGTCATCCAACTTTGATTCGGAATCGGACTTTTCGGTGAAAATTCTTGGCCTTCAGTGGCAATCGGCTACTGATTCGTTTTCGTTCATGGTTAAGTCCATAGATTCACCTTGTACTAAGAGAAGCATTCTCTCAGAAGTCGCTAAGATCTATGACCCGTTGGGTTTCTTGTGCCCATTGACCTTTATGGCAAAACGAGTCATTCAACATTTGTGGTATCTCGGGCTGGATTGGGATGAAGATCCACCAGCTGATGTTGTCGAAAAGTGGAATCGATATAAGTCCACTCTTCATGTTTTATCCAAGTTGACAATCCCTAGGTGCTTGGTTCCCGAAGGATCTTTCGTGTCGTGTCAACTGCACGCATCTTGTGATGCGTCGACTGCAGGTTATGCGGGTGTGGTGTATTATCGTTTCGAGGACGCCGATGGCAATGTGCAGGTTCGTTTCGTTACTGCCAAGTCTCGTGTTGCTCCGCTCAAACCACTCTCCGTTCCACGGCTGGAATTGTGTGCCGCAGTCTTACTATCAGATCTCGTTTCGTTCGTCCTTGAACAAGGTCCTCAATCCATTGTTGTTGATAAGGTTTTCGCTTGGAGTGACTCTTCGGTCGCTCTATCCTGGATCAAGTCGTCTCCACATCGGTGGAAGACTTTTGTTTCGAATCGTGTCGTCCACATTCAGGATCGAATTCCTCCGGATTGTTGGAATCATGTACGTTCAGGTGACAACCCAGCGGACGTCGCGTCTCGGGGCTTGTTACCAGAGGAGTTAGTCGGGGCTTCCGCATGGTGGGCGGGGCCTGAATTCCTCAGATTGCCGCTGGAATCTTGGCCAGCACTCGTTCCCATTGCTCCCACTTCTGATGTTGAACTGGAGAAAAGGAATATTGTTTTGTTCGCTACGATAGAGATTTCGGATGTCGATGTTTTGTTGAAAAGATTTTCTTCTTTGAGGAAAATTCAGGGTATTATCGCTCGTTGTTTTCGTTTCACTAACAATTGTCGTGCTGTCAATAGGACCACTGGTGCATTGAGTGTCTCTGAGTTGCATGCTGCTCTCATGCACATTGTTAGAATTGTTCAATCTTCGGTCTTCTCTTCGGAATTGGAGAAAATTCGCTCTGGTAAACCATGTGCCAAGTACTTGCAGTCATTGTCGCCCTTTATTGATGATTTCGGTATTTTGCGAGTCGGGGGTCGACTGTTGCATTCGGGTTTAGCATTCGACGCTAAATATCCCGCATTGTTGCCAGGAAGGCATAGGTTGGTTGAACTTTTGATTGATCAGATACATCGAGGTAATTTGCACCCAGGAGTGAACACTACTCATTATCTCCTTCAACAAAATTTTTGGATCCTGTCTGCTCGTAGGGTCATTCGTAGTTATTTGTCGAAATGCAATCGTTGCTTTCGCACTCGTCCCCTCTCGTTGGAGCCTCCCATGGGGAATTTACCTGTCGCTCGTGTCTCCCAATTGAAGCCCTTTAGTTGTGTCGGGGTCGATTATGGGGGACCCTTTCCTATTGTCTTGTCGAGGTATAGGGGTGTCAAAACTTCTAAAGCCTATTTATGTTTGTTCGTATGTTTCGCGACTCGCGCGATTCATCTCGAGATCGCTTCTGATTTATCGTCAGAGACTTTCCTAGCAGCTCTAGGAAGAATTGTTTCTTTGCACCCTGATGCGGATGGTGTCGCCAGGGTTGCCTCGGTTCGTACGACCAAAGGTCTTCGTAAACGACCTCTGGTCAAACTTTGCCCGTTACCTAACCAGTAACGGACTCAGGGAATTTCGTCCCTGACTTGTCGTTTCGTTTCGTTTCGTTTTTGTCGTTAGTTTCGTTTTCGTTGGTTTCGTTTTTGTCGTTAATTTCGTTTTCGTTAATTTCGTTGTGGGTTCAATTTTCTGATAGCGGAAAATTCCTCCGGTAATTTTGGTGGGCGGTATGTTTCGTCCTTGGCGAATAATCGATTCGTATTCTCTAAGACACCACCGTTTCCTACCCCTTCCTCTCCCTTTACACATCGGGAAGAAGGAAAAGGACACCTGACCGGACAGGACCACACATAGAGAGAAGAGTCGAGGTTTAACATCGAGAGAGAAAAGAACTCGACAGAGTGCCGTTCGTACCAGACTCGTCGATGCTGGTGTTACGGGAACGGGATACCTAGTTCTTTAATTAAATAAGGAAGCGGTATTAAGTAGTGGAACAATCGTGGGTACCTACATAGTGAAGCAGAGTGAACAATAATAATAGTTACAACATCTCGCAAATTAAAACAAGTGCCCCTTTAGTCGGACAAGACACAAGGTCAGTAATTTCGATAATTATTATTAATAATTGTGTTCCTGTCAATCATTGGCAATTATAGCCTGGTCCTTCCCTAAATTTCGATCCTGTCATCCGTGGCGATTCGGTATTACCATCGCGGCATCGAGCCGCATTAATTTAGCCCCCTTTCAGGATCGAATCGCGTCGTTAATATTTCGTGTTGCTCTTTGACGCGGAGTTAACAATATCAAAAATAGAATGATACGCAATTTCATGACCACATTGACGAAGGTGGTCACGAAGGTGGTCACTTTTGACTTAAATTTACTTTTTTTTTTTCAAAGTCCCGCGGGCAGCCTCATGAATAATAAGTATGTATTGACAAAAAAAGTACACCACTAACTTGCTTTGCAAATTTTATAGTTTATTCTATTTAAAAAATACAACTTTTTCATCTCCCGATATTTTTTGCATCTTATTTCGTTTTAGAGAAAAAAAAATTAACCGTCAATGCGACATGCATTAAGGTGGCTTTAATTATTTTTCTCGAAAATAAAGTAAGATACAAAATAAAATCAGGAGATAAAAAAGTTATATTTTTAGCCGATTAACCCGAAAAAACTGCAAAAGTTGCATAACAAGTCAGTGGCGTAAATTTTTTTGTCGGTACTTATTATTCGTGAGGTTGCCCCCGGGCCGCCACTGGAACTCATAATTATTATCTAGTTAGTGCTAACTTTGCGCCTTATCTCGAAAAGCAACACTGACAAATTTCAACAAAATCGGCAAAAGGATCTTAGCGAGGATCTTTGTGATAAGTGACAGTAATAAAAAAATACGATTTTTTTAACTCAGTCCTGTATCTTGGAAACCAGACATTAAGGACACATTCATGTTTATAGAAAAAAAAACAATTCTTTTGATGTTTTGATGTCTCCGCTATCATGTCTGGAAATTATGAATACTTACTTATGAATAGTTGTTATTATGAATACTTTATGACTAGTTATGAATAGTTATATGAATAGGAAATTATGAAATTATGAATATTATAATACCCTAAATAGGTACTTTCTGCATTTTTATGCATGTTAGTTCACCGTTTGCTAAAACTTGAATATATTCGACTCAAAGTGACGCTACTGACATAGTAGAGATGTGGAAATTAGAACAGAATATGAATATCCACATATCCACTCCGAGAATGTAATATTTCTAGGATAGAACAGAAAACACTCTAATTTCAACATCACTTCTGAATTTAATCAAAATCATAAAGAGTTTTGCGTGTGTTATTATTGAAATATAATTAATTATAGCGATAGAAGGATGAGTTTACGCGATGGTTATAGAATAGGTACTTCGTCTTCTCAGGTGTTAAAATAAGATATTTGAGGTTCCTATATAGGTTGTCCCAAAACTCAACGTCATCCCTTGAAGGGCTGGTAGGCCAAGTCATGACTGACCAGAATATCATAAGATGATCTCAGTAAAAAATTGTTTATTTTCGAGATAATGGGACTTTTATGAATTTTGTGAAAATCGATACCTTAGATCTGTTTTTCGAGTGTCACAGTTGCAAAATTTCATATTCTTACATTCTTAATTTTGTTACGCAATGCTGAATAGCCCCATGAATGATTAAGTGCCGAAGAAATATTCTAGTGCCCTACCTTTTAGGAAAATTATTTATTTTTTTGCCCGATAGAAAATTTTTGATTTTTCATGTCACAACTTTGCCACTTCATACATGAAAAAAAAAATTACCCCGTGAACCTGGCAAGTTATTCCTAAAAATTACCCATTTGATCTAGTTTCTGCAATGGTGTAATATTTTGTATGCTTTACTTTAGAAAAAAAAGATATTGCTGTTTGACTGCAAAAGTAGCGCATTGTGAAATCATATCAATAAATAATCTGAGAGGCGAACACAATAAAAGTACAAGTTGTTTTGTAATTGAATGTCAATATTTAAGGGGGTGATTTTTGGGTTCATTTTAAGAAGAAAACTTCATAAGAACGTATGTCCTAAAAGTCTTAACTTTTAAGATACAGGGTGGAAAAATTTTATTAAAATAAATAATTTTTTTGTAATTACTGTAATACCGCTCTGGATATTTTAATGAAATTTCGTATACAGGTATTACGCATCAATGGGCATTTTTTCATGTACCACGTTTCTTTTTTTTTCCACTAGTAACGATGGTGCACGATCATGCAAAATTTTACCTGCATATTTTAGCCGACATTGATGATACGCTACTGATTTCTGATTATTTATTGATATGATTTCACAATGCGCTCCTTTTGCAGTCAAACAGCAATATCTTTTTTTCTAAAGTAAAGCATACAAAATATTACACCATTGCAGAAACTAGATCAAATGGGTAATTTTTAGGAATAACTTGCCAGGTTCACGGGGTAATTTTTTTTCATGTATGAAGTGGCAAAGTTGTGTCATGAAAAAACAAAAATTTTCAATCGGGCAAAAAAATCAATAATTTTCCTAAAAGGCACGGCACCAGAATATTTCTTCGGCACTTAATCATTAATGGGGCTATTCAGCATTGCTTAACAAAATTAAGAATGTAAGAATATGAAATTTTGCAACTGTGACACTCGAAAAACAGATCTAAGGTATCGATTTTCACAAAATTTATAAAAGTCCCATTATTTCGAAAATAAACAATTTTTTACTGAGATCATCTTATGATATTCTGGTCATAGTCATGACTTGGCCTACCAGCCCTTCAAGGGACGACGTTGAGTTTTGGGACACCCTGTATACCTGCAACTTGATAATATTTTTAAATCATCTGTAATGGTTGCCGCTTATGGGGATTCCACACTTTTAAACTTTACAAATTTTATTTATTATTTTTTGTCCCATTTCAAATAAATACTTTTCGTATAACTAAATCAATTGGGATGTTACTGAAAAGGAGTGTTGCATCTAAGCTAATTACTTATTTTAGAATTTTGAGAATTCAATGGAATTTCTTAAATAGTAATACATAATTATTCTCGTAAATATAGGATGTACTGAGAATATCTGCTAGGTATTGTGACAACTTACTTAATTAATTAGGTCAATTAATTGATGATATGATAGGTCTAAATTTTAATTATTGTAGTTTATGGATCTTTGGTAAACCGTAATATTTGGGGGCAGTAGGGTTGTATATCGTAATTATTGTTTTAGCAGTTTGTTCATCTATTTGTTTAGTTTTTTTAATTCACAAACTAGTTTATTGGATTTTTGTGCCAAACTGCTGGTTGGATATCTTGTAAGTTTCTTATACGTATGTTTCATAATCATTTAATAGTTCTTTGGATAGATTATCGTATTATTCTTTGTTCATAACAACTGTTATTACATTTCCTTTATCTGCATTTACTATCAAAAGACTAGGATTTTGTTTTAGAAATTCTTTTGTAGAATAAAATAAATGATTTTCGTTGCTGTAGCTGTGATAAGGTTTTTATTTTTGGGTAGGGACGTTTGATTAGAATGTTGAATACTAGCAAGAAGTTCAGGAAGTGACATTCCATTGTTGATAGGTTTGATACTAAATTTTGAACCAAGAGAATGTAAAGTTTTAGATTCTAAAAAAAACTCAGCGTTATTGTTAAATGTTAAATGTTAAATGTTCTTTATTTTCCAGTAGACAACTTTACAATGAATTGCATAGGAATAGTCAAATATAAAACATCATGAAAGACACAGAGAACACCGACTGTAGATACAGCACATAAACACACGTAGCAACAGCAAATAAAAACTGTCATAATCAATCTAAATATTCCTCTGTCGAGTACAAACATTTATCCACTAGATATGATTTAAGCTCCTTTCTATTAAAAAACACACTCAGATCTCCTGAAGGCGATCTGTAACAGTTAAGTATCACAAACATTTTCTTAGTTGAATCCCTAAAACGTATCGCACACATTTCACAATGTTTTTCAACACATAGATCAAGCAGATTAATTTGCTTGAAAACTCTGTCCGGCCGGATCCATATAGCTACACCTCCCCCCTTTAACTCAGATCTCGAATAGCTACTTCCCAGCACAAAATTATCTAAGTACATACCTTCGATAGACTGACTGCTGGCCCAAGTCTCCGTCACACACAACACCGTCAAACTTGCAAAAGTCGACGTATCCAAGATCAACTCATCAACTTTACCACTCAAAGACTGAATATTCATCAGAAGAACTGTAGGTTCAAAATTCACTCTGCAGTAGTCCGAGTTCGTCGATATAAAAAACGGCGAATACAAGTGTTCTGGGGCCACAGTGTAGGATCCATTGCACTTTTGAAATTTTCTTCGTTTATGTCTACTCTGAACGATGAGTATCTCTCAGGATGTTTAGGAATCAACTCTTCACACTTTACCTCAGGAAAATTAGGTTTTAAATAGTTTCTTAACATATCACCTGATGTGCCAGGTGCCAGTCTATACACATGAAGACTTATCTGTTTCGGTACACCCTTCAAAGCAGTGTCATCATCAGCTTTCCTTCCAATAATCGCCCCTTGACGCCCCTTTCTGTGCCCAACTTGCCTCCATTCGCCCATTGCCCCCTGTGTATTTCCAGACAGAGTCTTTTTTGTAGTATTCGTATTATTGACTACATCATCTCCAATAGTTTCTTGCTTTTCCTCTGGTTTGCTATCCCTTCCATGCAAATGAGCCGAATACAATTTATTAGTTGAAATCTTGAACCCCGGAATTACTGTTTCCTCTCTAGATACCGGATCAGCTGATTTCAATTCTCATGCATCATAATATTTACCTTCATTATCACCAACCTTCGAGTCGTTATCGTATCTTGTTTTTACGGTCTTCATATCAGTCAGACTGCCGTGAATATTTGCATTTTCTTTCCTCCTTAACATTGTATCTTTTTTAGGTCTGTTACCATTAAAATGGATAGAGTCCTTCTTAAGTATCATAATCAGATCTTCCTGATTTCTCGTACGTAACTCCAGTTGTTCACACAATTTACTTGTCAATGCAATTTCCTTCCTATAGCCCGTACAATTGATGCAATCCCTGTCATTCTCAAGAACATCAACGACACCAGCTCCATCACTCTTTCTTTCACCAGAACACGCAAACACCTCATCTTCACACATAGACTTCATTAGATCATTGAGAACTACATTGTTACATGCACTATTAGGTAGTTTACGATACAAAATTATATCAACTAACTCTGATTTCTTTAATTTAATGAGCTCAGCGACACCAGCACGTCTGACTTCGTCGGACGCCATTTTGCAATTGGAGATGTTTTTTAACAAAAAATCACAAGTTTTAATTTAATGACTTATTAGTTAAGCGATTATCATCAAATTAATCGCCCTAAAATTAATTAATCAATTATTTACCTGAAAATTATAAAATAATTAGCTTGGATCCATTTTTAATAACATCCCACTTGATTTAGTTAAAAAAATATTTGTTTAAGATGGGAGAATATAAAAAAGGATTGTAATATTAAAAAACAAGACTATTTTCAATTTACGTTCGGCAGCGACAAAATAAATAAAAAGCAAAAATTGGCATTGGAATAGGAAGAGATAACTCTAAAATTAAAAGACTATACTTAAAATAAATAGATCACGCTGTCACTTGCGGGTGTACCACCTGCGAAGTATCAGCGTCCGACTTCATATTTGACGCAAATGTTGCGGTGTTAAATCACAAATTATAGAGGATTCCAATAATGAAATAGAATAAGCGGGGGGGGGGGGGCTTTTTTCCATAAAACAGGTTCTGATACGATGGCTTATAAATGGCGCAACCTGCATGGCACTCAATTAAGTTTTCCAGATTGAACGGAGCATCTCTGATGAATTCTATAACTTCTTCATTGAGCAAAGTTGATATATTATTTCACGTAATCCCTGGGAAAAAAACGTGACTCAGTTTATGTCTTTGAAGTGAAATCATATGAACGTGAATTATTGGTACGTACCTACCTGACTACCTGATAAATAGGTACTTTAAAGAAAAAGCCCATAATTTAAATCCGAAGTTGAATTTCAAAAAAAAAAATCTCATCACAACACAAGTGTAAATTAAAATTTTTTTAAGCAATAATTTTTTTATATTTCTCTAATTTTATGATAAAATAAAGAAATACAAAACTGATTGGTTCGATAATTATTACAAATAATTTCAAACGCTAAAACTCCATATTATTCTGTCGAATTTCGAAGGGCATAAATTTATAAAGTATTCAATATTAAAAAAAAAACAGTCAAATTTATCGCTTCCAATGAAGAATTATTTTTCTGAGCGAAGTTTTCCATTTCAAAAGACACATATAAGGCTATGAGAAATAGAAATCAATGGCAGGAATTAATTTTTTAAGTAAAATAAACCTTGTTAAAACTGCAGAAGAAAGAAGGAAAATTCATGGGTGTTTTTGTAAATATTTCCCGTGTGGGAAAGCAGACAAGTGGGGTTTACTTTAGGCCTGAGGCAAGCCCTAATCAACATACACACGAGACAATGAAGGTTGGCGATAACAGCCAGGAGCTTTCCAGCGCACTTGTGGGAACCGCCGCACTTGCCTTCGAGGGTGGCTGTTTTCTTTACACTAAATGAATTCATGCCAGTTTTGAATAAAACTGTTCCTCTTTGAAGAGTCAACATTGAATTCCGCAGACTTTATTTATGAAATTACATCTTTTCTATCCACAGAAGATAAAAAAGACCGTTCTATATCGTCATGATGTTAGAGCAAAAAAATTCACCCTGCTAAGAAATTTTCAAGAATTTTCAAGAAAAGGCACTTGAATAAACCTTACTTTTCATTTTTGTATCTACTAGGAAAAAATTACAAATAAAAAATGATATAGGTAGGTATCATCTCAAGTAGATATGACCGTTTTTACACGTAAAAAATTTAAAGTTTTAATCAAATACCTTAAACTATAACAAAGGAAACTCTCACTGAAATACATGCATATGGTCGACGACACTGAGACTATAGCGACATCTATTCGTTCGGGGCTGGCACCACAACTAGTATGTGAATTAGGTTGATTTCTTCGATGTTAATTTACACAACCCCGCTGAAGTAATTTTTCCTATATTATAGTTTAACGTATTTGTTTTAATATACATCTCTGAATTGTTGTTACTTTAAAGACAAGCTTAAATTTTTTCCCATGCGTATTTTGAACTCGCCGTGCGTGAGTAGGTACAAAAATAAACAATAAAATATATTTTTGATAAACTTTTGTAATAGACCAACACTGTTGTAGGTAAGACTACTAACTGGTCATCGCAAAAAAAAATGATATTACCTATGTAGCTTGAGTTCAAAGACCAAGAATCAAGCACACATTACACATTCCACCTTCTTATATCCGCCCACCCTCCAATATCACCTCACAGGTGTTCAACCTTCCGCCACTTTCATACCAACATCTCCATCAGTGGCACTGGCACTGCCCTTCAATGTGCCGCCCCTCGGCACAGGTGTGTAGTGAGCGGCAGGTGCGCCCTGTCGAGTCCCCGTCGACCGCACACACCTGGCGCCCGCTCCCTCTTTGCTCCAACTGGTGATGGATCGCTCCTTAGCCGGGGTGTCAGCGATGCCTGGATCAACGTGAGTTCTTGCAAGATGCGTCTACATTAGGGATGAGGATTGTTTGTTTGAAAGGTGTGGGGTTCAAGAAGAAAAGCAGAATTCATAAAGAAATCCATCTTGGGTGTACGCTCAATGCATTTGTCTGCATTACTCTGCAATTTATATCCTTGTCAATTGTTGAAGTTATTATTGCATGTTTTCCTGGGATAATTGATTGATTAAGGGATCTCGTTAACGATATGGGCCATTGAGAAAGGAAGATGTTTTCAAAGTATGCAACTATACAGGATGTCCCAGCTTATTCGAATCGGTATGTGGGCCAAACGATGGGTTAAAAAAAATTGCAAATTCAAGTACAGAATCACAATGGCCATAATTTAAAATTATTTTGGACTATTATACAGAGTGTCCCATATGAGAGTGGCATATCAAAGTTATGTTTTACATTATTTGTACTATCTTTGTTTTTTTTATTTATCGACGCATTGAGAATTCTCAGAGTTTGTCAGATTTTTTTCTCCTGTATAAACATTTCATCTAACAGGATAGTACATAAAAAGTTGAAACAGGGAAGTGTGAGCTGTTTTCTTCAGCAGTTTTCGTTGAGGGTCTTGAACCTCAAAAATTGCGATTCTCACTTGTTTATAACTCATAAACTTCTGAATTTAAACACCAACTATAAAAACTGTTCTTAAACACCAAGTGTTTTTCTTCTCAGACGATCTAAAAATGCAATAACATAAGAGCGTTCCATTAAAAAAAAAACATTACTCTATATGCCACACTCTAATATGGGACACTCTGTATAGTAGAAAATAATTTTAAATTATGGCCATTGTGATCCTGTACTTGAATTTGCAAATTGTTTGGCTAAAATTCAACGTTTGGCCCAAAGAGGTCGACTCGAATGAGCTGAGACAGCCTGTATTGGTACAGGCTGTTCCGTAAATAAGTACCGTGCAAATTAGAAAAATGGTAAATTGCTAAGAGGTTTTAAAAAAGGCAAATAAATACAATTTTGCTCTTATATTGTTATTTTCTGACATTATCTATGATGCAGATAAAAACACATTTTATTGCATATATTTTCAGGGGATGGGAATACAAATTTGAAATTGCATATGGGTTCATCTTCTCTTCAAAACATATTATACCGCATAAGAAACACTGGCGAAATCGCTAAATATTCTGGATTTCTCGTATTTGTTTTGTTTACCTTCCTTACAATTATTATGATGACCAGCCGCTCTCTACATTCTAGTTGACATGATAGGAATGACATATATTAACAGATTAACTCACATTCTACTAAATTCCAGAATGGTTCCGCGTTCTGACTAGATCACGTAGTGACTGGACCCACGTGAGTGAAGTGAAGCTCGTAGATGAGTTCGATGGCACCTCAGAGATCTATATTATAAGAGCGCGCCGCTGGAGCAGCAGTCAGTTGTAGTTTGGAAGCGGATGAAAGCTGAAGTACCATACAGAGTAAGGACTAAGGAAGAGAGTTAGAAAATAGAGCGATGTGATTGCGAGAATTAATTTCTTGTGGAATTATTACAATGTGGTTTCTCAATGCATACCTTTATTTTATCTTATTCATAATACATCAATTTTCAGGTGCTCTTCGCTTAAAAGGTCCCTGAAAAAATGCAATAAAATGTGTATTTTGTTTGCTCCCTTTATCAACCTGTATGTCATAATATAACCCTGTATGAGAAAAATTGTAAGTATTAGGGATTTTTAAAACCTCGAAAACGATCTGCTATTCGTCTAAATTACGATACCTACTTATTTAAGAGACACCTGTATAAAATCCAGCAGATAAAACTGAAAAATGTCACCAGTCTGTTTTGCGGTGATGTCCCGCGATTTCTTGGTTTTTTGTTTTCTTACCATGGTTGATCCCACGAGTAGCTAGGAAGGGTGTTCTACCTATGCAGAGCCTGACCTGACCTGACCTGACCTGACCTGGTGCCCCAAGGTTGAATCCAGTAGGGCTGGTCTTCTTTCCATTCACGCACCTATCAGCCTGGACCCTCGCCTTAGGATTTAGGTTTTTTACTGAGGTTGTCTCCTCTTGGTTACGGCGATTAAGCCCAGACTCCCGCATCTCTCTGTGCGCGAGACGTGACCACGACAACAGATGATACGGTATATCAGAGATTCCACAGTCGGACGTCTCTGGCGCCGTTGTCCCTAGTGCAGACCTTTAGTCACGACACGACAACTAGGTTAGAGGAGGTGGTCCGCGGTAGGGCTTTCTGAGCTACCAGTCTAGAATTTTACCTCCGAAGAGCTCTATTACCACTGCTAACCCTACTCACTTCCGCTCATTGTAAGGCCTTCCCCCTATCCGCCACCTGGGGACGCGCCCGATGGGTACTCAACCGCACGGGTCACGCTTATAAATAAGACCTCAATAAATAAATAAGTCCACACTAAAGATAAATCCCTGATTTGAGATAAAAATTTATTTAAAAATTTTTTGACAAACATTTTTTTCCTCAATGTTTTTAAAATCTGCTTTAACAGGAGAGGTAATTTATGAGAAGAGAAAATACAGAAAAAGTAGCTATTTGCCTAGAAACCGGTCCTAGAGTAGATCAAGACTAATGTAGACAATAATTTTGAAAATTAATCATAAATCCTCCTCATCCCTCATGCGTGTGTTATCAATACTAGTTAGTACTGATTGTCTTCATCAACATAATGTTTGAGACGTTTTGTTTACAACTCTGTTCTTGTTTTATGGCAGATTTTGATCGAATTCATCAATCTTGCACAATATTTTAAATAAGCACAATAATACTTGTCTTAAAAATATTCAAAAAATGAAAATTACTAAGCGATTATTTTCCAACCTATAGTACTACCTTTATATTTAATGCCTGAAATAGGTACATAACTATTTTTACAGTTATAAAAGTAGGAAGAATAAACGAACGAAATTGACAGACTGTACAGCCTTGGTATTGAGTGTTAATGGATATAGGGAAAACTAGGGATTATGTCTTTTAGATCGAAGATCTTGGTGCTCGATTTCCCTGATAGAAATGTTATGAATGTACCCTGGCGGCAGCAATCTGCCTCATCACCCTCTCTATTGCTGTCCGCCTACACATGCCACCCCATTACCATTGGCGGCGGAAGGATCTCATGCAGATAATTAAAGTAGTAGGTACTCGTTTATCGCAATATTATCATAAAAAATTTGTCTTCATTATTAACATATTTATTTCATCAATTGTTCTATAAATATTAATAATGTTGTTCTATTTTGTTTTATTATTTTTACCGCGCTGTCCAAGAAGAGATATTTTTTGTCATAAGGGCTTTATAAAATTCGGGGTTTCCCCTCATGCATTACAGAGACTTGCAGACGTCTTTTCAGGTTCGCTGAAAGGGCATGTTGTTGAAATCTACACCTTCCTTTAAGAGTTATGTTGTATAAAGTTTATCGCATCCGCTTTTAGCTATCACTATTTTTTCACTCTCATTTTCAAAATAAAAGAAATAAATAAGGTCCCAACACCATTTGGGTGGCATTTCCACACACAAAAAGTTCGTAAGTAGAAGACGAATGGGTTTTTCTACCATCTCCAAGATTTCTCATATTCCTAATTTTATATAACAGCTTTGCTAATTAACATAACCGCGGAGGTTGAAAATGGCTTTTGTCTGGAAAAAAACTCACCATGCGGCTTCAGAGCTCTTGGGTCAATTGATCTTATTCGCAAGAGGTACCAAAACCAAAATATATCACAAAGTCTAAGAATTATGCTCGTAAAAGCTAAAATATCTGGTAATAAATAAAATATTTTTTCCGTATTTTCGTAGGGCGAAACACTGTGATTAGGTATGACTGAATGACTCATTAATGTGTTACATAAACATAAACCTTTGAATAAAAATTTCCCACTGCCGATTAGGGAACAAAATATAAACCGATTAGTATGTTTCGAATATCCCGTTTCATCGATATAGGTAATTTCCTAATAGGTCCGCCCCTGGTTGTTGTTCCTGCCCCTATCCCGTTTCAGAGGCACAACTCTCTGGCCATATGACGGCCGTCTCGTACTTCCCATGCACACATTCCAGCTGATTAGGCCGGGAGCTTCTCGGGAACACTTGTTTATTGTTTATCGATAGCATCCCTCCGGCGTCGACACGTGGGAAACAGACAGCTCACCCCAGTCTGAGACCGGAAGGGGAGGCAGAGAAAGGTGAGATCGTTGGAATTAAATGTAGCCCTTTGGTTTGGTCTAAATCTTCTTCAATCCCCAGTTGCTTATGTATCGTGTTAAGTAAAGCTTAGTTTATGGGTTTGTTTGTGTAAATAAGAAATCTTATCGATCAATTTATTATTTGCTGTTCCTGATGTGTGTATTTGTTAGTTTGAGGTGATATTAGTGGGTGAGAAAATGTTAGGAAAACTATTATTCGTAATTGTTCAAGCGTTTAAGAAGAGCAATATTACGTGTGATTTTTCAATAATTTTGCATTGCTCATGCTGAAATGCTCAAAATTTTAAAGCAATCAGCTTTCCGTATAAAAATTTGAAGTTCCTGTCGACTGCAGTACCGTTTTACAAATCTGTCAGTTTTACATCAAAAAGTATCAAAAGTTTAATTTCATTATTAAATAATTTTTTTATTATTTCTTGTCGCCAATTTGTGTCTTGTTCGACTCAAAACTTAGATGAGTTGAGTTTAGACATCTTAATAACTATACAATTAGTTTAAACAATGTTAATATGAATTTTTTAAAGTATTATTCTACAAAGGACAATTAGGTCAAACAAGAGCCAGTTTGTAAGTATGAATCTAGGTAAGGCAGCCCGGGCAACCGGTTACAAATTTTCATATTCACTTTTGGAGATGAAACAAAACTGCAACAGATGTCTCAAGTGTCAGCTATAGGTTGAAAGTAAGTTTCCTAGCTTAACTTGACGTTAACTGATTCGATTGAAGAATACCGATCACCTGTCGTAACTGCGAGCTGCTGTTCTGCCCTATATGATCGTTACTGTTAGTTAATCCCTATAAGGTAACCGTATAAGTGAATCCGCGATCTGGAGCATTCTAGACTTCAGTAAATAAGAGAACACAAGCGTTTGGCCGAGGGGGAATTCACTCTTGGCAATACATGTACAAAATAGGGGCATTAATAATGCTCATTATTTGACATTAATTCGCACTGCTTGGCATTATTATTCATTGTTTGGCATTACTACACATTGCTTGGCATTATTAGTCATTGCTTGGCATTATTGTCGGCATTATTATTCATTTCTCGGCATTATTATTCATTGCTCGGCATTATTAATCATTACTTGGCATTATTATTCATTGCTCGGCATTATCATTCAATGTGTGGGCATTATTATTCATTATTTGGCATTATTGGATATTACACTATAGACTACCGGATTTGTCTCGGGATTAGTCCTAGATTTGGCGCTGATGACACATGATTCTTTGCGGCTACCCTCGTTTGTACCTTAATGTCTTATTGTGACATACTTAGTGTGAAGTGCTGTTAATTTTCAAGAAGGTATAAGTAGTAAAAGTTAAATCTTTTAATAATAGTGTTCATAGAAATTTTCCATTTTAATACACCTTATCAAACTTTTCCTCCTGTAACTGGTATAACTGCCATTGCGTTAGAAATATTTTTAAAACTTCCCAAACAGTATGTTCGGTGATTATTTGAATATTAATATGCGTTTCGAAGTTGAGTGTCATTCTAAATTCATATACATACCTATCTATTTTATTTTTAAACTAGGGCAGGATACAAAAAACGATAAAAAACGTTATATTATGATATTTTAATCCAATCGGTGAAGTAAAAAACGTATAAAAAAAATGTACCCAAACTTCATAAAAAATCTCATCTAAGATTTTCCTTCAATAATTGTTAGTGGAGATGTTAGGCATAATTTGTAATAAGCCACAATTTAATTGTTGTAAGGAAAATGAGTACAACATGACAACCCCACATCTCGTCGTCCGATTAACACGAACGCAAGATGCAAAAATTCACCCCTTCATTCATGAGAAAACTGCGAGCCAATGCATCACGCAGTATACGGCACGAGATGAGGTGTTTTCGAACATTGAAAATCGTCTTAATAATAAATGTTTTATTATGAAAAATCGTGTCGCGTAGTTGTTAATGAACTACAAAATTCAGATAACAAACATCATACAATGGTCCTTCGAGTTCCGATACAAACAAATCATAATTAGTTAATCAGTTAATCAAAGAAATCAGAAGCATATAAGCAGTAAGAAGTCAAGGTGGTAACACAGGTGTAGCTTGCAGACAGCCGAAGGAGCGGAAAGAGGAAAGCAGCATCGATCGATCGTCTGGTAGCAGTAGTGCAGGGTGAGTCCACTCGCATTATTCCTTATTCATTCCGTTTCCTAAAAATTAAAAACATGATTTGCATTATTCTTTATTAAAAATCATTCTTATTCAAACAAATCAAATCAAATAAGTGTACCTAGTACAATCCTATTTTATTCAAGCAAATCAAAGAAGTAAGTAAGTGGGATCTATTATTCAGATAGAAATTGAATTCAATAAATAAGTAGGTACCTACCTAATACTATTCAATTCGATAATATTCAATTTAACATTCAAGTCAAGTACTCAAGCAAGTACCTAATTAAAACAAACAATATTCAAAACATAAAAACAAAAATATTATTCAATCAAATACCTACGTATTAATCAATTTTATATTCATTCATAAACATAATGGAAGCGTTAATTAAAAAACGATCCACTATAAAAGCAAATTTAACTCGTCAGGAAAACAAAGTAAAACAGATGGATTTGAATGTCATTTCTGGAAGATCACTTTGTGAACTTCAATTACGTAGAGCAAAAATTGAACCTTTATTAGGACAATTTGAAACAGTTCAAGAGCAAATAGAAGAACTTGATACCACATTAACCGAGGAACAAATCGAGCTAGAAAGTGGAACTTTTGAGGATAAATATTATTCATTATTAGCAAAAATTGACGATATTATTAATCCACAAGAATCTTATATTAGGAAGAAGTGTGATGATAATAACAGTAGTCATGAAAATCAGGACGGGTCAGAATCTGGGGATAATGTTAATAATAATGCAGGCGCAGTGCAAACAAACGATGCACAACAATCAATGCCAATAATTAGAAATTTCAGTCAAGTAAGGTTGCCTCAATTGTCTTTACCCAATTTTTCCGGACAAATAGACCAGTGGTTAAGTTTTTATGACATGTTCACGTCACTTATTCATAATAATCAATCGTTATCACCAATTGAAAAATTTCAGTATTTAAAATTATCACTCAGTGGTGATGCGGAAGCAATTATAGACAAGATAAGCATGACATCTGACAATTATGACGTAGCATTTAAATTGCTCAAAGAACGTTTTGAAGATGACGCACTTATTATTCAAAATCATTTCCAAGCTCTTTTTGATTTAGAGGTAGTTACCAAAGAATCACATTCACTTTTACAAGCATTTTTAAACAATATTCAAAAGAATGTTAGAGCACTTAAAGCTCTCAATGAAACAGTACAGTTCTGGGATTCGATTCTTATTTATTTAATCACCAGCAAACTGGACAACATTTCTAAGCGTGAATGGCAAAAATTAAAATCAGAAATGCAACAAAAACCAAAATATCAAGATTTAATCGATTTTATTACAAAAAAGTGTCAATTGCTCGAATCATTGCAATCAAACACAAATTCAATGCAAGTTAAGAAGACATATACACACTCGCACACGAAATTCTCTACGGTTCATGTGTCCACACAATATTCAAAATGTATCATTTGCAATGCAAATCATCCAGTATTTTTCTGTAGTAAATTTCTGGAATTGTCAATTCAACAGCGAATTTCTGAGGTATCAAAACGCAAACTTTGCAAAAATTGTTTTAGATCAAATCACATAACAAAGGATTGCAAGGCATCAACCTGCAGAAAATGTAACCATTTACATAATACATTATTACACATAGACAGACAACATGATACAAATAATATACCCAATCAAGATCATTCAATGTCCGATCAAATAAATCAAAATCAAGCATCATCAAATCAATTTCCGGTTGTTAATCAACCATTTAATCAGACACAAAATTCAAATTCACAACATTCATCAAATTCACAACATTCATTAAACAGTACACATTCTCAAGTAGTCAACTGTTCCCAAATCAAGGCAGTTGAAGTACTGTTGCCAACAGCAATAGTACATATTCAAGATAATCAAGGAAACAATCATGATGTCAAAATTCTTTTGGATTCAGCATCGCAATCAAATTATATTCGCAAGGATTTATGTGATAGGCTGAAGCTGAAAGGTAAGCGAGTCAACATTCCAATAATTGGTATAAACAATTCAACTTCTCAAGTCACAAGTGAAGTATCTATCACAATTTATTCAAAAATAAATTCATTCAATACAAAGGTAAATTGTTTGGTTCTTCCTGAATTAACTTCGCCGTTACCACAAACATCTCTTGACATCGATCTTAATATTCCCGAAGAAATTCAATTAGCCGATCCAACATTTTCTCAGCAGAGTAAAATTGATATTCTACTTGGCGCGGAATTATTTTGGTCACTTCTTTGCATTGGTCAGATCTCCTTAGGTAGACGTCAGCCAATCATTCAAAAAACACATCTGGGATGGGTAGTTTCGGGACCAACCACTCAACAATCATTAATTACCAAATCATCAGCATGCATGTTATCATTACAAGAACACCAAATATCAGATATTCAAAATCAATTATCAGCTTTTTGGCATATTGAGGAAATTCCAAAGTCAATCATACATTCTCAAGAAGAACACGAATGTGAAGAAATCTTCTCTAAAACTACATCGAGAGGAGAAGATGGAAAATTTGTGGTTAGATTGCCTTTCAAATCAAATGTTAATCAATTAGGCAATTCTTTCAATATAGCTAATCGGAGATATCAATTACTCAAAAATAGACTCAATTCAGATGCAGAGTTATGCAAACAGTACACTCAATTCATGGAAGAATATGAACTTCTTAATCACATGTCTCCAATCATTTACACATCGGAAGTCCAACCGAATGTGCTTCCTCATCATGCAGTCATAAATCCAAATAAATTAACAACGAAGGTTAGAGTCGTTTTCGACGCTGCTTGTAAGACAGACTCAGGTCTATCATTAAACAATGTCCTGAAAGTCGGTCCAGTTGTTCAGTCAGATTTATTTGCTATTTTGATCAGATTCAGACTTCACAAGGTCGCAGTGACAAGCGATTGTGAAAAAATGTATAGACAAATATGGGTACATGCAGAGGATAGAATTTTCCAAAATATCATCTGGAATGATAAACTATATCAACTCAATATAGTTGCATATGGAACTGCATCAGCTCCATACCTAGCTACTCGATGCATTAAACAAATAGCACTCGATAATCAGGACAAGTTCCCTGAAGCATGCAAATTAATTGATGAATCATTTTATGTCGATGATTTAATAGTAAGTTTTGAATCAGAAGCAGATGCTACGAAATTGGTCGCACAAATCAGTCGAGATTTAGAATCACGCATTCATATTGATGAAGTATATTTCTGGTGTGATAGCACGATCGTGCTAGCGTGGTTGCAAAAAGATCCTAGTCAATTAAAACAATTCGTTGCTCATAGAGTAGCTGACATACAATTATTAACACAAAATGCAAAATGGAATCATGTCAGGTCAGAGGATAACGCAGCAGATATTCTAAGTAGGGGTACCACCAGTGCTCAGTTACTCAAATTTAAAACCTGGTGGCACGGACCTGATTGGCTAAGTCAAGATACAGCACAATGGCCACAATCAAATTATGACACTCATGCGCATACTGGTGTACCAGACATAAAATCAAAATGTCTTGTTACTACAAATTTGCAACAGCAACCAACATTTCTTTCAAAACTAATTCAAAGGTACTCAAGTTTGGTCAAGGTACAGCGAATTTTATCGCATTGCATACGATTTATAAAATTATGCAAGAAAACAAGACCTAAATTAACAGGTCTACTCAAAGTTATTGAGCTTGAAACTTCATTAAAGTTTTTAATAAAAAGTGTACAAATAGAATCATTCCCGGAGGAATATCAGTTACTCTTACAGGGAGAATCTATATCACCCAAAAGTAAATTATTTTGTCTTAATCCATTCATAGATGATGACAAAGTCATGCGGGTAGGTGGCAGACTTCGTTTTAGCCATGTATCATATAATCAAAAATTCCCATTTATTGTTCCTAAGAAGCATAAATTTAGTCAGCTAATTATTCAACACTACCATTTACAGCAGTTTCATGCTGGTCCACAAACTACGTTGAACGCAATTCGACAAAAATTTTGGATAATTTCAGGTAAAACAGAAGTCAAACAAATAATACACAAATGCATTACTTGTAAGCGATTTGATGCTCGTCCGATCGAACCGATTATGAGTGATTTACCTGAAACCCGAGTTACACCATCACGAGCCTTTTCAGTTTGCGGGACAGACTTTGCTGGTCCATTTTCTTTAAAAGAGAGTACAGGACGTGGTAGGAAAATTGCAAAGGGATATATCTGCTTATTCGTGTGTTTCAGTACAAAGGCGATACACATCGAAATAGTTAGTAGTTTATCAACTGAAGCATTCATAGCCTGTTTAAAACGTTTTTTAGCTCGACGGGGTCTATGTAACGAGATCCATTCAGATAACGGTACCAATTTTATTGGAGCCAATAATGAAATAAAACAGTGGTATCAACTTCATTCTGAAAATAAACATAATGAAGAAGTTGCAAACTTTTTAAGTAAACATTCAGTTCAGTGGAAATTTATCCCAGCTAGATCCCCTCACTTTGGCGGTCTTTGGGAGGCGGCAGTCAAATCCACAAAGAAACATTTATACCGAATAGCCGGTAATTCAATTTTTACTTTTGAAGAATTAAGCACATTATGCTGTCAAATAGAATCTATTTTGAATTCTAGACCACTCTTACCTATTTCTTCAAATTCCAATGATTTCCAATTCCTCACACCAGGTCATTTCCTTGTGGGTGGCTCTTTATAACAATACCAGAACCCTCATGGTTGCACACTAAGCAAAATCATTTGAGCAGATTTGAGATGATTCAACAGATGATGCAGCGATTCTGGAAAGTATGGTCCAATGACTATCTCACCACGTTGCAGTCCAGAACCAAATGGCAGCAGAACAATTGCAATTCAATTAAACCAGGGTCACTTGTTCTCCTTCGAGATTCTCAGACACCTCCACTTCTTTGGCGCAAGGGTCGTGTGGAAGCAGTTCATCCAGGTCCAGATGGAATTATCAGAGTTTTATCCATCAGAATAGTTAATGGAGTCATCACTAGATCCATTACTAAAGTGGTTGAACTATTCAGTGAAGCAAATTGTTCAAAGTGATTAATGCTATTTACCTAAAACAAAGGGACATTTCGTTATTTTACATGAATCAAATATTACGTTACATAAATCAAATATTAATTTACTTACCTTATATTCTTAGAATATTATACATTATTTTGTAAAAGCACTCTTTTCCAAGGCGGCCGGCATGTTAGGCATAATTTGTAATAAGCCACAATTTAATTGTTGTAAGGAAAATGAGTACAACATGACAACCCCACATCTCGTCGTCCGATTAACACGAACGCAAGATGCAAAAATTCACCCCTTCATTTATGAGAAAACTGCGAGCCAATGCATCACGCAGTATACGGCACGAGATGAGGTGTTTTCGAACATTGAAAATCGTCTTAATAATAAATGTTTTATTATGAAAAATCGTGTCGCGTAGTTGTTAATGAACTACAAAATTCAGATAACAAACATCATACAGGAGAGGTTATAGAACACATATAATATACAAAAAAATCAGTTTTTTGTGTAAAAAAAAATCAGTTTTTTGTGTAAAAAAACCACCCCTTTGGTGAAAAAAGTACTTTTTTCGTTAATAACTCGTTAATCGTTGGGTATATACAGGTGTCCCAGCTTCGAAGCGGTCTCTGTAGACCAAACGATGAAGTTTTTCAAAAAACTTTTTACAAATTCATGTACAGGATCACAATGGCCACAATTTAAAATTATTTTGGAGTATACTGAGTGTCCCATATGACAGTGGCATATCAAAGTTATGTTTTTTTTTAATGGAATTATGCTCCTATGTTATTGCATTTTTAGATTGTCTGAGAAGAGAAAATAAGATTGGCTTTTACAGTTGGTGCTTAAATTCAGAAGTTTTTGAGTTATAAACAAGTGACAATCGTAATTTTTCAAGTTCAAGGCTCTGCACAACGAAAACGGCTCAAGATAGAGAAAAACGGCTTACGTGTCCCTATTATAACTTTTCATGTACTATCCTATGATGTAGATGAAATGTTTATACAGGGTGATAAAAAATTTGAAAAATTCTGAGATTTCCCCACGCGTCGCGAAATAAAAAAATCAAAGAAAGTACAAATGTTTCAATACCATAGGATAGTAAATAAAAAGTTAAAATAGGGACATGTAATGAGCCGTTTTTCTTTATCTTGAACCGTTTACTTTGTACAGGGCCTTGAACTTGAAAAATGACGATTTTCACTTGTTTATAACTCAAAAACTTCTTAATTTAAACACCAACTGTAAAAGCCAATCTTACTTTCTCTTCTCAGACAATCTAAAAATTCAATAACATAGGAGCATTCCATTAAAAAAAAAAACATAACTTTGATATGCCACTGTCATATGGGACACTCTCTATACTCCAAAATAATTTTAAATTATGGCCATCGTGTATCTGTACTCGAATTTTCAAAAAGTTTTTTGAAAAAGTCCATTGTTTGGCCTACAGAGACCGCTTCGAATAAGCTGGGACACCCTGTATATAATAAAACTTATTAGAGGGAAAGAAGTTTGAATGATTTCCTAAAAGAAAGGTATCGTGTGTTGTGAAATGTTAATAACTAGTCACTTTCACAAAGAAAAATATTTATTCCCTAATATAAATAGGATGTGGTGTATATTGCACATTTTACTTATCATCGTTTGGCATTATTATCATTGCTTGGCATTATTATTCATTGCTTGGCATTATTACTCATTGCTCGGCATTATTAATCATTACTTGGCATTATTAATCATTGCTTGGCATTATTATTCATTACTCGGCATTATTATTCATTGCACGGCATTATTATTCATTGTGTGGGCATTATTATTCATTTTTGGCATTACTGTAATTTACACTGGAATTAATATGGATTGATGGCATTATTGGAATATTTTATGAATAATGCCGAATAATGCCAAACATATGTACAGAAAATGGACAGTGAATTCCCCCTCGCGTTTGGCGTAGATAGTTTGGTTAAAAAAATATTTTTTCGTGTCGTAATCTAACTTTTATCAATAGTAACAAAACAATGAAAATTCACGAATTGAAAAATATGTAAATATAAATATTCCCACATATTATTCACTTTGCCCACAACACTCTTAATGACTTAATGTCCATTGGTTAGACGTTTTTGTTTTTTTTTTCTTGGATTCTCCAGACAAATTATACGCTAGCCTTTTCTCTCCTTCCCTTTTTTATGATGCCTTTCTTCATTATGATTCGTAATACTTGCTCCTGCATTAACTTTTCTCGCTTCCTCAGATACAGATATGTACCTATTGTTAAAGAAAAGAGAGCACTACTGAAAATAAATAATGAAGTTAGTAAGTATACTTCATTAAAAGCATTTCGTACTTTTTGAAAAATTATTTTGGAAAAACAACACTGAAGAGTGAAAAAAATGATAATAATTTTTCTATCGTAAGTTATCGTGCAGTACATTTTCAAATTGAACTTCCTGGATTCCCAAATTTATACAGGGTGCTCACTGCAAATAGAAACACCTTTAAGGTTTGACAATATGCGAACTATTCTTTGAAAAAAAAAACAGCTAAATTTAGAGATTAAGAAGGAAAGTTCAAAACTGGTGTTCAAAGAATTTTAGATCTCACCTCACACCCAGTCATCTTACACTTACATTATGGTTTGAAATTGAACCCCATACTCCGTGGTACATCATTAAAGGACATAAAAACCTTCAAATTGCACCTGATGCTGCAAATTGAACCTCACAGCGGCCAACAAAACTATTTGTTGTGCTTGTCGAACCAAGATCGGGATCCACCTTGCGGAAGGCAACGGCAAACCACCGCAAGTACCCTTGCCTAGTAAAAACCTTTCAAACAGTGCCGTTCGGACTCCGGCAATAAAAAGGGAGGTCCCATATGTCTGTGTAAACTGATAGCTCGCGCACCACAGACATGTGCGAGAGGTAGCCTACGCCCGATATGCGGGTATGGCACTTTAAGAAGAAGAGAGCCCATTTAATTAAAATTTAATACCGCGGTTCTATGTAGCCTCAAAGCAATTTAATAATTTTTTCAAAATTTTAGAAACAATTAAAACTGTAACTCGACAATCAGTATAGGTACCTTTTTTCAGTAGAATTTTTTTTATCAAAAATAAATCGATATTATAAAATATATTATCATATTATTATACGAAAAAACTGAAATACGAAAATATTATTTGTGTCCCTAAAATTATACAGAGTGTTGAAAAACTCGTGGAAAAAATCAACAACACACTATGACATGGTGTTGTGGGATTTCCAAAATAAAACCAAAAAAATTTTATCTTATTGAATTTTCAGGTATACAGTTTGAAATCTTTTTTAATATTGCTAATCTATGGTTGCAGTTTGTAGTTTGTCAATTTGTCAAAATTCAGCTGTTATATCATCATCGTCAAACCGACACATATTATGTACTGAATCAGAATTACAATTACAATTACAATTACAAATTTCTTTATTGTACTTGAATTACAACAGTCATTGCTCAGTACAACAGCGTCATTACAGAAATTATAATAACAAACATAAAGACAAACAGTAAAAATTTAAGACACACAGCATGTAAACATAACGCCGGGAACAGTGAGGGCCGAGACGCGCAGAGACACCAAAGAAATCAGTTCTCGATCGAGGCATAGTTCCATCTCTATGATAAGGATTGATCAAGGCTTTGAGTTTTAGGTGTTTTAATATCAGACTGCAGGTAGGGATGGGGGATGGAAGGACAGTATATCAGAGGTAGTGTAGGGTTCCAACTCCGTGAGATGTTTCCGGAGATACGCACTGTACGCTGAGAACCCAACAGTTGCAGGATCTATTCCATTTTGACTTCCATGATAAGTATCCCATTTTTTAGGTGGAAAACTTTTTAGGTGTATGCGCATTAGTGCACTAATAGTCATACTAATAAGTCAAATTGTGGTGACAATATTAAAACTGTCATTCAAAAAACAAAAACAAAAACCACAGAAAATGAGAGTGCAAAATCACTGGCGCCAGTGTTTCCAGTTGTAAATTTTTTCTCACCTCTATTTTTTATGTTTTTTTTTTTAACTGAATTTAATTGTATTAAACCAGCTTTTTAGTTCATACTCTGTAACATTTGTATTAAAACGTCGTTTTGAATTTGAATTTCACAATAATTTTGATTTGTACACGGGATGTTATGATTTAAAATTGTGCTACGGAAATTTTATATTCGGGAAACTAGAGCAGCTATAAAAAAAAGAAAGAAGATATTCTTCTTTTTCAATGATGAGTAACGTGTCATTCATTTTTCCCGCCAGATTTTTAACACCCTGTATATCACAAAGATAGGTGGTGAAGTTTGACGTTCTAAAGTACTGGTGTTCATAAACCTGACCTAATTCATAAATTTTATGATAGCCCCTGAGATCTAAATTGGCCAGTTTTTTTCAAAAAATGTACTTTCATATCATATTAAAATTTATTAAAGGATGATTCTTCAGTAGGTTTTTTAAGTGTATTTTAAAACCACTTTTAAAGTGGTAGACTGGCAGATCACGAAAAAGTGGTTTAAAAAATTATTTTTATGTGTATTTATTTCTTCACAATCGCATTTTTTTCGATTTAAAAAATGCTCCTGTGGCTTTATCATTCAAGATTAGTGAAGGAAATTTACCACTCTTGTGAAACTTTGGGAGGTCTTTGGTATCTAAATTTCGTTCATTTTGATTTTCTTGAAAAAAATCTTACGTACTTACGTACTTCTACAAGGTGACCCTTCAAAATTCGAAAATACCCGTTCTTGCGTGGTATCATTTCAGGGCGTAGTTTTCAATCCAGGGAACTGAGATTTTTTCGGGAGTAAGGTATTAAGGTATCCATAAGGATTGGATTATTGTGTTGTATTTGTTGATATTGTATTTGAGGAACATTGGTCGAACCGTTTCAAAATGGCAACTATTTGAATTTTCGACAAAATTGGTAATTTTTTTAACCTCTGTAAAAAAAGCTTTGAAACTAAATTATCAGGCGTCTAAGAGTATTTTTAAACTTTACGCTAGTGTGAAAAAAGGTTCATTATTTGTAATAACAAGCCAATGGCGTGGGTATACTGGGTAGGAAAAGGGTAAAAGTTGCTAAATTTCTAAAACCATGCATGAGCATATTTTTTATTAAGCAATCGAACTCAAATTTTCAAAGAAGACAGCTATACTAATAGCCCTAAAAAAATTCAAGAAGATAATTGTAAAAATGATGGAGATATTCGAAATTTTTATATGATGTTTATTAACTATTAAATTCAAAAATTTCAAAACGCCCCTGTAACTTTTCCATATTTCGAGGTATATTGTAAAAAAAATGCATTTTTTAATTTAGTTAGCCAGTGGCGTGCATAGGAAGAGTTAAAATTGCTAAATTTTTATATCAATATTAAGGCACACGTTTTCAAAGGAATTAAACTGAAACTTTCAGAGTAAACAACTACGGTAATATGAACGACCGTGAAAAATTTTACAAACCCAATTTCCAAAATTTCCAATTTCCAAAAATTCATCAAAATAGAATCAACGATTAAAAATACACTACTTATTTATTATGCGATTGATGCGCAAGTAGGTTTTATGTTAATTATATTCAAATCTCTTTAAAAATGAACTCTTATCAACTTGCTAAATTTGCTTCCTCAAGATATAGTATGTACCTATACTTTGAAAATTGTTGATTATTTTATCTAATCTTCCGTTGGTATGGCAATTTGAAATAAATAATTCAAACGAAACTTAACATGCAGTTAAACAGAAATTACAAAGATATCTGTGATTATATCACACTCACCCCCTACAGGTTAAATTCGTAATTGAAACTTTTTTAGTAGATTTTTTGACTTTTTTTGAAAAAAAAATTGTTTAATTTGGTACTTAATAGGTACCTACACTATAATGTTTAAGAGTGGATCACATCTAAGGGATATACATATTTGAAATTCAAAAGTCAAGGTGGCTGGTGGTGAAGCGAGGGGGTAAGCCCTAAAATTCATCAAATACAGTTCTTGAATTTCAAACTTGTAATTTAAATTGACCTGTTTTTTCTTAATTATTAGTGCCATGTCAAATATGTTAATAAAGGTGGATATATTTGAAATGAACAATGGACACAATGTATAAGAAGTAAGTAATACAAATATTATGATATTACAAATTCTACCGCTGACATTTATGATAACCAAAACTAGTTAAAGTGAATAACTTCAAAAAAATTCGCAATAACGGAAATGTTATTTTGAGTTGGTGTGACAAGAATTATCGTGAGAACAAACAGAATAGTTTCGATGCTCGAATGAATTCCCTGGTGTATTTTCGCAAAGCTTTTCACAAATCCTGAAGCTTACTTGCACATGAAAGGAAATTGCAATTTTATACAATGCTATAGGATACACCTGAAACCAGAGGGAAACATTTTGAGGCTGATAGAAGGCTGGAGGTTTCTATCTCATGGTATATAGATGGCAAGACAAAATACCCCATGTGGAATTCAGGGCTGTATCTTTCTTAGTTTCTTCAACACTGCTCTTTTAACTACCAACTACCATTAACTCGGAAACTCATCAAAAATGTTTGATGGTGTGTATAAAATTTTAAACAAAATAGCATTTTATATCTTATTGGATTAATCAATTTAATCACGTAACTGTATTAATTCTTTTGTATAAGGGCTCTTTAAGCATACAACTCAAAATCGAAGTTAAATTTTTGGACAACAATTTCTTTACCCTATCAAAAACGATATCTTTTGAATAAATTAATGTAAATTATTATAACTTTTCCTTATTATTATTTAATTTTTCTCCTTTTTTGAAACATAAAAGCTTCTTTTTATACCCTCATGGTTTAGGAATCCTCGACTAGCATATTTCATCCATTACTTAGTTTGAATGTGAAGCTTTCCCTACCATTGAGAAATATTAGATCACCATTTCAACGCAGCATGTACAATTTTTCAATTCACATTCAGCGGGAAATAAAACGCATCCCGATAGGAAAGCCGGTACGGCACGGCGTTCCTGAAACCGTCTCTGTTCGGGATCTACTTACGGCTGTCCCCCGGGTCCGGGATAGGATATCTCAATTCGACAGGCCACCTGCGATGTGTCGGCCTGCCAGCGACGTGCCGCTCCGTTCTCCAGGCCGTCTGCTATCTGTCCCTGTCCGCGACCACATGTGCTCGCCTGGGTAATTATAGAGGAGTAACAATGGGGAGTCTGGATCTGGTCAGAGAGCGTCTGGATGCTGGATGGTCTCTGCCATGACATGAGCAGTGGCGTTGCCGCATCACTGAAATAACCCTGCGTTGATTGGGGTAGGCGCCTCCCAATCCACTAACAAAAAAATATAAAAAGCCTGTTTCTGTTAGCACCAACTATTGGAGTATGTAGATTGTCGATAATTCTTATATGCGAATTCCAAAAACACCTCCTCTAGACCAACTAATACCTCCAAATGCATGGCAAAACACACCTAATGAGTTCACGAATATCCTTCCCAGGATTATGTTGCCATTCTTCCTGAATTATTGAGCTTTTTTTGTGGTTGCTGCAACTGCAAACTTCAAGTAGTCCAGGGCATGTTTCAACATGGTTAATAGGGTTTCTCTCGAGAGAACGTGCTGTCCAGTTTATTTTTGGTATGACGAGTTTATCCTGCATTAGGACTTAGGATAATAAACTAATTCCGTCAACTGGAACAAAGGAAACAACGTGATTTAGTAAAACCTCTTCTTTACTGATGTGCAGTCAGAGACTCACCATCAATGGACACTGGTTCTATGCAAGTTTCCACTAAAATTCCCACCCACACTATTGAATCTCCTTCATGGCTAAGCTTGGGATGAAAGTGCACTCTAAAATAATTGCCCTGTTTGTCTCTACACTCGTAATCTTCTATTAAGTGAATTTAGGTAAAATCTAGACTCGCCAATAAAAGTGAAAGCATTGCATTGTGTAAAATTCAAATAAGAGAAAATTGTCGTCTTTCTGAGGTAGATTTAAAAATTAGGAATATATTCAATGATCCTGAACAGGAAATTTTTCCTGTTGACGATGCATAATACTTTTATGCTGGTTTTTAATTATTGATTTTATGTCATAATTTTTGCTAGATAAATATAAAATATGTGTTTTCTATGATTTATAATTTTTTTTTTGCCTAGAGATTAATATACATGATTAAAACCAATTATTCATGTTGTGTGAATTAAACAGCTGGTGAATAGATTTTTTAACAAAAACATGCTACAGGAAAAAATAATCCGGGCGATCCAGTTACGCCACTGATTTTGTGTATTTAACCGTGTCTTATCCTGAAATTCCATCGAACTGGAACGGAGCGAAAATCTGCACTGTTTATGTCGTAACTTCCTATTAATTTTATTACCTGGATGGTGAAACGGTGAGATTTTACTAGTTTTTCGTAATTTATATACGTGGGGGGCCGATCGTACCCAAACTTACCATCAATTTATTTCTAGATCTAGATCTCACGTCACCGGTCTTAGAATTAGCACTCCCTTTGGTATTGTAGACTGTTCTTCTGTCTAATTTATTACCGCAAAAATATTATTCAGATTTTATAGTTCAAATCAATTACTTTAATTATCTACACTAATCTACAGGATGTAACATAAGTGGTGATTTTACTTTTGAGGGGTTGTTAACCTTGTCATTAAAAAAAAAAAAGTTCAGATAGACTTGTGTCATCAATTTTCGATATATTTATTAAAATTTATTAAAAAGGTTTATTAAAAAGTATATTATTTATCTTTTATTCAAAAATAAAAACCAGGCTCTTAATAAATGCTAACAAACATACCAAGTTTCATCAAAATTAATGCAAATATTTTTGAATGGTTAAAAAAAATCAATTTTTAATAAAGCTTTGACACCATGGATCTCGAAAATTATCCAAGTGACGACACATATTTATATGAACATTTTTGCTTAAAAAATGACAAGGAATCCTCCCGTAATAAAATTAAAGTCATCACTTATGTTTCACCCTGTATAATACATATACATATTGGAGAGTATTTTAGATTCTTAACTGTAGTTGTTATCGAACTCAAAAGTTGAGTTTATTTAACTTTTTGGAGATGATTTATTGATCCTAATGATGTGTTAAACTATTTCTGAAGTTAGAACTGTTTATTATTTTTTTTCTGCCTAATCTTACCAGATTCTTCATATAAATATCAATAACGTATAATTGCATTGGTTATAGCTTTCAAGTTCCATAAGTTCCACATATGAATTATAAAACGAATAGCATGGAAACTGTTATTCCAAACAACGTTTCCAGAGTTCCTATATGAAAATGTAAGTCATATTAATATTTCTAAGAAAATTAGTTTTATAAAAAGTGTTTCTCTAATTTTTTTGAGATGACTTTGTAAGACTTTGATAAAATTTTGCAAAGTGGAATGTTTTTGGAGAAACAAAATGAGAAAACGAGAACACAAAATGAGAAAACAAAAACATTACAACAAAATACTACAATAAATAGAACAAATTTATTTGTAGTACAATAAACTGACTTTAACAAGTATTTTGGAAAATTTCAAGTGATACGGTAGAGAAAATCTTTTTCAATTTTCTCTGGCTACGGCATTCATTCACTCGCATATTTTTTCATGTTTTGGTTGTTCTGATGTTTATATAATTTTTAAATCACAATGCAAGTGCAGCCTCAAAGTAACAAAAAAATTAAGTACAAGACATCAAAAATAATTTTACCTCATTTATTTATTACCTACGACCTAACTACAGATACACTCAAAAGAACAATTTTTATGGGGTGGGAAAAGGCAACAATAATTTCTCTTAAAAAGTCTTTATATCAACAATGTAAAGCATCAAAACAGAAATGAAGGAATAGAACGAGAACGTCTCTCTCAGTACATCCAAAAGACTCATTTTTAAGAAAGTCAGACCTAATCGCGCTGGTGAAAACATCAAAAGAGTTACGAAGACCTTCATAACAATAATAATTATTACACATCTGGTATATCGGAGATAATTGCAGCAAGCGTGTACCTGCCTCGGTCAGATAAAAAGTCTACGGACAACCAGCTCCTTGTCTAATAGGGATCGTGTAAGCCCGGAAAACAACTCCGGACAGATAGCAGAAGTCACTGGTTTCTGGAGAAATAAAACATAGACCCCCAAGATCTCATATCTCAAGTATCTGGTCTCTGCAGTTAGTGTACATTCGGGAAGAGAGTAGATAAGCGACACCCCTGTATACATCGGAGTATATCCGAATATGTAAAATTATCTCTTTTACAAAGACCAAAATGCGATCATATTTATTTCAGGGCTCACAAAATTCCCAATGTTGTGGCCGCTTCGAATCGGTCAAGACATACAAGATATCGTGACTATTCCTGAAATATCCCGAAAAAACTGAAAAAATCCAATTTTTTATTTTCTCAATAACTCCTTTATTATTCAAAGTTTCAATTTGAAAAGTGGCGTATTGACATTGTTTGACATTTTGCATTTATTGGCGTCTTTGGATTGTTTTTACGACTGATATAGTTTCAAAGATACCATAGTCAACTTTTGTTGCCCTTAATGGACGCCGTATTATTTTTTTGTAGGTATAAATTTAAAAAGTAGGTAGGTATAGAAAATTTATTGCGTATAATGACACCTAATTATCATTTTTTCCAAATAATATGTTAGGTGCTTTATCAGCCAAAACCTCGAGTACAAATGGACAGTTTTCATTTTAGTGACATGAAATACCTATAAGAAAGGCATGGATAGAATATTGGATTTATTTAATTATGGTGATGTCACATCCGACATTTTCTTTTTGAAACATATTTTTGGAAAAAAATTATACGAGTAATTAGGTATAACGTTCAACAAAAACAATCAACTGTCACCAATAAATGCAGAATGTCAAACAATGTCAATGCGCCAACTTTCAAATTGAAATGTCAATTTAAAGAGAAGTTATTGAGAAAATAAAAAATAATTAAAATTTTTTCAATTTTTTCCGAAGACGACCACAAAATAGGACTCTTTTTTTAATTTAACTGACCCTGTATCTTTTAGCGTTTACGAAATAAAATACCCATAGTGAGCTCTGAAGAAATAAGGGACAACCTATTTAGGTGATTTAGGGAACATCATTCGGAGACCGATACGAGGTCCTCCTGTAAATAGTGAAAGAGCATCCGACCTCGTCTAACATTTTTCAAATCATTGACATAGTGTACAGGCAACGATTTTCTATGACATTATATATAACCTTGTTTAAAGATGTTGAAAAGAAGAGGCCCGAGCACATATCCTTGTGGTACACCGGATTTACAAGGTTATCCTAAATATAAGTGCGAAAAATTTTAGGAGGTGATTCCTTGGCTCGTTCTAAGGCAAAAAGTTCCTATATAAAAAGTCCTATAAAAGAAGTCCGCAAATGCACCGTTTTTAAGAAACTGCGAGGAGTGTCAAAAATAGACTTTTTCACAGTCTGTTGATGATATCTCAGGAACCGTTTGAGGTACAAAGCTCGACATTTATACATACACCAGCTAATGATATCAGCTAATTTTTTAATGCTCACTAATGTTTTTTAATGCCAGTAACGAAGATTTTCGGGTTGCGTTAGGTTTTCTTTTTCTATGACATCAACAAAACTGGTAAATTAACATTTTGGAAGCGAATTGAATAAACCGTTAAAACATTAAACTGTCAAAATCTTCTACAAAAAAAATACTATTGGTCATAGTTGCTAAAGTGAACCGTTTTCCAGGAAAACGGCCATTTACGATGAGAAACTCGCTGTAGATGTTTCATAACATATATGCCAAAAAAACTTCGCTCAATCCTGTAGGATCTCCGCCAATGGCACATGAAAATAAATACGAGTATTAAAAGGAAGCTAATATTAATGATATATGACATGGTGCAAAAGCAAAATTCTGAATATCTTAAACGGCGATATCTTCAAAAAACTGGAAATATAATTTTTTTTTACACCCTATTTCAAAAATTATGCATTTTTGGAGACACACGTTATTGCGAAGTTTTTTAGGGTATGAGAAAACGAACTTCAGAACTTTCAAAAATTTACTTGAAAGCCATATAGTCAAGCAGTTTGTGTTTTTTTATGGCCCTTAAAGAAAGCCATGCTGCATCCAATCTATAGCAACCTCCGGAAGACATGGCGATATAGGAGCGGCTGAGGACAAAATTCAAAGAGTTTCGAGAAATTAATCGACACTGCAATTAGATGGTGTTTAGATGGCCTCTTCTCGCATTATCATGTTCAAAATATAGTATAGAGCCAAGCAAAAAATACTTTGAATAATGATACTAAATTAACAGAGCACAATCCATCATACAATTATTACTGAGGGACAGCTTATTAGATATATGTCCAGTATTTTTCTTCAAATTTTTTAAAACAAGTGATTTTTGGCACAAAGTTATAAACTTTAAGGCAGATAAAAGTACAATGTACAATGAATAATTTTTTAGATTGAGCCACATGAGTAATTAATAAAAAAAAAAAAACTATAGGTAGGTACATATGTTTGCGAAATATTTTTGTTTAATGAAAAAGAAACATTCAGTAATACGAACATGACAACACGTGTTCAATTATAACTTTCAACAAACAATACAAAACACATGCAACTGCAGTGAAAAAGACTGGATAGGTCCGCATACGCGCCATATTGCACAACCCCCCCGTAACCATTTAATAATAACCAATTAGCATGAGCGTCACGTTTTTCTAGTTAAATCGGGGGCTGTGATTTTTGTTTTATGACGTCATCGTGTTTAGAATACAGATGGTACAAACGGGCTATTTAAAATCTAATTATCGCTATTGGCTCTCAGACTTGGAATAGGATATGAATCCCCCCGATGTGCCTATGTTTTTACGCTCCGCGTAGAATCTCCCTCACTAATCCTTGTTTAAGTAAATATGAAAATTTGTTTCAGAAAGTTTAATTATCTTCTTTTTTGCAGATTATGGAGCCGAAAGTAATTAAAGTGGAAAACGTTGAGAAGGACACATCCAACTACATCGAAACACCCAGGACGAGATCTAAAGGTATAAAAAAATTTAATTATTCTTGTATTATACCTATGTATGTACCTAGGTATGTAATTCTAAAAGTAAAAAATAAAATACTTATTTAATGGGAATGATAAAGCACTCATTAGCTATACTTCGATTTATTTTTTATAATAGAGGTAGGTACTGATATCTATACAAATATCAATAGAATTATATGAAAATAACACTACTCCAGGAAGGTGACCGATAATATTTTACTAACCATAAAAATATTCACGTAATTGTGGGTAATAAAAATGGAAAGTTTACGCCCTTTTAGAATAAAGTGGCTTCATTTCCTACTCTATTACCTGAATCTAAACGTTTTGTCATTCATAATTGAAGAGCTTCATAAACCTGAAGTAATTTTATTTTTATTCGATATAAACCAGCCCATATTTTTGTATACTTTGTAAGAAAAAAGGTGTAAGTATTGTAACGGAAGAGCACTGAGGAATTATCCTGGGTTCATTTTTGTTTACATTGTCTGAAATAATATTAGTCAGCTAATTCAGGTCACGAAAATTCTAGCAGCTATGATAGGAATATCACCTGCAGAAAGCGATTAATAAAAGTAAAATGGCACTGATGGCTTGTAGAAGGTCGTTCAGTAAAACATGGGGACTGAAACCACGCATGGTACATTGGCTGTATATTGCCGTGGTCAGGCCCATACTAACATATGGCTGTTTAGTCTGGTGGCCAAAGATCGACCAGAAACAAGCCATTATGAAAATTCAAAGTGTTCAAAGGCTTGCATGCTTAGGCATCACGGGAGCCATGAACACTACATCAACGACAGCACTGGAGGCCATACTTGACCTGCCTCCTCTTGACATTCATATTAAGAGCGAGGCACGATTGGGCGCCTACAGGCTGAAACAAAACCAAAACTGGGATAAACCTGGGAAAATCGGGCATTCCAGAATAACTGATATCATCGCAGATCCTATCCTGGAAATGCAATCCGATGGTATGAGTACTACGATATCATTTGTAAAACCATTCAAGGTTCTAATGGACTGGAAAGAATGGCAACAAATGGAACACCTGTGCCTGAAAAAAGGGCTGGTCTGGTACACTGACGGCTCAAAGACAGGGACAGGTACCGGAGCTGGAGTGCATGGGGTGGTCCCCGGATGCAATATTTACGTGCCACTGGGGACTCATGCCAGCATCTTCCAGGCCGAAATAAATGCAATTAGGCTATGCGTTGGAGAGAATACCAGAAGGAACTATCGAGGTAGGGAAATCTACATCCTCTCCGACAGTCAGGCTAGCCTGAAAGCCCTTGCAGCTTATGAAATCAGATCAAAACTGGTCTGGGAATGCCTGCAAGACCTCATTGACTTAGCCAGGTGTAACGTGGTGACACTAGTTTGGGTTCCGGGTCACCGTGGGACGCCTGGTAATGAGGCTGCAGATCAACTAGCCAAGAAAGGCGCTGGGATAAACTACACTGGGCCCGAACCAGTGTTTGGCATCCCAAAGAACACTGTACGCGGGGCGGTGGCTCAGTGGATAAGAACACAACATAGAGCACACTGGAACCGTATAACAGGAAACAAACATGGTAAGGTGATGATCAAGGAGCCCTCTCAAAACCTTGCCAGACAGATACTGCAACTAAATAGAATGCAGATCAGAACGGTGGTGGGTCTTCTCACAGGACACTGCCACCTAAGAGTACACCTACATAAACTGGGGATATACAGAGAAGACCCAATTTGTAGACTCTGCAATGAAGAAGACGAGACAGCTTCTCATGTGATATTCGAGTGTCCAGCACTCGCACGAACGCGCTATGCGGTCCTGGGACCAATCAGTCCCGGGAGCCATCTGGCGGAAAAAACCTTGGTTAGCGGGCTGCTAAACCTTGTCAAAGGAACGGAGCTCTTCTAATCAAGGAGAATCTAAATGTGAGAAATACAATAAGCCCGCTGGCTTCAGTGTTTGGGACCTAATAAACCATCTCTCACATTTAGTTAAAATACCAAATACCAAATACCAATGATAGGAATATTCTACTTCTTATATTCTAATACAAAGTGCCCAGAATGGTTCTGCGTCGCTGTGCCTAGAGCTACGCCAGTGAAGCTCCTACAAGATTTCTAAAGCCACGTCGGCGCGTATACGAGAGCGCCTTCGTAGCAATAGGCAGTCAGTTTTAGATTGTAAGTCAGTTTGGATTGAATTACATTTTATAGTGGTGAAGGAAGGTAGTGACAAGTGAAGTGATTGTGATAGTATAAGTGGATATTGGTGGAAATAATCTGTAGAGAAGAGCGTAGTTGTGTTCAATAATGTGTGTAATAGAGCAGGAACTGATTATTTAAATTATTTAGAGGTTGATGTTAATTTGTTATATTTGTGTTGTGAACTTGTAACTAATTGAAAATAAAAGTAAACAATTTTGTAAGATTTTAATTTGTGAAACAATCACAGTAAAAACGTTACAGTTTATTAGTTACTTTGTATCCGTTATTGATTTTTCATTTCTTGTTATAAAAATTAGTTTTTTTTAGGAATAGGTAGGTATCGTACCAGCTAGTAATGATCACAACACACGTGATGAACCAAATACAAAATATCACACTTTTAACATGATCACAACTGAATGAATATAGCGAGGATATACCTAGTTACTGATTATAAAATTTCATTACTTTTATTATAAAAAAATTCCAATATTGACAATTAAGCTCAACAACGACACGTCGAATTAAACTTTCACCATGGATAAGCAAAAATTCCAGAATTTGGCTTCTCTGAATAACCTAAACTTTTTTCTCCTCTATAAGACTTAACAAATTAATCATCGTCCGATGGACGTATTTAATGTAGGAGAGAGTATAGATCCACCTGATTGGCGCAAATGTCTGCGGTCTCACGCTGAGCACGGCATCAGCAGGACAGGGCAGGATTTAGTTGGGCAGACCAAGGATAAAGGATAAAAGAACAGATGCCGCCGTTCCTGTAGGAAAATATCGACTGGAACAGCCTGTGTATATCCCGTCAGCTCACCTCTGTTTGCAGAGTTGCGATAAAAGAGAACAGTCGACTGCTTGACAGTTATTAAATATGTTCAAAAGAAACAGAAAAATTATTTAATTAAGGTGGTGTTAGATGTATTATGAGTGTCGTTTTCTAACATAAGTAATCAAATATTAATTTTAATTATAAGCTAAAAGTATTCGGTCCGAATACTTATTTAAATTTTTTATTTTGGTATTGATTTATGTAGGAAATGGGGAGGTTTTTATTATTTAAACAAGCGAATTTAATTTAGACGTTTATTATTCAGTCTTTAAAACAGCAATGAATTTTATTTCATTTTATTATAAATAATACTTATTTGTCGGTCGACGATGATTCTTATCAAATAGCAGGAATCTGAATCACCTTGATAAGTATACAAGAAAATATAAAATTATTTTCGTAGGTTCTAGTTTTGAATGTGATTTATTTCCTTCCAATAATAACAACAATTATTATTAATAAATCCAACAGCCCTCCTCAAAAATTGAGCCAAAGAAAATAACTTAAGATATTATAATAGGCAACAAAAATAATATCTCTTCTTAATGGCAAATTATATAAATCAAGACCATTATTATCGAAAAATTTCAACTGAAAAGAATTTTAATTTATTTAAAATTTAGGTAACTTAAATCTTATTTCTTCAAATTTATTTGTTGGTAACACTTTGGTAAATGAGTCTGCAAGCTGTTCACCTGTGGATATATTTTATATTTTAAAATAATTGTTTTCGCTCACGTTAAAATGATATTCATTTGATATCTGTTTCGATCTTTTATGATCAGTGGGGTTGCTAGCTATGCTGATGCAACCGTTATTATCTTATCAAAGATAATCATTGGCAGTTTTAATTTAAAATTTATACTGTTTAATAAGGCCTTTAACCAAAATGGCTTCACTGACTGCTTCAAAAGAGCCTATATTCCGCTTCTGTTGAAGAAGCAGCTACAGTACTTTATTTTTGTGTGTTCCGTGAAATATTACAGTTATCAAAAACTTTGAATATCTACCCTGATGTGCTTTTTCTGTCTATTTCGGTACTGCCCCAGTCTGGTCGAGTACATAATAGCATTACGTACATCAGGCAACCAATTAATTAATTAATTAAACAAAGTAATTTTAATTTTAATAATTTTATTTATTTTAATTAATAATTTTACATGGTGCATCGTAAAATTCATCAGAATTTAGAAGCATTGTAATTTAACTTAGAAGGCAAGGGTAGAATGATTTTATAGACTTGCAATCATTCATCGAAAATTTTGTCAACACATTCTCAAGGTAATTAGATTGGTTTAAGGTTATTGTAATTAGATCTGAAAATGTTCATTCTTAAAATTAAATTTAATTTCTTTCAGATCAACCATATGAAAAAGTTTCATTAAATAATTTTTTTTTTTTTTTGTTTTGTCAAGATAATCTGATCTTTTGTTGCGATCAGTAAATGGTCTAGATACATTATACATATAATTATGTAATTTTTTTTTTTATTGTCTAAAAAGATATAAATATGGGTCTACTTTTGAATTTTTAAAACCTCTGCTTTTCAAAGCTTGATCGAAACGTTCGAACTAACACCTAGCTGATTGTTTAAGTCCACACAATTTAATTTTTATTTAATTTTTATTAAATTTGTAGACTTTATTTTCTTCAGCTTTTACTCCCTTTGGTATTCCAATGTCTTTATCTCTTCTATAAGCACACCGTTTAAAAATGCAGTTTTACCATCTATATGATGATTTTTTTTTTCAGATTAAACTGATTTGAAAATGCCCAAATAAATCGGAGGGTTGTAACTCTAGCACAACGGGTGCGAACGTTTCTTCATAATTTTGTAAATATTGCTGAGTAAAAACTCAAGCAACCAATCGTGCTTTGTATTTTATTTGATGGTTTTTCCAAATAATTAATTTTAATAGTAAAAACCCATTTGCAAGTTATATTTTTTATATATTTATTTATTATCATTATTATTATTATTATTTTATTTTTATTCGCTGGTCTGTTTACCAGTGACCAAGTTTCATTAGTTCTAAGTGAATTAATCTCATCTTTTATAGCCTCTTCCCATTTATGCTCGTCCTCCCTTCCAAATATTTCGTAATAGAATTTTGGAATTTCTGCTGTAGAGGCACCGGCTAAATGATACAGAACTGTATAAGTAATCATATTTTTTTTTTTTTATAATTTCTTTGTAAGATGGGGCTGGAAGATGTTTGATTCTTTCACTTCGTCTAATGTTTACTTGTTCGTTTTGTTTTACCTGTTTGTTTATTTGTTCATCCGATTTTATTTCGGAGGTAGTTTTATTTTGATTAATTAAATTGTTATCTAGTGATCTAGAAATTTTAAAATTTAATTCATCAACTATCACATCACGTGCAATAAGGAATTTATTTTCTTCTACATCCCACAGCTTATACCCACTCGGTTCATACCCAACCAGTATAGCTTTGAACGATTTTTCATCGAACTTTCTTTTTCTGGTTTTATTTAGCACATAGACGGTAGAACCAAAAACCTTTAAATGAGATATTTTAGGTTTTTTATTATGCCACATCTCGTATGGTGTTTTATTGACCCTCAGAGCTTTCGTTGGTGAAATGTTTGTTAAATAGGTTGAAGTTAAAATTGCTTCACCCCAAAAACTTTTGTCCAACTTCGCACTTGTGACTAAGCGTTCTTGCCTTTTCAGTCAGTGTACGATTCATCCGCTCTGCTACACCATTTTGTTGTGGCGTATGTGGAACTGTTAGGTGGTACATTATTCCTTTTTGAACACAAAAAACTTTGAAATCGTTTGAGAGGTATTCTCTACCATTATCACAATACAGGTTGACAACTTTTGAATTTAAATATGCCTCACCTTTTGAAACATAATCAGAAAACATTTTAAATACCTCTGACTTGGAGTTCATTAAGTTAGTAACTGTATAATGTGTGTAGTCATCAATGAATGTAACAAAATAATTTTTATTATTTATAGTCACAGGTGAAATAGGGCCACACACATCTGAATGTATTATGAACAAAGGCTTTGTTATTTGGAAGTTTATGTTTTGTTTTAGAAAATGGAAGTCTAGCTTGTTTTCCTAAAATACAAGCTTCGCACATTTCATTTTCAGGTTCAATATTTTCAATAGATTTATTATCATCTAGCATATAATATTTTTTTTTTCAAATTTTCAAACTTGATTTTGCTAATATGACCAAGACGTTCATGCCATAATTTATAATTTGCAAAATTAGTTGCATTATGTATTTGACCTTGCAATTTATATAAGTCTAAACCAAATACCACCTCGAATAAATTATTTAAATTCTTACCGGTCAGTATTATTTGGTTATTTTTCATTTACTCTTACACCATCTTGATCAAATATTATTGTCATACCGGCTGCCTGGATTCGATGTACAGATAAAAGATTATGAGGGACCTCTGGAGAGTAGAGAACGTCGTCCAGTTGACCATTTATACCCAAATTAGTTGTGACATCTATTTTCCCTTTTCCGACTGCCAGTATTGAGGTAGGTACCACTTTTTACAACACCGATTTCCCATGGTGTAGGCAACTCATTATTAATTGAAAAAATGTCAGATCTGTTGACAATGTGGTCAGTTGCCCCAGAAATCTAAAAGAAAAATGATGTTAGTTTGAAAGAGTTGCAATGATGAGTTGGGTAACATAAATGCAAAACTTCCTTCAGTTTTGTTTCGGTCTGGATTGTCTTTCCGTATTTTCCTTCAGTCTGGATAGTCTGAATGGTACTACTTGGACGTTCATGTTGTTTATTTAGCATTTGCTTGTAGTAGTAGCAATTCTTCTTCATATGATTTCTGCGGCCACAGTGATCACAGATTATATTTGAAATTTTATTATACTGATGTTTTTGAGATTGCTTAAACTTCTTTTGAAACCTTGTTGCTTGTAGTTCTTGAAGTTTTTGCTATTTGTTTCTGATGTACCTACTTGGTGCTGTTTCACCTCAATATGTAACATCTTCAACTCAGTAGTAGTTTCGGCTTTTGTTTTGACTTCTTGATCCAATAATCTTGTTTTCATAAAAGCAAGGTTTAGGTTGTTTTCACCAAATGTTTCTAGTGCGGTAACCACGCCGTTATATGAGGATGGTAATTTTAGCAGGAGATGAGATATTTTGTTCATATCTTCTAATTTTTTCAACCAGCAGAAATTAATTCAGTTATTATCTCATCAAAACAAGTGAAATGCTGCAGTAATGGTACATTTCTTCTTTCATATATAGCATCTAGGTCTCTCAAAATATTTCTTGCTAAATTTGCATCCTTAGCAAAACTGAAAAACCTTCTTGCGCATCAATCGCAGAAACAGTGTATTTTTATGCGATTCAACTATGAAAATTTTTGCCGCCTTTTAAATTGGCTTTCTGAATTTTTCAATAGTCAGGTCGAATTTACGTAGTGGTTTACTGTGAAAATTTCATTTCATTTCGTTTGAAAGCGTGCCATAAAATAGATTTTTACATATAATAAACCAAAAAAAAATTGGCAAAATTTAACAATTTCGTCTCTTGTCCTATATACCCGCCACTGACTAACTTTAAAAAGTTACAGGCGAGTTCTGAAAACCGAACATTTGAAATTTTAGAGAAATAAACATCATGTAAAAAAATTCGAAAAACTCCGCCATTTCTCTTATTTGCTTCTTTAAATTTTGGAGAGTTACAAGCTATTAGTGTAGTTGTCTACTCCGAAAATTTCAGGTAAATTCCCTCAAAAATGTGCTCATAATCAATTAAAGAAATTTAGCCATTTTTACCATTTTCTTACCCACGCCACTAGCTTACTAATGAAAATAATAAAAATTTTATTGCATTAATTCAAATTTCAAATCATTTTAATCCAATCTTGTTAATACAGGTTTGTAGGAGTTTTTATTTTCTGCAATTGGGGTTGGCAGGAGCAGTCATATCTGCATGGGTGGTCCCGCCCGAGCCGAGCGCGATGAAAACGGCTGGTCTGGTGCTGGTGCTGGTTTTAAATCAAGCAGTCCCGGGTCTGAATATTACATTCAATCGTTAAACAAGCCTTTAATTGTCATCCTCATTATTTTGTTGTGAAAAGTTTTCTTTCTATATTGCTTATACAGGGACTAAAAAATAGCCTTTTTCCCTAAAATTCAAAAAGCCGCCATTTTGAAACGGCTCGATCGATTTTGCTCAAAAATGCAATACCAGACCACTACTTGTGGATAATATCTTCCTCCCATAAAAATTTCAGCCTCCTAGATTGAAAACTGCTACCAGAAAACCGTGCCACAGGATCGGATGTTTCGAAATTTTAAAGGACACCCTGTAGAAGTAACGCGACTTTTGAAAAATTTTTCAACGAAAATTTAACGTCATCCCAAAGTTTCACAAGAGTAAAAAATTTCTTCCACTAATCTTGAAAGATGAAGCTACTAGAGCGTTTTTAAAATTTTAGAGATATTTACATCATGTAAAATAAATTTAAATATCTCCACCATTTTTTTTATTTGATCCTTGAAATTTTTGAAGATTAAAGAGTATTAGTATAGTTGTCTACTGTAAAAATTTTAGTTCAATTCCTTCAAAAATGTGCTCAAAAACTGTTATAGAAATTAAGCCATTTTCACTCTTTTCCTACCCACGCCACTGGCTTATTAATGGAAAAAATTCAAATTTTTTTGCATTAACTCAAATTTCAATTAATTTTCTTTCAATCCTGTTAACTTGATGTGAAAGTTTTTTTGCCATCTTGCTCATACAGGGATTCAAAAAATAGTAAATCTTCAGCAAATTCAAATAGCCGCCATTTTGAAATGGCTCGGCCGATTTTGCTCAAGTGCAATACCAGACCACTCCTTGTGGACATCTTACTCTCACAAAAATTTCAGCCTCCTAGATTGAAAACTGCGGCCAGAAACCGTGCCTCAAAGTCCGGATTTGGGGAACTTTGAAAGGACACCTGTAGAAGTAACGTGACTTTTGGAAATTTTTTCAACGAAAATCAAAAGTCATTCCTCAGCTTTACAAGAATCCAAAATTTCGTTCACTAATCTTGAAAGATAAAGCTACAGGAGCGTTTTGAAACTCGAAAAATCGTGATTTTGGAGAAATATATATATATATATAAATTATGAATGTAGTAAACCACCGTTATTTTTAATTATTTGAAAATTAGGTAAAGGCAAGCGGTGTGTCGCAAATAAAAGGTATGATCCTTTTTTGTTAAACTCAATATATTTCGATCTTAATTTAGATCTTCATCAGGAGAACTGTAATTATAAGAAATCAATATTTTTTCAAAAATATTTTAAAGATGCTAATTTTATTTTGATCATTTGTTGTAAGTATTTATCTTAAGATTTTTTGAAAAAATATTGATTTCTTATAATTACAGTTCTCCTGATGAAGATCTAAATTAAGATCGAAATATATTGAGTTTAACAAAAAAGGATCATACCTTTTATTTGCGACACACCGCTTGCCTTTACCTAATTTTCAAATATATATATATATATATCGTGGGCAGGTGAATTTTGGAAAACCACTTTTTCGTAATCTGGGGGTCATGATCGGTGGACATTTGATGAGTTTGGGTGATTTTTGGAAAGTGATGTCGTCCTCAATAGTGTATTTTTTTGTTAAAAAATACACTAAAATGCATCACTTAAGTATTCTATGATGGTACTTTTGGCAGTCATGTTTCTCTTCTTCCAGTCTTCATCTGGTTCAAGGGGTAGCTCGTTCTCGATCACATTAATTACTTGCAGTTCTGAAAGTAATGATTTAACGCGAAACTTCCAAACACTGTATCGTTCACCGTTAAAAGGTTGAATATTTCTTTTGTTCTTCTGGTCCATAATTTATTATTTAATTTATCAACACTCAGAAGAACTTATTAAGTATATTATATAAATTACTAATCAAACGTAACCTGGGCCCATAACCTGTAGGAAATGGGGAGGTTTTTATTATTTAAACAAGCGAATTTAATTTAGACGTTTATTATTCAGTCTTTAAAACAGCAATGAATTTTATTTCATTTTATTATAAATAATACTTATTTGTCGGTCGACGATGATTCTTATCAAATAGCAGGAATCTGAATCACCTTGATAAGTATACAAGAAAATATAAAATTATTTTCGTAGGTTCTAGTTTTGAATGTGATTTACTTCATTCCAATAATAACAACAATTATTATTAATAAATCCAACAATTTACTTACACTTACATAATTTTATTTTCAACGATGAGAAGAAATGTTTGTCAAAACGGAAGCAAAAACGAAATATACGGTGAGAATATTGGGACTCGAGATATTATCTACCTACATATCGTATTTAATTTTGCAAAAGGTAGTTGCTTTGAAACAATCGATAATTAATTATTATAGAAATCAGTCATTTATAATAATTAAACGTCCGATATAATTATATTCGAATTACCTTTTTCGCAATAATAGACCACTTACACTTTTTTTTCAAAATCAACAACATGCAGCTATAGAATTTTCCAAAAATTAGAGAAATCAAATACACCACTCCCTGCTAACTTACTGTCCCTCCTGAGTACTAAAAAAAAGAAATATTCGACATTCTAGTCGAATTTTTGAAAAACACTGGAATATAAATATAATATTAGAATGAATTAAATAGCTAAGAACAAAATATAGCGCATATGTGGCAAAAGAACACAAGTTCAATGCCAACAACAAACTCAAAACAAAAACACTTTTTTGTGATGCATAAATTTGATCAGTATAGTTAAAAAAGTTAAGCTACATTTACATTTACAACCAATTGGATTCCGGCACAATTCGGAAACCGATTGCGAAGTGAATAGGTAGGTATGACACATTATGCGCTTCATGTATTCGCATTTACGACAGCACTTCGGATTCGGCACGCCAAAGTGCTGGAATTCGAATTCCGATTAAATGTTTGCAGATCGCAAACTTTCAATTTGAATTGCGACACAAATTTTGAAGTGGACATGCGCATGGTACAAATAAACAAGATATATCAGCGTTCAGCGCGCAGCCTATGACGTCAGTGTGGTGATAGCTACATGGCGAATCGGCAGTAATATTGCCGTAAAGTCGCGATTTAGTAGCTTAATTCGAATTTTGTAGATGTTGCAGTCTGATAGCAAAAATGGTTTATTGTGCGGTGAGTATGGATGTGAGAATCACGCAAGAAAAACGGAAGGAAAAGGGATAATAGGTATATTTTTTTAGTTTGCTAGCATAGGTAAAGGCAATTATGTATAAACGGTTTGTATCGTATCTCAGTAAACACTAGTAGGTACTTTTCATTCTTCTTCTTCTTCTTAGCGTCCTCATCCTCTAAGGACATTGGCGATCATCATGGCCCACTTTACTTTATCTGCTGCTGTTTTGAAGAGTTCTATAGCTGTTTTCCGCTCCATTATCTCAGATTTTTAACCCAGGACGTTCGGCGCCTTCCCGGTCCTCTTTTCCCCTTCACCTTTCCCTGTATATGACCAGTGGCATCAACTCATATTTCTTATTTCTCAGTATATGACCAAAGTTTTCATTTTCCGTCTCTTTATGGTGTTGACTACCTCTCTTTTTTCATCTTCTCTAACACCCCCGTGTTTGTTACATGTTGTGTCCACGACACCTTCCACGCATTCTCCTTTAACACCACATTTCAAAGGCAGCGAGTCTTTTTTCTGTTTTGTCTGTTATTGTTTAAGCTTCAGCTCCATACAGCATGACCGAGAATATGTAAAATCTCAGTACTCTATAGTTCTGACTTCTATTTTTATTTTTTTCGTTGCAAAGTTTTTACTTTTCATTACACTCCACAAATGTTGACTTCCACCTTCAAATATTTTCAATTCTTCCTTTAGAGCTTCGACTACAATCACCACAATGACGTCATGCGCAGCGTGGACGAGTTTTCATCAGCCTCAAGCTGACATATCTTGTGTAGTTGTATCATGGACATGCGCAATGACCAATTGGCAAGAAAAAATTGCCAATGAACTTGGCTCAAATGTAGGTAATAATTAAAGACAAAGTTGCCTTGCATTGAACAATTCAGAAAATAAACTACAGATAATTCGGAAAACTCTAAGATACTAAGCTTGACGACATTCCTCTACGAAAAACTGGGAAAAAACACTTTTAAGCCCTCTATTAAGCTAGTAAGCTACTATTAAGCTCTATTAAGCTATTAAGCTCTATTAAGATATTAAGTTCTATTAAAGCGTAAGTTAACGTCAAAGTTGCGACAAACTTAATTAAGAAAAAAAACCCAAATCTTGTGTATTGAAATAAACACAATTATATTTTCGCCGACTGAGATCAAACATGCTAGTTTGGTACCTGATGATAGGCGGTAATACCTATATTTTTATGCCTAGGCAGCAAAGGTGATTTTTGTAATAATATAATTTTCCAAGTGGTTAAGAATGAATATCAGCATGAATTTAATTTTAAAAAATCTAAACTTAACGTAAATAGCGATTCATATTCCAATTATCCAATTCGACAGAAATACAGATTGAATGTCTTTGCTGGCATTTCCTATACATACATATAAGTTTCGACTGCATCTCAGCTGTGAAATTCAGTGGCAGCATTTCTCTGCAACTTTGCTGCACTTAGTTAAACAAGTAGGTAACTAATATTAATCAAAATTAATGTTTTGTGTGGATTGTGATTACATATTTGTAAGCATTAATCAGACATATATAATAGCATCATTAAATCATAGAGAGTAATCGATTGATTATTATTATCTTGCTATAAATGTTGGAACTATTTGAACCCATCAATAAGAAAACTCAATCCAAGCCAGTAACTTGACATAACTTATACAGTGTGAACCATATCTAATGAATAGAATAAACTCATTTTTTCAGTTATGTAATTAAAAAAAATCGAAACAAGCCGATTTTTGATTATTAATTGACATCCCACAGCTGCTCGAGTGACAGCTGCGACCCCTAAATTTTTTAATGGGAAGTAGGGGCTTGTGATACTTACTTTGAAAGATCTCTTCATTCACCATTCATTCTCCATACAAAAATTAAAATCATCTGATTTGGGAAATTCGATACAACACACTTTAGACTTAAAATAAGTACATAGGTACTTAACACGTTTAGTTTTTGATGTTGTAAAAAATAAAAGATAATGTTCAAAAGCCTTGAACGTCATGACAACATCCTAATATGCATAAAACTTTCTGAAAAAACATTTTTTTGCATAAACTTTGAAACTAAAATAATTATTGTATAAAGCATGAGAAGAACTTTTAAATGAGGTGTCACAAGCTTACCTACTCCGTTTGAAAATTTAGGGGTGATAAGTGTCGGACCGAGGGGATTTTAAAGCGAGGGGTGAATTTTTTACTCTACAAAATGTTTTTTAATAATAAAAAACCGACCTCTGTTTGGGGGATTTTTAATTCTTCAAATATTACTGAGAAAAATAATTTATTCATTACGTATCTACCACGGCTCTTACTTTAATACGCAGCTTATTGACAGTGATTGCAGTTTGTAACTGAAACTTGACAAAAAAAAATTTTACTCGTAAATCGTATACCTCTACCTTTTTTTGTACAAAGCTGATTGAAAATGATGCATAAGTAGGTACCTACTTGGAAAAGATAGAGAAAACTCTTCGTTTTTCATAAACTCATCTTTTACTTTCAATGCAACTTTTTTCACTGGGAACAGTATTAATTATTAAACTTCTAGTCTAGTCTGGTGATTTTTTTATTTATGGTTGGCCTTTTTTATTTTATTTTTTTTCCGGATCATATACGCGGAATGGAGACTTTGGAGATCGATAACTTTTGAAGTATTAATTATAATAAACTTCGCTAGGAATTTAAGAATTCAAATTGAAGGTAATTATGCCCTCAACAGTTTTATGTATACTTTTACAACCAGAAGTTGACTAAAGTAATAAAGACCTTTTTTTGAATTCACGGAAAAAAATCAAGATCGATATTTCTTCATACCTTTACATTAATTTTATTCTAATGCCACTTGCTAAGGCTTAAATCTTAAAATCTTATAATAAATTTTCTTTACAGAAATAGCAAAAATAATCATAATAATTTTTTCAATAAATCATGTCTTGCTTCAGTTAAACACTTTACAAGAAACTTGGATGAAAAGTCTTTACAAAACACTCGCCATGAATAAATCCGCAGCTTGCTAAATTTATTAAGCAAAATTAGTTCTTAATTGCATCCTTCATCGACATAATTCCATTAGTCTTTGTTCGTGTCTTTAAATCTATTCTTCATCAGAAATCCTCTAGGGCTTCTGAATTCGTTACAGGGGCAATAATAGACGTATCTACAGTTATCGCGATCATGTTAGAATTAATTAGGGTACAGCTTTGTACAGGTGCCGGTTCTCAAGACCATTTCGGTTTTGGCCATCGCGCAACTCGACAACTTAATATTTCATACACGCTGCCTACTACCAGTCTCAACTACCCTTCATTATTCCAGTTAAACACCTGGATAAATACATGTAAAATCCTAAACAACCACATGCCACAATTTATGATACTTTTATTAAAATAATAATTTTATTTGCTCTATACAATATATCGTCGATTTACCAACGAATTGCGGATGCTTTGAATATTTGAATATTCCATAATAATTATTTTCTCCTTACTTAATCCAATCCAATATGTATGTAAAACCGTTACGTATACCTACGTGCATGGGTAGGACAATATTATTTCATCATGTAAGCCCGAGAGTGGTCAATCCTTTTTACTTTTAAATGCCAAATGAGATTTGAGCTTTAAAGACAATGCACACGTGAAATTTCAAACTCGAAATAACACAAATTAGTTATTAAGTTGTTTTTTTTTCACAATTATTTATCTATAGACCCCCAGAAAGTAATTATAATTTGACATTTATAGTGATTAAGTTTGATAATCATGAAGAAAAGCAGGTGGTAATAAAGATCATAACCCACGCAAAATGAGTGGGTTAAGACGTTCATAAATTTACAGGGCGGGTATATACCTACAGTGTGATCCGTTTGAGGAGTAATAATTTAAAATAACTCAACCACAAACTATTACAGGAAGAACCTTTCATCATAGATGGACCTTTTATATTTTTTCAACATAAGGCCAGGGAATTTGAAGTTTGCCTTTTATGTCACTATGCCAGGCGTTAGGGAAATTAAACAACCTCAATAATTGTGCTTTAAATCGGAAAATGTTACAGCTGGAGCAGCCGCGTGAAAATTTTTGCAAAATGGTACAACAAAAAAAATGTTTTTGCAATAATATCTTTATTCTGAGTAGTTTTACGGCAAACTTGAAGATAATAAAATTTCTCTTGAAAAGGTTTCTTATAGTTTTTTTTAAGAATAATATTTTGCAGAGTTACAATCAAGACAAAATTCGTATCTTGTTCAAATTCGCAACTTTTTGCTTTTTGGCGGCTTTCACGCACCAATTCCTTTGGCGATAACTCTTTGGAGAATATTATACCTACAAGAAAATGTACTAAATCTTTTCAGTAGGAAATTTTATTATCTTCAATTTTAATATGAACCTTTTTTGCCATAAAACCACTCAGAACATAGATATTAGTGAAAACCATTTTTCTGTTGTCATTTTTCCAAAATGTTGTAAGTTCCGACGGAGGGGGAGGCATATTCAAAAGGCATATATTCAAAAGAGGCATAAAATGAGCCGATCCCAGCTGTATCTTTTTCTAGATTTAAAACCAAATCAAAACCCCTGCCGCCTTGGCTACATGTTTTAATTTACAAAAAAAAAAAAAAAAAGTAAAAAAGTAATGAAAAAGTTCAGAAAGCATTATTGTTTTTCAACAATCGGATTGCTGTAATTGATATAATAATTTATTATTATTCAATTTGTTTCATAATGAAATTTATTTAAAAAGCGTCATTTTCGTTACTTTTTTTTGCAAATTTTGACTATTATACCTATAGGTGTACCTACGCAAGCTAAGAGACAACTTATTCCAATTCCCAGGAGTTGCTATTGAAAGATGTAAAACTCTTTTTCGATCTTTTGTAAACAGTCGCTGCTATGGTCTAACATTACGATTAACACTTCCCCTTCTTAAACCATATAACTTTAAAAGAAGCGCTTTCTAAATGATGGAGAGAAATAATAAGACACAACACTGCAATAATAATATGTAGGTTCCGAAAATAAAAAGGAACATTTACCTCTGGGCATATAGCCTTTTGGATCATTGAATCCTTACTTGTTTTAGGATTACTTTCAAATAATTGTGAAAGTGTTAGGCGTAATTTTTTATCAAAAAGTTTAAAAAGACCCAGATGTTTCCAATTTCCATCTTCATGCTAGCTGTACCTACAGGCCATGTATAATGAGTGTATATGAGCCTTCAACCCGGATCGGGGTTAAGCTCTGGTCCTGCTTTCCGGGTGTCCATCACATCATAGATCACGGTAACGGGGTGTTTATGCTGGGGCTTATCCGGTAATTTATAGATATTAGGGCGGGTAGTGCGCTGCCAGACATAAGGCTGCTAATTGGCCGGATGAACACCTGAGACCGGCTCTGTGATTCCCTGCATAGGGATGAGCGCCTTGGATTGTCAGGTTATGTACTTTTTCAAGCCAGAGGACGGTGGAGCTTAAAAATGATTGATATGGGGAAATGAGAAGGAAGATCTTATTATCGTTTTTGTAGGTATAACTAAGTCGAGTTGTATGTTTCAAATAGAGTTTTTCAATTTAACAGCTAATCCAGCTGAGCCAATTTCGTGATGGTTTCACTGGGTGTCTTTTGTCAAAAAATGTGAACCACATTTTATATAAATGTTATAATGTTGAAAAACTTTTTAATTTTTTATTTGAACAACTGACTGCAATGAATAATAAATCCATTGGCAGAAAGAAGATATGGCAATCAATATAATAAAGATCTACGCATTTTAGGCTTACCCTGTGCTCTGTTACCTATCCATCTCTCTCACCAAAAGCTGAAATATTTCCAGTAGCGTTTGAAATGTAAAAATCGAGAAATGGTCCGAAAATTTTCTCGTAACTTCCGAACCCCACCTCCTATTGACGAATTTTTTTCAGTTTTTGATTCGTTATTTATTATTGAAAATAAAAAAATAATAAAACCATTAATTTTTCTATTATATTTCTCTTAAGTGCATAGGCCATGTTGAGGGAAAATTTTCAAGAAGAGGTGTCAATACAAGAAAAATGAAATCTGAGCATTGTAGAAGCTCCGTATGTGTGATTGTACAAATTTGTACAAATTGTAGGGAAATATTGTTACAGAAAGAAGTATTCATAACATGGTAGCAGCCATAGCCATCATCAAATGAGACCGGTTTTGGGAGATTGCAATTATGCTAACAGATTTCAGATTTCTGAAGACAAATTTGAATTTCGAAGTCTCTGAGTCCAGACTTATTAAAACATTTAAAAACTCTCTTTTTTAGTTACCATCAGAAAAACAGCATTTCCAAGAATTCTTCCCATCCCGACACGGGAACATCGCGTTTATAACGGTATATAGTGTATAATTAGGAGTGATGGTCCCACAAAGGAGCTCTACGGGCGCCGGCAGTGAGCCCGTACTGGAAGTTAAATTAAAAGTGTCACGGATAACGGGGATATCAAAGAGTGGCTGCCGTTGAACAGCACCGGGTACCACCAGGAGTGCATATGGCCATGGGGGCGCCCGGCTCTTTAACAACCTGGACACAGCGAACGATCGCATTAACGTGTTTACTCGTTGGACAGGTCTTAGTTATTTGCATACTGGATGTTGTCTTAATCTTAGATGATGATGGTAACCGTGAATTTGATAAATATAAACATGTTGAGCTATGTATGAACATTTTTATTTACATATTACAACTTTCTTCATGCTTGCAGCAATATTTTACAATTCTTTTTTATGGTAAAGGAAAATGAGGTCAAAAATTGTCAGCTAAGTTGACTTACGAGTATGTCTGTACTCATAAACAAATTACGATGACATTTACTGTGAGTATATCTGATTGGTTCAAAGATCAGAGGGGCAGGGCTAAAGTCAATAATCACATTTCCAAACGCAAAATTTAACAACGCAAGAACTTTATGAAGATGCAATAATTAGATTTAAAATGCGAAAGAGCGCGTCTCACAAACAATTTAGTCCCGTTATTTGACTATGCATGCTCCCTTCTTAAAACTAAAGCCGTTCATCGTTAAAATATTAACATTTTATGATAGATACTTCAAAATATGAATTTCCTTTAAAGTTTTATAGCGCAGTGTTTGTGTATGGATTAGCATCCCGAAAGACTAATGTTTCTTTGGATTATTGGAGTTGCTAATTGCTGTCACAGCTTCATAAGCCTGGGATTCCCTGTCCTCTTTAGACGGCGTTCTCCTATTTTACCCTCAACCCAATGCATGCCCTTCCCTATCAAGTATTCATTATTACCTCGTTATCGTCTGAGTTCCGCCGCTGGTCCCGGGGATCCATTACGCGTCTGATTTTGCGTTTTTAGGGCGCGAGCCGACGGACCTTAATTACGTTTATGTGTTAAACGATATTTATTTAAAACATTTATTCCGCTGGTAACGGCCCCTTTATTACATTCTTTATTGTAGCTCCAAAAATAAAATGCAACGTTAAACGTATATTACGTAATCCCGGAGAATTATCTCATATTTATGCCTTCATACGTTTGCAAATTTAGAATAGGACTAAAATAAAATTCCACACTCTATATAGTTACTCGTCTAATTTTATAATCAGAAACGTTTAACTTAATTTAAAAAAATCTTAATGTCTTCCTTGGATAACCAACCCTTATAACCCAATAGGCTATTTTTCAAAAAATAAGAAGAACATCATTATTTCATCTAGTTATCGCTTTTCTGCTTTTCATCATCGTCACGGTAAGAAGGTTGTTAATGCGATTTGGTAACCTATATCTACGATCGTCGTCAGTGATAACAATAGGGAAGATACGTGGGAATGCGGGAATGGGAAGAGGTGTGGTGAAATAGAAGGGATGATCTGGATCCATTCCATCAACCTCGACCTGAGTGCCGGACAAAAGGATTTGACAGTGACGTAGTCGGAATAAACCATCAGATATGAAAGGGAGGAACATATTATTATATTACATGCGGAAGAATTTTCTTTCTACGTGATTTTGAATAAGATTACATCTAATCAAGTCATTCAGTTCTTTGAATGGCATTGAAAGGTTTGAGAGGTTGACTGAAAAGGCAACCAGAATAAAGGATCAAGTTCCAGTTATTTCAAAAAATTTGTTATTTATTTTTCAATGATGTTCAAAAGGGGCATTTCAACCCCTTGGTTGGTTTGGTAGAAGTTACTGATTTATTCTATAGACAAAGTTTTGAATAGGTAGTTCTTAATAAATTGTTAAATTAAGTCCTCACTAAAAAAAAAATTAATAACTAAAAATAAAAAATGTGTTAAAGGAAAAGATTAAAACTCTCTTAATTAGTTTATTTATTTCATACTAATACATTATAAAACATTAACTAGATAAACGCTTGGTTACCGTAACTATAAACATATTCATAACTCCCTTGGGACTGTTATGAATCCATAACTCCCTCTATTATTACTATTTGTTTAATTCTAGTAACCATTGGATGTTGGTTTTGTTATTGCATTGTTGGTTGAATATTTGGATTTCATATGTCATTTTCTACAAACTTTCCAGCTGACATATCCATGGTAATCAATAATCATGCTTACTCAATTATTGAAAACATTCGTTTCCAAACCAACAGATTTCGTTTTTATATTTCATTTTCTATGAAATAAAATAGATTATGTATCACGGGAGTTATTGGATGTTAATAACCTCGGGCAACTTAACAATCCCTCGGGACTAACGTCCCTCGGGATTGCAATATGTTGCCCTCTGTAATTAACATCCTCATAACTCCCTTGATACATAAATAACTATTATTTATCCACTCATTTATTTATTTATTCATTTATGTATTCATTTATTTATTTATTTATATATTTATTTATTTACATTTATTTACACCACCCCACAGTTTAGCAACCGTTTTAAATTTAAGCCGATAAGGATATTCTTCTGCCAAAATGTAAAGTATATTATTTCTTCTTGCGGTCCCTTTAAAATGTGAACAGAAAATTTTAATTTTTTTAATTTTCTGAAGTATTTCGTCCAAAATTTTCTGCCAAAACTGTTCCTGCTCTCTGCAACATAGAAAATGATGAAAGAACTCTGAGAATAATACAGAAAAAGCTGCAAATTAGTGGCAAAATATTATGTCATAATTTGCCTTATGTAAACAATAAACACAAAATCAAAATTTTCCTAAAAAGTCAAAGTCCGACTTAGTACTGTGCACTATTTGAACGAACCATACATTTTCGATCTCTCTATTATATCTCCCAAGTCTCCCAGGCTTTATAGTTTTTCATGAGAATTAAGAATTAGTAGGCAAAAAAACAGTTTCGAAAAATACGTTAGGTGGAATAACTTTCAAGATTAATGATAATTATTCAAAAAGCTGCAGAGCTTCCTCTAGAGTTTTGAAATTTGGAGCATAAATATTGTTTCAGGTGTTTAGCGAGAAAAAGAAAAAAAAAATAGAGTACATATTTTAGCTCGGAAAACAGCGACTCCTGTTTTGAAAAGTTATGGAGTTCAATTTTCATAGAATAACCAGATTTGTATAAAACTACCGTTAGAAGAAACAATTGCGCCTAATTCGATGAAAAAACAACAACAGTATAGAAAAATTCAACAGTTCAGTCTGGTAAAAAATAAACATATCTGGTTACACTTTTCCAAAATGACCCATCAGAAACACATGTGACTTTTACATCTCACTTTAAGGTTTTGCTACTATGCTATGGTACGGAAATTGTTCCGTTATCTAAATGCATTTTTTGATTTCATCTTTCCTTACGGAATTTATCCTTTGCTTGCACGACCCTTGCTGCCCATCCCTATAAAATTGGAGGATGGACTTTGCAACATTCACCACCAACAGCAGTTGGTGAAAAGGTTTTCAAGCAATTCATGAAATTTCCACAGAAACAATAGACTGGTTACAGAATTTGAAGCTCTTGTAAACAAAATCTACATTAACAGCCAGATAACCTCAGACGGATGCTGCAAAGTGATTGGAATAGTTCAAACCAATCTCAATAGGATGGTGTGTCTAGGTTTTTATTGGGGTTTTCCCTAGACTATATCTCTCAAAGCAAATGCTTCACTATGATGTCAACATCACATCAGAATATCCTACAGATCGTTCCCCATGATCGACGAAACCAATGATATGTAATTTAATAAACTAAACAACATGTTAATCGTAAGACTGCAATTTGTAATTTCAAACGAATATATATATATATATAGCAGTACGAATCGAGAGACAGTGCAGTGAGCAGAGTCAAAGACGAGCAAGCCAACCCAGCACCCTTCTTCAGATGCTGTGGAAATCGTCGCGGCTCCCGCATTCGTAAAATCGTCATTATCATGTCCGATTAAAAAGGCCGATCGCATTAATCGTGGCTGTGGTTACACGCAGTACCTTGCCCCCATTCACAAAAATGATGATTCATTTGAATAATTCCGCATCTCCCGCACTGGTCATAGTGTTTCACCTATGTCCGTATTCATCAAACTTCAAAATATAACTCTGGGGTTATATTTTGAATTTTCTGACAGCTGATTGGTCTAATGCTCAAACCCTACGAACGCTACGAATTCTAAACCAATGACATGCTCCAAAATATAACCCCAAGGGTTATATTTATTGATGAATACGGACCCTAGTGGTACAAAAGTAAACAGTGAGTACAATAATTAAAACCATAATAATTATTAATCCTGTCTATTATCTCCCAGTGTATCCTGTACCCTGGTCCTTCGTCTACATTTCGAACAAGCTTTTCGGCCTTACAAGCTATTAAAATTTCCTAATAAACATCAAACCGCATCCGATTGGTTCCTCATTAAGGTCCGTATTCATCAATAAATATAACCCCTGGGGTTATATTTTGGAACATGTCATTGGTTTAGAATTCGTAGCGTTCGTAGGGTTTGAACATTAGACCAATCAGCTGTCAGAAAATTCAAAATATAACCTCAGAGTTATATTTTGAAGTTTGATGAATACGGACATAGAGAATCATTCAGAAATATTTCCGAAATTTGTTATTGGTTGTATCAGTTAAACTGACCATGACGTCATGAATAACATAATCTTTATGCCAACCTTAGTTACAACTCTGTTACAACGTGTTATGAATTGAGGTGGTAGCTTGAATGGAGTGTTTGGAATAAAAATAACCGTAAAATTGTCACTTTCAACATAAATTATCAATGATTACAGAGAAAAAATGGAAAATTGTGATTTTCACCTATTTAAAATTTCAATAAAGATAAATCGATTTCATAACACTAAAACATTTTTTCAAAATGAGGTATAAAAATGAGGTGGGGGTGCCATTTGAAACCCCAAAGTAGGGGTATACAGGGTGTCCGGTAAGTATCTCCTAATCTCTAGGGAGCATACAGAGGAGGTCAAAAAAAATCTAGTCTGTCATAAAAAAAAATTTCCTAAATTGTCCCCAAACGGAGATATGGAGCCCTAAAAGGGTGCCCCGCAATTTACTTTTTTGGCTCTAACTTTTGAACCGACCTGTATGGATGAAATTTAAATACTTTATAGAGGCCACAAAGAGCCATCAGGCCATATTAAAGTCGATGTTTGCCGTCATCAGGGAAGTCAGGAACGGACTTACCATCATACTCGTTAAGTCATAATTTTGACAGGTGTCACTTTACAGAGCTAAAAACTATTTTTTTGAATAGTCTAATACTTCATCTTTAAAAAAGGTGCTCTTAATTTATTTCGGTAAAACTGACGGTTTTCGAGATAAATCGGTTTTTAGGAATGCGAAACACTCAAAAGTTACTAATGTTAAATACAAACAGGTAAAAATCAGGTTCCTGTTGATAAACCCACCTACATAATGGATTGCTATTGACGGTACTTGATCAAAATTCGCATAAAAGTCGATTTATCTTGAGAACCGCTAGTTTTATCGAAATAAATTAAGAGTACCTTTTGTGAAGATGAATGACCAGTGTATTTAAAAACTAAGTTTTCAGCTCTGTAAAATGACACCTGTCAAAACTTTGACACAATGAGTGTGGTGATAAAACCGTTCCTGACTTCCTTGAGGACGTCAAACATCTACTCTGATATGGCTTGATGAGTCTTTATGGCCTCTATGAAAAATAATAATTTCATCAAAATACACAGGTCGGTTCAAAAGTTAGAGCCAAAAAAGTAAATTGCGGGGCACCCTTTTAGGGCTCCATATCTCCGTTTGGGGACACTTTAGGAAATTTTTTTATGACAGACTAGGTTTTTTTGACCTCCCCTGTATGCTCCCAAGAGATTAGGAGGTACTTACCGGACACCCTGTATAGTTGGGGGTTAGAGGTTGAGACCTAAAATTCATTCGCTATAACCATTTTTGAACTTCCCATTTGATTTGGTATCAAACCTCAATTTGCCTTGTAATTTCCCGGAAAAATTCTTGAGCCACTTCGAAATTATGGAGGTGGAAACGTTTTAATCAGACAAACTGTAAAAAAATTTTCTCCAGCAGCTCTAAAATTAAACGAAATAAGTACTAATGGAAATCAGCTTAGATATGTAAATTCAATATAAAAATATTTAGACTGGTGCATAAAATCCCTCTTCCTCAAAGATCGATACGCCGCGCTACGCTTCCATTTGCTATTATTTACAAACAATCACGACTACATCCAGAGCCTCCCAAAAGCAACAACAACGATCTCCTCTCCTCCCAAGCCCCAATCCCGCCTGCCGTATGCCGGTCCTGTAGGTTTGTGTCGGGCCACCGTCGGCGTGTCTTAATAAGAACCAGGGCCGGGATTAGCGGGTAATGGGGAACGTGCCGGTGGAGATATCCGGGGGCTCAGCCGGTCCGCACGACCCGCCGCACATCGACAAGTGCAACAGTTCTCACAGGGTACAAGCCAGGGACATGTCCCGGAGGGGTGTAAGGGAAGATAGACTGAACAAGGGTTGGCGTCGAGGGAAGTAGACGAGTTGTATCCGGGGGATATATACTGGGTGCTTGTTCTAGGGTGGAAGGTTCTAGTTTCATGTCGATTTAACATGATTAAGTTATGTGTTTAGAGGGTGTTAAGATAATAATTGTTTGCATATGAAGGGCGTTGATGATTTGTTGTATTCTATTTTATTATATCGCTTAGGAATAGGGGATGTTAGCAAAAATAACCCCGAAAGTCAATCCAATTAATAATTAATAATAATTAATTTCGGTGATGGGTTATTTGCAAGGTATATGGCTCATTTAATCGATAAGATTCCAGATGAGTCTTGGGCGGAGATGTGAGGGTTCGTGTCATTAGACAATGCCGTCCCACTGGCTTGCATGGCCCGAGCCAAGGACCGCATGCTGGGAATTGCAGGAGCGGTGCATGTAAGTGCAGCCTGGTGCCATGAAATATAGAAAATTAATAATGAGCAACGACTATCGGGTCCCCATTAGGGCTTTGTACACGCGGCCATACTATGACCTGCACAGATGTCCACCATGGGGGATAAAGTACTCTGATAGTCCCATCCAGTATGAAACGACAAAGGCAGGACAACATTTTCATATATTATTTGCATAATATTATGATGAGATACTGGATGAATCGTTGAAGACTGCACGATTGTCCGCAGGAGAGATGGTTAGAAAAATGAAAATAAGTGGATGTTGAGAGTTTGTTTATTTATTTCTCACATTGGCATTGAACGACCAAGCCGAGTCATTTTCATTGCAATAATAAATCTTCTTTCCGGCGCGGCAACTTAGTGGTTTTGTAAAAAAAGTTACTTTATAAAGATGATGTTAGTCATGACGTCATGGTCATTTTACATGAAATATCCTTTACAACAATTATTATCTTTATGCAAGTCAACTACTGTTTATTTAATAATTTAATAAAATAATTTAATTATCACTGAAATAATGTTGAGGATAATTTCACATTGAATATGAATAATCAATCAATTCTTTAACAAGCCACTGAGATGGACATTTTATCGTTTTCCACCTATATGCTATTTTTAGTTAATTTGTCTTATGAATACTTCTATATACATATTCTACAGCATTCTTACTCTAAATTCCGAAAGTTTCAACAGAAATCTACATACAGAGTTCTTTTTTGAAATCTGAATTTTATTTTCTCATCAATAAAGATGCTGAAGCAATTTTTTAGAAGAATTGGCAATATGTAAAGTTGACGAGGTTTACAAAAGGGGATTCCCACGCTACTGCGTCTACATAATGTCAAGTTAAATAGGATTACATTACGAACTAATCTTGGACCTGACACCACTACATTTGGCGATAGAGAAGAGCCGGAGAAGCTCTCCTTAGAATGTCAAGAGCAAGAATCAGCAGTGGACAACGAGCCATTGAGGACCAACCCTTAAGTGGCTGCAAGAATTCTTTTTCGAAAGGATTTTGTAACGAGATTAGAGGATCCATGCAGTAAGGAAGATAAAGAGATCACGCAGTAGTTTTTCTAGAGCCGATAGGAGCGGTTATCAACGTCGTAGCCGCTATAAAAGAAGACGTTCAGGCTACATTAGGCAGTCGCGCCCCGGATGTTGACCGGGAAATTACTCAAATCTGGCTCCGAGAGTTGATCGGAACCTCCGTAGTAAGGAAATCCCCGACACGGTTGTAAATATTGTAAGTAATTTAATAAATCATTTGTTTAATGGGCTCTTCGAGACCACGAACCTTCCAGTTTTATTTACCCCTTACAAATTCCATCACTCAACTGACTACGAAAGACGAATGGAAAAATATTTCCAGTTGTACGTACTGGAAGCACGCACTTCCTAAGAAGGTACGATTAAATGGTACACAGGCGGTTCTAAATCCTTCGGGAGAACCGGGGCAGAAATTTATGGGCCGCGCACCAAGCACTCTTAACCCATAGGAACATCCCCGGCCATACTTTAAGCGGACCTACATACGCAATAGAAGCAAGAACGTGTCAAAACAAACCTCGACAAAAATTACGAAAACAGATAAATTGAAATATTGACAGATAATCAATAAAGCTACCATAAAGACGCTGAGATCTTCGACCATCAGCTCCAATATGGCTTGGGAGTGTTCACCTCTAATGTATACCAGGTTATACTGGAATTGTGGAAATTGAACATTCCCACTCATTGGCAAGAAAATGAGCATCAACATCCTTTATAGGACCAGAACTATTCTGTGGCTTCGAAGATACATTCTTCAACGCAGAACACCGAAAGGAGGAACAAACTGGGAAAAATCCATTGGAGGAACCTCTTAGGGTTGAGAGAATCCAAAGAAATCTTCGGAAACTTCAACCGAGAGTTTCGAATTTACAAGCTATACTATCAGATGAATGGATCGGTCGGTAGCAAAGCGGGTTAGCTTGTTCGCGGCTAAGTCTCTGAGACTGACACTGTATGGATTCGAATCCTAGCTAAATTAGCAAGTTCTCGAAGTTAAAATTATTACGAAAGTGGAGCGACTATTTGTCTTATCTACACATGTAAGCTATTTTTCTCCTCTTTTATTTAATAAAAAAATTAGATAAGCAGATAACGATTCAAAGCAACTTTTTAAATTTCCTAATTAAAAAAAAAAAACAATGCTTCTTTATACAATAAAACTGTTAGCAGTATTATAAAGTGTTTTTAAGTGTATAGACGCAAGCATAATCCGAAAAACACCTTGTATTTATATGTTTAACCAGAATGGCAACGTACCGATAACCTCCACATCTGGAGTTGAGAGTAGCACAATCAATCACATACACATACAATCGAATGTCGAGCAGCCGAAACAAAACAAAAAAATCAACGTTTCTGTTTGTGATCGCCATATCAGACTATTGACTCGTATATGAAAAATAACATGTTCCTGCTAGAATAAATAAAATATTCATAACGGAACAAACATTCCAAAATTCGCCGCAGTTAATTCGCTCTAAAACACAAAAATGAAATAATTAATCTGTCAAAATCAGTCCCTCCGACATCGCGATGCGGATGTCGCTCCAAAGCACGAAACAAATATCGCGAATGCCAGGAACAATGGCCTGCGTATATCGGTGCATTTTTCATTCAAAAACCACATCAAAATAATGCCGCATACACACCGATGTGGCCAAGATAGGCATATAAACCTGTCAGAGTTATAACATGTCCGAAACAGTCATTGCTACAACCGCACAACTAAATAATACTTTAGTTGTTACATCGAAGTGATTTTCTGAAAATTTTAATAAACTAGATACATAGATCAACCTGGACCACGCAGAAAAACGAGCACCGGATTTAATATTCAATAACAAATACAGAGTGCTCTTGAAATACAATATTCGAAGATAGTAGATTTACCTAATAGATTTATAAAGATAGAAGTGAAGATAAAGGTTGTTAAAAAAAAATTGTTAATCCTTGATCTTGACATTTCCTTATTCTTCTGCGAATACTCAGTCGAGATGGAATATCCCCTCTGACTCTGTATTTGGCACAGACTTTAAGTCTACGTCTGTCATGGTGTGCAGGAGGGTGCCACAAGGATTGATCCTCATTTTGGACACGTTTGATTTTAGAACTTGCCTTTGAGATGATCCTCGAAGTGCATCCTCTGATACTGGTGCGATACTGATGAAGACAGGTTGATTCTTACCGTCGGGGACTTCGTGAAACGCGCCTCTGATGGTTTATTGGAACCGAATGAAAGTCAATCCGGAGAAGACCTTTAAAACTACTAATTCTCAGAGAATCAGTAAAGCTTTTTGGTAAGAGTCGACGATATCCTCAATTGGGGTCCTCATATAGGCGATATTAGGGTTTTGTCAGGAGTTGTCTCAGGAGTCTTAGGGTTCATATTAATCTTTATCAAATTTTTGATTCACGTATTATCTGCAGGACGGGGAGTCGTTTTTTGGAGATGAGGGGGGGGTTCATGTAGTTGTTGTTTTTTAGGTTACAGAAGTGGCCCTTGCCAGCGGACTTTATAGAGTAAAATATCATAGTCATTTTCGCGTTACTCAATAATTCTGCCTTTAATAGAGTACAGAAATCTCTAGAGTTACTATCTTCTGCCAGGTAAGCTAATGTAGTTCTTTTTGTTTTTTAATTTATTTTTCACGTATCGACCTTAGATACTTTTACTGAAGTTAATTTTGACTGTTTAACTTGTCATCTTCATGTCCATAAATAAAGTTTCTCCAGAAAATAAAACATCACATCTTAAATTCCAATTTGCTCGGGAATTCAAGAACAGACTTGGAATCGTTAGCTGGAATGTTATAATTCTACAAAGCTGCCTAACATCTCGCTAACTCAACCTAAGCTAACCCTTATAAAGATATAATGATGCTTGACTATAATGTATGATATCAACTGCAGACACCTGGTCATAAACAGTTTACTCCGCTACATTATAAGTTCAAAGCTTTGCTTCAAAGTGACCAGATGTTGCCTGCCCTGTAGCACACGAACAGCTTTGTTTCCCGCCAGTAGGTACCTACTTCACTGACATTGAACAACAAGTATTAACAATGGAAAATAAGTTCTAAACAGGACGATGTTTGAATGGATAATTCACAAATGATTCTGGATAGAAATACAAACAAACATCAAACACTGCCTGATGAGAGGTATAATATTATGATCCCCAACTAACACCCTTTGTTAAATCTTTAATCATTCCAGCTTATCAATGTATTTTAGGCTGAAGACAGTGAAGACGGCTTGTTGGGAGCAATACATTCAAACCTCAAAACACTTTCGAATCATCTTATATACTTAGTTGTAAAACTCAAAACACTCCTAGACACATTCACACTCTATCTTACAAATTAAACCCTCATTAACTACCGAATCCTTTGCATCAATTTCAACCCTTCATGGGCAATCCGCCCCCTTTATCATTCCTGGCCACATTGCGGGCTGTACGCAATTAGGGGTGAGAGCCGTCGGAATGCAGAGAGAAGGGCGCGAAGGGCGAGGGCAAGGTATCGCGGCTGGCGAGTGACGGGACGTGTTCCCGACTGCGTGCATGTATTCTGATGACGGCTGGAGGACTATCTGCACTCTGCAAGGCGCCACAGCTAAACCTCGGGTTAGGGGATGGAAATAGGAATTGGGGAGTGATAGCGGTAACGGGTATGCGGGAAGATCTCGAATTTCTAAGCTGAAGAACGAATGCAATAATTAATACAGCCTGAAGGGTACATTCATCTGAAATTGCATTTCTTTTTATGATAATCATTATAATAATTGTCATTATTTTAGGACAGGAAGTTTACAGAAAAGACAAATGATATCCGTCCTTTATTAATGTCACCTGTAAAAAATAATCGTTATTCAATTTGTTCCATATTTTTAATTATCTTCCACAATATTCTGAAAGATGGCAGAAATGACGCGAGATCTCCAAGAAAGACGAAACAGTATCAAATAGTTTGACCACAGAAAGGGAACAAATCTATCAATTGATAATTGATTAACATGAATAAAGAGAAATATTCATTTTATTTTGTAAAAAATTTCAATCAATTTATTAACAAAAACAAGCAGCTAAAAAAATGGATAAGAGTTTCTATAAGAACTGTGAACATGGTAATAAGCATTGCCCCATCACAAGTGGTTATTGCGTTGAGATCTCATATTCGGAAACGTGTCTTATCGCGCTCCGGCGGCCACCGGACTCCTGTCATCCTGGCCACACTCGTACCCTTCACTCATTCACTCACTCCCGGGCGAAAAGGGGAGCTCATGGGAACAGCGGCGTAGGATGTCACCTTCTCTCCGTCTCGCATCATGGCGAAACCAAACTAAATGATCCCGAGATTTACGACATTAATTCTCTACTGCACTGTATTTTATAAACTCTGCTAAGAAATATTGCGTATTTTCTGTTAGATGGCATACTATCCCTATTTTGACAGTATTTTCTGAAATAGGTCATACGAGTTTTCCGTAGGCCCCAAATGCATATACTGCAAATTTCATAATCATTTAACAGAAATTGTATTTGACAAGAAGATTATATGTCCAACACAGCATCATTATTAAGACTCTTGTCACAACCACATCGGTTTTACCTTTGTAACTCTCCCGGAATAATTTGAGGATATACCAATAACCATTGTTCAAATAACTTCTTCTATAACAGCCTGAGTAGTAAGGATACTCTGTGACTCTTGTCTATCATTCTTGACATGATGAATAAATCTCCTGCCCGTGAAAGTTTTAGAACCACCGGCACTCTGAGAAGTACTAGTACTATACAAGTCCTAAGAAGAAACTGCCAATCAAGACTTCACCCGAGAGGAAACGTAAATTTGGTTGGCTCAACATTATCCAGGAATCACAGGTAGCACTGACTTAGATTTCTCGAAGTCCTGAGAAGAAAAAATGAGACACTAAAAAAGAGCGAATCTCGCCTACTCATTATAATTTGGACAATGGCCTTTACAAGAAAGAAGCAAAGACCTCAAGAAAGATTCAAGAGCCCATCGCCGACGAAAATTTATCACTAATTTTGCTAGCGATGAGGATCTAAAACCCATTTAACATGCAAATAAATTGCACTTGGGGAGTTTCTTGATATTGAGGGGGCATTTATTGTTATCTCCTTCAACTGATGATCTTGGCTGCCAGAAGGCATGGGGTGGGCCGTATTACTAGGTGGCTGAAGACTACCCTGGAAAGTAGGGATGTTCATAATGTTTGGTGAGAGGTTTTCGTTGAAAAAAAGATACCCGCAGGGCTGAGTCTTATCACCCTTAATGTGGGACATGGTAGCGAGCGACTAGCTCGATGAGCTAAACAATGATGGGTACTATGATACCCAGGGCTATGCGGAAGATATAGTCAAAATTATATCAAATCATGCAAAGAGCTTTGAACAGGGAACGGTTGAGGAATGGTGTCTAAAACCGCGCGGTAACCTTCTTCAATGAGCGACTGCAGGTAAGTAACCGGATCAAATATCTGCGGGTATTATCTTGGATGCAAAATTCACCTGGAACTTACACCTGCAGAAAGTCATAAATAAAAGTAATGAGCAATGATGGCCTATAGAAGGTCCTTTGCCAAAACGTGGGGCCTTAAATCATGCATTGCACATTGAGCCTTGGAGGCTATATTTGACACATTTGACATGACATCTCTTAATATTTATATGAGGGCTTACGGGCTGAACCAAAACAACAACTGGGAAGAGCTCGGATTAGCAGGTCACTCCAGAATAACTAATATCATCACTGGTCCATTATTTTTGATGAACTCTGATGATATGGACCCTCTAAGATCACATTTGACAAAATATTCAAGGTCTTATCCTCTCCAACAGGCAGGCTATGCCTATGCTTCAAAATAAAATCAAAGCTGATTTAGGAATTATGGCACGACCTCGATGATCTTGCTAAATATAACAGGATACTTGTTTGAGTGTCGGTCATCGAGAGATAGCTTAAAACGAGGATGCAGACGAACTAGTCAGAAAAGGGTCTGCAACGGCCTTTAGTGGACCAGAACCAGTGCGTGGAATCACAAAAAATTATACGTGGCGCAGTGGTTAATAAGTGGGCACGGAAATATGTACCATGTACCAGGTAATAATCATGACAAGTTAATGTGGAAGAGCCATCTCCGAACCTTGCCAATAAAATGTTGTTCATAAGCAGAACACAGATCAGGACAGTGGTGGGACGAAACTCACAGGACACTGCCACCTGAGACAACATCTACGGAGAAGAGTCACTATGCAGTCTTTGCATTGAGGAAGACGAGACTCCTTCCTGTAGAGCTCCTTTATTTCTTGTGGAGTCAAATATTTTTGTCCTGAAGTCAAACTAATAAGAAGACTGTTTACTTCAAATGTGTTTTCCATTCAAAATTTTTACTGCACTTTTGCAGTTATCATAAAGGTTGTAATCTCCATAAATTGCAATTATTCATAAAGGTTCACATAACGGTGCACTTCTGCACTGATTTATGGTACCAGCGGTTTTCTGTGCCTCCAAGTAGTCAGAAGGCATTTCAGTGCAGTTCTTTTTAATATTAAAATTATAAATATCACATTTAATGAGTGAGAGTAAGAGGTGTGTTCAAAACTGCTCAATTTTTTTCTCATTTAAACAACTTCGTATCTCGTACCATTTACCTACGAGATCCCAATGGTGAGCGTTCTTAAGTTATAATGCCTTAAACACCCTATTAATATACTAGTCGTTATTAGTTTAATGAATCTTGAGATGAAAATCAAATCGCGTAATGCCTCTTTACATGTTAGAGAAATGATAAATTATTCTTTCTCTTATACCGAATTTTAAATATATTTTTCTTGTTTAATTTTACTTTAAGTCCTTGCATAATAGATCTTAACTTGAATAAGATACTATAAACTCCCTTAATTAATGGGTACAAGGATCACTAAGGACAAAGGAGCGCAGGTGTCCGCTAATTACCTACCCGGCACTGCCGGCATGTGTCATCTGTCGGAGGCGGAGTGCTTCCCCGACTGCGGCGGCTGTATTGCGGTAATCTCACGGAGTCCTGTGCTGGCACAACGCCGATACCGCCCTATCGGCCGTCGCCAGTGTGGACCCTGTCACTAGTTCGACCCTATCATCGCACAGCGACTTCCGTCTATGTCTATACCATACCATCTACATATCCTGTATCCCCATCAAGTAGTGTGATGCTGTCTAATTTACTCTTCTCCAGAGTTTGCTGACATATTCTGCTCAAAGTATGGATTGTGACTAACTACTGCAAACTGTAATCTTATTGTTCACTGTTGATAAATTGATGGGAAATAATTCAATATTAAAATGACCCAAATTCACAATAGTTGATTACTTCAGCCCAACTAATGTCGCTGTTGTTCATTTCTCTCCTAATCAATCTTAATTTTATCAATATAAATCTTAGTTATTTTCTCAAAATAGTCAATAAATCTTCTAAACCAAGTTCTTTTAACAAGTATTCTTGAGTATTTTGGCCTCTTAATCGTGTTACCATGCTCGGTGTTCTGCTTCTTTGGATGATCTTCAAGAACGCCTGTCAGTTTACTTGACATTTCAATATGTCTCCAGACATTTAACCAACTGTTGCTCTTATGAATTGAGATGTTGTTTTGATTGAACTCAAGATGACGTTGAACCTGAGCTACTACTCATACTTGAAAACCGTAAGAGAGGTATGGATCCTTGCCCGAAGTGTTCCAGTACGTTTCATAACAAATTTTTTTATGTACAAGAGCATAAATAAACTGGCATAGGTACAGGCTTCAGTTGAGAGTAAACCATCTTTTGATCAGGATTAAGTTATTCCTTCATATGAGCTGCGTTATAACCAACTACCGACCTCTATTCCTCTCTTTCCCTCTTTGCAGGTCAGGCCACACGTTTCTTCCCGGAAGGACGACCTTATAAATCCCTCGACGTTGCAGTTCTTGCTCTCGCTCGGTCTCGTCCCCAGAGAGTACGTGGAGGTGTCCACCTGAACTCTAGCTTAGAATTTAAGGTTACTTATTCTGATCTGACCTGGATTCGAACCTGGAAAGGGAGCCAAGTGGGTAAGACTACATGAGAACGCACTACCCTAATGGCTTGACCACAAATCTTAGAGCTCCTTCCAAACCATCCTTATACCTGGTTTCGGAACCTGGAGGACTAACGTGGAGAAGGGTTTCGATCGGATGAAACTCCCTAGCAACGCAACGCCAGACATTTGAATTCCTTCCGGAAAGATCTCTGAAACAAGACATCCTTTTTAAATGATGCTCATCAAGAAGAAGGATATGATAAAGAAAAAGAAGCAGGAGGAGGAGAAAGAAGATGGTCAGAAATATTAACAAAACAGGAAGCATTTGAGGATCAATACTGGATATATAAAAATACTGGAATGAACCATCCCTTCAGCGGGCATCCGTAGACGACAGCCGACGCGGGAAGAACGGTCCTTCTTCTACAAATCTCTACGTACGGTAGGTAGGTGAGTAAATGCGTAGGGTATACCTTATATGAGCAGCGTATCTAGGTTCCCACCTACTCACCTACCCACTCACCTATATACCCACCTTCTGTCGCTGTGGATCGAAGGTGGGTAAGTAGGGAAATGTGAAACTTGACGATCAGTAAGAAAAGTTGAAAACTTCGAGTTCTCTCTATACAGAAATTGCAAAAATCAGGAACCATTTAAGTGTATTTCTTTCATTTCTTTGGTTGATTATTATCTTTATTCAATTTTTTTCGTAACAGTAATCTGGTGACTAAATTTCCACTTGTATTACCTATCTATATTTAGAATATAAAAAAAATCACTCTCCGCTTGTAAACAATTAGACGTGTACTAGAGAATTAGCTCAGTTCAATACCTAAAGGTCATCAGTTGTCCCACCTGGCAACTGATAACTCATTACATTATTCCAATGATCTGTCAGTCCTTGCTTAGTCCTGCAACCCCTGATATTGTCCTGCTAGAATGCGGCCCGACCGGCTGGTTACCTGCAACTGACACTTCGCTCCGTCCAATATCGGCCATAATCGAATGGTAATGGCGCTCATTACTTTACTATTTCCATCAACGGCCGTGTTGTTGAAAGCAGCATTGTTTAATGACACTACACGCAAAAAGCCCACCTCTGCGGGGGATGAATGTCCACTATTTACTGTCATGCACATAATCGAGCATCGGGGTTCTAGTTCTGGTTAATAGGGATTGAAGCAGTTAAAAGTTATCGTTTGTTGCGAGTGCGATCATGCGAATGGTAAAATTAAACGGCTTCTCTTCGTAATACACGACAAAACAAAACGGTAATTATGAAAATATCTAATCACCCCCCATGGCCACCGTTGTTGCTGACGTTCCAATTTCTGATCTGGCACAATTTAAGGGCCTTCCACATTAATTTACCCACAATGTGCGTGAGTGTCGTGACCTGAGTTCTGGTGGTGATGTCGTCTCGCCTCAGCTCCTGCTGGCAGCACCTCGGGAGTACTCCGATATGCCAATAGCAGTCCTCCGTTTACTCCGGAGTGTCAATTGCACTTGCCTCTGACATACATCAGAAAACGTGTTATCCTCCTAGATGTTTCTAGGAGTTAGTCTACATTATGTTGGATTCGCATGCAATTTCATTCTACAAGATCTAAATTATTGTAAATATAAAACCAAATCGCTATTTCTTTAATTTGGAATGAAGTTAGTGTTGTTCTTTAACTTTTTTTTCAGGTTATTTAATAATTATTCCATATTGAGTATTTTATTTTATCCATTGTTTCCTTTAATTGGAAAATATTTTCTTGTACATTGTCTAAGTGTATTTTACTTTTGCCTTTATTTTTGTTCTCTGGGGCTAATGAGTTCTATGAAGAAACCATTTGGAGGCACTTACAAACCTTACAAACCTTACAAACAAACCTTCAGCTTAGAACGTCCTGCCTTGCTGTGCTGTTGGCAAGCCACTAACATTATTAAAGAAATAATAATTTATGTAGAGTCAGAGTCGTTTCCTTCGTCCCAGTAATCAACATCAGCAATTCTTTTTCTAATTCAGTTTATTCAAAAGCTTGTAATTTTCCAAAAGTAATTATAATTTCTAGATAAATTGTAATTATTTCCAGATTATAAATTACTTCCTGTTAAGTGCAAAATAATAAAACACAATATTTCAATTGGCAAAGAAATCAAGCAAGATTTGGATAATAACCAATTTTTGAATAAGAAGATCTTCTGTCTAATGATACAAAATACTTTTCCATATGAGACTGGAGCAATAGGGAGGGAGTCAGATGTGGATAACACCTTGCAGCCCGGTTACGCAATACATTCCACCCGGCTACTTGCACTTGTCGACAGCTGATGTCCTCCATAGGGAACCCCAAAGGATAAGACGAGTCACCTGCATCGAATGGGACTCGACGTGTTCATTATTACATTCTTAATGTTCAAGGCTGCTGAATTTAACAACGCTGCTGATCTGCTGAAAAAATTATATTGGACTACTAGACGAATTCACGTGGAAGTTCGATTCAATATTTTTTTTATTTTATCATTTTAGAGTGTCGGTATGTATAATTTAATTTCTGATCAGATATTTGTGATTTTTTTATGTCGCCTGGATCTATTTTTATGTGCCATATACCTAATTAAAAGATTATAATAATTATATTAATTTTTTATTTATGCAGTTATCCTTAAAGATCCTTTTTCACGATGATACATACCTAGTTCAGCATGAGAGTTACTCTCATAACAGTAACTCTTCAGTCAACTTGGTTAATAGTCACTTTCACACCATCGCAATAGAACTATCACATTATCGTGTTTCGATGAGATAGTTGCGAGCATCAGCTGTCATGAGAGTGAAAGCAACTCTCACCGTGAAAACGTGACATTATAGTAACTATCACACTGTCGAGTATTGTGTAACTCTCAGTCAACTTGCCTCTTGTACATTGGTCATTGGTTGATAGTCACTCTCACACATCGCAATAAAACTATCACACTATCGTGTTTCGATGAGATAGTTGCGAGCATCAGCTATCGTGAAAGTGAAAGCAACTCTCACCGTGAAAGCGTGACATGATAGTAACTATCACACTGTCGAATGTTTTGTAACTCTCAGTCAACTTGCCTCTTGTAAATTGGTTGATAGTCACTCTCACCCCATCGCAATAGAACTGTCACACTATCCTGTTTCGATGAAATAGTTGCGAGCATCAGCTGTCGTGAAAGTAAAAGCAACTGTCACCGTGAAAACGTGACGTGATAGTAACCCTAATGATTTGCCATTCGCTAGGTTTCTTCTTGAAACGAACTTTAGACAGATAGACACGTTGGTTGCCACTTGAAACGAACTATTTTATCCTTAGAGGAGAAAAATAGTCGTTGAGAGTATGAAACAGTAAAAGACAACAAGGGTCGTGGATTGAGCTGTCAGTCTAAGAGGGTCAACAAATAACAAGCGGGTCAGCAGAACAACAGGTACTCTTTATTTAAAAATAAATCACAGTTATTATTATCACAGAACCTTGAGCACGGTTAACAAATAATAGAGAACAAGAGCGTGCAGTTTAGCCGAATGAACTGATCGGTAAAAATGGATTCGCAAGGCACTTAGCTTCGTAGGGTCTCCGGTGCGAGGGTGAAAGTTTTCAGCCGGGGGTACGAATGGCACAGGTTCGGCGGCCGGCAGGTGAGCTGCTACAGGGGTAAATTTGGCCGCTCCTGCAGTAATACAAGTATGTGCCAACGAACGGATCAGGTGCCCTCCGGTACGAGGAACAAGCTTGGCTGGTGGTAAACCTGATCTCAGGCACAACCAATGTGCTGCATTCTGGCTTGAAGTGAAAACCTTGCTTCCAGGAAAACTTGCGTCCGTAAGAAAAATGGAATCCGTAGGAAAAATGGAATCCGTAGGAAAAAGCTGCAATTTCATAGGTATCAGAGACACTCTTGTATTAATGAACGGTCCGATCGAGTCTGCTTGCCAAGAGTACATAAAATTATGTCCCGTCCTCAAGATAGGTTGAGATCAAAATGTGATCGACGAAATTTTACAAGCGGAGCGAAACTCGATCGGATTTAAAAGCTGTAATTAAAAATAGCATACTGTATTAAGAAAATATGATCTGTACAATTCCAGCATAATGAAAGAAACCATTTTACGACACTCACCAAGCCAAAAACGTGGGTGATGTTTCCAATATTTGAACAATAAATTCACGACGCCATTAGATGAATTATTCGCGACAGGTGTTTTGCGTGAACCTTCTTCAAGCCAATTTTCAGGAGAGAAAGAAAGGTGAGATCTCAGGTATCGGCGTACCGGATTGAAACTCGACAGTCGAGGTCGACGAAACTCGAGGCCTCCAGCCGGCCGTGTTTGCACCTGCACTAAAAGCCACCATCGCGCACCGCGGTTGTCTCCGGGTCGCTGGCATTTAGCCAGTACGTACAAAATGTACGTTACATTCTTAAGAAAGGGAAGGGGGCGGCAATTTTTGTATCGGCACGCAGGTGGCAAATAGGCTAAGCCCGGCCCTTGCGTGCACCAAGACAGACGATAAGCTTAATATTTTAAATTTTATGGATAGGAAAAATATTAACTTTTTCCTTGCTGTGGCCAAAAAGTTGCCCGGAATAAAAAAAAACTACTATGGACGAAAACGCACCTTTATACGATAGACCTATAATAGACTTCATGCCTCAAATTCTGATAACTTTCGCTGTCTGAACCTTTCTTCGATTTACGAAATGTTTGGAGAAATATCCCCAAAACCTTAACGTCTTGTATTAATAATTTTCTTATATGGTACCGAATAAATTGTGAGGGCCTCCCCCCTTTGACACTACTTTTTTGTGTCTCATCTTCCCTTCTGGCTGTCAAGGGGTTGATTTCTATCAAGTGAGCCAAGCGGATTGCCAATGATAGTGGTCAGCGTTGGTTAGGGGTGTGTGTGTGACACGTGTGACTCGGGGGATACTAATTGTAGAACCCTCTTAATTAGTAAACCAATATCAAGGGTAGTTAATATGAACTCAAATTAAAAAAAAAGGGAAATTTACCACATCTTCATTTAAAGTACATAAATAAAAGTTACATTTGGACCACGAAAATGGCAGCGATGTTCTGTTTATTCGAGTGTGTGCATGTTTCTGCAGCCAGCACTTGATTTGAGATACCGACATTCCTACACGCGTGTCAAACAAAAATTTGCAGCGCTACTTATTCGACGGCCTGATTGGTTGTTTACTTTTTGCTATAATGAAACTGTTTTTGATTAATTATTATTGCTCTATAGTTTATAGATTAGACAATTACATACCATGCGACATGCGAGTACTGACGAGACTCTATATACATAGGCGAATTGCAGTTTATAGTTTCTATAGTAATTTTTTTCAATTGAATAGTTTCTATGGTAAACTGTTTCAATGGGATTGTTGGTAACAACGCCAACAGTGATGAAGATCTCTATGGCAACTCATTGAAATAGAGTCTAACAATTTCCCTATATAATTGTTCTAATTGAGAGCCAGTACTCTCGCATGGTATATCATCAGGGACGTATGAATTGGAAAAAAATATTTTTTTCTTTATCAGCAAATAAAAGTTTTCTATTTACCTACCCAATGAATTTTTTTTTTTTTTAATTGCGTGAAAATCCCAAAAATCTATTAAATTGTTCTGGTTCCGCCTTAGAATTAGTGAATAGGTCCTACAATAACTTGCACATAAAAACTGAAATTTAAGCTGAAATTTGACGCGAGCTAAAAGTGAGTACCTTTTTACGTATTTACGTTAACACCAGCAGATCATTCCCGAACTCTGTAACTCTCCCCCACCCCTGTCTTCCTAACTGGCGACCCGAAAGTCCCGAAGAGGCCCCAACATGCTGGGAACGGGGTAAGATCCGCCCATTCGTTCCCTGAATCCGATAGAAATCAGGACCGGGCCAAGCTAATAAATCCACCTTTCACGGACAGCGAAAAACAATCAAAACTATGCACAATACAGACAAAGCAATCTATCACAAAAAACAATCCCGAGCGCCATCTGTACTCCCTAGTGAACTTTTGTTTTAATTACGGAAACAAAGAGCCTAAGAAGTGCAGCTCCGATATGAAAGACAGATGGTCCCTCTCGTCTTGCCTGTCTCTGACACACGGGCGTGGAACGGGGGAGTCGGACGGGGTTGATATAATGTGTGCAGAATCAGAATCAAGCAGAACTCAACTGTGTATTGAAAGAATACTTTTCTGTGGTTTTTATAATACACCTGCCACCCTATCCTGCTCTCTACAGTTTCTCAACCAACTCACTATCACAGGACGTACAAAACAATTTCCCGGAGGGTATCAAACTATTATACCTCCTGCTTCCTGAAGAACTTATAATCAGGTGCATAATTAGAACTTCTTTCAAGACAATTAGATTCTAAAAATTGTATCAGAGCAGGTATGTTCCATAATTTGTATGGAATTTTAAAACTTGTCAATATTTCCATTTTTGAGTTTTCAATTATTATTTTTGTTAACTATTTTATCTCCAAATTTTGGAGCTTTCATGGGAGGTATGAATTTCGGCACGTTGTAGATATATTGGAACTGTCATCTTAACACTTGTAAATTTTATCAAATCTGCGAGGGATATAGATCGTAAATATTTCCAATATTCATGGATACGTGAGCCTCTTTCTTTCATCCTCTCGAAGGATAAAATACTGAAGGTATTCAGACTTCGTGAAACCCAATTTCGTATTAAAAGCCAAAAAATGGTTAATTTAAATATTGCATATATGGTAATAACTGAAATAAGACCATTAGATATCAATTTCGTGTTCAACTTCATTCAGAAATATTTTCACTCAGCAGTTATTTTCCGTAGATGTGTGACCGTATTGCATTAACTTTTAATGAGCCACCACTGTCCTAACCCGTGTTTCCAATCGTCGTTGATCTTACAACTGTTCCCTTCATGAAGACGGCGACGCCGGCTGACTGGGAGAAGTGGGAGGACTGAGGAGCCGTGCGTGTTACAGCCGGCTACATTCCAGCTCTGATTGCACAAGTTTTCTGCATATATTACACTTTGGACGGACTTTCAACTCCTGCTCTATTCCATATCTAAGTCCCGGGGCACCCCATGCACTACCAATCAGATGTTCCCGCTATCAACTTCGCTAATACCGATCGCGGAATACTTATGCTTCTTGTAAAGTTCAATTTCAATTCAAAATTTCTAAATGTAACTTCAGAGATAAAGCGAAATGGTTGACTTTTAAATTAATGAGGTTGAGGATTATTCGGAAAGTTCCTGCCTTACGAGGTAATTTTAAAAACTGCGGAGGCTGCAAGCTTATAGCTACCTACTGCAACTTTGTGTAACGTAAAACGTAACCGCTGGGTAAATGTAAAATATGCTTGAACATTAGGCAGGTACTATTACCTACCAAATCACTGTGCATTGAGTGAAACCGTTACTTCAAACACACCGATAATATGCCACCAAAGTTCAATTTCAAGAATGTTACTTTTTGTTTGTAGCAGCTCATAAATGAATCATTTGCATGAAATATATTCATGTTAGGTGATTGGCAGTTAGGTATTTATAATCGTTCAAACTTATAAGGAATCTTGACTTTCACGGTGATTATAGGGGTATGAAGGACACAACAGTAGTTTCATTACACATAGAAGAACTTGATAGGTATTTACTCCAAATATATACCTGCTTAAATACCTACTCGTATAAAATCGCAACAGAAGTGAAATACAGGATGAACTTCTTAGAATATAACATTGGATTTTGCGCACTCTGACTTACAGTTACTTTAACACCAACAAATTTAAATTACGGTTAATGTGCTTCTAGGAACTTTAAAAAAACTTCAAAATTAATTTACCTTCCTAAAAATTCAAATAATACTTCCCTGTTGATTATGTACCTGCTATCACTACCAAGCAGTTTTATAGAGCAGTGCTCTATAGCCTTATAATCTATCACGAAAAGTCAATGTTACTTAAAGTTTGAACGACTATACTTAGACAATAAACGTTGAATAGAGAATATCCTTAAACAACACAAATATCACCAATCGGACCAATCTATTCAACAAAAATATTAGTTAATTTATCTTTCCAGTATCGAAAGATCGCTGCAAGACTCCAGATTCCCCTGAAGGTGCCCGTCAAGCAGCCGCCCCTCTGTCTCCGACCCAATCGTCGCCGCCACCACGTCCAGTCACCAATGGCGCCCCCTCACCTCCACACACTGGTTCGGCGGGAAGCGTCACACCGCCATTACCCACTGTTGGGATAGACGGAGTTCAGCAGCCCTATACCTCCCTATTGTATGCTGCAGGACCAGCCAGACCCTTAGTCAAAGTCAGACGTTTTTTGGGCACCTTGGTGCAGTTCGGAAACGACATCGCCACGGATGTCGGAGATAGGGTTAGGAGTTTGGTGCTCAACCTAGTGGTAAGAATGTTAAATTATAAAAAAAAAACAGAAAAATCTGCTTATCTATTATCTGAGTATACAAGTCTTTTACTATTGGTTTTCCTCTTTTGTCAATTGCTTTTCCTTATTTGTCAAATGAGTTTTCCCCATTTATTAAACGTCACTTTGATTTTTCAATTCAAATTCCTCTTTTGTCAAATGAGATTCCTTTTATATCAAATGCTTTTCCAATGTTTAGATTACTGTCACTGTACGTAAATGGGAAAAGCAATTGACATAAAGTGAAACTGATTTGACATAAAAGGAAATTGATTGATAAATCAATGACTACAATCGTTGATAGATAGAAAAATAAGAAAATCATTTGACAAATAAGGAAAAGCAATTGACAAAAGAGGAAAACCAAAAGCAAAAGACTGTAATCTAGTAATACTATTAGGTACTTGATTTTTCAGAGTTCCAACTTGAGTATAGAAGAATTTCATCATTCCCTCCAAGAAGTTACTAATTTTCCATTGAGGCCGTTTGTATTACCCTTCCTGAAGGCACATTTACCACTTCTTCAAAGAGAAGTCCACACGCTGGCGAAAAATAATAAACAGGTTAGTATATGTAATTCGTGTTTCCAATTTCTCCCACCTTTTACTGTGTTATTGTCTTCCGCTTGATTTTTAATGTATTGCATAGTTAACTCTTGTTAACAAGAAACAATAAGGTGTTAAATAAAGAGGCTTATTCTACTGGTATATCTAACACCATCTAAAAACTTTCAGTTAAAAATTACAATTAAATGTCGTCTAACATCGTCATCATAATGTGACGACGATCTATCTTGATGAGACCAAAACACCCGGAAACGGTGGAAGCAGTAGTGCGAAAAAACATTACCAGTTTGCGTCGTGCCGTTGAATAAACAGTATCTCTTCATCCTCTATCAACAGGATTTTGTTGAAGGCATGAGGATAGAAAGTCCAGCTAAGGTGCTGTCTGATTTTTTCCCCGGGGAAGATAAAGATGTTTGTTTGGAACCATCGATTTCCGATTTCAAAGCAACTATCGATTTTAGTCAGATGTGTAGTATTCCTATTCGGAAAATTTGACAAGAAGTAAAAAACTTCATTATTTTCGATGAATAAAGCCACTGTCTAAGTTCTCTACTTCTTTATTTTGTAGGTATAGTAGATAACCAATAAGGCTTCTACTTCATCAATTTTCATGATTGAAGAAGATCTTTCGTCTTCTCTTTATAAAATGTCACACCAAAATTATCATGCACGAGTTTTTTACGGTTAGAATTAAACATTTTAGGAAAAAAAGTTGCTCTTAGTAGTATACCTAAAATGAAACTTCCTTTAATTACAAATTTGGTAAAGCCGTTGAAAGTGGTTTGTGTTTAACAGTTGACCGAAGTTTAACTTACGACAGTTTTTTTTTTAATTATTACGATCGATTAAATAATAATTATTACAGTTGAAACAAGTAGCCCAACACCTGAAATCAAAATGTTACCAAAATGATTCAAGAAAAAAGCTCGAACATTCTATAGCAATCAACACTACCGGGCATGAAAGGGTAAAATGTCACATTCAAATGCCGAAACCGAGAAACGAATTTAATTAATAAAACTGGTATAGTTTCCACGCAGTAATGTATTGAGAAATTATAGCAAAATCCAAGAAGTAAAAATGGAACTCTTAGCAACCAAAAGTACTTAATTTACGCCAGAGGCAGTGAAAAGTTCTACCAATTAATAAACGGTAGTAAAAACCATATGTCACTAGAATCGAAAGAACAGTAAACTCTGCTCTTTTTACTGCACCATAAGATCTTTAGGATCTTGCAGGGAAACTTTGACAATTATTTTTTGATTTGTAAGCGTCTGTACCGGCTTCATTTATTGGCTTTCGGTTGATTTATTTGTTTCTTTTGCAGAATTTGCATATCGATCTCGAAGGCAGTTCGCATTTAATGTAACCATTTAAGACGATGGCTTTCTCTACTCTCAAGTCTATTTATCTTTAATTTCTTTCCGGTCCGCTATTCTCTTTGTTGGCAGACGCACAAAGTTATCTTTGTATAATTAACTAAGAACATTTCAGATGCATCCAAACTCGAACACCGTTTGTATTAATATTGTTTCTTAGTCAGATAGCTGGGCTACCGAAATTAATTGCCCATCATATTTTATAAATATTATTTTATTAGGTTTATGAAAAGTTTATAACTGCATTATTAGTTTTCTATGGATACTTTTACATGTTGCAGTCAACTCTTCAGTATGTAAGAACACACGAGCATATTATTTTTGATCCTGCTCACTCGCCACAAGAACCTTCAGAAATTTTCCTACCAAACGAAGTTCCACTCATGGCAGGAATGAAACGACGAGCTTGTGATAGGTAAGTTATGACTAAGTTTTACAAATTATAAAATATCTTATATTCTGCTCAAACTCTTGAATGGTTCTCGCTATTAAAATAAGTACGTAAATTCGCGTGAAATCATATCTTCCAATCCAATAATATTGAATATTCGACATTAAAATACATCTGTGCTTATAAGACAAAAGACAAGTAAAGTTGAGACCATCAATGTTCCGATATTAAATAATTCGTGTTGGTGTTTGCGAGAAAAAAAAACGAGGCAGATGGTCGGTGTTGGTACCATATCGGACATAGAGGTAGTTTTCAGCTGTTAAACGTTTGCAAGCTTGCAATTCTGGCGCAGTTGTAAAAGTTATGGAATTAGAGCATTCGCAGGGAAGTAGCAGGTCGCATTGCCATATTCGATAGTCTGCTTGGGACCTTTTTATTAAAATGAATAATGTTCTCTTTCTTTCTTTCGCGACTGTTACCGCTATCAAGAGTCTTGAATGTAATAAGGGAGTGTGCAATATTAGGAATTATTGAAAAGTGCTGACTTTCTGTATTATGGTACCTACAGCAACCAGTAAACTTGGAATTCGATAGTTTAGTAAAGATTTGCCAGTAATAGGAAAAAGACGTCTGAATCTTATGAAATTTATAGATTCCTGTTTTCATTAAACTTACAGGTACACAGTTTGGTTCATAAGTGTAATGAATAAATTATTTTCTCGTTTAATATTTGTGTAAAAAAATTACATAATCGAAACACAATGTATAGAAGACTTAAGGCGACAAGAACTTGAACAAATTAGTCCTCGTATTATCAAAAATGTTCTTGGGGAATTAATAATAAAATACCGCCTTGCATATTGATAGGTACCTAGTAAATGTTTTATATCTTTAATATTTACCATGCTCTAATTTTTTTTATTTGCTAAAAAAGTGCCTCGACATCAAGGCCATTGGCACTTAAGTCAGTACTATGTTAACATTGTGGTGTGCATTTTCAACATTATTATTTTCAACATAATATTTTACATTATGACCTTAATAGTGTACTTTATATTGACAGATTGTCTCTAGGTTCATATTCCCCCAAAATATGGAGAGAGGCAGTTGTATGCCAGAAGTAGTTCGGGAGTCGATAGGTGAAGATATCCACCATATCTGTAACAGCGCACGCGCTGCTCCGTTCGGTCTTTGGTGCATCAGTATAATACAGCAGACAGTCACATTCATAGGTACCTGGACAGAAGGTTATGCTATTAGTACTGAATTATCTGTGGTAACGTGCTTCAGAAAGTTGAAGAGTTGTTCTATTTTGCTGGAAGCTTATGGTCAATATATTTACTAGAAGAGTTGTCAAGGTGATGTAAGCTTCGTAGATGTAGGTATTTCTGGCAGTGGATAAGTATATGTTCTACCGTTTTTTGGACTTCACAGATATCGCAAGTGGATGTTTGTTCTCTGACCATTAAGTGAGCATGTGTCAAACGAGTTTGGCTTATGAGTCGTCTGAATTTGGCTTGTTCGATTCTCGTCATGAGGGGTAGTTGAGTATGCTGTATCATAGGTTCTATTTTGTTTAATGTATTGGCTTGTCTTGACCAATAACTCTTGTCATATAGTTCGACACTCGTGTAAAGTGGGCTGTTAAGTCATAGTCGAGTTGGAGGTTTGTATCTGTAGTTAGGGAGTTGTTGGAGGCCTAGCTTTCTTGCCCGCCAGATCGTTTCCCTGTATGCCTACCTGATATGGCGTCCAGACGATGAAGGTTTGTTGGTGATTGGTAGCTCCATATTCAATTCCCGTATTGTTCTGCTCAGGGGGTTCATGTTGTCGTCAGAGGTTACGGCTTGGATTTCCGACAGAGAGTCGTGCAAATGACGTACTCGTTGCTGCCTGTTGTATCTAGTTTAATCTGGTAGAATGCTCTGAATTTCATAATTTTTTGCAGTAAATATACGCTGCAGTAATTGGAGATTCGATAGGTATTCACCGGGTATTCACAGGTACATATACCCGGACAGAAGGTTGTGCCATGAGTGCTGTATTATCAGTCATGTCGTGTTTTGGGAATCTTGTCACATAACGTATACCTTAGGGATTTATATTTGCTAGGGTGGTGTCGCTGATGGAGATCTTATGGTTGTTTTGGAGAGGTCTATTAAAGCTGATATCACAAGGTTGGTGGGGTGTGTATGGGATTGCTATAGATTCATTGGAATATTGACGGTAGTAGTAGCAATTTGTTAGGGTGTTAGTGGCTTGAGGATAGTCTCACAGCATATGCTAGGGCAAGCTGTCTTCTGCGGATCCAAAGAAAGAGGCTCGACTGCCTCTCGTCTCGATGTACGCTTTCGTTTGGACTGGACTTAAAAGGCGCTTAGAGCTGTTTTCAGTGCTGTTTGCAATGATATTTAGATGACATAGGACAGATATATATGCTATGCAGCCATAGACAATTTTTGACACGATCATAGTTCTGAAGATGCGCAGTAGTATCCTTCTGAGCACCCCATTTGAGGCTGTTTAGGATTTTTATATAAGTCCATTCTTTTCAGACAGTCTGTTTTTAGTTCCTTTAGATAAGATCGCCAATTTAACTTAGAGTTAATCAAGTTGTCTGCCGTACAGCATGAGTCTCAGGGTTAGGGGTGCTAGTCAACTTCTTGCTCGAGAACCATAGCAATTTTGTTTTAGTGGTTGAAAATTTTAGCTCAGTGTTGGTGGACCATATTTCTAGCCTTTCTATAGATTTCTGTAGTATTTTGCTGGTTTCTAGGACATTTTTCTCACGACGGTAGATCAGCAGGTCACCGGCATATAATAAAGCAGTGCTGAAAGCAGTGCTGTGCTGGTGGCAAAATATGTTTACTAATGTTATTTGTGCCAATGTTGAATAGGGTGGCGCTAAGAATGGTGCCTTGTGGTGCACCGTTTTCTTGTTTAATTCATCTTGATGTGACATTGTTTGATATTTAACGGCAAATTTTCTGTGTTTTAGGAAGTTGATCAATTTGGTTGTTCTGATCAAGTCGAAGGCACCTTAACATCAAAGAAAATAGCGATAAACTCCTGATTGTCGGCTAGTGCATCAAATGATGCACTTGTAGCCTAACTAGTATGAACCTTTGAGTGCGAAAGCCCAAAGTGGTTTAGTTTTTTTATTGTAATCTAGTTTTGTAATTCTGTTTTCAAAAATTAAATATTCGTCTTAAATTTCAAATGTCTTATTCTTAAGGCGCACATTTTTACGTTTTAAAGTATGGATATGGAACCCAAATAGGTATCGAATAAAAATAATGAATATATCTAACTTTTCGTAGTAATAAACAGTTAATGGAGGAAATAGCTTTTCGATAATGTCCGGAAAGGTTTGACCCGAATTAATAATGATAGACGCTAGTACCTAGGTACCTATTATACTGGGAAGGAAAAATGCTACTAGTAAAATGGTCATATACATAGAATAAACAGTTACATTGTAAAGTGCTTTATTGATTAATTGTAAAATTCGTCATTTATAACCAACGAAATAAAATTTATGAAGAAGAAATTTACTTTTATCCTTCAGGCAGAGAGGGAAATCAGTTATATACAGGTGGGTACGTTTCCAGTATTTAATCTTCGCCTAAAACGCGCGGCTACATAAAAACAACGGTGTCTTTGAATCAGTTTGAAAGATTTACCCATCAAATCGTGGAATAAAACTTTTCCAGTACATTTCCCCAAGTTAATAAAAAATCTCGAATGAAAACCTGGTGACAACAAAGCTACAACAAACTTTTAAATAACATTTTCAACATTCAAATAGGTATAAAGCTTTAGGGAAGCCGTCATTAGCAGAATAGGGTTTTCGTTCAATATCCGAAGAAACTCCGTAATTTCCCGGCCAATTCACCTCTTTGATTCACGCACAAGTCAACGTAAAATAAGAGAAGGCGTTTTCTATTAAAACTTGCACATGTTGTGTACGTAAATTGGAGCGGCGAAACGTTCTGAACAGACCTGAACCATCTGAATAGAAGAAAGAGTGAGCCGATTGATTAACATGACACAAACAAGCAGAAATTAACGTTTCCAGGGAAATTTCAAAAGTTCACGTCAGTGTTATAATTAAAAGGCAGGAGGACGTGGAAGTGACGTTGAATGAAAGGGTGGGGGCAAGTAAAAAGCCTGCTGTTCCCACCAGATGGCACCGGTCGCGCAATGTGTGCCCCGGCGTCCGGGATATTTATTACAGCACCACCGGTTCCAGCAGGAAAGGATTTCACCTCCTTAAAAACCGCCTTTTAATAAAATATTATTATTATACTAACAAAAAGTTTACTGCTATAAAATTTATTAAAAGGTATAGCATATGTATCTAGTTGTCGAAGCGTTTAAAAGAGCCAAAAAAGCTATCCGGATATTCCAGATACTCAACACTTCTCATAAATCAACCTTATTAACATTAATTCGGCTGCAACAAATTATAAATTATCAATAAATTAAAGCAATAATTAAAAGATTAAAAAGATTAAAAGATGCCTGGAATCTTTTCAGTTACACTCAAGTAAATTCTACCTGATTATCAAGAACTCGTCTTAGTTTTAGTAGGTAAAATTTAGGAATAAAAAATACAGTAGGTACCTAACAATTTTGCAGAGTAGCACATGCAAAAATTAAAGATTGGTATTATTACATACTTATAATGTATGGAGTGTTGAAAATAGGTCATGATTATGCGCAGGATTAATTCAGCATTCAGCAGGATTAATCATTCAAAATTTTATTAGATCTGATCCTTTGAAACAATAATTCTAAAGGTGACAGTATAGAGTAGTAGATCTACTAATCTAGCAGGCTCTATTAACCATTTCCAGTAATTTTCTTTGATCACTCTATTCCATGTCCAGGTAATTTTCTTCAAATGGAAAGTTCCTCCAAAAAATTTTAAGCATTCGGTTCATGCATTTACAGTGTGTCCCTTCCGCATTTGGATTTAGTCAGGATTGGGAAAAATTCTTCAAAACGAAAAATTATAAATTTTCCTTGTCATTTCTTGTTTTGGATGGTAATTATGGCATAGCAGATTTCGCTGCTCTATTTTGATCGACTACTCTATTAAATTAGAGAATATTTATTAAAAGAATACTGAAGACAGTAAGCAACTTTAATTTTTGATTATTATAGCCTTTTTGGTGAAAATTTCATTTTTGGTCTGTACCAACTACGAAGTAACCTTTCCACTTGAAAACGTACAAAGAAAAGGACCTAATGGAAAGACGACTTCATATTTGAAATATTGAGTAAATAAATAACGAGAGTCATTATTTTCAATCGCACTATACCTAGTTACTTGAAAAATTACCTCAAAAAATGTTGAATCATTTGATCACTTGATCAGGGTGTTTCATTGGTAAACGGACAAACTGATGGACAGAAGACACCGAGGTGGTTCTAGAAAAACCCATTATTGATGGGTCTCACGTCCTTAGAAACATAGTCCTTACCCAGGCAGCAATCGAACATTCACTGAATGTTAAAAATGAACATTCAGCCAATGTTAGAAACGACAGATTCGTGAACATTCAATGAAGGTTAGTTTTAAATGTTCAGTGAATGTTCAGATTTAAGCTTTAGTGAACATTTATAAATGAATGTTTACTGAACATTCAAAAATGAACATTCAGCCAATGTGAAAAACGACAGATTCGTAAACATTCAATGAATATTAGTTTTAAATGTTGAGTGAATGTTTGTTTTTTTTTTTATCAAACTGATCATCACTAAGAATTGTATTACCTATATGGAGCTGAAAAGCTGAAAAAAATAATACTTACTATGTAGGTGTATTCCATTTATCAATCCATCAGTGAACAATATAAATTATTATTATTATTATAAGGTCACATTTGCTCTTCCGTGTTGTTTTTCTTCTTCCTGTCTACATCATAATATACCTACCTACCTATAATACCTGGGATGAAGAATTAGATTAGTTTGCATCACTCTCTGCACCTTCTCTCTCCGACCAGACAAGCATAAAATACTTAGCTTGCTGATAATTTATTGTGACTTTTATACCTATACATAGGTATATTCATAGTTTAGAAAAACAAGATGAAATGCCAAGAATAACGGACATATTGAATTGAACACAAGACAACTGGGACTGGGAATGAAATAGACAAGAGAGCTGCGCGCGCAACACCTCGTTGTAATAATAATTATAATAATATAATTATGGTTTTTATCAATTTTTAAGCCAAATATTTTCGTTTCAGCATGTGATTTTCCAATTTTTTTTGGTATATGTTATTTACCTGATGTCAGTGTACCTGTATGTAATTGCGTGCAATAAACATTTCATCTTAAACATTGTATGAATGTTAATTAAACATTGCATTTTGAATGTTCAGTATCTAATGTTCAATGAATGTTTATTCAAGGTCTGAAAACGAACATTAGAATCTGAACGTTGCCTGAATATTCGGAAAGTCTGTTTAACATTAGAGCAATGTTTAATGTTCGGTGAACATTTAGGGAACATTCAGTGTACATTCCTTGCTGCCTGGGTAGTAACACCCGCAGGGTGTCTTATGGATATCGCCAATTTCTTTCGTAGGCCATAACTAATGAACCACCCTGTATAATTTTTTGAAAATTTGGGTAAGAAGTTTCTATTTTCTTGCACAAACGTTTGACATAACAGCCGGAAGAAAAATCCACGTCCGGACTTGAAAAAATTCATAAATGTTAGTGTTCGTAAAACAACCCTGGCTGTATAACAGAATTTTCAGAATTTGTTTTGGTACCTATTTTAAATAAGCAGAAAATATTGAATTAAACAATAATGTACTTTTTGTAGTTCCGCATCCGATTCTACGGGTGGCATTTTTGATCTGGAATTTAAATTTTCGCTTAAAACCGGTTGATAACATTATAAAATGTTAATTTTTTTCATTTTAACAAAGAGCATAAATTCTACTAAAAATTGCAAATCATGTCTGACAGTACTTCATCTGCTGTAGGTATCTCATTAAACTCATTAAACTAAAAGTTTGAATACAGGTCCATTTCGGAACAAATATTGAAATTGTTGTTTCTTTTTCCAACACCCTGTATTTTACTGGTACATGTATTTACTGGTACAATCCACAATCATTCAGAAGGATTGACGAAATCAAAAATAATGGTCGAAACGATAAAAATAAAAATACATCAAGAGTTGCTCATATAATGTTAATTACGCCATTTTGCAATTTTGCCTTTGTTTGGCGATAATGAAAAAAAAATATCTCTACACATCCAACACAAAATATTTACGTGTGGATTAACTTTATGTAAATGGAGTTTTTACTGTGCATTAACACGTAGCAGAAAACTATAGCGAGTAGATATGCTTTTAAAATACCTAATTAATTATGGTTGATACAAATAATACTATTACAATAAGGTTTGTTATACAGGGTGTTGAAAAAATAAACAAAAATTTCAATATTTTTTGTTCTGGTACGGACCTGTATTCAAACTGTTCAATGAGATACACGAGTACTGGCAGACATGATTCACAAATTTCAATAGACTACAACAATTTTTCTCTTTATTCATTGAAAAAATTAACATTTTTGAATGTTACGGAACCGGTTTTACAAAAATCTAACTTCCAGATCAAAATTCCACTCTTAAAATCGGATGCGGACCTATAAAAAGAACATTTTTCAATTCAATATTTTATGCTCTTTAAAATTTCAAAGTGAATTGTGAAACTAACATTTATTAATTTTTTATAAGTTTGAACCTAAATTTTTACCGGCTATTAATGTCAAACGCTTGTGGAAATGGAAACTTGTTAACCAAAAATCAATAAAGTATACAGGGTGGTTCGTTAGTTATATGGCCTTCAGATGAAATTGGCGATATCCACCCTGCATCCTGTATCTATGTCACTAAAGACGTGAGATCCATGGATTTTTTAGAACCACCTCGGTGTCATCACTGGCATCTATCCACAGTTACAGTTTGTCCATTTACCAATGAAACACCCTGTATAATAAATTTTTAATGTTCTATTAAGTATAGCTACTTAAATAATATTTTCTCATTGCTAGTCTATACGAAAACGGACTTTCGCACCCCCATCTGGAAACTCCAGATTTCATTCCTTTGAAGCGACCTATGACTGGAGGTCAGAATCCGTTCCTACTCTCTCAAGGGAATTTGCTGCTAACCGGCCCCCCAGCACCTCACTTCCTGGATTGCCCACCCGCTGTTCCACAGGACTCCTCTACTGGCAGGGGAGATGAAGAATGGCGCAACATCCACGTTATGCTCAACTGCATCCTTTCCATGGTCGAGAAGACTAAAAGAGCCTTGGCGATCCTCCAGCAAAGGAACGGTCAAGTAAGTAAAACCTTCATTTAAAAAATTTTCACTTCACGGGCTTTAGCTTGGATCTGCGTGGGTATAGTGTGTAACACTCTCAGTCCCTTCAAGAAATTAAAACAATCCATAACTTGCAGGATCTCACGGGGGACTGGTTCAGGCGACAAGACGTAAGTGCAGACCTAAAGAAGGCCGCAAATGAGATCATGGTCCAAGCGTTAAGACAAGCGGAAGATCGGGTAGCGGAAGTGCGAAGAAAGGCAGAAGATGCTGTCAATGAAGTCAAACGGCAGGCCGTCATCGAGCTGCAGAAAGCGGTGGCTGCTGCCGAAACTAAAGCCAACGAACTTGTCGCTGCTGAGAAAGCTAAAGTCGAGAAACTTCTCGCAGGTGAGAAAATTCAAAAAATTTAACAAACCACTTAAGCCTCATTGTACCTACAGGCTATGTAAAAGATCTTACAAAGTATATACCTATGTTCCTGCTATAAATCGGTTGTTTCATAGAGAAACAAGATCCGAAAGCTTTTTAAATACTAGATTTTCTTGCCGAATCACAGACTCATCTCTACACACAGTGCACAGGTATAGACGAGAAAAGAAAATTAATTATTGTTATTTTTTCCAGATGCACGAAAACACAATGATGAGAATGTAGCAAATAATTCCGAATCTGCAGAGAACAGTTTATCGCCTACAGGATCAACTCAGCCTTCGCCTTCACAACAAAATGTAATAAAAAATTTAATAATCATTTAAAAAATCGTTTACAATTATTTTTCAGTCTTGTTGGAATTGCGGCAGAAAAGCTCATGAGACCTGTTCCGGTTGCAGTCTAGCAAAATACTGTGGACCATTCTGCCAACACAAAGATTGGGAAAATCATCATCAGATATGTTCCAAAGAAAAGGTTTTGTAGCTGGATTCATAGCTGGTCATAAATTTTAACACAAATTTTTCCAGACAAGGCCTTTAAGAGCATCGACCCCAAGCACAACTGCAGCAACCCCGAGTGGATTGATAAACGCGAATGATCCTATTAAGTTCAAGAAGTGACACCTGAAAAAATCTAGGAAATATAGGAATTTTTAAATGTTACCATAATGTATATTTATCTTATTTATAATGATTATCGGCAAGCTCTTTGTGCATGTTAGAATTTATTGTTAGCCAGTTGTTCCTTACATAAGTACCTATTCAAATATACCAAAGATTGTAGCCTATCCTTCGATGTAAAGGTATTTCTTTAATTTCATTCCTTTTAATCGTGGAGTTCTTGAAAATTATTTCTGTTAATATTTTTCACCAATCACTTCACTGAATAGACGTCTCGTCCGTGTTCAGTCTAGCTGCTTTGAATAAGAACTCAAATATGTAATAATATATTGTATTGAAGCACTCGTGCGTAAAAATCAATTTATTTATTAACATAATTTATAAAAGCAATTATTATACTATACGTAAAATATCTTACTGTGTTATTATGAAATCTTTCTAGTCATTTTCTCTCAAGTTTTGTAAAATATGTTTTATAATAAATATGTTACTTACCTGCTTGATTTAGTTTTAATTACACCTTACTACCTGGTAACCATGATCACCTTGTAAATCTACCCCGCTGACCCTCCAGTAACTCGAAGGAGGTTCTCGCTTCCACTAAAGACAATAGTGTGCTGGAACCGGCAATGATACACCGTATAACTTCCTCAAACATTTGCCTCTTAATGCCAAGAAAACTGCTTTTTTATAATCAAATTTGGAACAAACATGTGTTCCCCTTTGCTTGATCTGAATCGCACATTGTTCTCCTGCCAAAGCCCAATAAACCAACCAACATTTCGTCCCATTTCTTCAACACGAACAATGTGTAAACTCCACGAAACCCAACTTTCCTGGCACCTTGAGATCAACCTGCTGCATCCTGCCCAAAACAGCTTTAGACGAAACTGATCTACCAATGATTGTACAGATTAGTCTAAGATCTACTAAAAATTCGCCAACAAAGAAGACTTATGTCTTTTTTAATATAGAAAAGGCATAGATATGACTTTAACTCACCCTATACTCGAACAGGTTAATAGGTTTCATACGTAATTTCCTTAGAAATAGAACCTTAGGAAATAAAATCGACACCACATTATCTCAAAGCAGAAACTCTTAATGATTGCATCCCTCAGGGCTCCACTATATTGGCACCAAGATGTTCCTTATTGCCATCAACATGAAACTCGGTTGATAGTCTAAAGCCGCCGGTTCGATGTTGCCTGTATGCAGATGATCTCATTTACATTAAAGACAAAAATCCTAAACTCATGTAAAAAACTCTCCAGTCCTCCATCTCCGATCTCCAATAGTGGATTAAACTCTCGAGTTTCAAGTTTTCTGCCGCAAAAACAATGATCAGATCAAGAAAGGGCAGTGTATTAGCAGCAGGGGGGGGGGGGGGGGGTGATATACCAACATGTTTCCTTTAATCTGCAAATCTCATCAGATCCAGAATCAATTGCGGAATCATTGCTCACTCTTCCTACTATCATAAGACTATTGAAGTCAAACAATCGACAACCTGCTATAGCGAATCGCTACTGGCGCTTTCTCTTGCTCTGTGCCAAACTCCTATTGCTAAATAAACTACGCCTCCAACATATTAACAAATCCCATTTTTTTCAACTACCACCTTTTATCTTCCAACAGTTATACAACTCTTTTTGATTCTAATCCACCCATATAATTTATGTTACCATCATATTATGTAGCATTGGATGTGAAAGCTTGTCTCAGATTAGGTCACAATCCATTTTCCAAATCCTCCCAGCTCCTGGGTCTCACCACGACTCCCCCTAAACCTATCATTCTCAAGGTTAGATAAGTCCACAACCCGCATCTGCAGGTATTCATGCAATACTTCAGAAAAACAATTTCTCGCTACCCCAATTTTAAAGCTATGTACAAGGACGGATCTAAGTCTGATAACAAAGTCTCCTGCTCCATAATTACCAACTGGGTGTAAGCAGCCCTAGTCTATTCAGCATTTTCTCAGCCGAGTCCTACATGCCACCCTTCTTGCTATTGAACATGTTTTCTCCACCTTCAAGTATTGCTTCAATTTCTGTTCTGATTCACTTAATGCTCTTGAAACCATCTACCTTACTTTCCTTAAAAATCACTTTCTTAGACAGATAAGATCTAAATCTAAACTTAGGGAACGTCCATATAAAGCAGTCTTTCTATATACCCCCTCCCATAATGTAAAGGAATTGAAGTTAATGAGCGAGCAACAGGTTAGCAAAATCATCTAAGGTTCTCCACAACACAATATTTCATTTCTCCAGGACTCTAAAGCTATAGCAATAGAACAAAAATTTTCGAAATCAGGCAAGAAAATTTAAACCTCAACCAATCTTTCCTCATATCTCTTATGCCCTCTGTGTCAGGCAGTATCGCTTTTCCTACCAATAGAAACGAACAGGTTAAGTGCTCAATAGAATCCGACTTAGTCACACTAGACTTACACATATTTAAGGAATGAAATGAATGCAGGTCGTATGAGTATAAAGCACATAAAGTGCAATTATTACTAGCCTGTTACGTGGTAACATTTGTCATACTGGCAGTGACTGAAACTCCAATCGAGAGCCTTCATCAAAACAACAACAGAGCCACCAGAGTACCAGAACAAGCACAGACATATGTTTCGCCCTGTTGAGGCTCATCAGTGTGCTGCATCTGGAGTATCCGGAGGATGTTGTCGAATTTCTGAAACCCCCCTAGGTCTTAAGCAAACCAGTTACACGGTTCTCCGGTCCGAAAAAAACTAATCGCGAGTTCACTTCAAGATTTATTGTAGTTTCAGACACCACCAAATGAAATGCCTATTCTCTCATGCCTATTCTCCCTAACATTTGTCATATTGGCAGCGACTAAAGGTTTTGATGAAGGCTCTCGATTGAGTTTCAGTCACTGCCAATATGACAAATGTTAGGGTGATGGAGGAATACTCCGACCCCACGTAACAGGCTAGTAATAATTGCACTTTATGTGCTTTATACACAACCTGCATTCATTCCTTATTTATGAATCGTTGAGTATACATGCCTATTCTCGCTCTTACACATATTTTTCCTATCCAGAGAAATACTCCTATTTGCCCATCATGCAATAGACTCATCTCAATCCACCAGATCTTCAGCATACGCCCAACGCTACAGTCATTAAGATTCAAATACAGGATCCAACTCTCCAGTGCCATCCTCAGCGGTTTATGCAGCTTTCAATACCCAAAAAATGTATATTTTTCAAACACTCGGTTAATGAATAAAAAAAAAAGAAAAACTCTAACTTTGTTTTTGTTTTAACCGATTCTTGTCTTTTATGTGATTAGTTCGAGAAAAATAGACAAGCAATAGTCGAAGAATTGGCGACGAATTTCATGAGGTATCGCCGGGGCTCCTGCATTTTTTGTAGTTACCTAGATGTAGAAGTAATCAGTAATCACCTCTGCTCATCACAATAGTGAGGAAGGTTTTTTTCAACTTTTGGAAACTGAGGGTTTATGCGGGATTTTAGCTGATTTCCTCAACTTATAGTAGTTCTCCTGAATATAAGAAAATAAAAATGCTGAGAAATATCTGCAAGAAATCATTGATAAATAAATTTTTGTGTATTGTAAAAATTCAAATCCTGCATGGGCTATGGATAACGGACCTCGAATTTTTACCATATTCAAAAATTTATTTAGCAATGATTCTATGCAGATATTCGTCCATGTTTTTTCCCTTATTCAGAATACTTCCACTTGTTGTTATACATACATCTAAATATAAATATAAAAAAATCACATTAGAAACCATTCTTTGACTTTCTGCAAAAATTTGTCCATAGTTGAGGAAGCATGTAAATGTAACAATAGGACTAAAAAGAGGGGAAGTACTCATACACTTGACATTTATTCTATTATAAAAATTCATCTTGGTGAAGGTTCCACTTTTCAATCCATAACTCTATGGTTTTTTGGGGATCTACTCCTTCAATTTTAAGAAAAAGGCCCTTCAACTTTCCTCGAGCAGACTGTTTGCACTAGTCACAAATAATTGAGGAGCTTGCATGCAAAACCGGATACATCCATATCGTGAAAATGTTCAGGAGATGAGAAAAACGTGGGGCTCACTGGTGTTTTAGCTTACTGTAGAGGAGTGAGTTCTAATATATTCGGTTTGGTCTACTGCACCAAAATGTGATAATAATTTTTTTACCAGTTTTTGAATATTTCCAAAAATAGTTTTGGATATATCCCATTTTGATGCAAAATAGATGAAAATTTGAGTAAAATAACACAAAGTGATAAGTACTTTTTTATTTAATACTGATGATAAGTATTACCAACTAAAATAATTGAAACTTGATGCTCCAAAAACAGGGATATGTCCCAATTTTGTGCAAAAGCGTACTTTTAGATGGCAAATAAACACATACATAACCGACTTCCCTTTAAAACGACTGCAGATTTAGATGGAGCTTGCCCTCCTCTATTCTATAAGAATCCGTTAAAACAATAAAACCAAAAAAATATGGATATATCCGGTTTTGCACGCAAGCTCCTCAATTTATTCTCAAGGTGCAAGAACTGTAGGTATGTTTAAATGTTGTGCAAGCAGATAAAAGCTCTGCTGTCGTCAGAGATTTTAATAAGTCCTTAAATTTCGAACACAGACATAAAGTTATAAGATGCGGTAGACAGACACAGATAGAGGCAAAACCTGAATCAATATTTACAAAATTTTATTCTTATAAAATAAAATAATTAATTACAAATGCTCATTTTTATTTGAATACATCTGCAAATACCTCTTCAACGTCGGTTTTATTGGCAGCAATAGTGAGACTACTTTTCCAGCTCTTCTTATTCTTCTTAAATTTAGCCAGGTTGATATTGTAGGCTATGATTTTTCCATATTCGCTGTGCGACCATGCTCCGTCTTTAACTGACAGTTCTTCGATTATCGAATACTTGAGATTAATGTGAGCCGCTTTCCAAATTGTGTCAAACGACCTCGATCCATATTTTGTTGATGCAAACTCATGATAGCAGCCCTAAAATATCCAAAATTAAGCACTTAGTGAAGACTTCATATAATAAATTCTCCTAATTTAATAATGAATTTTTAAAATACAAAAAAATACCTACTTTTAATTTTTTGATAAGCTTTTCTCTGCTTTTTTCTCCCACATACTGACTCGTCATATACGAATCCACAATATGAGAACCCATAGTGTTAGAAAACAAATTCTTAAGATCCTTGGTGTTCATATTCAATATACTATTAACTATTTTGATTGGCTTGTTAAATTCAAGTAAGACTTGCAATAGAAGTGTTCCATGTAAATTTAATTTATCTTTTTGCAAGTTTTCACTATCTTTACTACTTAAATCGTCATAGTGTTTAAACTTTGCTAAACACAAAACCAAAGATGCTAGACGATCTTCGGGTTCTGCACAGCCAAGACTCTTGATCAATGTCTAGAAAAAAATTATTTTAAATTCATGTTTATAATACTAATTAACAAGAGATGCCTACCTGTGAAAATACCCCTTGCCTAGCAGATAATCTCTTGCATGTTTGTCCTAATGCTAAAATAATTCCACTGTGACCTTCACTAATAATTTCCTTGAAATGGTCTACCAGTTCATCAAATATTGCTTCAAACTGTAATAAAAAAATATTGTTGCTTTATAATAATATAATATCAGAGTCATGAGTACTCAGTTAGGCATACTTCTAAACTATACTTACAAGTAAGTAAGTAAATAAAAAATTGCAATATCAAAAATTTTCTCAGAATGTGAAAATAAAAACTCACCTCAGTAGTTTCATTACAATGCAAGATCAAATTCCGAACTGCAAAATTAGTGTTGCGGGTTCTAGCTAGCTTAGCCAATCTCCTTATGAAACATCCAGCATATATTTGTGTGAACAGTTTAGAATTTACGATGCTCAAACATGTTTCCAGAATTGCACAATTAGGAGCTGAAAAGAAAACCTTCGGGATGATTTCCGGATCGATTTCGGCTTCGTTATTGTCAGGAGCGAAATTCTCTGTCAGAAGCTTCTTCACATATTTTTTACCTAATTTAGGATCAACCTTATACAACGCTTTCAACAACACTTGAAGAAATCCAGAAGTTATTTCTGAGAAGCACAGTTCGTTAAACTGAGGCCACATTAACAGACGATTCCCACAGTCTTGCACAATTTCTCTGTAATCATCCGGTATGTTATTGACCTCTTCGGACACGGACGCCTTAGTAAATTCACGTTTTTTAGGATCATCTTTGGGCATTCGACATAAACATAATATACATGTTCTTAACACGTGGTTGGCATACGTGTCCCATATACAGTCTTCCAAGTTATTAATCAGAAATTTACTAACTTTAATACAAAAGTTCTTGCACTCTTCTCTGACATTTTCGTCGAAATTTTCATCAAAAGAAATATCATTTACTCTCCTTAGAAGTGCTTCGAGGACGTGAGTGGCGAACTTGTCACTGCAGAGTGGTCGCAGATCTTCTCCGAATCCTGTCATGAGTTTACGAAGAACCGAAATGTCAGCCATTGGTAGAAGTATTTCGAAAACTCTTGATCCTAATTGATTTCGGCAACATTCAATTTCTTTATCATCAAACGTCTTGAAAGCACCAAAAACAAAACTGGCTGAAATAAAAGTTTAGTATTATTTTCAATTCAATTAATTTTAATATTGTGATTATGTTATAATTAATATTTTAAAGTTTTAATATTTATGACAAAGGGCACTTCGAATGATCTGATATGGGCAGAATTGGTCACCTCGATCAGAATGTGTTCTTCAGTAGGTGCGTATAATCAGATGGATTTTAATTAGAGGCAAATTTACAGATGCCGAATAGGAAATTCTTATTTTCTGTAATAACCCAAACAAACTTTAAGGGATAAATCTATAAATGCTGGTTTAAATTCCTAATTGATTGATCAAACACATAAAAGAATAATAATTGAAATAGTGTCTATTAGAATTTTATGATTTACTTCACATACCTAATAAAAATATTCGAGATGAAGTAGGTAGTTGAAATAAAAGGTCATAGCAGTCAGAAAAAAAAATGAAATCAAATAATGCACATTCAAACAAAAGAGCAGAGGGAGAAAAATTATGGAACCATATCTATAGTAGTCTTGAACCGGTGGTGACAAAAAAATTGCCCAAGACCTGTTGTAATAGAAGAGTCTAAAGACACCACCAGTATATTCTGCCACCATTTGTGCCTGATGGAGAGAATGTAGGTATGTGCATTGCTTGTTTCATGGACTTAGGTTCAACTTTAACAAGCATTAACGAGTAACCGTGCATGGTCTAAGTAATAAAAAAATCAGCAAAAGGGGAGATGAGCTGGAAATGATCTGACCGGTCAAGTTCTAGTCAAGTCACAACTTCTCCCTTTGAAAAAATTTAAAATAGAGAAGACGAACACCATGGTACTTCTCTAAAGACCTTTGTTGTAGAATTTTGACCAACTCCACTGCACAAGACTCCGGGTGAAGTAGTTTGTAACAGGAGTTTTAAGTAATAGTAGGACAAATTTCATTCTCATCGTCACTGGTATAATTTAATGCCTTTAAATGCGTTTAAAAGAATCAACTATTGAGATGTAAACAAACTTTTAATATCATTCGATTGTTTTCTTGGAAGGGGGGAGGGGATTGAAGTTGTGTTACTTTTCCAAATTTGGAAAATTCTCACTTTGATTGTCTTTTTTTATTGTTTCTAATATTCCGTACTCTAAAATCTTGCAAAAAGCTTGTGTTGGAAAAAAATTCCAGTATTTTTCCTGGTATACTGAAAATAATTTGAAAATACCATGAAACTATGTTACACTCTGACCTTTATTATTTACTGCACAAAAAAGTAAAAAGGGGTAAATAGGGTAAGTAAATAGGACCAGCATTTTTAGAATGTATGTAGGTACATTAAGTTGCATAGTATATCTATATACTAAATAGATAACAGAATATAAAAAATATAAAAAAGGCACACAGCACATAAGGCCCCATTTTTGGTAAAGGTACTGTATCGCGACGGTTTTACCCCTACACTGGCCCTCCTCCACTCTCGCTGCTCGCTCCGAGCCGACAGAATCTCAGCGTTGCCACTTGGAATCCGTGTCTTCGTTCTCCTACGCTAGAAGTGACCTGAGGTAGTTCATTCTGAACTCCAAGCTCCTGCTACCCCACGAGACCGTAATAGTAGCTACCAATTCCTGTTGAAATAATATTTTAAAACACTTATTTGCTGCATTAAGTCAGATCTTTGGTCAGGGTAGGGTTTTTTTCCTTTAAATGTCCCTAAAATGAAAAAAAAAAACCTACCCTGACCAAAGACCTGACTTACCGAGCGTTATCGTCTCAATAATAATTAATTATAACGAGAATGCCGGCCCGGGCTTAGTAGTAATATTGGTGTATTCGAAATAGGAACCGGTAGCTACTATTACGGTCTCGTAACATAGTAGCCTGTATGCGAGCGTTCTAACACCCCTGCTGGTAAGGTAGCGTAGCGGAAGCGGGCGGGAACGCGCAGAATTGTCTGCAGAACGTAGGAGAAGGGCTTGCATATGGCAACACTGAGAACGTGTCGAAGCGTAGCAAGCAGAAACAGTGGAGGGGGGCCAGCGACGCCAGCGTAGGGGTGAAACCGTCGCGATAGAGCATCTTTACCCAATTTTTTATGGGTTACCTGTCACCTGCACTTAAGCCGATTAACATTAATAAATCTTAATATTTCTGTTACATAGGCCCATTAAAAAAAATTAAAATGAACATAGGACTATACTCGGGACTATATTTACACTTTTTTCTGGTACACTTGAGTCATTGTTACATTTATTTTGTTGGCAAGGGGCCCGGACGCTCCATCGGAATGCCCTAGACTTGCTAAGAAGCTAGTTCTAAAACGCCTGCACCTCAATTATGTGTACGAAAAAGTATAAAATCATTTCGTCAGACTTACCTTTTTCTTCCTCGGATTCAAAACCAGCGTTATAAGCCTCCAAAGTGTTTAGCATGAACTGGTAGGTTTCAGGATCAACCTGACTTCCCCGTCCGTAACATCCTTTTTTTGCATATTTCACAGCATTGTTCATAAAAGTCTTCTTACGTTTACGTTTATTTCGGTTCTTATTTACTATTTCGGTGGACATTTTGGTAAATCAACTGAATTTTTAGTTTTAAAGAGCAGAAATTGTTGCCTCGAGTTGAAAAATGCAGAGAAAAACACAATTATTGACCTAACCTCAAACAAAACTAGACGAATCTTCTTTTTAATTTTATGTTAGTCTAGACTTTACATCCTGGTAACACACCCATGAAAATTTCTTTTCTATACTTTGGTGCGCTAAGCTGAGTGCGCTCACCAGAGCTGGCCATGTACTCGAGTACTTTACTCGTATTTTTGTTACGAGTAAAAAAACTACTCGTAATTTTTTACTCACAAGTACTTTCCATCCAAAATACTTACTACTCGTACGGATAAGTACAATTACAACTACTCGAGAAATTTTACTCGTGAAATACGGATATTTTTACGGATAGAAATGACGTCATGCCGTCAGCAGGGAACCGATCTAAAAACGAGTTCACCGTCCTGCGCAATTGCACTGTTCACTGTCACTTCACTATAGTAATGCCGCATTTTATATTACATATTTTTATATAACATATCAAATATGCGCTATGTAAGAAGTTATTAATTTCTTTACAATAAAATTTCTTTCATTGAAAAAATTCTTTCAAATTCAAAGCATTTGAATTTATGTTGAAGATTAAATACTGCTTTTTCCCTTACCCCTCCTTAAATGAAAGCCTAACTTCGCCACTGGGTGCATCCGTGCATCGGGCGTCATGAAGCACTCTCGAACAGGGCGCCATTATCACACGAGTCGGCACTGCTTAGATTAGAATATGATACGATCTATGGAACGGATATACGATATACCTATGCTCTCACTCGTATTTAGCTATCACAAGCCTGACGTCATAGGCTGGTTGCGCCTTGGTATTTATTGGTATCATGATGGATCATGCACACGACACGAATAAAACTACTCGTACTTGTTATTCGTGTTTTCACGAGTATTACTCGTACTCGTCCACCTGTTTGTGCCAAAATACTTACGAGTAAATACTTACGAGTACATTTTCCAAGTACTCAAATAATGTATAGTTTTAGTTACACACAAGCCCTTATTTTCTTTTAAAAAATTAGGGGTTGCAACTGCACTCGAAGGGAGTTGAATTTATGGATGAAATTTGTAGGTTGCAGGATTGTATTTCAGAATCCAGAATCGACGTGGGTCTCTGAATTTTTTATAAATATTATGCACAATAAAATTAGATACTGGAATTTATTTTATTACAAATAAATAATCGAAAAATAAAAAAAAATAATAACAAACTGAAGTAGGTATACAGAGTGAAATATAATGTTGTGAAATAAACTAATTTTCTCAGTTAATATTTGCAGAATTAATATAAAAACCCCAAACAAGTCGATTTTTGATTATTAAATGACATGCTTCAGCATTATACAAATTTCAGCACTAAAGTCAATCACCTTCGAGTAGGGGACCTACATTACCGACACTGGCAAGCGTTAGTGTCGGTAATACAGGTACCCTCTTCGATAGTGACGCCTCTTCGACACCTTCGATAGTGACGCAGCCGCGACCCTTTAATTTTTAAATAGGAAGAAGGGGCTTGTGGTAAATCATTTGACAGTTCTCTTCATTATCTCTGTACAAAAATGATATTGTTTTTAAAATTTATTCCAAAATTTTACATTTTAATTTAAAATGTTCTGATTTAGGAAATTCACTCACACTACAACTCATTAATGAGTTATAATACGGTTTAATTTTTAATGTTGTAAAGAACAAAATATCATGAATCTAGTGCAAGAGATATCCAAAATGCTCGCCTTGAACTTCTGGGCAATATCCAAATAAAAATTTATTCTAACATAATTTTTTTGCAATATTTTTTGCAATAAATTTTAAAACAAAATCATTTTTGTATAGAGAATGAAGAAACCTTTCAAATAGGGTAGGTATCATAAGCTTTCCCGTTCAATTCGAAAATTTAAGGGTGCGTATAAATACCTAAGTGTCAGACTGAGGGGGTTAAAGACTAAAGGGGTGAATTTTTTACGCTACTAATAAGTATAAGTTGATAATTAAAAATCAACCGGTTTCTGGTTTTTTTAATTCTACAAAAATATCAACTGAGAAAATTAATTTATGCATTACATAATATGGTTAAAAGTTTTACAAAAATCTCAAAATAATAATAAGTTTGGTTTCAATATAGGGATTTTGTCACGCGCTTGCATGTCCTTAATTTTCCATATTTTTGTTTATTTATAAGTAACCCACATTTTCCGATCACTACTTCCGTAATTCCAAAAAACAACAATATAATCCACACCAGACGACAAAAACATATTTACTTGAGTTTTCCATCCTGATATTATATTACCTACATATCGCTTCCTGTTTCTATTATATTTAAATTCAAAGATCCCGACCCGGCAGATTTTTGTGTAATCATTGATAAAATAAAAATCTGTTATTGGAGTGTCGGTAAATATAGATAATAATAATAACACAACTAAAAATAATCCAAATCAATAAAGGACAATCAAGCAGGATATCAAACAATATAATCATAACTCTTGATTTTGTATGACAAGGAATAATTAATGCCTTAATGATTAACCAGTTAAATAATGAAAATATTCAAATTGGCTCTTAAAAATAATAATTGTATCATTTTTCACTTAGAAAAAGTTAAGGATCATTGTTACAATCATTAGGTCATGTAGGTACTTTAGATACTTTAGATCCCAAACTTGCTGATTCATTACTTAATGGAAGTTATAATAATACACATGCGTGTAGATTAAAATCTCTAAGTACCTGATGAGTACCCATCTACCTACTCGAAATTTTAATTGATTATTATTTCTGATAAATCTTTTGCGTATTAGAAAAATCGTCTCTAAATGACCCGAAGAAAGTGCTGGTATTGTGTGTATAGCTTCTGCGTTTCCGAATCGTAGATAACGGTTTTATGTAATTTTAGAACACTCATTGGTGCTTTGTTCACATATTATTTGGTATATTATAGCGAACGCCACTTTGGATAGATTTTTTTTTTAATCTTGTACTTTTGATAAGCCATCCGGGTAAGAATAAATACGTGTCTTATAATAAGCGCCTACAATAGCTATTTTTAATTTCCACCTTAACTAACTCCCAATTTTAAAGCAGAAAAACCGCATTTTGACAGTGGTATCCACAATCGCGTTACTTCGGTGAATACCAGAAATTCATGCGTAGGTATATTCTCAGCGATAGTAAGTGTAAAGACGTAGGTTAGGTATATGTAGATATAAATCGGTTTTTAAAGGTCGCGCATCTTTGGTTTCCGCATAAAATAAAATGCGGCTTGTGGAAGAGAGTCGATTGACTTTTTAGTATTCTTTTAATTAAAGGAATAGGGACGAAGAATGAGTGGGAAAGGAGAGGGAAGTTCTAGGAAAGTCGTTTTGTTTAGAATATTTCTTGCGTCATCGTTTATATTTTTTGTTTGTAGTCATAAACCTGCTTACGTAGGTATTATTATTATTGGTAGTGCACACAAGCGCACCCCGGCCACTCTCCCCCCCCCCCCCCTAATTGTCAGCGTCAGGGGTCTATATAGCAGCAGTCCCCCCTTAAGGATCCAATATTGTTATCATCAATAGTGTAATATTAAGTATTAGGTATCTAATAGTACCTATAAAAATTCTGCATTATTATAGTGTAGGGATAAATAATGTACACTGTAATTTATTATTATTATTGCTATATATTATTACAGAATATGCATTTTATAGGTACCTACCGATACTATATAATAATAATAGCTATTTGCATAACATTTAGCATTTATGTATTTATTATTAGCACAGCATGAACTAGGTACTTATAGATAATAAAACCTAATGATAATGCAACATTCCATTCAATATAATAGGTATATAACATCTAGATACCTAAGGTTTATATATGATGACAAACGCAAAATATAAACGATGACGCAGGAAGCATATTCTAAAAGCAACACCGTTCCTAGAACTTCCTCTACTTTATTCCCACATCCTTCGTCCTTCTCCTTATCATGGTTAGGCAGGATCAAAAACAGCAGGGCGCAGGAGCAGGAATATGACACCGCCGAAGCTGAAAGCTGAAGGCTTCAAAATTTTCATAAGCAACATCATTCATAATGTTATAGCGCGCGCAAGAACCTCCTGCAGCGTTGCCTCAAGAAAAATTAATCTAAGTTTATAGTTACAAAATACAATGTTGAATCAACCAGAAATGTTTAAGAATAAAATAATACATTGAACGCTATTTATAGCAAATAAAAAATAATGAGTTTTTTTTTTTAAATTCACATCAATTTGAATATTTTTATTATAAATCACTTATAAATATTATACATAATATGTAGTATAATATACCTACCTACGATTTATTGAAAATTTTACAATAATTCGAGAAGATATTCTGTTTATCATGAACTAGGTACCTATAGGTACCATTTTCGAATCTCAAAGGTAGGATTATGACTTCTGCTTTGAATTTGAATTGAATAAAGTTTCTCAATGTATACCTAATATTATGTTAATTTGGGTAAATGCTCATAGATTACGCAGAAATCCCTCACTTTCATTCAAATGGGTCTATATAATTTACGTCAATAACAGTCTTCCTACTAAGCCCATACACATATGATCTGGCCTAGAGATGGCCTAGGTCAAGTCGGTAAAGAGGTTTAGTATTTTCGAGTTATTAACAACTTATTAGGCATGACCTGAAGTTTTGTAAACGCCAATTCTATGTTTAAAAGTTTATAAACAAAATAAAGGTATAGGTAGGTACCTACTCTGCCTAGATGTGGATGAAAATCAATCCTTCAGCAATTGATTCATAAAAGGATTAAAGCGGAAACTATAATCTGCCGACAGTAAGTTGCTAATCAAATATTGTTATCATGCAACGCATATGCATTGGTAATGTTCCATATTAATACAATATTCATATACATATTGTACAATAATATGTTATTATAGCAAAGCTTATTTTTTCAAAAGAATTGACAAAACTGGCTCATTTTGATTTTGGGGGGGGGATGAATTTTGACTCAAATGTTTATCCCCGAAATTCTGACTGAATGTTGCATAATAATTATTGTCTTGTGACATATATTTGGTCCTTTTGGATAGATAAAACGACTCTTGTAAAAGATAAAATCACCATTTAATTTTATTTAAAAAAAAATTAGGTGAGGTTCAGCCCTGTTCTAACATATTTCTAGTTTTGAAAAATCAAGAATGCTTTGGAGATTTTCAATTTACGGCTATGTCCCAAATTTAAAAAACATCATAAGCTGATGGAGTTTTCATTTCTTTAGTCTTGCTTGTCCTTCAATAGCCCCTCTCTATTAAGTCATTAAGTCACAAAAACGCCTCGTGTCCTCGGATTATGGGGATTAATACGATTAATGTTACTGCCTGTGGTGTGGTAATATTAATTAATATTATTATACAGTAACAAACATTATACTAAAACAACAATTTCGGAGAAGCGGTTACTACAAAATTTCCCTCAAAGCCTAGGTACCAAAGATTCTGCTCATCGCTCCTCTATTTTTTTTTTTTTTTTTTGATAATGTCAGTATTTCTGCACACAATAATTACCTAATTACCACACTGATGATGGATGTTTAATCGTAATATAATAAGTGACGTTTTCTCTGCACTTTGGTGCATTTAATATGTAATTATAGATTTATAATGATTATAATTATAATTATACACCCGTCACTTTTACTGACGTAGGTATAGGTTATTAAATATACATAGGTATACAATAATAATTATTATGTAGAGCATTAGAATAAAAATTCGTTGCGTAGAATCCAGAAACTTTCTTATTTGAGTCCCTGAGGCAGCCTGAAGCTAAAAATGATGCAAAGGATTTCCCCAGTTTAAATTATGGCATTATGGTATCCTGATTTGTTACTATAACCAGTTTAAAGGTATTCTGAGTGTTGCCAAATTGATCATCCTTCCTTAGATTTTAATAGAAAACTGTTCAAATAAGTGTGCAGAACCGTAGAGGGCAGATCAGATCGTGATCAATCCTCCTGCGATTTCAGTAGGTTACATTCCTAATTATTATATTAATAATAAGGATCTTCCTATAATACCTACCTCCTAATTTTACATTTTGAAAATCGTGAGGGGGGGGGGGGGTGGTTTTCATACTCTTTATACAACTTTAAAAATTAAACAATTCAAATTGTTTTTATTTTCAATCTTTTAATGAGATATTATGTCAATTATGTCTGGGACATCCCCAACTCTATGCTCATTGTACTTTCCTATACAGAGTGTGGAAAGTAACGCATAAAATCAATGACGTGGAGGACATTCGTAAATTTCAAATTTATCACTTTAGGTTAGAGGTGAAATAGACTCTTTTTTTAGGAGAATCCGCTAAACTTTCAATGATGACTTCTCTCTCTAATGCGCCAAATATTTTTAAAGATTATTTTCTGCTATATTTCTGAGTATGTAATGTACACACACTTAGAATTTCTAGCACCTGCGGAGTTCAGAAACCCAACCCTGATTTTTTTATATGTTATATGTTGGGACAGATTTCGGATTTGAGGCACGTTCGGACTTATGAATGCTTTTGGTATGAGTATGACGCAAAGATTTTTTTGGTTCCTAGATTATACATTTCTTGATCTCTTTTTCTCCTTTCCTCTGAATCTCCTTTTCTCCGAATCTCCTTTCCTTACATTCTGAACATCTTTTAGCTTTGACTGCTAATGTGCATTATTCCAAAGCGAATTTTTAAAAAATAAATGTTTATTAAGCAATACATTTTTTTAAATTGCTTCTGGGGGGGAGTGTACCTTGGGGGGTATCTTAATGTAAACAACAACTTCAGAATAACGAAGTTATTCAGCTGTGAATCTAATAAAAATCATTCATGATCGAAACTACCCAGATTTTGTCCTAAACTGCCTCACCATAGGGCAGGTTCGGACAAAGTGCACCTTTTTTGTAAGCACATTTTTGAAAAAAACTAATAAAAACCAAACCTGTAGGTACTCTGAGAAACTTCACATAAAAATTTAAATCGTTGAATTTTCATTGTGAGCAATTGACGTCGAATTATGGAGGCCAACGATTTTCTGAAGGTTTTAATTTCAGTGCCCGAATCTACCCCTTTCTCTTCTCTTCTTCTGGCACTTTTTCATTCTAGATTTGACATTTGTGGGCTTGACTGTAGCAAATGGTATTTCATTTCCTACGACCTTCCTACATTGAAGGAAAAAATCGAGTAAAACAGTCAAATTCAAATACATTATACATATATAGTCCAGTCCGTAAAGTAAAAAATGTACGAAAAGTTCATAAAAAATCTTATCTAAGGGTTTCCTTCAACAATTGTTAGTGAATAGGTTATATAAAACATAAATCTACAAAAATCAGTTCCATGGGTGCAGCGCGCCCCCCCCCCCTCCAAAAAAATTAAAAAAACACTCCTTTGCTGAAAAAAGTTTTTTTGTTAATAACCGAGCTAATAACTCGTTAATCGTTGGAAATATCAAAATAATAATTATTAGAAGAAAGGAAGCTTGAGTGATTTCCTAAAAGAAAGGTTTGCTGTTATTTTTTCGTATATGTAATAGTTTTCGAGTTATTCAATATTCAAGGAGTTGCAAATTTTGTACTTTTGATGCGCGCGAATTTTCGTGCATTTCAAATTTCTGGCGCGCAGCCTCTAGAAAAAATTAAATTACTCGAAAGCCACTTACTACTTACTCGAAAATCGGTTTTGAAAGGGATACATTTTTTTTGTCAATCTCATTTATTATGAATAAATTTTTAATATACACGGTGTTTCCTAATTATTGAATGTCAATATTTAAGAGGGTGATTTTTGGGTCCATTTTTAAAATAAAACTTCATCAGAACGTACTATGTCCTAAAAGTCGTAACTTTTGACTACTTTTGAGATACAGGGTGGTAAAGTTTTTAAAGATAAATAATTTTTTCATAATATCTATGCAATACCGCTCTGGATATTTTAATTAAATTTCGTATATAGGCATCATGAGGGTTTTTTAAATTTAAGTACCACATTTCATTTTATTTCCACTATTATAGTGACGATCGTGCAGAATTGTTCCTGCATATTTTGACAGACATTGATAGTATATTTACCTACACATTAGGTAGGTACGTTGATAATCCTGCGACCAGGCAGAGAAATAGACTTTATTTTTTAGGCGAAAACCGTGCACCAGAGCCTGGAAAAAAAACAAGTAAAAAATTTGCTTAGAAATTAATGGGAATTTCAAAAATAATTTCTACTTGAACAGAAATTAGTGGCGGACCATCAATGTCTGCCAAAATATGCAGGCAAAGTGCAATTTCTTAACTATTGAATAACTGGAACACTTATTATGGCATTTACGAGAAAATTACAATAAGATATACATTTTTTAGGAAATCACTCTAGCTTTCTTTTTTTTAATAAGTATTTTTTAATACTCGTATATCCAGCGCGTAACCATCAGTTATTAGCAAAAAAAATACACCAAAGGGTCGGTTTGGGGAATGTTATAAACCTCTTCACTAACAATCATTATCGAAGGAAAATCTTAGACAAGGTTTTTTATGAACTTTTGGTACTTACATTTTTTACTTTATTTTTTTTATTTTTTATTTATTTATTTTATTTTTTTATACATTTTTATTAAAATGTTTGACTTACGAATAAGTCATCGTTATTCTATGACTTCTCGATTTAATATTTGAGCTTTAAAACTGACATTTTTCTCGATTTTTTCAAATATAACAAATTGAAAATTTTTTACGGTTCAAACAGAATAAAAAGTACCCACCACCAAAATCAATAAGAAAAATATTAGTTGCCATTAAAAAAAGAAAAATATGACGTCATAACATGAGAAACAAATGAAATAAGGAACTGAAAATAGGCTGAAAATATTTATTACAATCAAAATCGCTATTATACCCCTTCGACTTTATTCACAAAAAAATAACAAGCGCAAATTATTTTATTTTTAATTGAATTTTATTTTAACACATTTTTTGTAAAATAGATCAATTCCAAAAAATGAAGGCAGAATATAGCAACAATTTCTTTATTATCAGGACAATAAAAGGGGACATAATTTATTATAAAAATAATGCATTTTGCAAAATCAATTGGAAAAAGAAGTTGCGTTCTCAAATTTACCGCTTGATTTCGGGTCCAATTTAAAATATGTTAAAAAAAAACTAAATGAAGAAACGAGAATAAAATTTAGGTGAAATCTTTAATCCTGGACTTAAAATGAATAAACAAACTTGTTCGAACCTATTTTACCTTATCATATTGTTTATTTATGGAAAACCTTCGAACCGGAAAACACCGTCTATATTTTGTACCTAAATCTTAGTAAAATTCCCCAAGTCAACACCGCACAGAGATACCGGCATGTGTAGTAATAGTAACTTCCAGTGTGCTACTATTTTATTTATTCTGTCGTCGGATTCCGGAGAGTCGTGTGCGGAACGTTCCTGGTGTGGATCAAATAAATTCCGATATCGCAATTATTTATTATTATTTATTATAAAATCCAGCGCGATAACCGAATAATTATTAATATTCGACGTGGGTCAATCGATAAGCAATAACTTCTACCCTCCAGCTACTTAGCTACAACAGCTCATCTGATAATAATTACACTCCTGTCTTAGGGTAAGTGGATTCCTGCAACCAGCAGGATTTGATTTGATTATTATTATGCCGGTAGTGCTTTGAATTGAATACGAAATTTTGATTATTGCTGTTTATGTTTGGTAAATGTTCAGGACAAACGATAGAATAAGCGACCTTCATGTATGTAAATTGTAAATGGAATGTCCTGATTTTAGTAAAGGGATTTAGTTAGGGCTTCCTGCTAAAGACGTAGGAGGTAGGTAGATAGGATCCTTTGACTGCAGATCGATAAGCTTTATTTACTTTGCCTACGGATTCTTCTGTTATGGTTTATTAATAAATAAATAATATTTGAGAAACATTAATTTTTTTTTTTTTTTCAAGTAGGTAGGTAATTTTTGAATTTTTGCCAAATAACTCATTTTTTACATGATCACTAATGAAATTAAAATTTTCTACGTCTATGATACTTATTGCTAGCTATATGTGAAATAATTTATGATTTATGATCATCCAAAAAGATTGGCATTGCATTTTTTCAGGAGAATAATAATAATAATCAGGGAACATTTATGAATAATTGTCATAATTTATAAAATATTTTTGCTTTTGAAGAGTTGTAGGAATTGATTATGATTTTTTTTAAGGAAATATCCTGAAAAAGTATTTTTTTTATTTATGGGTTTGCCGCACTTTTACCGACAATTCATTTGGTTCAACTTCCTATTCGTAAAAAATATATTTACGTCTACTTGTTCCAAAAATAACTATATAGGTAATCACCATATTTAGAAAAAAAAACATCCATAATACTAAATTATAATTTTATGCGCTTCTTATCCAATCACAGTTAGGTACCTACTTATCTTATAGGTAGGTAAAAGTAATTTGATACATGATGTATGTATTATGTAGTTATTATTTAAACTTCAAATATGAAATTATGCATCTATGCTTCAGGTTGAGGTCAATGAGGTCGTATTATACATTATTATTTTTTTTTAATTTCAGTAATGCAATATTTCATTAATATAAGCATGCATACTATCAAAACCCCAAGAGAATGCCCTGACGTCACAGAGTTATTTCATTATAATACGCAAACCTATTAATAATTTCAACATCAAGGCAATCTCCCACGATTTTAATAGTAAATCTTATAAATATTGTAATACATCTTTTATTAATTTATTTTAAATATTTATTTATTTTCTCTTAATGTTAGTGAATATTAAATTATTAAAGAAATTAGGGGTACATTACAGTTTCCTTTTCATGTTAAGTATTACTTACAGACAGACCTTTAGGTGCATAGGTATTTAAATGGAAAATTAATTTAAGGCGCAAGGTAATTGTACCTATACATCCGCGGCTCCTAAGTTTCATAAATTTTTTCGGAACCGAGGAGCGAATTAGGGGTGCTGGGTGGGTAAGACGCTAAACACAGCCGTTGCAAACTAATATTAAGGTCACAACTAAGGCCTCTTTGGCACTACGGTCGAATTTCTATTTTTTCTTCACTTTCAGGGCAAGGAAAATCTTAGAGATTAACAGTAGCACAATTTTTATTTTCAAATTTGCATTTATTTTGCATTTATATTCCAAAAATCGTAACATCAAATTCTGTGTTCTGGTCACGATATGAGAAAGCGGTTATATTGGGAGTCCGCGTCTGTATACGTTTGGAAGCGGTTCCCATTGTTATAAGTGGTTTCATCCGTAGTTAGATCCGAGACTAGTGGTATTTCTCGGCGCTTGTGTTAGGACCATACTTTCGTTGCACTCCCAAAATCATTTTTAAAGTCGTTTTGTGGCCTTCCCTTTTATTTGCAAAGCTAATGAATACCTTCCTGGTGTTACTATAGGTATGTTCTCCACCCCTATATAGGTGTCATAGTGAAACTGTAGGAGCCGCGGATGTATATAATGACCAAGGCTCATAATTAGGTAATTATTACCTATACAATTATTAAAGCTTATAAATCCCTCAAACTAACATGAATAAGTATTATGTCTATCTAACATCTTGGAAAAACTGACTTACCAGATAGTAGGCAGAGTACAGTTAACAATTCCTGAATGTTCAAATCATGAAATTTAGTCCTATAATAATATGCAACAGGTGTTGTGTGGTCCCTCGAGAACTAAGGCAGCCGGCAACTGGGATTAATAAAATACAATCGAACGGTTTTTACCTGCAGGGATACCTAATAAATGCCAAACACCTCAAAGAGACATTGAAATTAAAAAGTGATAACATCAAAGATGAGAAGGCAATGAAGGCATCCTCATAGGTGATTTGGTAATAGGGAAGTATCTATTCAGGAAATAATGGAAAACGAATCAGATAATATTACACCAAAATCCTTCACAGAATTCATAAATGCTTCGCATATAAGTATCAGGGATTAGAATGATTTATAGTCGTAATATATTAGAAGATTATAATTTCCTTATGTGGTATAAATATAAGAAGAAGCAATCATTGACCACTCTAAATCGTTCCAAGCTATCAGTAAAAAGGAGCTTAGAAAAATTGATTATATCCAATATAGCATTAATGAAAATCAAGAATAGCAACGGTGTTATCTTTGATACCTGAGGCACACCAGATTAAAGAAGAAAAGATTAGGAACGAAGCGATTCTACAAAACGCGCTGCTGACGACCTGATAAGTGTGAGGCACTTATCAGTGTTGGAAATAAATATAAATAAATGAAAATAGTGAAAATAATGGAAATAATTTGGAACTAGTGGAAATCATGTGGAAATACTAAAAAGAACTGGATATTAGTGGATATGGTTTGGTCTACAATCGGTCTTTTTTTCTATTGCACTCATTTCTCCCTTGTTTTGCCCATCGTAGCTGAATTGTCCACCAAAAAGGTTTTTTCAGTAACAACCGCGCGGTCAAAAAAATGAAACAAAAATTTGTTGGGTTTATAAGGAAAGGGCAGTAGTTAGGTAGGAGGCTTATAATTTATTGGAGCAATACTTTATTAGAGGCGTCTTCAGTCGTCTTTGAAATTTTTTCGACAATTTTTCGACTAGCATCCTACCCAAATTGCAAAAAAAAATGAACCGCATAGAACGTTTGTACTACTAATGCAAAAATGCGGAGAAAAAGTTTCTACCAAAAACACCCACCAATCATCAATATACCAAACTTGAAAAAAATTAAATTGAATTAAATTCTTTGGGTGATTTTAAGAGGAAAAGTTCAAATATAGGTACATATACATAGGTCTGGATATGCATATTTTCCAAGATACAGGTGTTCACTTTTATTTAAAAAATCGTCTTTTTGAAAATATCATAAATGTATACATACTTTACTCAATATTGTTGAAATTTATCAGTGTCATTTGCTGCAGTAAGGAGATAATTTAGCATTGACTAAATTAAAGTTATTAGGTCCAGTGGCGTTCCGGGGAACACCTCAATGATTATTATTTTGATAGTTTGAAACTTATAAAATTCAGATTAAGCACTAAAAATAAAACTTTTATGTCTCTTGTGTTTTCTTCGTATCTTGATCAGTTTCTGAAAAAATAAACAAAATACACTTGATTGCATATCCTTGACCACACAAGAAACATGAGGGAAAATAATTTCAAAAAATTGTTAGTTTAGATGTTAAGAAATTAATTAATTTAGTAAGAGTTGTTGGTCTTACATATTATTTACATACAAAAAATTAAAAAAAATATCCAAAAGAAAATTGTTGTCTTTGTTTCTTGTGTGGTTCAGGCTCGGGTTCAGGGATACTCAATTAAGTGGATTCTATTTTTTATTTCAAAAACGAAACAAGATACGAAAAAAATTTAATTGACAAAAAAGTTGTACGTACTCGTAATTGCTTGATCTGATAAAAAATTAAAATTAAAATAAGCCATTGACGTGCTTTTTTAAAAAGTTTTTCCAAAACCATGCATATAATCATATTCGTCGAGGTGCTCCCTGGGACGCCACTGGACTTGACAATTTTAATCTAGTTAGGGCTCGAATTAGTGTTAATTGACATCTTACTGTAGCAAATAAAACTATCAAATTTCAACAATATAGGGTAAAGTATATTCAAGATATTTTCGATAAAGCCGATTTTTTAATAAAAGTGAAGGTGTAACAGCTTGTATCTTGAAAATGAAGCATTTCCGGATCTATTTTCATATGAACTTTTGGTCTTATAATCACTCAAAGAATCACCCCCTGAAGTTTGGCCCCATGTACCTTAATTAATTAACACCAGTCACCATGTATTTTTCTTTCTAAAACGCGTTAATTAAGATGAGAACAGCAAAAAATTGCTTTAAAGAGTTTTTCCATTGTGTGAAAACATCTTGGGAGTATTAGTCGAGTAGTGGAACTAGAGGATAGTGAAAATCTCGGTGAAAATACTGGAAATAATGTGGATAATACTGTAACTAAAGTGGAAATAGTGGAAACAAAAAAAAAAACAGAGGAAGCAATGGAGCCGAGAATGGAGCATTCAGTATAATAGGATAGACCACAACCACTTTGCTCTTGTCTAAAGCCTCGGTTACTGAGGCCATAGGTTAATTGCATGTTTTTTTACCGTAGATCGTGATCGTATTACAGAATAAATGCAGAAATGCATCGACATCTTTTATTAAATTTTATTTATTTATTAAAGACCTTCCTTAACAAATTTGTTAATAATTGACATCGGTCTGTCATTGTTAATCAAAGCGGGATTGTCGTTTTTCAAAACTGGAAGAATAACGCACGATAGTGACTATCTTTTAAATAGTGACTCGGAATGGTTGATATTTTGAGAGACAAATTAACGAAAACACTTTCACAATCTCATTAACTGAATATTTGGTCAAAGCCTGCCTGTAGTTGCTTTTTTCAATCTTTTAATAGATCTATGCTGATAATATCAGTTGACTGTCTGGGAATAACAACAAACAGTGAATTATTCTGGGATAAACTAAACTATTCAGGTCAGAACACAGTTGCAAATAGTAGCTAATTATTCGGCAAAATTGTGTCAATCCCAACCAAATAACTCGGAATATTTTTTACGCCGGATATACCTAATGCCAAAATATGAAATGCATGATAGTTCGAAACAAATTATAATTTTTTGGCACCCGTTAATCACTCGCCAAAACAATTAAGTTATTGCAAATTTTATTTCCGTCTTAGCTAATTGAGAATAAGGATATGGGAAAAATATGATGAAAAATAATTTTTAACGCTGAAATCGGTGTGATCCAGACATCTTGGATCTGGATTTAATGGACTGTATAGCAGAAAGGTTGATTTTTCACTAGCGCTTAGGCCTCTTTTGAACCCTTTATACCTCCTTTTGAGTAAAATACACATACACCTAACCCATACCTCGGATGTAGGTACTGTAGGAGTGAAGGATGAGTATTGGTGAGCCTTCATTGAAGGCTCATATGACTCGCTATATGGGATGAATGAAATTCTGAATGGAAATCATATTCAGAAAGAAGAGATATGTTTTGAACTTGACAGATATCAGTTATTGTTTTTATTGTTTACGAGAGAACAACAACAATAATTTATCATTGCGTGTTATGGGTGAATAAAATTAATTATTCCAAACTCCAATTAAAAGCATCATGCAAGTACATAATATTATGTAGGTAGGCACATAATAACCAATGATAATGGTACAATCTAAAACGAGTAGTGAAAAACCGAGGAAAAACGTATTTAATTATTCCTATAAACCAGTCAGTTTATCTCAGAAAGAAACTCCTTGCATCAATATTTACTTTGGCAAGAATCAATACCTGTCTGCATTGGTGTACCTAATCGCAATTGAGGCTTTTTTGGACAGTAACAGATAATGGATAGATTTCTGGTCGTAAAATGTGCCACTATTTCCACCATTATAAACCCCTCCATAAACACACGATGATGTGGAAATTTGCCAACACCTGCAAATATTGTTACTTATTACTCGAATGATTAAATAATCTTTTTTCATGATTTTTTAAGATTGCCATTTTATATAATTATTACATTCTCGAATAATGTAATCAAATGAGCCCGCAGGGAACGAACTAGGAGTTGAGGAGGCTTGTATATGAATAACGATAATTTTTAAAAATTGTAATCTTCCAATTACCTATCCTTCCATAGCTTTGAGTTGTCTCCATATCTTCCTCAATACCGATTTTTACTTCTTCGTTTGCTTTATTTCATCGTCACCTAAGGTATTTCGGAGATGTGTGCCGTTATTAATAAAGGTTTTTCCACTTGACGTAATTCTTAGCTTGGAATTTCCTCTACGTCATAAACCAGAGAACTGTCCTCATTTGATTTAGTTACTCTTCCTTTGCTTGAGTCTTCCTCAATGATGTTTTTTGCGATTTGGAAATAACTATTATGAATCTGAGGATGCCAAATCAGGAATATAATGATGTCCAAATCGAGATGAAAAATACTCATATTTGATATTTATTATATGCTCGGAAATATGTCAGTTAATTTGGCAAAAATACAATTTTTTTTAACCTGCCTCTGCCTATCCAACAACAAACAACCTAAATCCACAACTTTTTTATGCTTATCGTGTTTTATGTAGTTTCTTGTACAGTATTTCACAGGGTCATGGACGTTATGAGTTTCCTGAGTGGGTGTATTTACATGCTTTACACTGCTTTGATAAATAAGTGTATGTAATAATGTAATAACTCGAAACATTCGTATGACTTATTCTAGGCCTTTTCTGAATCCTTTCGAAGCTACAGATGTACCCTGAAATTTTTTTCTACATACCCCGAATATCCCGAACCTTCGATAGAATTCTCAATGTTTGGTCTTTTAAAAGATTGTAACTCTAACATTTGTATGGCTCATTCAAGGTCTTTTCTGGATGATTTTGGAGCTACAGGTATACCTCGAACCTTTAAATTTGTTTCCTACATATCTACCCCAAAAATCTCTAACCTTGGAAAGAATTCTCAGTGCAGGGTCTTTTAAAAGATTGTAACTGTAACATTTGTATATGGTTCATTCAAGGTCTTTTCTGAATGCTTTTGGAGTTACAGATGTACCCCGAACTCTAAATTTGTTTTCTACATGCCAAAATATCCCGAACCTGAGAAAGAATCCTCAATATTAGGTCTTTTAGGGATTACAACTCGAATAGTTTGTATGACTCTTTCAATATCTTTTCTGAATCCTTTTAGAGCTGCAGATGTACCCCGAACCTTTAAATTTGATCTACCCCAAATATTCCGAACCTTGGAAATAATTCTCAATATTGTGTGTTTTAAAGGATTGTAACTTGAACGTTTTTGTATGACTCGTTCAAGGCCTTTTTTGAACCCTTTTCAAGCTACAGATGCTGTAGATGCAATCGCAAAAAATTATTTTAACTGTTATTGAATATCCTCTGAATTCAACGTTTTATAAAAAGCAAATAATCAACACTCCGGATAAAATGGGTCGAAAATTCTAGAAATAAAGAGATTTATTCTAATGATTTTAAGGAAACCAAATCAATCTCTGAAAAAGATGGGGGGGAAACCTATTACCTATTACCTAATAACTATTATCGATCTTCTGAAACTTGTGTTAGAGTGGGTCGAATTTAGAAAGTTAGGAGTCTTACAAAGTAATAATAATTACTATAACGTTCTGGTAGAGAAGAAAATTATTCCAAAAAGTAAAAATGTTGAACGTTTGATGAACATTTAAGAAAATATTATTTAAAAAAAATTGTAAGTTACATTTAGAAAAAATATCGAGACCATAGATAGTAATTTCACCTGTTTTCTAAAAAAAAATTACAACTTCACTGTCTAGATTCTAAACATGTGCGTTTTTGCTACATCTTGTTTTATGCCCCATAGATAAGCAACTACGACGCTGTTGACTACATTAATCTATTGACACCTCTACTTTATTTTTTTTATATATTAACTTAAATTAGTAATTAATTAGTAATAAAACTATAAATTAGTTTTTATATATTAACTGATAATTCATTATTATACTTTACTTGGTTGACTGATGGAATACTGAAAACCCAAACAATTTCATCCGCAAACACTTCCTGTTGAACTTGAAATTTAACTTAGTAATCTAATCTCAAAGAATGTTGTCATTCTTCTTCTTATTCTAAAGCCATATTGACCTTTGGCGTTCGCTCCCATAGACGGTTTTTAGTGATTTTTGCTGGGTTAGGAGAGGAATTTTGGAGGGTTTCTTCAAGATGTATTAAAATAAATTTTAGATAATTTTCCTATAACATTATTTTCAATCTATAATACCTACCTACTTTAAAAACATGCAAGTAATAACAATATTTTGTTGGATTAATATATGATAATAGTTATTTATAACATATTATGTAGGTAAGTACCTACTATCCTGCTATTCGTCCTTTTTTAATTTTTTAACTTTTCGACTTGTTAAGACATGCAAATAATAGGTCAAACAGATGACTTGTAATGTTTAGCTAATTTTAGATAAGTTTATTTTCATACATTATGTAAATAGAGATTTCATTCAAGTTTTTGATTAGTCATTAAATAAGCATCTAGGTATTACATGACAATTTTTACTCACGTCCTTGATATTGTTAAATATTTATACCTCCTCGAGCAACAATGACTTGTAAAAATGTAACAGCGCGGTTGAAAAAACTTGCTAATTCTAGCCTAATGTAATAATACTTTAATTACACCTTCCTAGGTCTACTATTATAATAATATTCATTAGTAGGTAGTCATTAAATCATCGCCAGACGTCATTAATAAAGAAAACGTTGAACTTCTTAAATCCAATTCCAAACATTGTGGTCATTAATTAATTTCGGCATTTTAGAAATATACAATACATATTTATTAATTCCTTTAATACTTATTGTTTCTGAGGTAGGTTAGGTACTAGATAAGTAATCTTTATAATAGGTAACTCAAAGTCTATTGCAATTATTATTAATGATTGCCTAGTGAGTAAGTACAATATGAAGATTAATGTAAAAAATTCAAGATCATGAAAAGATTACGTTTGATCAAGAACATACAGGTGTCCAGTTTAAGTGGCAGTTACATGGGGATCTTGGAAAAAGTAAGAGATACGAGGTCGGTTAAAGTAGAGAAAAGTTACACCAGTTTTATGCTTATTTCGTACCAAACGATGTAAAAAAATCAATATGGCGGCCATAAGAGAAACAAAAGTTGGCTTTGATGATAATTTTTAAAATGTCAAATGACGACTTATGTAAACCTACAAGAAAAAGTCATTAATTTCCAACAATAAAAAAGATATGACTAAAATACGAAATCACGATTTTTCAGGATATTTCAGCAACGAATGAAAATATTCTAAATTTTGTTTCAGATTCTTAATAAGCATAAAATTTTGCAACTTTACTTTAACCGACCTCCGAGCCGACCTCGTATCTTGCACTGGACACCCTTTATAACGTAGGTATTAAAGGTATCTTTTTAATCATACGTATACATACTTATAAACAACATATTCCATAACAATTAATTAACGATGTTGTTTATGTTATGTGTTAATTAATTGTACGTAATCACAAATAAAAAAAGTTCACTGCCTGCCTACATTAATCTTATTCGTATAATATTTAATATAGTCTATTCTAACTTTATTCGGAGTCCGACCTAGACCTAGACTAGAATAGGTTAGGTATGAATTACGAGAATGTTCAAGGCTTTCGCCCGTATTCACAAACGATAATTTCCTAAATAATTACGTAATCAATTATCCCCATCTCATTCTATTGCAAAAAAACTGGATATCTCCATCTCACTCATTTAAATAATTACGTAATTATTTAGGAAATTATCGTTTGTGAATACGGGCATTTATCATACATTTGACAAACCAACTGACAAGTAGTGCTAAGATTCTAGGTCATGAGTGGTTTTGATAATGTCATTCTCAGAATGTAGCGTTGCCAAACGTAGTTAAAACTCAGGAAAAGTATTTAATTCAATAAATTATCATACTGTAAAACCATTTTCAGCAATATTTAATTTAAGTGAGACCATTGAACATTATTTCTGAAAAATAGTTATTGATAGGAGGAGGTTATTATAATTTATCGTAGCTCGTAGTTATCTAATATTGTTTTTGGCAGACCTTCTAACCGAAATACTGCGATCACTTCAGCTTGTCCCAAATTTATGCATCAAGGTGAGAGGGAAGAGGGAAGGAAAGTCGAATTCAGTTCCCCGAGAAAGTATCCTGTTAAGTCTCATGTAAGGCAGTGTGGCTTATCGCTGCATCCTGCTGAAACAATTCCTATTGCGCCTGCAGATTTTGTTCGGCAAAAGTTTCGAAAATTATTGATGTGTTTGCTCGTCTGCTCTTATTTGTCTGTTCGGTCTGTCTGCTCTTGATTAACAGTAACTGGATGTTTGTCCTTTTCCTTGATAAAATACATCAATAATTCAATTGGTAGGTTTGACACACCACGGGATAACTCATTCACTATGGACTGGCTTTTGCTGCTCTACAGCGACATTTTGGCGTTTTGATGTGACTGCTGCATTCTGGAAATTTGATTTTGTCCGAAAACCCCAAATTTTTCAAAAAGGAGGGATCTTCGTGAACTAGATCGATAACTCGTTCACAGTAAGAGGTAAGAGGCACTGCACCGATTTTCACTGAGCTTGAACCAGTGTTCCATCCCAAGAAACATGTTTACTCAAAAATCAAATTAGAGAGTTTGTTGGTTGTGCGCTGCTACCCGGATCCATGAAGTTGTAGTAGACAAAGAAATAGGAGAGAGAGAAAAGGTGCATGGCTCTTAGTATTCAGATAACATGAATTGGCTTTCATTTATTTTCTGTTAAGCTCCAATAATAGTTTTTTGGTTCTTTTTTTCGACGGCCCTGTATTTGCGTTCGAATTGTCCAATCTTGGTAAGTTTTGCCAGCGCTGAAGGACTCCTCTCTCAGCCCAACCAAATGCCGAAGAGTTACTTCATTGCTCGTTGTTAGGGCATTCATAGTTAATGCAGTGGCTAGAGGTAAGGGATTTTAGAGCCGCTTGGCTGTCTGAATTTATATTGATCTTCATTGGCTGTGCTCTATGGCATAGATTTCGGCTTGGAAAGTTGTTGCGTGAAGGCTCAAGTTTGAAAAGACTCTCTTCTTCGAGCCAACACTACACACCCCAGCTCCAATTCCTGTGGAATTCCTTAGATCCATCGGTGAACCATCTGAATTCTGTTGTTAGGAGCTCATTTCTGTTGTTAGGAGTTTATTTCTGTTGTTCACCCACACGTGTCTTCCTGGGTGAAAAGGACCTTATAAGCGGAGCGAGTCATGATGGTCCTAGGCATTAGGTCCGAGGGCATACCCCAGTAGACGATAACTTTCTATGTCATCCAGTAACATGGTTCGCTCCAAGGTATTTGCCTTTGGCAAGATTCTTGTCATTTGTAGCATTCTACATAAATAGTCCATCTGGGCTCTCCCTCCAAATAAATATGTAGAGGTGGTAAGCGCAGTAGGATTTCCATAGCCGCCGACGGTGTGGTGTTAAGAGCACCATAGATCGCCAGACAAGCTTTTCTATTTTTTTGCCACTAAAACTTCCATTACTGACTTACTTGAACAGTCCTTCCGAGATCGTTTTCCGATAAGGATTTTTTCACTCTATCTACTCCTTACTCTCATTTCGGGAGCTTTTTTCCCGAATTAAAGGCCAACAGGTGTTCCATTTTGCGTTCTTGAACAGCGTCGGAGATAAATCGTAAGAGAGGGTAGAAAATTTCTTTACCCGCGTCCCAGTTCTCATTCTCGCCAATACGGACTCGCCTTTTTACTTCCACCAGGTTGTCTTTTCTCTCTTTTGAACTTGCAGGAACTGGGTGTCCACCTTCTTTGGTGTGTCTGCCGTGTCTCTATACGACCCATAAACTCTCGTTTCTTACCCGCCCTCTGACCGGAATAAATACCTGAACTGACCTGGACTTGGTCTTGTCTCGTCTGCTGTGAAGCTTCCGGACGGGTATTGGTCGAAGGAACCTGGTCGAAGGAAATTATCGTCTGCAGACTTGGCTCCTTCTCCTTTTTGCTAAAGCAGCGAGAGACAAAAGTGATTGATCAAAATTTGGGCTGAAAGGGAGGGGGAAATGTTGGAGGTGACGGATTGATTCTCTATTGGGAATTCTGGAATCATAATGAAAATTTTCCTCTCTCTCTCTCTCTCTTATTGAGATATGCGCTCGAGTAAGAAAGTGGAAAAAATTAGTGGTTAAGTCAGGTCAAACCCGATTGAATGTTGGTAATTGAGTTTTTTAATTGGTCTTACCATAAGTAGCATTATTAGTTATGAATGATTGGGCACCAGTGAACCAGCGAGGTCGTCATCATGTTTTATTTCATTTAAGGGAGAGAAGGTTTAATAGTAGGTAAGGAAAATTTAATGATTAACAATGAACATGTATAGTTGCATGACTAGTTTCAGTTGAATACTAAATAATTTCCGGACTGCGAGGCCATGGTCGGAAGATTTTTTTGAACTCTAGTAGGAATTGATTTCATGAAATTTGCCTTAATTATTTTATTATTTTAACAAATTGTCATCCTCCTAAACTCGATCATAGTATTACAAGAAGTTTTACATATTTTTCTTCTTGTCGAGATTGTCTAATATTTTGTCTCAAGAACAGCTCTAGAATTTTTATAGTCAGGCTAAGTTGGAACTTTCCTGAAAGTCAACCTACATAGTTTGACGGATAAAAAGATTAAATATTTAATAAGACTTTTAAGAACATTTTTTATACCCCTCCCCCTTCTCTGACAATTATAACAACATGACTCAAACAAGTCAACTATAATCAAGGAATCAAGGTACACTATACTGGGTTAATAACCTGACAATTTATTATTATTAATTACGTTAATACATCATATTTCAATAATGAATAATATTTGCAGACTGTTGTCTGGCAACCTATAATGGGGTCCACTATAATAATAATTAATTATCGCGGCGACGATTCTGCTGGAGAGAAGCTAAAATCTCCTACCGGAATTTACTTACACATTGTTTATTTATAAAGCGGCGCTACAAGTTCTATCTAATAGTTTATTCGTATAGTTCCAAAAAAAGAATGCGTCAGCTTGTTTATTGCAAGTCGGCTAATCTTAGTCTCAGTAAGCAAGTCCCGTTAATAATGTAATGCTCTGGCCAGTGCATTTAGATAGTGCATATTGCAAGGACAGCTGAATTAAATTAAACCGTAAAAATGTCGCAATAATCTGGTGGTACAAATTAGGTATGTCGTTTCTTGATCGTGCCAATTCTTAATGATGGAGAGCACAATATTCTGATTGGAGATCGGATTTCAACTTATACCTCTATGGCTGAAGAATGCTACTAGAGCCGAAACTCCAGTTCTTCGTCCTTAAATTTACTTTTTTAAATTCTGCAAAAAAGGAAAGAGTAATTAATTAATGTGAAAGTACTCTAATAGGTATATCGTCGCGCGGTCAAAATAATTTGGGCATCAATGACATTCCACTTTGTCAGTGTATAATGTTGGTAACTAGCCCAGTCATTATAATATCAAAAAATATACCTGAAATAAGAAAAATTCCGTTGTCGATTTTTCTTGTCCTATCCGTTAGGGGCGGGGGGGGGGGGGGGTGACTAGTCGTCTAAATTAAAAATGGCGACCAAATACAGATGCGCATTAGTCCGCCATTTTTAATTTTATTGGCAATAATTGTCTTTCTTTAATTTAAATTACCTAATAGGATACCAAAGTGAGGATAAAGACACGTAAACCGTTTTTTTAAATATCTTGAGCCGTTATCGTTGTACAACTGCTTTGAAATTTAAAAAATCGCGAATTTCAGTTGTTTATAACTCATAAACTACTCAATCATAAAAGCCCCAATTGCGAAAACCACCTGTAAGTATTCACTTTTCTCAGGCAATTTAAAATTATAATAATATACAGGGGGTCTCAGCCGTTAAAATAACAAAATAGGTATCAACTACTCCTATTTGGGGCTTTACGACTCATAGTGCCTTAAGGTATGACCGGTGGCCACCTTACGGGACCCCGGTATTTGTCAAATGACTTAATTTTTTCAGATTTAATTTAAACAATAATATCGATCGTAGATAAAAAAACTGTAATAAACCATCAAGTAGTAAGAAATTGAATTTTCTAAAAGATCGGTGTCTTTCACTTTACTCATAAAATTTAAAATGACTGAGGTAATCAAGCAAAACAAATTTTCATAAAATGCAAAATGGCAAACTGATGCGCACCTTGGATCCGGTCGCCATTTTGAATTTAGACCACTAGTGACCTTCCTTTACAAATAGAATAAGAAAGATCAACTACATAGTTTTTTCTAGGTCAAAAGTACCTAATGACAGGACTAAATGGATTATATTGTAGCTAGCCACATTTTTTGATCTTGAACATTATGTTGCGTCCTAATGTTTTGATCATTATTTTGAAACAATACTTCAACTTTTTTTACTTTTCTTCAAAGTTTTCTCAACTAAAGTTTATGATGTCAATATTTATACTAAATTATAAATTAAATTTGTCAAGAAATCATCAAACTGTACTAGAATTGTGGTTAAAATGATGTGCTTATTTATTAGTGGATCGCAATTCAAAATTTTCAAAAAAATTAGCGATGTTGACCTATTTTCTACCTATACGCCACTGGTGGACTAATGACTTAAAAGCATTTTTTTGTCACAAGTGTATAACTTGGGATATATTCTTTTTTATTAATTTGATTGAAAAATTATGTTTAGTTTTGCCTATTCAAAAAATAGCAAAAAGGCCGCCATTTTGAAACAAGGTGACCGATATTGCTGAAATTCAATACCAGGCAACACCGTCCAGACATCTAACTGATTTCAGTTCCCTAGATTGAAAACTACGACCTATAATCGAGTGTCTTTAGTGTATTTTTTCATAAAAAAAGAAACAATAATTATAAAAAAATACACTATTTTAGAATTGGTGTGGAAGAAGATAAAAAATGATGTACTTCCCCCCTCTTAGTCGGTTCTTTGAGAAAAAATGTTTTTTTTTTAGTTTAAAAACTATTAAATTAAATCATATTAGGTATAATAAAGCATTGTTTTTGATCAATAACGTGCCGTTTCTACAAAAATTCGAATTCGAATGCTTTTGTTTGGAACACATGCAGCGATATGCCTGAAATAATTTTTTGATAGGGTAACATTGGACCTCCTTTGCGTTAGATCGAAAGCTAACCACAAACGAACCCGCCGGCGTGAGATTATTATTTATGACAAAATTCGACCAAGTTGTAAAAAATATGAATTTTTGTGGAAAACAATTTTTTGATAGAAATGACTTTGAACATTTCTACTGGGTACTTCAATGATTTTTGAGCGAGTAATCAAACTATTGCTCTTCTGATTCGAGGTGTTGTCATCTGAGTTGGAACGGTATGGGCCCTGAGATGCCCAACGTTTTTTTTGTTGAAGTAATCCTTTCGGATTGGATGATGGTGTTGAAATTTCTGAGAGGTGTCGATTTTCATGGCGGTGTCTTAAAGGGGAGTTTGTGTTTTCCGGTGTGGTGTTGTCTGGTGATGAGGGGTGAGGGTGAGAGACGCAAGAGCCGCGGTGTGTTCTGAGCCGATCATGAGGTGGGTTTCGGGGTAACAGGCAAACGAAACCTGCCACCGATGTGGTGTGGACCAGTCCGAGCCGCAGCTCCGACGAAATGTATTTTTTTTGTACCATTTCCAAACTGAAAACGTTTTTGTAAAATCTGATGTCATCAGCTGTCAAATCTGTCACTTAAGTCAGCTGTGCGCGCGCACAAAATTAGCTCCTATTCTGATGACTTCGATTTCTGGATGAATTATTATGCATGGATAATAGGGTTTCGCACGAAAGCTCAAAGCTTTTATAATTTTTTTTCTACATAGACAATAAAGACCATATTTTTGTTTATTTAATTTAGTCTTCTTAACGTGTAGAGAAACGGTAAACTTATGTATTTATAATAATTATAATTTAGTTTAATCTTGATACGTAAGATACATAGGTACAGTTCTGTTTAAATAAATCTTGCGCAATTCTTGTAACGCGACTGCCAACTCCACTTGTTCATATAAATCTGGAAACCTTTTTTGATGGATTGATTTTGACTGTCAAATTTCCTGACAACGTGGAAACAGTGGAAACACTGTTCAACTTATAAACCACATTTACACTCGCATTTACATTTGAAAATTAAAATTGTCCCTGATTTATTTGAACAGAACTGTAGGTACTTAGTGACTAGGTAGGTATAATACCAACATTCACTATATAATTTTTTCGCGATTATCTTCTCCGTAAATGTCAAAAATAATCGATGCTTAAGCAGCTAGGCATTTAAGTATATACCCCGGATGACCGACAATAATACTTACCTGCATACCTGAGTATGGATTATTGAAACAAAGTTCCTTTATGGGTAAAAATAAAACTATTTCTCAACACATTATTGTAGAAGCCATACCCATTATTATGAATTAATAATATGATATCAAACAATGCGTTGCCCCATTATTTTTGGAGGTGAATACAAATTATATTCGGCCTTGAATAGTTCAAGGTTACTATACAAAAAATTTTATCGATCATCGCCATAGTAACTTTCAATCGTAACAATTTTCTCTTATTATTACAAAGAATTAGAGCTAGATACTTTTTCGTCTCGCTTTATTAGTAGCTCATTGCTGGTGCTGGTGCTGGTATCAATTTTTCCATTAATTGTTTCCAATGTCGGAAAATTTTTGAATTGAAAAGGATTTCATTGGTTCAATTATAAGTAGTTTATTTATACCTATAAGAAAGTCCCTCTGATAAAAATAGTTAACGTTCTATTTCTCTACTTAAATAATAAAAATAATAATTTATTATTATGCACTGCAAACTAATTGGCTTAATGAAGACGGAATAGAGAAACATTGTAAATTTCCATTATCGCTATTGCTTGGTTGCAGTAAATTAATTAACTGACTTTAATTAAATATGTACCCTGAAAATATAGCAAAAATTATGAATTAACTGAATTATTTTTCAGACAGAATTTTTAAGATCAATATTTTGATTATATAGGGCATTTTAAAATCATTGATTATCTGGCAGAGCAGATAATTAATTTCCTGCAGCGGCGCCAGAGTGTAGTAAAATACATCCTTAATATGAGTTCAGGCGGTCAAGGGTAAAATGAGTATTGTTGCATGGTATGCACTTTAATTATGTTATTATATTGACTTTTTTCGCTCTTCATTTCCTACAGGTGATCCCTTAACAATAGAGCACCCTTAACAATAATATGTAAATGTCCATTTTCGTGGATTTCGATTTTATTCTACATAATATATTCACTGTTTTCCTGTTTCTATGGAAAATTTTATCTCTTATAACATTTAGATGTCATCGTTATTTTGTTAATTTACAAAATTACATATTATCATCTCACTGAAAATTAATTTGATTAGACGATGATTTCTACTCTAGTGATAATATGTCTTTGAGTAGCCGAATTTTGAAAATCGTGACTGGTAATTATTGTATTGGTTTACTCTGTAATTGGAACAACCAATTTTTTATCTGCAACATATAAATTTAGCGATTTAATTTGAGGAAAACAAGAAAAAAATATAAAGGTTCCATCAAGACGAGGCCCCGCCCTACTTTTATTGAATTGTTTGTAAATATTTTCCCCTGTATTTATTTATTGATTCGTATGGAATGTTCCTATAAATGTTGCTGATGCCGAATGTATACCTATTTTATTAATAAATAATAAGAAAAAATTGTGGCGAAAACACGAAGAATATCGCGATAATTAATTTAATCAGTTCGTTTTTTCTAAAGTAACATTTTTATTTTTCCAAGTTACAAAAGGTTGACTTGAACTTTTTTGTTTTGTTTTTTTGACCTATTGGCGGTTGTAAACAGCGTTGATCGAAACTTTGAGGCTCGCTTTGAGGGTTATTGGACTATGATCAACATAATATGACAATAATACAATTATTGTTTATATTGAACCGGCAATTTATTAAACTTGCCCAAAAGTAAGTAACGGTTCACTTGGTGCAAATTGTTATAACTTTTTCCCTGGGTTGGTAGATAAAATACTTCCGGCTACTTGTTATTTATTATTTACAAGTATGACCCAGAAATCTGCCCGCCAACTTTTAATACCCAGTCTAATAATTTTTTATTTCAATTGACGCGAAATAACCCTCCGCTATTTATGAATGCAAGGTTGTATACTGTACTCGCTTAGAATTTTATCTAAATTCCTGAAAAAAAAACCGGGCCAGTATTCCTACGTTATTTTCATATGTTTCCTGTATCTATTTTTGTAGGTACATACCTACATAATGTAATAATAACATGATATGAGTAGCCCTCGAGTGGAGTATTTAGATTGCTACAGATTTTTTAAATTGTATATAGGGTGAGTCGGTTTTTTGTAGCAGGACTTCACCAGTTTATAGAAAAAATGTTTTAAAGAATAAAAGTTCCCATAAACATTGGTCCGGAAAAGCTTGGAAAAAAAGACACAGGGTGTTGAAAAAAAAAGTTTACTTTTCTCGACATAACTTCATTACATGGACTTACAAGACCTTACGTTACAGCATTGGATTCCCTTTGGAGATTTCTTACAAAAAAGGGTACACTTATGAATATTCGAAATTCCTCATAGTTTTTAAGTGTGTGTGTGTGAAGAAAGGTTGGGTTGGCCTCGAACATTGTTCATTAGCCACAGAACATTTCCAGAACGTTCATCAGACGAAATAGGAGGCTAATTCATGGAAAAAGAAGTTTTGAGTATATTAATAGAAAATTAAAGGGTTACTTGAATTGAAATAAAAAAGTTAACCAAGGCTTTATAAATATTGAGATCTGCTACGGCAAGAATATCAGTGATGAGGGACTTAGGCGTGATATCAACTTTTGAGTGTATCGCCTGGAGTAGCTTGCGAGTGGCTTGTATGTTTTTCCTACACTCCAACACTATGTGGCTCAGTGAGCCAATGTCTGAGACACAGTCCGGACAGATTGGGAGTTTTTAAGTAAATTGAGTCTAAGCTTCATCATACTGCAAAAATAAGCTCATTTTTCGACATTAATTGTTATTTTTGGATATAAAATAATACTAGCAGTTACCTAATTTTAAAAATCTGTGATTTTGTATAGTTTAATAAATGATATGAGGTAGTTCAGATTTAGACTCAATTTACTTGAAAACTATGGGGAATTTCGTATATTCATAAGTAGACCTTATTTTTTAATAAATCTACAAGAAACCTAATGCTGATAGGTAAAATCTTGTAAGTCCATCGGCGTAGAAGTTGTTGAACTAAAAAGGGGTCATATTTATACCTGTATACAATATGCCACTGATGAATTTTTTCACCCTTGTTTTTTTTTTCGTTTTGTGTGGTATAAATAATAATAAACAGCCTCTCGGTATAAAACTAAAATATTGAAAAATGCTGCGAAAACTTAAAACAAATTTCAACACCTTGTATCTTTTTTTTTAAGCTTTTCCGGACATATGTTTACGGGAACTTTAATTCCTTAAAACAGGTTTTCTATAAACTAATGAAGTCCTGCTACAAAAAACTAACTCACCTTGTGGAATTAATTCATTCCTAATTATTATAAATACATGAGTTGAATTTTCCCACATCGTTTGAACAGTAAAATCCACCACAAAAAGGTTCCTCCAAACCACAAGAGGAATAATCGTTTCATTAGACCCGCTCATACGTCATGTGTGGTATATATGTTGTAAGATTTTATAGCAGTTGATAACATTTTCCTGATTTTTCTTAGTTGCTGGTGTTTATATAAATGTTTTATGGCGTTTCTTTGTAGTTAGAAAAGAATAGAATGGTAATAGCTCTCATGACGATTTTTTTTATAATCGTGGTAAAGGGAAAGTTATTTTTGTCAACCCTTATTTTAAATTTTTTCTCTTGCTTTATTATTCTATCGTCCTATAATACTATACAGAGTGACAAGATCATCTTCAAAAGATGAAACCAATTGCTTTATAATACTCTATTTACGTGTCTAGCGTCTAGCTACAATTACAATTTTCAAAATATGTTTACCGCTTTAAAAATAATATTTATCAAGTTTTAGTTTAGGAAAATAACCGTTTTTCCACTTTGGCAAAATTTTGTCATTTTATTCCCAATTAACAAACAATTTATCAATTGTTTATCTTGATATGGCAATTTTACGTAAAGATTCATATATACAGTGCTTCCCAAAAGTAACGGATAAATTCGATAAAACTGAGAGGGCTGTTTTTTTGAAAAACTAAAAAAACAGGTCGATTTTGTTTTTGAGTTGTTCAACTTTCGACATAATATTGGGGTATACAAGGTGATGCGCGAAAAAGTGGTGACGTCATCGGCATCTTTAAAAATGACAACCCTTATTTTTTTTTCCATTTTTTGATACCTCATTCAATTGCCAATATGATAATGTAATCAATTTGTAACCTTAAATAAGGAAATTTCTGAGAAAACAACTTGTGAGTCGAAATTGTGCACTTTTCACTGATGTGAAAATCGGAACATTAACGATAAAAAAAAAAAATCAAATAAAAATGACTGTTTCCATGGTAATTTTATAAGATCTGTCTATTAAATTAAGTGTATTAAATAAATCTGTTAAATTATATTAAATTAAATCTATTAAATCTGTAGAAATTAAGTTCTTTTCTCCGAAATTTCCTTATTTAACGTTACAAAATGATTACATTACCGTATTGGCAATTGGATAAAGTGTCAAAAAATATAATAAAAAATAAAGGTTGCCATTTAAAAAAATGCCGATGACGTCACCACTTTTTCGTGCATCACCCTGTATACCCAAATATTATGTCAAAAGTTGAACAACTCTAAACCAAAATCGACCTGTTTTTTTATTTTTTCAAAATAACAGCGCTTTCCGTTTTATCGAATTTATCCGTTACTTTTGGGAAGCACTGTACATAATGCTAGCCGAGCAAGAGTCAAGCGGTTCGCGAGCAGGTGATTCCCCTGAACAGTGCATAATTTGGAGCTCTGAACGAACTGCTGCGAGCCGCTCGTGGCGAACCATCTCATGTCCAGCCATTCTGACCAACACAAAGGCGTTTTCAATTCAGATTGGAACGGAATTTTGTGAAGTTCGTTGCTTTTCCAATGCTGCTAGACCTGTTGTTGTTTCCTCTTTTTCTTGCACAAAATAGCCATCACTCTAAAGCTTCACCCTTCGTCACCAATTAATAATTGTCAAATTTTTCTCCCCTGAAAAAAAATTTCATAGATCGCTTTTTTTTAATTTTATTTATACCAATGACTGGGGGTAGTTCGTGGTAAGTCCATTGGGTACTTTCCCATGGGTAGTTTGAAGTTAGTTCGTTGTGAAAATAATTTTAACCGAGCGATTCGCAAGCGGCTCGCAAACCGCTCGGCCGGCATAATGTATCGGCACCTTTAATATACAGGGGGAGCCAGTTTTTTTTAGCAGGACTTCACCAGTTTATAAAAGACCTGTTTTAAGGAATCAAAGTTACCATAATGTGGTACCAAAGGTGTTGAAAAAAAATCAGTTTTCGCAGCCTAACTTGGGCATTTCTCACTATTTATTATAATTTTGAGCGCAAAAAAGAAAAAAAGCACGGGTGAAAAAATTCATTAGTGGCGTAGATACTGGGATATATGACCCCTTTTTGGCTCAATAACTTCTACGCCCATGGACTCACAAGACCTTACTTATAAGCGTTGGATTCCTTGGAGATTTCTTACAAAAAAAGGTGCACTTATCAATTAACGCTGATTAGTAGTAAGGTCTTGTAAGTTCATGGGCGTAGAAGTTGTTAAGCAAAAAAGAGGTCATATTCCCTGTATCTGTGCCACTGATTAATTTTTTCACACGTGTTTTCTTTGTTTTTGTGCTCTACATTAAAGTATAAAATTATAATATTGAAAAATATCCAAGTTTTGCGGCGAAAAGTACAAAAAAAAATTTAACTTCCTGTACCTTTTTTTCTAAGCTTTTCCGGACATATTTATGTTTAGGGGAACTTTTATTCCTTAAATCCTTTGACAATATAATAAAAAACTATAAACTGGCGAAGTTCTGAAGTCCTCTACAAAAAACTGACTCACCCTGTATAACGGTGTAGGTTACATCATAATTTATCGCTCTTCATAATGACAGTAATTTTTTACCAGTATTTTATATTGCATGTATGTCATGTCCGCATGTCAGTAATCTTCATCTCACATGCAATTTTTTTTTTTTGCAATATTTTATGTTGATTGTTGATTATGTAAATGTTTTATTGAATACTTGAATAAAAATTGATACCTATTTAATCTATTTCTGAAGGTGATATTTCCTTGATCGATATAATTAAAATTTCAAATCAAAGTCAATTTTCGCTTCGTAATCATGCTTAATGCAATAATAATTACTATAACTAGAAAAACTGTATAATAATACTGAATCACTACTTATAATGTTGTTTTTGCGCAAAAAAGTTAATTTCGTCTTTTGTTAATGGATTCCAAAAGATTTATTATATAAGAATATATACAGGGGTGTCCTAGCTCATTCGAGTCGGTGTCTGTGGGCCAAACGATGGATTTTTTCGTTTGAAAATTAACTACAGGATCACAATGACCATACTTTTAAATTATTTTGGACTATAAAGAGTGTTTTTGAGCCGTTTTTCGTTGTACTTGAACTTCCGAAAATTGCGATTTTCGCTTGTTTATAACTCACAAACTTCACAATTGTAAAATCCAATCTTATTTTTTTCTTCTAAGACAATCTAAAAATGCAATAACAATAAAGAATTCCATTTAAAAATACAAAAACTTGATATTTGACTCTCATATGGGGCACTCTGTATAATCAAAAATAATTTTAAATTATTGCCATTGTGATTCTGTACTTCAATTTGCTAAAAAAAATTGAAAAATTAATCGTTTGCCCCACAGAGACCGACTCGAATGAGCTGGGACACCTTGATATTTGACTTATTCAGAATTTGACTTAAGTAAGTAATTTAGTCCTATAACTATGAGGTTAAAATTTTTGCACCCTTACCTATTATGATTAATGAGGCCTGAAAGAAGTTGATATGAATATTTTTTTAAACATTCTCATGGCCTCAACCTTTCCGATTAGTAAATTTTATTACCTACTAAAATAAAAATCATTCATTCGTCAGATTATTTTTTCACTTAGAACCAGATAAGTTCAACTAAATCGTATTCAACACAGTATTAACAAATAAACCCGCAGAGCATACATACAATCTCGAATAAATACGCGATAAAATTTCCAAATTAGAACACAAAATGAAGAAAAGTTTTCCATTTACGAAAATAATTCTTATCCTTGACCTAAGACTATCAATACCATGTATTTATAATAAGGATGAAGTCCGTGGGTGGGAATGGATGTTCAGGCGTATTTTTATTAATATTTTTGTTTAACAAATTTTCATAGAATTGATAATACTTCCGTAATACCGTATGTTAAATAACTAGACACACGGGTTTGATTTAAACTTTTATTATTCAAATACACAATAGGTAGACAATTGAGTTAAAGTTATGATAGGTTATTTATTTTGCTCTGGCAGTATAATTATCTTCATATTATCTATTCTACAAGGTCTTGTAAATACTTGTATTTAAAAAAAAAACGTTATCGCGCATCTATCGCTAAAATATCTCTATTTTATAAATTTACCCAGTCCTTTTTATTGGAAAATAGAAATTTGGCAATTTTTCCTCATACCTATCTACATCAGTGATGGGAAAACTAATAATAAAGCTCATATTGGTGTTTGGAAAACGGTTTTCCTATCCAGTTAATTTCGTTTTAAATTTTGTTTCATTTTTTTATATAGAAATAGGTGCTCAAAAATATCAAAATACAGACTGGACTGATATTTCTGGAATGCAATACCAGACCACTCTTTCCAGACATCTGACTCCTGCAAAAATTTAATATAAAGATCAGCTTGTTGTGAACTTTATTGACACACCTGTACAAACCATTCAATCTTTATAAAACGCGTATGGGCTCAGGAAGGGGAGCAACTTCAATAAATTGTAATTTTTTGGTGTTCGGCGACGAATGTCCTGATGGCGATTAAATGTTACAGATCAAAGACGCACCTTATAGACTTCAGTCCAAAAATAAGGCAAAAATTGTCAAATTAAATAAGGCACAATGACGTAAAAAAAAAACGTAATGTGGGATAGATATTCCATACAAGAAAAACTGTAGCTCTGATCTCAGATTCTCAATTTGACTTGCTTCGAGTATGTAAATAAACTCCAGAATTTCCCATCTTAATAAGTTCCACTTCTTTACCTCTTTGTACGTCTTTATGACGTATCCAATTATTGGTTGTCTTTAGTTACGTGAAATATTGGTTACTAAATAAAACGACGTGTTTTCACATGTGTCACTCATTGGTTGCTGTGTGTGTGTAGGGGTTTTACTCGACCTCGGAGACGTAGCTCCATTAGCCACAGACTTTTATTAATTACCTTAAGGTTCGAGAAGGCAGGATAAGCAAGTATAACATCCAACTAAGAATCACTGTGCAAGTGTGCGGTGTGAGTTACATACCTGTTTTTACTTACATAATATTTATTAGTATTGTCATTATACCATCATTTTTTATATTTTCATTTATTTGATTATATATTTATATATATTCAGGTAATTTATCCATTTATATCCTTTCTTTTTTTTTCCTTTTTTTTTTTATTTATTATTATTATTATTTTTTTTTTTTAATATATTTTTTCTTTTTGTTTTTTTTTTCTTTTTTTTTTGTTTTCAATTTTTTTTTTTTTAAGATCTTTTTTTTTTTGTTTTTTTTTTTTTTATAATTTTTTTTCCAAAAAACCTTATTGGGAAGAGACAGGGATACTCGCATCCAGAGGTCCATCAGGATGACTTTAAAGCACAAACAATCACTGGACCCTCGAATTGTCAGGTTATTGAAACACGAGGATAGTAAACAAAGGAACTAAAATTATACCAATGAACATTTATCGCTTAAATCTAATTCATATGTCTAAATTGATATCTCTGAAAAACTTATACAATGCAAGATAGATCTGTATATCTTTCAAACCTAGTAGACTTATTAGGCAAATAGGGTGTTGAATTGCTATCATCTTTAAGTGGTTGAAGAAATCTACACGCTGATCGTTGTACTTACTACAGGAGAAGATTATGTGGTTGAGATCTGCTGTAGAATTATTGTCGCATGTACAGTGGCCATTTCCAATTAGGCCCAATCTAAACAGGTGGGATGGAAATCTACCATGATTGGTTTTTAATCTAAAAATTGTACTTGAAAGGGCTCTGGACTTCCTGTATAATCCGACTTCCAACTTGTTTGGTAGCTGTGGATGAATGTGCTTGTAAGGATTGTTTGTGGCGAGTAAGAACCTATTCCAATGTAGTATCCAGGTGGCGTGAGCATTTTCCTTTAGACAGATGTTTATATCCTCTAATGTCAAATCTTCAACTATATCATCAAAATCACGAATAGATCTCTTTGCGAGACCGTCCGCAATAACATTTCCAGGAATTGCCGAGTGTCCCTTAGTCCAAAGAAAGACTACATGACCAGATACCTCTAGCTGGTGGGCCAATTTGATGATATCGACCAGGATTTGGTTTCTTGACTGATGGAAACTGAAGTTTTTAATACTTTTTAAAGCTGATTGTGAATCTGAGATAATGACACCGTTATGTCGTTTTTGATCTATCATCCATTGTAAGGCTTTTTTAATGGCGCATAATTCCGCAGTGAATATCGAAGTTAGGCCATTGAGTTTGAATTTACACCCATGCTGTAACTGACGAACATAATAGGCGCAGCCTGTTCCATCGTAAGACTTCGATCCATCAGTGTAAATATGAATATAGTCGGGGTACGGCTGCAGGGCATAATTAAGAGTTATTAAATTCAAATTTTCGTTTTCACTATACGTGGGAATTATGACTTTTAGCTGTGAATATATCTCATGATATTTTAGATTGAAAATAGGGAGCATGGGGGAAGGAGAGATGAAGCGTTCATATTCTTGAGTTCTTAGGTATGAATCCGTTAACGGAGGGCTATTTCTATTCTGCCACAATTTGTTGGTAAGGTTTTCTAATGCCAAGTAGTATATTTGTCTGAGGAGATCGGGGAATCTGGATCTAATCTTCATGAGGTATTTGTCTGATAAATACTGGATTCTAATCTTCAAATCTGGTTCTTGGGCTTCGGCATTTAATATTTCGGTTGGAGTCGATTTCATGGCACCCAAGCAAATACGCAAAGCGCTCCACTGTAGGCGACACAATTTCTTCATGTTGGAATTGGAGGTGGATCCAAAGAGTGTACATCCATAATCCAGAATAGACCTTATATACGTTTTATAAAAAATTAAGGAAGTGTCCACATCGGCTCCCCATTTGGTATGAACAACTACTTTCAACATATTTAGTCCTCTTTCGCATTTTTTCTGGATATATTCAATGTGTTTGGTCCACAGTAATTTAGGATCAAGATGGATCCCAAGATACTTGTAGGTCTTGACTGTTTTAATTTTATAAGAATTATTTTTAATAATTTCTGGAGCAGTCACGCGGTGTCTTGTAAAGAACATGACTGCTGATTTGTTTTCATTTAAGTGAAAACCTCTATCATTTATCCAATTTTTCAAAATATACAGTGTACGTCTCAGTTCCCTCACGCATTCCTTGTAAGTGTTCTTAGTGCTGTACAAACATATGTCATCGGCGTATTGAATACACTTAGTAGAATCGTCAAAGAGGCGGTGAATCTGTAGGGTGTAAATATTAAATAACAAAGGACTTAATATGGAACCCTGAGGAATCCCTGAAGACGTTAACCTTGGACCATGAAGATTGTTATGCTCATCTCTGATGTAAATTGTTCTATTGTTATATAAATTGACAATATTTCTAGCTTGAAGGTCCGAAAGTCCGATGTCGCATAGGTCCTGCGCAAGCAGGCGAAGGTTGACGCAATCATAAGCCCCTCTTAAGTCAATGAATATGCACATACAGTATTTATTTTCTGTCAAACTGCATTGAATTTCCGCGACCAAGTGGTTTAATGCATCTAGAGTTCCTATACCTCTTCGGAATCCATATTGACTATTTGGTAAGATTCCACTTGATTCACACAAGTGTTCCAAACGCGATTTAATTATTCTCTCAAATATTTTGGTGATACATGGCATCAGTGATATAGGTCTGTAGGATGTAGGCGATGTAAGGTTGTGACCAAATTTATGTACCAGACATACTACTATCTCCTTCATTTGATCGTTATATATTCCCTCCTCCCACCAATTATTGAATATGCGCAGCATGAATTGCTTCGAAGAAGTTGACATATGACTGAGAATTTTATAGGTTATTTTATCTATTCCTGGTGCTGTGTTTGTAGAAGTAGTTGTGACTTTATTTAACTCTGCAAGTTTGAGTGGACTTCCAATGTAATTTTGCTGGGGCGGTCTACTGCTTCTCCGTATCTGAATCTCTTGAGCTACGCTAGGAGGAGCCAACTGGTCCAGCACCTCTTCCAAAACTTGATCTGGGATGGATCCTCTTGATGTAGAATTATGTTTGTTGGACATACACTTAATGTATCGCCAAATTTCCGTAGCTGGAGTGCTTCTATTAAGTTTCCCCAAAAAATTACGCCAAGAAGTTCTACTTTTATTCTTGAATATTTTCTTTGCTTGTGCTTCTAGGTTTTTATAAGCAAGGAAGTTGTCGAGATTCGAAATCGTTTTATAAATTCTTAAAGCTTCTTTTCGCTTTTTGTATATCGTGCTACATTCGTCATCCCACCATATTGGCTGCTTATGCTTAACTACCTTGGGTTTAGTAGATTTAAGATTTTTATCAGCAGATTCAGTTATCGAGTCGATGAGATATTTGTACGTATCTCGGGGTTGCCTACCGTCTAAGTCACCTAACTTCCTGTCTAAGTCAGCCTGGAATCCCTCCCAGTTCGCTGTAGACTCTTTCCATTTTTTGTAAGAGATTTTTTGTTTCTTAGTGAACGTGATATCAATTTCAATTTCAATGACGTAATGATCAGAGCCCAGCAGTTCTGGGAGAACACTCCAGCCCGTCCTACCGACTAAATCTCTAGTGACTATGGTGAGGTCTACTGCAGAGGGAGCCTCCAACGGTCTGGAAATCCTAGTTGGACGACCATCATTAAGTAAAATTAAGTTACAGTCCTCTATCGCATTATATAATGTAGAGCCATATGAATCGGTGTTGGGTGAGCCCCAAGAGACATGATGGCCATTGAAGTCTCCCCCCACAACACAGTTTGTATCACCCAATTGACTAAAAATATTTCTCCACTCCGCACAGCTTACGTGAGTTCTAGGTGGTCGGTAAATGCAGACTAAAATTAATTTGGGGTCGTTTAGTTTAATCGAGCATAAGTCAACTTTATTATGTGGAACATTTCCGAGTTGCACGATTTGAAAATCTAAGTGATCGGCAATCAAAATACCTACTCCGCCTGCCCTTTGACCTTCTCGATCCTTTCTCACCAATTTAAAACCATTGTAATTAAAACTTGAATGCTTTCTCTTTAGCCATGTTTCGGTAAGAAGGACAATGTCCGCAGGACTGTCCTGCAAAAATTTTGACAAATCACATTTATGTTTATTTATAGAAAGAGCATTCCACTGTAAAATTTTTAACCCCATGAATTTAGTAAAAGTCTCCATCATCTACCATGTCTACATCTATCGATTTGTTATTTGGTTGTCTAGCGTCTGGTTTATCAATTAAATCATCAATTAAAGCAAAAACACCCTCTTTTATAACCACCTCATCACCTATAAAATTTTGAGCGTCCTTCTGAGGACTATCCTGATGGCCGGCTAACTTTGACATAACAAACGACGTTATTTTGTCAGCTAATTTCTCTTTATACGCTCTGAAATCATTCCTAAAAGGATTCGGGATTATTGGATTTGATGAAGGTGAATTTGGATTATTCGAATCATTTGCTTTCCTCTTCTTTGGGGTACCTTGCAAACTCTGCTGAGAAATCGGGTGAAATGTTTGAGTATTTGTCTGTGTTCGAGTTTTGGTATTTTTTGTGTTCATGTGTGGCTTAAAGGAAGGATAATTATTTTGCATTGGAGCAGAATTTTGAACTAGAGTAGGGAAATTCGTTAAATTATCGAGTATACTGAACCTATTATTTACAGTCACTCTAGAGTAGGATGGATTTTTTTCTAATGTTTCAGCCTCTTTGAAGGTAACATTTTTGGTGGACATAATAGTTTTGATACGCTTCTGTCTTTGATAATGCGGACATCCCCTATATGTGGATGAGTGATCGTTACTTTTACAGTGAATACAATAATGAGCTTCAGCCTTGCAATCTGTTGTCAGATGCACTCCACCACAGCTTCTACATAATTCTTTATCTTTTCTACAAAGAGCTTTAACATGACCGTAAGATAGACATTTCATACATTGAACTACGGGATAAATATAAGGTTCTACGGGAAATATAACTCCGTTTATTTTGATAGTTTGCGGTAAAACTGAACCTATGAAGGAAACAATGATCATCTGTCTTTTAACCAAAATGCTCTCCCCTTTTTCATCAGTTACTCGTTTCATCATTCTATCTACCTGAACCACTTGTTTGTTACTCTCAATTGCATTGAGCAGATATTGTTCGTCAAAGAAGGTATCAACCATCCTTACAATGCCCTTTCGCTGCGTGTAATATTTAGGTATGTATGCTACGAATCCGTTTTTTGTCAGCAATTCGTTATTTATTAACTTGTTAGCTGCTTGGTAAGTGTCCAGAATTACTTTAACCCTATTTCTACCTGCTATTTTAATATCTTGCACTGCCTTCTTATAAAAATCATCGAATCTCAAATAATGACCAATTCGAATAGGAAAAAGCCTACCGAGATTTTTATCTATGCTTTCGACATGCACGAAATAAGGACCTGTATCAGATGATGTATATACATTACTAAAATCAATAGCATAACGGGAATTATTTTGGCTACTGACTGAGGCTGTCTCTACTACATTCGACGATAAAGTATGATTATTTACTGATATTGATACCGTATCGGGCGGCCGGTCTTGGCCGCCCGAGTCGACGGGCATTGTAACTACTACTTAAAATTTATTAAAAATACCTATAATATTTATTTTACGTTGAGACAGAATTTGAAAAAGAATAAATAAAAGGAACAAAATTATTATTTAAACTAAGCAATTGTATATTATACTGTACTTATCCTGATATTATTTCACCAGCACTAAACCGATAAAAAACAGAATTCTCACTCCCTGACTGACTATCGATCCATCCGCAATCGCGATCAATCCGGAACTGGAGGAGTAGGTGTGTCATTGGTTGCTGTTGTCAGCGACCAGTTATCACCAAAATATGACGGTATAGTCACGTGGCATCAGTCTCACCCAGTGTCTCTGTCATCAGTCTCTCTTTTTTGCCATTTATTATTATATTGTAAATGCTCTGCCCAATGTCATTCGGCAAAGAGAAGATAAAGAAAATGTTTATTAGAGCGTTGGGACAAGAGGGGCAGTAACTCCGTTGTTGTTTTGTTTTAAATTTGGTGTCAAAAGGTGTCCCGCGAGAAACAAAAATTTAGGATTTTGCTCAATACAAAACACCAACTCCATCTTCTCCCGAGATACTCGCAAATTAATTAATTGGTAGGTACTAAAAAAAATTGATACAAACCTAAAAACAATTTATTATACAGTCGCATAGAGAATCAGTTTACCTTAAAATCACTTGCCTCCTTTCCATTTAAAATTCTTGAGACGGGGGCTGTTGGGGCTAAGGGTTTGTGGCTTCAAGGTTAAATTTGGTGTCAAAAGGTGTCCCCCGAGAAACAAAAACTGACCTGACCCAAGATTTTACTCAAAACAAAGCAGAATCAACGGAGTTATCCAGGGTGGATAGCTTTGGAAGACACCCGGTATAAACTCTGGCTTGGCTAGCTTATTAATTAGCTTATATTCAAACTAGATCTGAAAAAGACAGTTATTTTGTGATAACAGGACCTTGTCAGGATATAATATATCACTATAGTTATGCTAAAGAGAGATTATTCACCTGGCCCAAGACCTTCGAATCAAAAGAAACTGTCTAGCGAGCTGAAAAATAATTACATTTTGCTAATGAGGTAAAGTTAGTACATAATAATTGATTATGCCGCACTGTGTTTTTCATTTTATCATATCCTCACCATTCTAGGTAATCTCTTATTTTTAAAGGAAAATAGAGATATACCTACTTAATTGTCTTGTTAAGGCCTTTTATCACAAAAACTGTCATTTTCAATTCTGCTTTCTAAATTTGATGATTAAGTAAAATTACCTAAATTAAAAAAAAAATCTGGCCTGAGTTTGCACCTACATGCTTGCATTAGCCGCCTTAACTCGTATATCAAATTTTTTTCATGCAAAATTTAGTAAAAACGGAGTGAAAATATTTAAAGAATTTTTTTGTCTAATTTTCAAAAACTCGATTTTTCATGAAAATTTCGTGAACTTTTCGTGTACACATTTCGTGTACATCACAGTCATAATAACCATTGACGAGAATAAGGGGCTGCGTATTGCCTGCCCTGCAAAATTTATTACCCACTTAGGGCAAAGTTTGTCAATTCCAAAATTTGTGTTAATTAAACTTATTCAAGCATTCAAATGTTGTGGTCAAAAATATTTTTTAAATATTCTAAAGACATAAAATACAAATAAAAATTTGTGAGGAACAAACCAAAATTAAATTGTTTGTTTCTTGGAAAAACTTAGCTCAAAGAATATGATATTTTTGTATTTAATAAGAGTATTATTTTCCAAATAAATTTCCGGGAGAGGAGACCCCTCCCGCTTATCCACCCGCTTGTCTACAAGACGGATTCGTCAATCCTTTCATACAACACCGTCATGTTTGCAGATATCAACGAGCTACCACTGTGCTAATACTTTCAGAGGGGCCCTTTGTCGAATGTTAAAGGGGGTCCAAAATTTATAATTCCGCCACTGGGACTGTAACTGTACCACGGGCTTTTAAATTCCTCAATTGAAAGATAAAAAACTTTCTGCATTCTTACGGACTTTCAACAAGAAACGGCCCTTTGAAAAGCATTTTTCTCAGGAAACTATTGGATTTACCAAAAAAGTCATGAGGAGCGAAGTTATAGAATAATTTACAGCGAACATATTTTATTTACAATGTTTTTGTGTAACATTCAGTATTTTTGGGTTTTGATTAAAAAAAAAAAAAAAATTTCGACAAAAATTGAGTTTTAAACGGCCGCTATTTTGAATTTTTTGTAAGGAGAGTTTGGCCACCTTTCAATATTATTTAGTAACAGCCTAAAAAAAGGGCAATGGGGCCAAACTTTATCATGACTTGTAACTCGCACTTGAGGATTCATACCTGTTACCGTCTTAGACATCTTAGTTTGTATCAGAAATCAGAACTTTTATAATTATTTTTATTGAACCACTTATTTGATTATTTAATATATTTGATGAATTTTATTGGGACTTAGGTTCTAATTTAAATTTGCCACTAAATTTAGTAGTAACTTAATTCGTAAAGTCTTAATTCGTGTAGTAACATCTAATTTATAAATACACATCAGTAAAAATTCAATAAAATTAGCTTGAAAATGAATGTGGGTAGGTATATACTTATGAGAATCAATGTAGTTCTTGAATTAATAGAAACCTCTGCATTAGTAGTGTAAAATTCATAAACCCATGAAAACTCTACTGTTATAGCAAGGATAATACTATATAAAGACACGCACGTTTCTCTGGTTGCCTACTCACTCATTTGAAAATTAAAGGTCACTACAAAACGAAAACACCAGTTAGAATAGATACAACTTCCAAATTTCGTATAGCATGTGTGGTTTAGAGCTGACTGATATGATATGCTGATGAGTCCATAATAAGGACGAAACGGTACCGTCCATGTCTTCAGTCTTCTCCTCGCATGCTGTACGAAAGTTTTTCTAATTTGTTCTGTAAAGAATCTTTAGTGGCAAATTTAAATCAGAACGTTCTAAAGAAAAATGGTTTTCCATTATTAGGTATAGTTGGAGTCAATTCTTATCGCCCGGTATTTAATTGTATGTATAATTATTATTATTACAACGTAATAATAAAGGAAATGATTGCTGTCAAAACAATAGAAAAATGTAATCTTTTTTTGAATTGATTAATTCGATCATTCATCAGATTAAGTAGGAGATGAATAATAGACAAAAATATACGCAATTATGAATGTTATTTCATAAGCCATGTCTGGGTAAAAAATAAGAACAATGTACTACAATTATGTTATTCAATTTTAATATGGATAGATCAGGTATTGTTTGTAAATGACATGGCAAATCTAAATTATTCGGTAATTATAAAAAAATCATCTTTAAATTATCTAATAATTATTATACTCTAAAGATTGATAACCAGTTTTGTCTGGTTATCATATAACCAGTTTTTTGGCTAGTTTATAATATAACCAGTTTTTTGACTGGTTATCATATATATGTAACCAGTTTTTTGGCTGGTTATCATACTTTATTCCTATTCCAAACTAAAGTTCTTAATTTTACTATAATAAGTTAGCTATCACAATTTACCTATATTTTTGTATACATACCTATTTTAAACATAATAAAGTATGTTTTATTTATTTTACAGGTTAACCTATTACCAACGAAAAAATGAGGCGTGAGAATACAAATAATACCACAGTCCACAAAGATGTTGTTATCATAGGTAAGTTTAAAAAAAAATCATGAAAAAAATTAATCTTAGCTGATTCTTATTTTATTCTTTTCGTTCTATATCCCAAAGAACGGTGATTATGTTTTTGTCTTCTCATTTTTTTGAAGTAATGTATCATTTCATTGCTTATTAAAGGTATCCAGAGTAGTATATGGCTCTCCATCCAAAGACCCGAACATTTAACGAGATTTTGTTTCGTTTTTCAGGATTAAAATGATCAAAACAAAAAATAGACCAGAAAATAAGTAAACGTTCCAATTTGTCCTCTTTGTTATCTGGCTCTGGCAGCCCAGTTCTGCATACGATGAGCAAAAAATAATGAGCTTAATGAATTAGGTCTTGCGTGAATTTTCAGTCTGAAAAATAAACATAAGGGTTAGAACAAATACCAACCTGAAAAAGTTTGCTTTTGAGTTCTGATAAAAATTAAAATGTTACCTGTGTATATAATTTCATTTCTGCCATTGAAAAAGACAGTCGTTTTAATTATTTGAGTTTTTATTACTCTACTTTTTTATTATTGCCTTTGATTTTATTATTTTTTGTTTTATTTTATACTTCATGGAGTGAAGAAAGTTGGTGTAATTAAAATTATTGACTTCCATTTATAACGACTTTTAATTTACTCACATACGAGTAGGTACTAACTGATGTATAAAACATTTTCCCGGCGTTTATGTAAGTTTTAAATTTTATTCTAATTTCATTGGATTAATAATGTTTTCTCGATTAAAATACTTATAAACATTCCATTCTCCATTAATTTTGTCTAAATAAATCTTTTAAGCATCATAAACGGTCTTCAACAAAATTTGAGATCTTTAGCTTATCTGTTTTTCCGTATAGGTACTTCTAATAGACCACTAAAAAATCTAAATATAAATTTTCAAAATTTTTCTTGCCTAAAAAGCCTCCAAACTGCAACATAATAAAAATTTGAGTTCCTCTTCCATGGGGTAGTTTGAATTAACACTCTTCAAACATAAGTTTAAAACTCGTTTACGACTTTTAGATAAATGGTGGCAAAAAAATCCACAGAAAGATGGAAAAATGAAACTCGTCTTCAAACTGCAAAAAAAGGAAGAAAACCTACTGAATATCGTTTAAAATAGTCTATTCCGTTAGGTAGGAGGGGACTTTGTTTGCGACTTTTAGATAAATGCTTGCAAAAAAAATCTTCAGAAAATGGACAGAAAGAAGATGCGTTCTCTTTAGATCCTGGAAATATTTTGTGTAAATTTATGTTTTCTATTTCTCCATACTTCTAATGGACTACTAAAAAATAACACACTGTAGTAAATATAAGTTTTCAAAATTTTGCTTTTTCTTGCCTGAAGAGCCCCACAGTCCGCGCAGCATAACAAAAATTGGAATTCCTCTGCCATAGGGTAGTTTGAATTTCTCTCGAATTTCCTCTTCAAACAGCTGCTTAAAACCTGTTTACGACTTTTAGATGAACGTTTGCAAGAAATCCATAGAAAAATGGGAAAGGGAACTCGTCTTCGGACTGTAAAAATAGGAAGAAAAAGTATACTGAAAACGGTTGAAAATAATCTATTCCATTAAATAGGGGGGCATTTTCTTAAAGACTTTCAGATAAATGGGTGCAAAAAATCCCCAGAAAATGGATAGAAAGAGAAATCGTTCTCTTCAGACTTTGGAAATATTTTTTTGGAAATATTTCCAATCTATAGATCCTAGGCCATTACGGCCGTCACCAAAATTTGAGATGTTTAGCTTTTCTCGTTCTGCATATACTTTCAATGGACCACTAAAAAAACACCCTTGGAGTAAATATAAGTTTTCAAAAAGAATGTTGCCTCAAAAGCCCCCACACTGCACATAAAAAAAATTGGAATTCCTCTTCCATGGGGTAGTTTGAACTAACACTCTTCAAACAGCTAGCGCTGTTAAGTCGTAAACAGGTTTGAAGCAGTACGATTTTAGATGAATGTTTATAAAAAAACCATAGAAAAATGGAATAGGGAACTCGTTTTCAGACTAAAAAAATGGAAGAAAATCTACTGAATATATCCTTGAAAATAATCAATTCCATTTAAGTAGGAGACTTTCTTTTAGACTAGATTTCAAATAAAAAATCACCATAAAAATGGGCAGAAAGAGGAATAATCATTCTCTTCATATTATTTTGGAAATATTTCCAGTGAAAATTTTTAAACCTAAACCGTAACAGCCGTCACAAAAATTTGAGATCTTTAGCTTTTTCTGGTTTTCTACATTATACTTCTATAATAGTAGACCACTAAAAAAATCACCCTGTGTTAAATTTATAAATTTTCAAAATTTTGCTTGCCTAAGAATTAAGCCCCCACACTATAGAATAACAAAAAATTGGAATTGCCCTTCCATTGGGTAGTTAGAAAACTCTTCAAAACGCGGTTTCAAACCTATGTTTACGACTTTTAGATAAATGCAAAAAAATCCCCAGAAAGATGACCAGGAAGAAGGAAGAGGAGTCGTTCTCACAGTACATAATTACTTGAAGGGCCCCCTTCAGACCATAAACCTATTCCTATACGGTAGTTTTTCAATTTAGAGATTAGGAGAAACTTTTAACTTTTAGATTGGGGTCAGCAAAGAAGCCGTTGGGGGAAAATTTCAAATAGATGCTTGAAAGATTCACGATAAAGAACCCAAGTTCCGAGCATTTTTTCTAAAATAGTTTTTTCTCAAAAAACGGTAAAAAAAACGGTAAACACCCCTCCCAGCCCCCAAAACTATCTCCGTAAAGGAATCTCCAATCCTTTGTTATGCAAAATACTCCTCCTTCATGCGGTAGGGTGCAGATTTACTTTGCAAGCAAAATTTTTATTTCAAAACCAGTTTATACAACCATTTCCTTTTCCTTCTGATTTTATATTTATAAATTCCGCCCCATGTTGACATTTATTTTCCATAATAAAATAAAAAGGAAATGCAGAAAATATAATAAGCTATGATTGATAGAATCAGGTCACCTTATTATTATGATAATGGAGTAAACTAATCATGATGTTTACCTGCTTTCATCTTTTTATCTATCCAATTTCTTAGGCTTTATTAATTTTCCACTAAAAGTATATTCTTATTCCCAGAGGACTGAACCAACCTTGAGTAAAAGCTCAGATAATAATTTATAAAATTGTTTTATAATATTAAAAATAATTTACTACCTCTATCTTCAACTCTTCTTACCCCCACCTCTCTTTAAAAAAATAACCTGATTTTATGACTAATTTCAGGAAAGTTCATAAAACTGTTAATTTCATTATTGACAAATCAGCAATTTTTGAATAAAGAGTAAAAGTAACAATGACTTTTCTCTCCTTTGTGTTTAAATCATGTTATCCAAGTTTGATCAAGATATGAATATTTAACTTCATTGATTATTTTTTTCCACAGGTAACGGTCCTAGTGGAATCGCCTTATCATACATGCTGTCCGGCTATCTACCACATGTTAATGGATCTCGCCACCCCGACGAAATGCTCTCAGCTCGTCTACAAGACCAAAACGGCCAGTGCTTGGTTGATGCAGACTTGGGACACCTCGCTTCAGGACTGGAGGGTCGCTCTACTAACCCTGTCAGCCTCTTACTGGACGCCCTGCTCCATCCTTGTGCTGATCTCGGTTTGGAAATGACGCCGTTAGCTGAATTCAGCAAAGTCGGACGTAAAGTGAGTTGATAGAAACGGAAACCTAAAATTACAGCATATTGAGATTATGAATAGTTGCCAAGTTCATTCATTAATAGTTACATTTATATATGAAACACCTGTCTCTCATACTGTCTGTGCAATAATAAAATATTACGATCAACTAAAATATTTTTACTGTTTCCAGATTGACCATATCGTATTGGGTAAGGGTCCTCCTGGAGGTTCTTGGCATACGATGGATCCGCACATTCTGACTCTCTCCCTAAGCAACTGGATGGCTTTACCTGGCTTACCTTTTCCTTCAAAAGATTCGAGGGAGCAGAGAGCCTTTGCCTGTGACGTTGCCAAGTATTATGTGCAGTATGTACAAGAAATGGGACTCTCCGATAACTTTCAAAGTGGCGTGCTAGTAACGCATGTAAAACCAGTGGCGGATGCTCAGACGAATAAGCCATCTCCGCCATCGAGACCGAGACAGTTCAATAATAGAGAATCGCGACATAAAATTGAAATTGAGAGGAATATAAGGCAAAATGATCAGAATAATCTTTGTTTACAAAGAGAGATAATTGAAGAAAAGTCGTGCTTACTGAGCAGTGCGATCAAGTACATTCTCAGAACTGGACGCAAGAACAAGCAGATTCGATGTTGTAAGCGGCCTCGAGACCAGCTCTGTTGTAACGATCAGAGTCCTACAAGAAAAATTATAGAAATAGCGTTGAACGATCATGACTTTATTGTAAATCCTAAGCAACAATATAAAAAAGATAGATCGATTAGTTTATGCTGTGATAGTAGTAATTTATGTGATCATTTCCATAGTAGAAATAAATCTAACAATATGAATAATGTAAGTTATACGTTAAGGAACTCTTATAGTCTAGACTTTACCAGTGCTCACCAAGTGCCTGTAGCTTGTAATCAGATTGACAACAAAGGGAAAGCAAACTGGATAGTAGAAACCTGTGATATGGAAACTGGTGAGTTAGAAGAAAAAAGTTACTGTTTCGGTTGGCAATGGTTTATTTGAAATAATTTTTTTTAATGGGCTGAATACATGGGTTGAATGCATTTTCTTGTTTTTACTGAGATAAACTTAGATTAGACTTGGTACCCTATGTATTAGTAATAGAGTAAGATTTATCAGGACATATTCTTTTTAGAGTTGCCATTTTCCAGTTCTGGTGACTAATATTGTTTGGCTGCCAGCTACTCAGCCTCTGTAGGATGACATCAAAGCAGTCAGACCAATATACAATAATTTATTATTATTATTGAAAGTGATGTTTAAAAGGCTCAATAAGTTGACTTATTACCGCTCTTTTACCATGATAGAGACCACATTTTTTTCGAAAAGTACTTCCTTTCTCCTTTCCACCTTAATTTATAATTTCAAAACCAGCTCCTACTAAATGAAACTCTTAAACCAAGATTTTTACTACTTCAAAAGAGAATAGGCAGCTGAAAAGCGATGCTTAGGATATTATTATTTCTTCCAATCACATTCTGGGATATATTTTTCCTTTTTGAATTATATTCCTTCAAACCAGTAACCCTAAAACATACCTATATTAATTAGAAGTCATGCAAATCATTATGCCAAGAAAAATTTTTCAAAATATATCCAACCGAAACCGTATACCTACTTGTTGATCATTTCTTTCATAATCAAGTTGCAAGAACATATTTCATTATTATTAATACCTCGTTTATCTTCTTTCAGGTGAGATAACAACCTTCACCTGCACTTACCTGGTTCTGGCAAACGGGGCGAGTGACAAACCCAACCGATTGGAGGTTGACAAAGGCAAAGATCCCGAGTGGCTGGTCCATGACTTGAGAAGTCTTGAATCGCTCATAGACAATTTTGCCAGTGAAACAGAATCGGGGATGCAAGAGCAACCGATAGACCCTGTGGTGGTCATTGGGGCCGGACTCAGTGCCGCTGATGCTGTGATAGCTGCTAGAGAGAGAAACATTCCAGTCATTCACGTGTTCAGGAATAAGTCGGCTGATCTCAATAGGCAATTGCCAGAAAATATGTATCCTGAGTATCATAAGGTATAAATAAATCTTGTTCGTAAATTTATTATGTTGTGGGGGCTGAGTTATATTTCTGTTGAGCAGCATCTTTTGCTTTTGTGAGTTCTCTAGGGCGTTTAACCCTTTTAATAAAGTTTTACTATTTCTGTAAATTTAAAGACAAAAATTTATCAGTAAAATGGTTTTTGTAAACATAGTCTTTATATTTAGAAAGGCATCTCTTTTGCATCATTTATATCTCTTCCTAAGATTCTTCCAGTATCTTTCAAAGAAAGGATCCTGGACTCTGCTTAAGATCGACTCTTCAGGCATTTAACTTGAGCAAACCACAATGTAGGTACTATACAGCAAAAGTAGCGCTAAACTTAGCACTCAAGACCATATGAGACCACCAAATCTACAATTTACGTAAATGTGTAAAAATATAGCTACCTAATTATTGCTCTTTGCGTATCCCTCAGCAGATGTGGCAGAGTATGCATGCAGGTTTTGTGAATTTATAATTAAAGATGATGAATCAAGGAATGGAAGAATATGTCTACCATATCAGAAAATGTTACCCTCATGAAACCTCATATTATAACAGTAGAGTTGGACTGTCATAGTCATGGGGTGGAAGTATACTCATGAAGTGTATTTGTTAAAATTTGATGGTATTCTCCTGCTTGTTAAAGCGGTTCTAGAAATCATTAAAATTTACTAATGTAGTTAAAATCAATAATCAAATAGACCAAGTGACCTATTTTCAGCTGTTCACAAAACAATTTTGGGAGTCAAAAGCCACCAAACAATTTTGAAAGTCAAAAGTGTCCTTGAAAAAGAGGTATGGTAATAACAAAAGAGTAATATGGTATAAGCAGAAAAAATGAAGGTTCAGATAGAGATGAGAGAACAGAGATACATAATAAATTAACCTAAAGAAGGTTTGTAGAAAAAGAAATAAGAAGAAAACTTCTGGCTGAAAGACAAAATTATTGGAATTGATTAATCATTTTGCATTGATTTTTAAACTTATTTTCAAAATTGCACCCAAGTAGCTTGCTAATCATTTTTAAATTTCGCTGTTCCTGTTGTACTTATATGTACCAATATTGTTAGATACTTGTAGTGATAAATTATTAGGTACCTTAGTAAGGTTTTGGACATTGAAAATTTCAAAATGTTGCAGCCATGTTGATTTTTGATTACTTTTCCAAGTTTCATTTGGTAATAAGTTGCTGAAACCTTTCGGCAAGTTAAGAGAATAATGTTGCAGCTGCAATGTTTCAGCAAGCTTTACTGTTGAAACCGCGCACATTGCAAACTTACTTCAGAAATGAAATATTGAAATGCACCGACGTTGCAAACGTAAATGTTTGGTTGGAATATTTCAACAATGTGCATTTCAGAAAGTTGACAGAAACTAATCTTGCAACTTGAAATGCAGCAAAGTTTTAAATGAAATAATAACCTACCAATAGATAGTATCTGTATATAGTACTTTTATGCCATCTAAACCACATATGTATTACACCTACCTACTTATTGAGAAAATAGTCTAAATCTCTAGAAGTATATAAATAATTCTAAAATGACACAAAATGTGGTTTTCCCACTTCTTTTAGATGTTTTAATTGGTCATTATCAAATGAGACAGGATGGATTATGTAACCAACCATATTAATCACAAAAATTCCCAAGTTACTTCACCTACCCAGATAGCACCGAGTGTCCTATGGACGTCCGTTGAGTATCCATTATACGTCCATTGGTCCATGGACAATAAATGGACGTCCTACGGACTTCTCCGCACGGACGTCCTATGTACGTCCACAAAAGTACGTCCATTGGATGTCCATTTCTTGTCCATCGAGTTATTTTTGACTATTGCGCATGACGTGCCGTCGCAGCCAGGAAGAGAATAGCAGCACAAAAGTGCACGCACGCGCTAACCACCCCATTCTTCCACTATCATACAATCCACATTCCTACATTATACTATTCGTTCCAACGAAAGACTTCCGCCATTCCCATCAATATCAATCTCAAGACTACTAGCGTGAAGATGAAGACATCTGCATTATAACATTATACCTACAGTGAGCAAAAGAAAGAAATTCGATGAATTTTTTATTTTTAGAGTTTGTGAAAAATCCAAAAACGAATATGTTCATTAAGTTTATCAATGTTATCATAAACTAATATACTTAAGAACTTTTCAATGAAAATGACCAGATTTTACGTAAAACTTAATGATAGAAACACGTAAGTAGGTAAGTACCTAGTCGTTTTCCTGCATTTTTAGCCGTTATCAACGTTACTTTCAAAACAGAAAATTACCGTATATACCTAAACCTATTCACTACATTTATTGGATTTTTTCAAAACTCTAAATTTAAAGACTTATCGAATATTTTCTGTCTTTTGTTCCTCACTAAGATATTTATCAGCAAATGCTTTGTGGACATCCGATAATGGACTCTCTATGGACATCCGATAACGGACTCCCAATGGACGTCCGATAACGGACGTCCTATGGACGTCCGGTAACGGACATCCTGTGGATGTCCAAAGTTGTGACAAATGGACACTGAATGGACGTCCCATGGACGTCCATAGGACAAAAACGGACGTCCTATGGACGTCCGTTGGTACATAGAGGGATGTCCATTGGACGTCCATAGGACTACTTTGTGCTGTTTGGGTATGGTACAATTTTACTTTTTTTAACCCATCAGGATCATTCATATGAAACATAACCAGTTTAATAAAATTTTATATAATAATAATATTAATTCATTCCTTTTCCAGGTGAGCCAAATGATGCAAGATGGCGGTAGCAGCTATCCCTTATATGCTTCATATGCTGGATTCTCTCTGGATGGCGTGGATGACTCAACAAGAACAGTTACTTTAAAATCAAGCTCAGGAAAAATAGTTAGGATCAAAGTATCCTTTGTGGCCATTTTAATAGGCTCAAGACCTGATCTCAGTTTCCTACCTTCTTCGAGCACCGATTTGGGCATCAAGAGGGATCTACCAGTCGACTGCAAAACCAACACTGTTGATATTAACAAGCTGACGCATTTAGTGAAGAATTATGATAATTTGTTCGCTATCGGTCCTTTAGCGGGTGATAATTTTGTTAGATTCATACCAGGTGGTGCTTTAGCTGTTGTCTCAGAGTTGTATAGGAAATTGAACTTGTAAATAAATTCGAGTAGCAGATACCTACCTATTATTATTGTAAAAATGCGACACATTCTGAATCATAGCTGTGTTATCAGTATTTTTCTGATCAATTATTGTTTTGATTTTTAATTTTCTATTGACTCTTTTGATTAAAGAGGTGTTTACATTCTTTTTTAAACTGTTTGTGACTTAAATGTTTATTTTATATAAATAAATAATAAAAATTCACATTCCATGTTTGTATTTTTTTTATTGTCGTAAATTACAGTCATCCCTGTATCTCTGACCAAAATCTATGCATGGTATGTGGGATTAGCTTCCTTCTACCTTTCCTTTTATAAAACAAACTCGCCCACCTGTTTCTGTCTAGTGATTTCTTTAATTTATAAAACCTTGCTCTCAATGATTAATATTAGATACCAATGAATTTTGATTAAGTAACGCTAACCAAAAATTAAATTCTATGTGTTGAAGCAACACTATTTATAGGCACTATAATAAAGTTTTAGGTGTAGTTATGTATATAGACACTAAAAACTAAACTATACATAAATGTTTCATTTTTATAAGCTTACCTAGGCATTAATGGACTATTAAATACTATGTTACTTACATAACATATTGATCAATGAGTAACTATATAAATGCACATTTTCTTCTCTTACTGGCAAATAAATATTCCCTAGCTTGAAAACAATTTTTACCTTCTAAAGTAGTTTCATTTTTGTATGATCTTTTATACCTTACTGGATCATAATTAAAGATGTCGTAGAAATAGAAATTGTATTAAAGAAAAGAGGCTCATCATTTTTCACTTTTCAATGAGACATAGGTACCTACACCCTGTTCTAAATTAAAGTTCAGTTTAATAAATGAGAGTAAAGGGAAAATGTTATATTGTTTCAAGAAATGATTAGATCTTTTTAATCCCTTTACTCCTATATTTGGCTTCAGGTTGAGGTGATATTATTCCTCTGGTGATCGTTTTATAGTATTGCTCAAAACTAAAGTTAATGGCTATTTATATATCATAGCTGAAAAACCAAAATTGATCTATGTAATTAGAAAATGAATTTGCGCTGACCTACCTGATGCTGACCCTGAAACAGACTGAACTTTTCTTTTCGAAAGAGTGAATCCAACATACTTCACGTTAGCAGGTCTCATAATCTACTGCCAGTAAGATGTGTCTAATTTTTATTTATAGCAGATCGCGTCGCCTACTACTAACAAAGCAATTATTAAATCAATGAATAAAACCTCTCCTTATAAACCGGCAGGTGTGTGGTAATTTATTTAGTCAATCCATGATCTAAATTCACGGACCTCTGGGATTATCACTGACAATATATCCATAGTTTGCTGGTTTCACAAAGAACCGGGATCTTAGAAGCCCAGCTTCTCTTCACATATTTATCTTCAATTTTTCAGCCTCTTCCATAGTATTTTATATCTGTCTTAAAGTCTTTCCAATCTAATCTTTTCTCTCCAGAATCAACCTATCCTCGTGACTTTGGTCTCCATAAGTTTCTTAAATCTTCCATAATTTATCTCATTTTCAGTCTTATTATATGCTTTATTATCTCTTAACCTAAGTATATGCCATAAGCTTCTCATCTCCCATATAATACCTCTCTGTATGGTCTCGTTTTCAACCACAGAATCTTTTTACTTTTCTCTTCCTGGTTTCCTTAAAAGCTTTGTAGTTTCATCCCTTTTTTTTAGTCTCATTCACAAAACCTCATACCTTCCCTAATAACTTTTATTCTTTCCTATATCTCGTCTTCAGCCTTCTTCTATTTTGACCTTGACTTATTTTCTATTTATACGTTTTTTCGATAAAACCTTTACAGTCTCATCCCTTTTTCCACTTCGATCTCACCCACAACTCTTTCTTTTATCTCTACTTTCTTAATTTTACTTATGACACTTATATAATCTCATATGCTCCTTCAGTTTCGTTCTTGGTCTTATTCAGGGTTCCCCTCTCTTAGGTATTTTATTCATAAGAATATTTTGAAAACTGTTCCTTCCCAAAAAAAAAAAATAATAATAAAAACACGATCGAAGAACTGTAAAGATATAAATTTTGATTCTTTTTAAAATAAGAAGTCAGGATATTTTCATTTTTAAAAATACCAAGAGAGAATTTTTAGCCCCTCAGCTGCTTAGGGTCGTTCGCTAATAAAAAGGCTATATAGCCCAGGAGTGCAAGCATTTTAGGGGCGTCAATTATAATTCAAAATATTTTCAAGATACCCATGCATTAAATATGCATGGGTATCTTATTTTGCAACAATAAATTTTATTGTTGCAAAATAAGTTTAATCAATTTTTTCGGGACCGAGGAGCGAAATAGGGGTGCTGGGTGGGTAAGAAGCTAAAATCAGCAATTGCAAACTAATATTAAGGTCACAACTAAGGCCTCTTTGGCACTACGATCGAATTTCTATTTTTTTTCACTTTCAGGGCAAGGCTTCGAGATAAACAGTAGCACAGTTTTTATTTTGAATTTTGCATTTGCATTCCAAAAATCGTGACATCGTTCGCTATACTCTGGATACGATATGAGAAATCTTATATCCGGTCGAATCCCTCTCTGTGTCGTGCTCATGGCATCCGCCGCTTACGATCCGGGTGGTTTGGACGCGTATTCATCATTTCGAGTGCGTGCTTCCTATGTATTTACACACCGCCTACCCAGGACCGGACTCATTAGAGCGGCTCTTAATGCCTCTTTTTTTGGCTAACCGTTAATTTGCAAAGCAAATGAATACCTTCCTGGTGTTACTATAGGTATGTTCTCCACCCCTATATAGGTGACATAGTGAAACTGTAGGAGCTGCAGATGTAAATAATGACCAAGAAAATATATCTAATTTACTTCAAGGACAATATAATAATTGAATCTATAACATTTCTTAACATACCATATACAGCTCTGCGCATTTTTTTTAAGTTACAATCTCGAAAGATTTTTTGTTTCTGAAATTTTGTATAGGATTTTTAATTTCTTTATTTTCTTGTTTTTATGTATATGCATTTTATATTTTGTTTTGTGTATTGTTTGGTTATATAAAATGACTTTTTTTCAATTCTGACACCTTTTCTACCCCTTCTAGCTCTAGCCTTCCATATCCATCTCCTCTTAGTGCAAATCTTTTTTTCGCTGTTATTAAGTTATTATTATCTGAGTTAATTTTCAAGTACCAACTAGGAAATTGCGCGACCTTGAACGTTGAAAAATTTTTCGCCTAGGGCACACCTCGAAATAACTGAACCCCCACCCCTCCCCCTTAGACATTATTATTGTGAAGTTAAATTCTACACATTGCACTATTTTTTGCAATCTTGGTGTCACCATTGCCCCACTCCAGCTAGCCATCAGCTAGCCATCCTGTGTTTTGTATTATAAAGAGGGGCACATAATTTTTAGCAGCCTAGACACGTTGAATATCTAAGGACGACCCTGCAGCTCCTGACTTATATACAAGGTGAGCTTTTTCAATATAGGCCGGTTCTCACTAGTACGACACCGGACGGCAGCGGCAACGCGGCAATACGACAGAATTGCGGGGGGATTTCACCCTGAGTCTGGTTCCCACTTGTACGACGTCCTACGACGCGGCGCGTAACCGCAAACCTCGTCTCCAATAGTCCGCATGTAAACTTATGTAGGTGTTCCCACTAGCACTGCAACGGCACGACGCTTCGCTAAACTGCCCCAGGCTAAACCAGCTTGCCGCTCGCAATAGTCGAGGGGGCATTCCCAGGTAAATGTCGTCGATCGTCGCCATTCATAAACTTGAAAGCTTTATGGCCCTACCATTAAAGCAAGTCCTAAATAAACAAGTCAAACGCCTATACAATAACAAGTCTGTCTCATTCGTACTCGTCTATATTTTCAGTAATAAATATAATTTTAAGGTAGGTATATTTTTTCGGGAGCTCATTTTTTCGCTCCTCTATCCACTTTCGTGAAAATATTGTATTCGTTCATTTGAAATGAAATGCAATAAGATGTTGCACATTGTAAATGTTATTTAAAATTTTCAATTACTTTTTGTGACTAACCGATGAAAGAAAGTTTTGAATTTGCTATTATTTTTTACTTTGAAAATTATTTAATGAATGAATTTAATAATAATGTATTTGTATAGTAATTGCTATGAAAATTCCTTTAACAATGTCAATATGAACATTAAGGATAATATTGTGTATAATGTGTAACTATCGTGTATGTATATTATATTTGGTATAAATTTGATGATATATCTGATTGTCAATAGTAGGTATACCTAAGTCGCCATGTCGGGAAAAAGAGTACCTACTCATTTTTTCCCTGCTAATTTACGTTTTTCCCCGTTAAGGAGCAGTTCGTAAGTGGCATTTTTATACCTCATGAAGGGGAAAAAATGTCTAACTTTTAGCCCGTCGCAGAAAAAGTATAATTATTTTTACTTGTTCTACCGTTAACTGGAATAATAATGGATCTACAAACTGGAACACCATTTATAACTGGACAGTCAAAATTACTTTGTAATTTGTATAAAATTTCATATAAAAATCTCAATTAGAAATATACTTCTTTAAAATTTGAAATTACAAGGTGGCCTAAATAAGTGTGGCTGTGTGAAAGTCATGTTATTTAAATAAGACACCCGGTATATTATTAAATTTTCGAATTTCCTGAGAAAATCAAAATCCATTAAGAATGGTTTTCAAAATAGCAGTTTAAATTTAGTAGGTACCTAGGTTATGAGTTATAAACCAATTAAAATAGCCATTTTCCATTTTCAAATAAGCAGCTTACATTGCAGACGGCTTAAGATATAGTAAAACGGCTTGCATGTATTTTAACTTTTTACGTCTTATCCTATGATGTAGATGCAATAAATTTTATCCGCTGTATGAAAATTTCAAGTACACTGTAAGTGACACTTGAAAAGTTAAAATAGCGTCATATAAAGTCGTTTTCCGATGTCTTGTGCCGTTTTCAATGTAAGCTGCTTTGAAAATGGAAAATGGAAATTTTCATCTGTTTTAACTCATGGCCTACTCTGAACTAAACTGAAAACCACTCTTATTGGATTTTCTCAGAAAATCCGAAAATGTAATAATATATACAGGGTGTCCAATTCAAAAAACATGACTTTCATAAAGCCACACTTATTTAGGCAACCTTGTACACTCGAAAATATTTTCCTATAAAATAGACTTACAAATATTAAGTATCTATATTATGTAGATTGATTTATGAACGAAATTCGCAACCTCATCATTGTATTAGGAGCTATAGACCGACGCGCGCTTAACTGACAACCCTTTATACCTACAGGGTGTCCCATCGTATAGAATTCTCGCGAAAAGTACACTTTATAATTAAATTAGAGTATCTTATTCGCGACACATTCATGAATAATTTAATTCTCTATTAAGCGACAAAAAAAATCTGATTTTTTTTATATAAATAAATTCTAAATATCAACAGAAATCCGCCTGTGAAATTAGAAATTGAAAATTTATAAAGCAAATGCCATTAATTGCAGATAATGTCAAATCAGGCAAAATCAGACATAATTTATGACGATTTTTGTTTGTAAAGCTTTTAAATGTGGTGAAAGGTACAAAAGATGGTCAAGTGTGCTAGTTATTTACGACTTAGTTGAGAGTAAACATTTTGCATTCTCCTCTACAAAGGCGGATTTCAATTCTCTGAAATAAGGGTAGAAACCTTTCTTCAGGTACCTGTTTATTACAACCATGTGTCTATAAGTTGTAAATTATTGCTGTAGTGACGGGTTTATAATAATAATCGTAAACTTTATTCCGATTTTATGTTCAACTTTGATGGCAAATTACTCAATTATGGTTAAAGATATCGATTAACAAATTACTGTTTCTTATAGAAGAAACTTTTTTCTACAAGTGTATGAAAAATCATAGAGATGCGATTAGAATTTCGTTATAAAATCTATGTCGAAAATCGAAAGTCGCATTTAATTAATTTTCCAAAAATGATTACAGCATATTATAGTAGGTTTATTGTAATCCACGTATGTAAATTTTCATATAAAAATTTTAATTAGAAGTACCTTTTTTCGCGAGAATTCTATACGATGGGACACCCGGTATGTATTATACTAACACTGTGTTAACAATTTTTTTTAATTGCTTTTATAAGATAATAATTATTGTCTAGGTGTGGTGCAAGCAATAATTATTCATATAAACTATTCATGAATTAAAATTTACCTTTAAAACTGCCGTTTTTTTATATTTTGGATTGCGGATATATTGATTTCGGATGAAGAAAAAATTAGTGTTTTTTAAACATTTTATTAAACAAACATTGTCATATTATACATATGGGCACATGTAAATTGCACACCAGTAATCCGTTTACGACTTGACATATTATTTAAGTACCTGTAATCTCATAGGTAAATTCCACACCGAGATTCAACCAGATAAAGATACTCGTACGCTGATATCTTAAAGTGGTAAGAGGGTGAGCTTTACCCAATCCAGGTATGAGAGTTAATATTATTATTACACTTAATATAGTCATGTCAGCCCTCACAAATATAATACATTATATTTGTTTATATTTTAAAATGTTTAAAAATTTAAAATACGGTAGGATAGCCATAACCAATAGAAAATTTTCACAACCGATTGAAATTCGTTTTGTTGTTTCTATAATAAAAATAATACTACTTTTTTATCAGAAACTTTTCATCTCCATTAGATATTTATATTCATTTGGAGAAAATGCAATGCTTATTGCCGTATTTTTTAACTAAAAATACGACTACTTAATTGTACTAAGATAATTTTTTAGTTATTTATAAGAAAAAATCTACCTACAGGCACAGAGGTATTCTATGCTATAGGATAGGTATCTTATTCTGATTCGTCTATAACAGCATTAAATTATACTTCCTTGGTGTGTAAATTACCTATAAGGACTAAAGACCTTTTAAAGGTTGGTGTGCAATTTACCTATGGGATTAGGGAGCAGGTAGTCTTAGTGTGGAATTTACCAACTCCGATACATATCATACTAACTCTTATGCCTCTTATGTAAGAATTATTAGTATATTTTTTCAATGAAAAAAAAAAACCTTCTTGCGCATCAATCGCACAAATAGTGTGTTTTTATGCGATTTTATTATGAGTATTTTCATCGCTTTTGAAAAAGTTTACATAGTCAGGTCATATTATTAGCGTAGTGTTTACTGAGAAAATTTTTAAATTTTCATTTTTAAACTTAACAAAACAAAAAAAATTGGCATAATTTAACAATTTCACATTGTTGGCAGCTACCTGTTGGGGTCTAAAGTATACCGGTTTTTACCCCCAATAAATCATTCGAACAATTGAACTGGGAATTAGATTTTTAAAATCTCTCCTCTCAAGCCATTATATAGGTATATAGGTATTATTTAAATATTTCACCTGGTGTACATACATTATACTTGGGAAATAGTTACAAAAGTTTATCTCCTTTTACATTTTTTTGATCTCACATTACAAAAATTATAGAAATAGTTAAATTATTTGAAAATTAGGTAAAGGCAAGCGGTGTGTCGCAAATAAAAGGTATATGATCCTTTTTTGTTAAACTCAATATATTTCGATCTTAATTTAGATCTTCATCAGGAGAACTGTAATTATCAGAAATCAATATTTTTTCAAAAAATCTTAAGATAAATACTTACAACAAATGATCAAAATAAAATTAGCATCTTTAAAATTCCAAAAATCTTCATAAGGTAATGTTAATAAAGTTCGTTTTGTAAATTTATGCCAAAAAAAAATATTTATAAATATTATAAATAAATCCCAATAAAATTCATCAAATATATTATATAATCAAATAAGTGGTTCAATAAAAATAATTATAAATCTAAAAAGGCCAGGGTGAAAAAATGTGCCATAACATCTTAATTCGTGTAGTAACATCTAATTTATAAATACACATCAGTAAAAATTCAATAAAATTAGCTTGAAAATGAATGTGGGTAGGTATATACTTATGAGAATCAATGTGTAGTTCTTGAATTAATAGAAACCTCTGCATTAGTAGTGTAAAATTCATAAACCCATGAAAACTCTACTGTTATAGCGAGGATAATACTATATAAAGACACGCACGTTTCTCTGGTTGCCTACTCACTCATTTGAAAATTAAAGGTCACTACAAAACGAAAACACCAGTTAGAATAGATACAACTTCCAAATTTCGTATAGCATGTGTGGTTTAGAGCTGACTGATATGATATGCTGATGAGTCCATAATAAGGACGAAACGGTACCGTCCATGTCTTCAGTCTTCTCCTCTCATGCTGTACGAAAGTTTTTCTAATTTGTTCTGTAAAGAATCTTTAGTGGCAAATTTAAATTAGAACCTAAATCCCAATAAAATTCATCAAATATATTATATAATCAAATAAGTGGTTCAATAAAAATAATTATAAATCTAAAAAGGCCAGGGTGAAAAAATGTGCCATAACATCTTAATTCGTGTAGTAACATCTAATTTATAAATACACATCAGTAAAAATTCAATAAAATTAGCTTGAAAATGAATGTGGGTAGGTATATACTTATGAGAATCAATGTGTAGTTCTTGAATTAATAGAAACCTCTGCATTAGTAGTGTAAAATTCATAAACCCATGAAAACTCTACTGTTATAGCGAGGATAATACTATATAAAGACACGCACGTTTCTCTGGTTGCCTACTCACTCATTTGAAAATTAAAGGTCACTAAAAAACGAAAACACCAGTTAGAATAGATACAACTTCCAAATTTCGTATAGCATGTGTGGTTTAGAGCTGACTGATATGATATGCTGATGAGTCCATAATAAGGACGAAACGGTACCGTCCATGTCTTCAGTCTTCTCCTCTCATGCTGTACGAAAGTTTTTCTAATTTGTTCTGTAAAGAATCTTTAGTGGCAAATTTAAATTAGAACCTAAATCCCAATAAAATTCATCAAATATATTATATATATATATATATATATATATATATATATATTATATCTCTTAATTAATCTCATTATGAAAAACACAACTTTAAAAAAATTTCTTCGGAAACAATTTTTTTATTATAGCAGAAATGCTATTATGCACCTTGAATATAAACGAATATTTCCTTAAAAACAATAATAAATAACTAACTCCTTTTTTGGATGTATAAATTATATTATTATTATTATTATTATTATTATTATTATTATTATTATTATTATTATTATTATTATTATTAAACAACGTCCCATTAAATTTACATACCTACACTAACTGAGAAACTTTTTGCAAATACCTATGATCGGGAGTTATTGGATACAATAATTCGAAACCCGTTCGATAGCCTGCGACAGGTCCGTTCTAACGCTCAACGACAGTCAGAGGGGGGAAGCTGCGGCAACGTCGTGCCGTTGCAGTGCTAGTGGGAACACCTACATAAGTTTACATGCGAAGTATTGGAGACGACGTTTGCGGTTACGCGCCGCGTCGTAGGACGTCGTACAAGTGGGAACCGGCCTTATTTCGTACAGGGTAAACTGCAGATAAACTACTGCAGTTACGGTTAAATGGGGAAAGAATTGCAGTTTTATGAGCTGAATTCGAAACAACTTTTGCTTTTTTGAAAATCTCCATGGGTTCCTAGATATTTGGCATAATAAACTACATATATTTCTCGAATTTTTTATTTATATTGAACGCAGCAATCTTATTATTATGATTTGAGAAAAATCGTAAAGGAAAAAGTTTTAGACGATTTATTTATAATCATAAATAATTGATAAAACGGCGTTATCAATTTATTTATTTATCGTGTCATTTTCGAGCTATGACCTTTTTAATATAAGTCATAGCAGTTGGCTATGACATCATTAAAAAGTAATTTTTTCTGTCATACAAAACTCGATATGGTTTTTACTGAAAAAAAAAAGAAGTAATGACGGATTTTACACAAAAAACACAGGTTTATGTCATAACTCAGAAATAAAAAAACTTGTAGCGCCTTTTTATTGGCTATAAAATTGTCTAAAACCTTTTTCTTTGCGAGTTTTCTCTAATCCTAGTAATAAGAGCAGTGCTCTCTCAGTATAAAGAAATTCGCGAAATTCAGTTTACTTTCAAAACTAACCATAAATAATAATTAGTACGTAGAGGTATATTGATTTTCCAACAAACACTCTGTATAACAGTATAGTATAGGAAGAAATTATTAGGGTATGACCACTATATCCACTCCTATCTGATGACGAAATCGGATGTAGCGTTTAATTTAATCCTTTAGCATTTTTTTACCAGATTCTTCTTCATCAGTTCTTACGCTGAAAGAATATGTTTATAATGAAGAACGCATGAACTGCTGAAGCCAATAGGACTGGCGTGGGCACCGTAGGCTGCATATGGAAAGCTGAGAAAGCTGGGATTGAAGATCGTAGAATCTTTTTAACCAGTGTACGTCCTGCCTGTCTTAGCCTATGGTGCTGAGACCTTATTGACGCTGACAAAAAAGACTGTGCAGAAGACACAGCGAGCAATGGAAAGGACAATGTTGGGTCTGACCATTATGGACAGCATAACAAACACTAAACTGCATAGTAGAACTAAACTGTTGACGCAGTGGAGAAAATAGCAACCTTAAAATGGAATTGAGCTGGGCACATTGCAAGGATGCAAGACAACAGGTGGACCAAGCGGATCATAGAGTGGAGACCTAGACAGGGCGTCCTAAGAAATAGAAGACGACCACCAAAGAGATGGTCTGATGATATCAGGCGTATACATACAAATTGGATACATGTACAGGAGGCACGGAATAGAATGGCGTGGAAGCAATCTCGGGAGGCTTATGTTCAGCAGTGGACTAATGATGGCTGAGTGATGATCAAGAAGTCATTTGCAAAAACATAACAGATATTCTTATATGGTGATTAATTTCCATAACTTTTCCTCAAAATATCAACCTCATCCTGCAGATTGCAGAATTTATGCGTGTTAATTTGCTCATCTTCTCAAGCCTACTGATAATATATGGCATTACTGAAAAAAAAGAGAAATAAAATATAACCGTGTGTATTATATTCTCTTCTATAACAGTAAGAGGACTTCCAACTGCTTTCTTCCAAATTCCAAGGATGATTAGATAGTTTTGGCTGCTTTCGTTTGAGCGCCATATCTCACGTAAGTTGAGCACTTTATCAGAGGTGTACTTACCAGATTTTTGAAGACAGGTTGGTCAAAATAGTTTCAAGTGACAGTCATCGCTTATTCTCCTGAAGATGGGAAAGCGCTTCACCTCACATATATAACAATTTTCTGTGGGAGATGTCATCATTATAATTATTGATGTATTTGATAGTGAGATTTTTATTACTATAGGTAAATACCGTTCGAACTTCTTAATTGATTATATTGTACTCGCAAATTTTGTATTTACTAAAATGGGAGTGCACATGACGAGAAACGAGAATCAAGCAAATCAAGCATTTACCTACTTAAGCCATAGCAAAGCACCTAGGACATTGAATTTTTTGTTTTTGACCTTGAACATGGAAAAAGACAAAAAAACTGTCCCCCCTGCAGCTCATGTTCAGACGACACAATTTAAGTTCATTTATGCAGAACTGCATATCCAAAGTCTCACAAGTCCCAAACTGGGTGGGGCCAGCAAATTTCCGGGAGCCCCCAGGCGACAGAAGTAATACAATCTACGACTATACCTACAGTTGATCATTGATCATACTGGAGAAAATCTTTAAAGAACCTCAAACAATGAGCTGGACATAATATAAAGCATAGGTACGCTGTAGGTATTTTATTACAGTTATTCTTGAGTCTTGAGCTTTTTTACAAAAAAATCGCCAACATTATCCCATTCTGTATATTAAAAATAATATTGCTTTTGTACTTATACCTAATAATAACAAAAAGTTTGCTTAGATTACCGAATTTCAGGATCTAATTCTACTATAACGTTAAGTGCTCGGAGATTCAAAATTGGAACAAAATAATATTAATTTCAACAAAACGATACTGACAAGAAAAAATCTAATGACTTTATAACTGGAAACCTAATACACGATGATATCGTCCGCGATGATATCGTGGTACAAGTTGGTACCTACATAACTTTTGTATTTATCCTGCAAATTAGTAGACAGGTAGACAGGTATTAGGTATCGATTGTATACTCATAATATGGCATTAGTATTCATAGTCATAGCGTTTCTGTAATATAATTTGTAAAACAGATGGCTTTATATTAGAGTTGAGCCAAACTGATAGAACGGAAAGCAAATCAATAGTTGAGTCAGAGGAAATAAGCCAAAGGATGTAACAGACTACCTAGTAGGTATATGGTATATATCTATTCTACACCTACCTATACTCTATACAGAGCGTTTCCTGAAGAAATCTTATATAGACATTCTTGACGAAAATATATGGTTTCCTTGCTAATGAACATTAGTTTTTTGCTCTAAATTCTACCCTTCTTCAAGCTGTATACAAGCTTAGGCTCATGCCGGTAATGAAATATTCATTTCGTTTATTATATCAGGACTCAGACAATCTATTCAATTCATCAATAATTCCATTACCCAAATTAATTGACACAATAAGCATTTTTTTATTATTAATGATAATGAGGGAACTGGCAACCAGTCCAGTAACCACGACAACGTCCTTCTGTGAGTACAAGCACTGAACACTGCAAGAGGCAAGACCAAGGAGTATTTTATATTTTATAATTCCCAGTATACGATATACGAGGCGTCAGCAGGTCGGTCATACCTACCTTATATGGCTTTTGAAAGTGTTCGTTCCAATGTGGGTTGAATAACATATATTATGATTATTATGGTCATGCAGCAACATATGGTCAATTTCTTGCAGGATTTATTTACATTTCTTGCATCCTCAGTATGCAAAAACATCTATTAAGATGCAGATGTTGCAAATTGAGACCTGTTTCTTGACTGATGTGGATGTACATTAACATGATAATAAAAATTGATGATTCAATTATGTTACAGTTTCTAAGATTTATTCAGATTAAGCCATTTTATTAGGCATAGTGTAATTTTATTTATTATGGGTAGGTATACCTGGTAAAAATTACATAAAGCAATGAGGAATCGAAAATAAATATTAAACATTATTGTAAAGTAGGTAACGGAGTTCTTATAGTTAATTACCTATTATTGATGATAATAATAATTGATAAGCCCAGCAGTTCTGCTCTGTTACATCCGCGATTTTAATTTGTTTATGCGGGAATTATCGTTTTTGATATTAAAAGGACATTTACCTCTTTCTGCCATGACTGATTTGGATAAATCTAATATAATAAGAGATTAATTAATAATTTAATCTACATATTGTACTAAAACATGTCTTCCATATCTGTCTAATGTGCTTTGATCAAAACAACTCAAGTTGCCAGTTTTGGTAACGGTCGGTTTTCAAGATATCCAGTAATATTATGTAGGTACCTTATACCTAAATAAATATTTTGAGACCAGTGGAAGAGGTGGTTAAACTGATCCATGAGATGTAGCTACAAGATGTGTGGTATGGAAGAGACGCCTTGAAAATCAACTGGAAAAAATTGTCTAAGAAAAAAATAGACTTTTTTTGTTTTTACTCTCCAATTAATAAGTAGGTTTACTAAAAATTTGAGGACACTATCGTATTAAGCCAGTGAGAATTTAAAGATCTTTGGAGACTCTTTTTTTCGGAAAAATTGGTCAAAAAAATAATATGGCCTATTTTATTTATTTATTCATTTATTTATTTATTTAGGTGTACACCATCCCACAGCCAAAGGCCAATTATGGATGGGAAATAGTACATAAAGTAATACCTACAAAGAATATGACATTGTACGATTAGAGCACGGTGTAAGATAACTAAGGTGTTGGAACAAGACTCCCCAGTGCGACCCGATATCGTCACCACTCGTCACGTTACATCGGTTTTACCCATTTGTTTTGTTGCTCTCGCTCGCAATGGTTAGTTCTGCCGTACTCTTCTCTCGGACAAGCGCACAAGCGCTAGCATAAATGATTCACGCATATTCGCTGATAAACGCGTGCTCTTATGTTCTAATTTTATTAATATTTAAATGTTAAAATGTGACTCGATGAAATACCCGTTATAGTTTCATCGCATCAACTTTTACAATTAGGCAAATCACAGTTTCTACCCATTTTTGCTTATCGCTTCTTCAGAAAAAAATAAAATTGAGTAGCATGACACCCTGATAATGGCAATTTGCATGTGTAAGAGCAAGAGGTCAGAGCCCAGCTGGCAAGACTCTCTCATACACTGAGGTTCAGGTTTTCGTCGCGCGCTTTACTGTTGAAATACGTGCTTCGTTCACTCACCTATATTATCTTACACCGTGGATTAGAGTAAGAACGCAAACAGTCTAGACAATCAAATATCGCTCACTCTCGTTTTTATTTGTAAAACAGATGTGTTAAAAATGTCGATAGAATCCTGATTCTGGAGGTAGGCGCCACACATTCTGTAAATCTGTGAAGATTATAGAACGCGTGTACGAGGTGTATTTAAATAGAAACTAGAAGGAAATCGAGCTCCAATTCTAGGCACTACGAAGTTCAACTGCTGCAGCAATTCTGGGCTATCGATAGCATAGTTCACTAGCTTGTATAAAAAGAGGACAGATACTAGGTTTCTGCGTGTTTCAAGACTATCTAAGCCAAATCGAGTAAGAAGTTCCTTATGAGGGAATCCCTGGCAAGGGTAGACAGAGTCAATTCTGAAACTCAAGTATTTTAAGAACCTTCTCTGGACATTTTCTAGCTTGGCTGAGTGTATCTGATAAGAAGGACACCATACAATTGACGCGTATTCTAGACGAGATTTTACAAACGAATTGTAGAGGAGAAGTAGAGTATTCGGGCTGGTAAATTCACTGCAGTTCCTGACAATAAAGCCTAGCATTTTGTATGCAGCTGCCACCGTCAGATCCACATGAATGTTAAAAGACAAGGAACAGTCGAAATGAACGCCTAGATCTATGATGCCATTAGTGCGCGTTAGGGATTTATCGTCTATTGAATAGTTAAATAGTATTATAGGGGACCTGCCTTTTGAATATGAAACAACTGTGTACTTTGAGATATTCAGCTCTAACATATTGTTCGAACACCAGTTACAAAGTATATCAAGATTTCTCTGAAGGACCAAGGCGTCCTCAGGGGACTCAATCTGTATGAACAGTTTCAGATCATCCGCAAACAAAAGACACATCACATCCAGTACATTTACCACGTCATTAATAAATATGTTAAACAGTAAGGGTCCCAGTACGGAACCCTGTGGTACTCCCGAAGAAACCGATAGTGTGTCCGACCTGTACCCAGAAATCTCCACAAATTGTTGCCTACCCGTCAGATAACTTTCTATAAGTTTCACCAGCCTATTGTCAAGACCAAAATTGTCAAGCTTTGCCACCAGAATGTCATGGTTCAGACGGTCAAAGGCCTTACTAAGATCGGTGTATACAACATCCACTTGTACACCTGCGTCTAATGAGTTCGCAATAAACATAGAGAAAGATAATATAATAGAGTGTTCGATTACACGTTAGACTCTAGGTAACCTGCGACGGTGGCGACTACCTGGGCTACCGGAGATATCATTGGTAAGCGCGGGACATTCAAATTTAAATTTATACCTAATTATTATTTGAAACATTATTTTTACGGTTAAAGTGTCGCCACTTCAACAAATAAACTTCGAGGCATCAATATAAAACTTCTTTATTCTTAATAGATGCACAATATATGCGAGTATACTTAATAATTGCAGCAAATGCTTCCTACAAAATTTTCTTCACATAAATACAGGTCCAGTTTTTACAGAAGATATATGCTTCTATTTAACCAGTTTTCTCAACATGGAAAGACTTTTCCAGGAAAAAAAAATTATTATAACAATATTGTTGTTGATAATTTTAACATAAAAGGCATTCAAATTCCATCATCTGCTGGATCGTGCACCGCAGACGCCGTCGCTTGGTTAAGATGTGAAGATCGGCTTCTTTTAACATAAAAGGCATTCCAGCCATCATCTGCTGGATCGTGCACCGCAGACGCCGTTGCTTGGTTAAGATGTGAAGATCGGCTTCCCTCTTCTCTGAAAAAAAATTATGAAAAAATTTTTTTTTTTGATTGATTAGTTTCAAGTGAAGCAGCGCAGGTATTTTAAAGAAAAACTCCAAGAGTCAGAAGGCGATTTATCCTTCTACAGATGATTAGCCCTCGTATTCTCAAAAATATACTTTTTTAAGAATATAAAATATAAAATTTTCAAAAATAGATACTTAATTATTACCTTTCAAAAAGTCAACAAATATGCGAAAGTTTTACGTTATACTGTTATTAATTGGGTAAATTATTATAAATTATATTTCTAAATACTTTCAAGGTAAAGTTTCATCTAAAATTTATTATTAGTTTGATAAAATACTCAAATTAAATAAATCAAATTTTACACAATTTCAAAACTAAACGTCAGAATGAGTCAAAATTGTGTCAAAATGAGAATTTAGATCTAAAGGCAGCTTCATTTTAGTTTAGAAATCGTCCGCAATGCGCAATGCGCTACCGGAATGCGCGTGAACAGTGTACCCATTTTCGTCCGTCGATCTGACGGTCTCTTTATAGTATGTTGTCTCTGGCAATAAACTGGTGTATTGTAGTGAGGTTCGTCACTGTGGACCTTCCCTTAATAAAACTGTGTTGACAAGTCGATAGTCTCTGGGTTACCTGAGATGAGATGTAAGCGTGCAGGCAAAATTCGAATAACTTCGAGAAGTTACTCAATAAAGCTATGGGGCGATAATTTGAAATGTCTGCCCTGTCAGATTTTTTAAAGACTGGGACGATGCGAGCTGTTTTCCATTTCCTCGGAAAGCATTCAGTGGCAAGGATGGTATTAAAGATGTGGAGTATTGGATCTGCTAATATGGGAATGCAGTCTTTCAGAAAAAACGCAGGAATTAGATCTGCACCAGCTGTTAGACCAGACTTCAGCTTTTTACCAGCAACGTAAATATCTGATAACACGAAAGCAGGTGGAATGGAGATAGTTGAGGCTATGGCACTGTCATGGGAAGGGCTAGAGCTAGATTTGTGATCACTGAAACAACTATTGAAAAATAGCGCGAAATTGTCTGCTATGTCCTGCTGACTATCATACGATTTACCATTGTATGTCATAGTGGAAGGGAAGCCATAGTTCTTTTGTTTGTGGCCGACAAAAGACCAAAATCTGCCTGCATCCGAAGATATGCGATCCTCCATGTTTTTTACAAATGAAACATGCGACTTCTTAATATTCTCTTTAACTTTGGATCTCAGTTGCTGAAACATACTGTATGAGTAATGGTCTCCATGAGATTTAAAGTGACGCCAGTGGGAATTTTTTAATTTTATGTCACGAATAATGCTCTTGGTAAACCAAGGGGGATAGTTGCGAACGCTTGTTGGTCGTGGGAGTTGTTTTGGGTATGCATATATTAAATGCGTCATTAATAACAGTGTAGAATCTCTCCAGTGCATTATCAGATGTGTGTTCGCTGATAACTGAATCCCATGCGACGCCGGTTAGATGCTGATATAGAGCAATGGATAATTTCCTTTCTTGAAGTTGTACGAGAAGTGCGACGAGTTTCCACTTAACTTTTGAATTGGCATAGAAGGGTTGCAGGGAATACTAATCAGAAGAGTAGGATGATGAGGATCTTCATCAACGATGAATTCTGGGGACCGTTCCACATTACATGGTTTTGTGGAGAATATCAGATCTATAGCAGCCGGTTATTAGCATTTCGAGTTGAGTTAAACTGCTCTAGAGATAGCAAAATACAGAGGTTATTTAGAGCATCTAGCCTACCACTATGGACCTCAGCAGAGTAATTGGCATAATCACATATATGTTAAAATCTCCCACTATAACGAGTTCCGGCCCATGAGTGAAGTAAAGCGCCTCCAACACCCCAAAAAACGCAGTCAGCTCATCCGTCGAGACAAAAGGAGGTATGTAGACGACCGCTAAATAAAGTGAGCCTAAGAGGAGCTTTATTCATATTACTACTACATCGATAGATAGGGTGCTGTCATTAAGGCGACAGATGCTCCCGAGGTCTACCCGGCATGCCTCAATCTCAGAAGATATAGCCAACAAGACCCCCCCGCCAATTTCCCCCCCCCCCCAATTTTCCTGACTAATATTTACATCGACCACAATAATAATAATTAAATAGGTTTCTTTATTCGAACATATCTTTTACGTTATTCCGTTAATTTTATAACGCATTTGCATAAAGTTGTAGGAAGAGAAGGTCAAAAAATTAGGAACAAAACTTTTTGGAAAAACGGATTGGAAAAAAATAGGGAGAAATTTCGACAGAATGATAAAAATTGATCGCAACTTTGTACAGAAAATGTTTTTTTATGTTTTTTTCAGCACTGGTTCTCAAAAGTAGATACAGGTGCAGGGCTCTATAAAGTTATATATCCCATACAGGTACAGGAGGACCGGTAAGTACCTCCTAATTTCGCGGGAGCATATTACAGGTACCCTTAAACGAAGATACAAAGCCCCCAAAAGGGTACCCAGCGATATTTTAAGGCCATAAGAATCAATACTACCTACAGTAGATGTGTTACACCGTCAGAAAAGTCAGGAAGGAACTGGCCACCACACTCGTTGGGTCAAAGTTTTGAGTCATTTTACAGAGTTGAAAACGGATTTTTCAATACTCTGATGGTTTTTTTCTGATTTTGATCTTCAATAAAAAACTTGTCAATGAACGAAAACCTACCTGGTTGTTTTGGTTTTCAAAGTACCTAAGTCTTCTTCAAAACTTATAAAAAATATTAACAAAAACGGCTTTCATTAAAAAAATATGGTATTTAAAACATTATGTAAGTACATTTTTATGTTTGTTCGACACTTTTAATCCACCTTTATATAAAACCAATGACGCGATTATAATTTACATTAGACTTCAATTATTGTCATTGACATTATCTTAAATTAGGCTGAGGCTCTTAGCAATAATTACTCTGCTATAATACATTATGTTAATCCCATTACGAGTAGGTACATTATGTATATTAATGCTAATCTCTCCACAATAATCAGTCATTCATTTCACCACTGCAATGACAAATTAATGCTAAGTAACATTAAAATTAGTACACAATTTCAAACGAGACCAGGAAGTAGTAAGGAACTGATATAAATTATTCTTCCACTACTTATCCATTGACAGTTTTCTTTGAAAGTTCACCATCATTTGGCCTCAAATTACTTGAATTAAAACAAAAGTAGGTAGGTGGTACTGGTGCAGATGCATACTATATTTTATACGTGAATATGTAGTAGGTGAACATTACCAAGCAAAGTTCTTTGTGGGTTTAATCTTAATATTATAGATTAGAATAAGCAACCTAGACTGACATTTTTTTAGCCAGAGCAAGTTTATTCGTTAAACAAAAGCTTGGGCAAGGTCGGGCATAAAATTTATATCAACCGCTCAACAATAAAATTAGGTACCTTCCAAATGGTGACCATGGTGTGTAGACGGATGAGTGCTTGTCTACTAATCAAAAATTGCAGATAAACAGTCATGCTAAATTTAGATAAATGGGCTCAGTAAACTGCGACGTGCATGCGTGCTTTGTAGTTTTTAGGAAAGCCTTTTGAGAGAGTAAAGCATGAGAAAATGATAAGAATCCCAAAAATAACAGGGATAGATAGAAGAGATCTAAAAAACAGGCTTATACTGGGGTCAGGTAACATCAGATACGCAGATGATATGATGATACTATCAGACACACTACAAGGATTACAAGCATTAATAAATAGAGTGATGGAGGTGGGAACAGAACATAGTCTCGAATTGAATGCATCAAAAAAGAGGTATATGGTTGTGAGCAGAGTAAGCAGAGACAGTAACATGGTATGTACCGAATTTGAGTATAGGAAGAACAACTCTGGAACGGGTGAAACAGATCTCGTACCTAGGATGCACTCTTATAATGACAGCTGGGATCACTCCCCTGAAATTCGTCAACGAATATAAAAGGCTAGATCTGTGTTCCTGAGAATGAGAAATGTTTTCAGCAGTTAAGGCTGGATCTGCGTAAGACGAAGATAAAGTGTTACGTTTATTCTGTGGAATTATATGGAGTATGGAAGCCTAGACGCACAGAGGAAACACGCAGACGTATAGAGGCTTCGAGATGTGGACAATGCGAAGACTTCTGAAGATTGGATGAAAAGAACACTTAACAAATGAGGATGTGCTAAGAAGGATGAAGACCGAGAGAGAACTAATGAAGACCATAAAAATCAGAAAATTGACGTACCTTGGTCACATAATGCGAAATGAAAAGTATAGTTTATTGCAGCTCGTACTCCAAGGAAAAATAGAAGGTAGAAGACTACCAGGAAGGCGACCTATATGGCTGAAAAATCTACGCCAATGGTATGGTATGACGTCGGTGGAGGGTGGAGATATTCCGACGAGCGGCCGTAAGCAAGATCAAAATTGCCTTGATGATACCCCAAATTCACTGAGCGGATAAGGCACGAGGAAGAAGAAGAACTCAGTGAAAATTTATCAAGAGACCTTCAAAAAATGGGGAGTTTGGAAAGGTGGGTAGGTGGGTAGGTGGTTTCCAATACGTACAGTGGTTTCCCTTTAACCTCAGTTTTAATCAAGCGAATGACAAAAATATTATGTTATGTTATACGCAAAAGCAAATGCAAAATAATTTTCTTTGGTAAGCACGTTTTTCCAATAAAATTAGAGTTGAGTATTTTTTTTAAAGTTATTTGGACCAATTTCAACATATTCCTTTACCATACTTTGGCGTAAAGGTAACTACTTATAATGTACAGTATGTACAATATAAAGGAGGCGGGGTAAATTTTGTCATTTTTTGTCCACGATCTCTCGTTGGTTTTTCCAAGAATGTCCTCGACCGAAACAATTTTGACATGATACTTTCAAACGTTCAGAAGCTTCTCAGAAATGTTATGCCGCATTTTTGAACTTCAGTAGCTTAACTCTTTTAAAAAGCGAGTTATATTCAATGAAGCTGTCTTTCCTAGTTTTGGGCAATCTTTATTCAACAAAAGCTTTCGTTTAATTGGCAAATAGATTTTTTTACGATGATTTAACTGCGTTCTTTTGCAATACAGTGACGGAAAATCTGCTAAGGCGGAGGTATTGGTTGTGCAAGATCTCGCTATTTTTGAAAAATAAGTTCGAAAACTTAAAAAAAAAACTACTCCCCCTCCCAAAAAAATAAGATAGATGATGGATAACGCTCAAGAGGAAATTTATTCTTGTAGGTAGGTACATGTCTTCTTTCAACAACCACAAAAAAATTTCGCAGCAGCATTGTGATTTTCGCATCAATTTGATCCACTTCAGAGCGAAAAATCTTAACGAGAAAATTTTGATTTATCGCGAATTATGTAAAAATCGGGCCTTTACCACGTTTATTTGCAAATTTTTTCACGAAATCAGACGCTTTTTTGGGGATAAAAATTTTTTACAAACTTTTTTGTTAAAAACAGTAACCCCCAAAACCTCAGCTTGCTCCGGAAAATTCCTACCTTCGAGACTGATTTTTCATCGCTGCATTGTAATTTTCGCGTCGATTTCAATAGCAAAAATTTGTTATACAGCGTGATCCCGAAATGGCGGACACTGAATACAGGGTGTTGTAGAGGATGTTCAGAAAGACTGTAAATTTAAAACAAAAATGGGTTCCTCGGCTTCGTTACCGAGATATAGGGTGTCCTTTTTCCAAACTTTAAATCGAAATGGCGGTCAAATTTAAACAACCTCCACTGGCAAAACACATGGTTTCACAAAACTGTAACGATAGTGTTTGCTTTTTATTATTTTTATTATCGGGAACGGATTTACAGGCATTCAAAGTTTACCTATTCCTCGAGTTCAACAAAATTTTTCAATGTCGCATCGTTGTTCGAATTATAGATTTTGAATAATATTATCGACTATGTCGTATCCGCGCAACGATTATTGTTTTAAGCTTTGTTGTGTTTCCATTTTATATGTTTCCATAGTCCATGGTAACATTCTATCTAGGTATTGTAGACCTACACATTATTTTTCTGCCTGAAGAAGAGTAGTGCAGTGTTGTGACTTTATTTTCTACAAAAGTGGTCATATCTTCTTAAGGGGGCCATACTTGAGAAAGCAGTAAATAAAACTTAGAATCTTTAATCCACAATAGATGCTGTGGTGCTGTCCGTGTCTGCCATTTCGGGATCACTCTGTATCGCAAATACAAATATCGTAAAAACTGGTGCTCCAAACTTTTCTTTCTCTTTCAACACTTCGGCGCGAAATGAGACGCTTTCTGAAATATTCAGGAGAAAAAAATATCAAATTTCACAAACTCATATCGCATTTTTCGAAAATAAGCTGTGAAAACCACAAAAAGTACAAAAACCAACTCAAAATCAAGTGTCGGAAAACGCCACAAAGGATTGGCGGTTGAAGAGTTGTGAAATTTCATCTTTTATTGTTTTCTTTCTCTGGCTATCCCCAAAATGTCAGCTTTGTAATTTGTGCGTCGATTCCATCGCCTCCAGGCCGAAACTTTTTTGAAAATGAAAATTTTATTGCATCGCGAATGATCTAAGAACTGGAAAATTACTTTATAATTTTGTTAGAAAAATTCGTCGCGAAATCAGAGGTAAGGTGTTTGGGAGAAAAAAATTCCAAAATTTTTGCTTAAGAGCAAATATTTTGCAAATGTCGTATCGCTAGACATATCGTTTTTTAGGGATTTTCACGCTCTACAAGAAAGTATTCCCCACTCATAAGTTGTAAAAATTTCAACAACTGACCACCCCCCAAAATCAAAATAGCAAAAAAAATAGCAAAAAGGATTATTGGCTGTCGAAAAGTTATGAAATTTAACCTTTTTTGTCTTTTTTCTCTGGTAACGGTAACCTCCGAAATCTCAACTTGTTCTGATAAATTCTTACCTTCGAGGCTGATTTTTTTGAAATTCACGCATTGATTCCATTGACTATAGGGGAAAAAATATATTAACAATAGTAAAAATTTATTGTATTGCGAATTTATTAAAAACTTTTTTTTTTGAAAAATTCGTCACGAAAACAGACGCTTTCTGAAACATTGGGGAGAAAAATATTCTTATTTATGCAGATGTCGTGTCACTAGACATATTGTCTGGTAGGGATTTTCACTATCTACAAGAAAGTATTTTTTACAAATATGTCAGTTTTAATCAGCTGAGAAAATTTCAACAACTAACTCACCCCCAATATCAAGATGATGGAAAATGCACAAGTACATACTTAGTTGGAGATAATTTTATTATCTTCTAATTTCTAACAACTCCAAAATTTTAAGGTTGTTCCGGAAAATTCCTATCCTAAAAGGTCATTTAGTAGGTAATCTACAATTTAATTGAACTATTATTTTTAATCGACTCTTCTAATAATACAAGTCAAGTGTTTATAATCAAACTTAAAAATTGCATTTATTATGTACCTAGTTCATTAAGAAATGTTAAAAACCATTACTACAATGATGCACCTACGTCAATATAGTATACCTACCTCTATATACCAGTAACAGTAAGTAGATAATAATTAAATTTAATTAATTCTTGTAAACGCTCTAAATTAAAACGGCTTGTGACTTGTCTTCTTCACCAGCATGTTATTTTTCTACTTGCTGTATAAGTAATTGACCTTAATCTTTACTCTGAAACATTTAGATTTTGTTTGGATTTATGGTGCATCGACCTCCATCCAGAATTTTAGTCTTGATCGCGTTTTTATTAGAAATGATTTGCACTTTAGAATTTATGTAACATGTTTAAGCAGCCTGCAATGTTCATACCAGAGTTGAAAATAGACGTATCGAGTCTGCTAAGATGGCATTTATTAATATCTAATTCAAAAGAGCACCCGTACCGGGAGGCGACGAATAATTGAAATAGCTGTCTTTGCTGTCACAACTGGTGTCAACATAATTTATGCTTGTTGCATGCCTAATGCTGTATCAAGATCTGCACAGGAATAACCGTACATAAATTACAAGAACTGGAGATGGGATTGATTGAAGTGGATGTTAGGGTTTTCTTCTGGAAAACTTGTAGGGAATAACTGACGGAATAAATATGTTGTGCAATCCTTATAGGCCAAATAACTCATGACACAGTAATAATGCACTGCATTTTCGAAGTTCACAGAGTATAGATGTGCCCTCTTCACCTAGCGCAAGAAAGTGACAGTTGACGTAGCTCCAACTGAAAGTTAGTTTACACTCTCAGCGTATCAATGAGAACGTTTCTGCTGATGTAGATACTAGATGCACGTATCGGTAATGATCTTCCATAAGACGAAGGAAATTGTCTTCTCTGCATCTATAAAGTGAAGAACTTTCATCACGTATTTAGTATTAGCTGTCATTGATAAAAGCTTTAGCTAGAGAATTACAAAAAAAAACATTCCCTTAACTCGCTAACTAGACTTCAGGCATTCGTCCTCCGCCATAAGTTGATTATTATGGTCAGGTCCAGGATATAGCAATACTGCACCTGCATGCATGGATATGCAAACTTTCTTAATTCTTCTTCTTCTTGCCTATTCGTTTTGAATGTTGTCGATCATCATGGCTTTCACTTTGTTGGCGGATGTGCAGAAGTCCAGTCGTCGTTTCCTCAGGTTCTGAAACCAGGAAATTCGTCTTCTCCCCCAGAAAACTTCGCATTCCTTTCCCATTCTGCGCAGGACTTCAGCATTTGTGACTCGGTCGATCCAGGAGATTCTTAAAATGCGTCTATAGCACCACATTTCGAACGCTTCGAGATTCCTCATTGACACCTCAGAAACTGTCTGCAAGTCTCTGCTCCGTAAAGGAGGACTGGAGAAGTACTGAAGTACGAATGATCTGGTTTTCAGTGGCAGGTTTTGACTTCTGAAGTCAGAACAAATTCTTATAAATGCTGCTCTGGTTTTTTCTATACATTGTTTTATTTCTAATGAGTGGTCCCTTGACTATTTACTCTAGTGCCAAGGTATGTATAGCTTTCAACCTTTCAAGTGGTTGTTGGTTGATCATTAGTTGTATTTTTTGTTCTTTGTATTTAGGTTTAATCCGTAGTGTTGGCTGATTTCAGTTATATGGGTCATTATTGTTTGTAGGCCTTCCAGGCTGTCTGCGAGTACCACTGCGTCGTCTGCGTATCCAGATTTCAGATATTGCTCTGACACTCGCCGTTTATTAGTATGCCCTCGTCGTACTTTTCCAAGGCTTGTTTGGAAATACATTGGGAGTATAGACATTAAACAGCATGGGGAATAGTATACACTCTTGCCGCATTTCGTGTTCTATTGAGATTATCTCTGTCAACTATTTGTCCACTCTTATGTTAGCAGTTTGGTTGTAGTAAATCTTTTTGATGATTCTTAGAGGAGATCATCTATGTCGATCTCCTCAAGTAGGGATACAAGCTTGGCTTGTTTAACTATGTCAAAAGCCTTTTAGTCGTCCACACATACATAATGCATACTACCAGAGTTGATGTCTTCGCCCCTTTGGAGCAAGACCTGGACGGCAAACAGTGCCTCCCATGTACCCGAAACATCTCGAAACCCCAATTGTGTGGTGTTAGTTGTTCTTCGCATTTTTTATATAATTTTTGTGGATTATTTTTTAGGAAGGACTTGAGTGGGTGGCTCATAAGGCTTAAATTCTATATTCATGGCACTTTTTTGCACTTAATTGTAGAAGACTGTGTAGAAGGCTCTGTTGCTTTGCCGTATTTTATTCCTCTTATAGCAGTTCTTACCTCTTCCGTTGTAAATAGAGGTCCAGTTATACAGTCTATTTTATCTGCGTTGTTGTGTCGATCATCCCTAAAGGTCTCCTCTACGTATCTCATCCAAACTTTCTTTCAATATTTCTTCCGTTCTACTTCTATTGTTGAGTTTTCTTCATCAGTCAGTCGTCCACTTTTTTTAGATTTAAATAAACCTGCCTTTGTGGAGGTTGAACGAGTCATGTTTTTGTTGTGGTGAGTTGTATTTCTGCGCATCCTTCCTTTAACCATTCATTTTTTGCATTTGTTATAAGAGTTTTTAAATTATTTGTATTATTTTGTACTCTTCAATTTTCGTCTGTCTTCCACCCTATTTCATTCCTTCTTGTTTACTCATGTTGGTTTTAGGTATTTATCGAGTGTATTCTGAGTTATTGTGTGTAGTTTTCCGAGTTCTTTCTCTGTATCACTAATATCTCCTTCTGCATTTAGATGATCTTTCATATCCTGTTGTTCATACGTTTATGCTTTCGTTTTCATTATTTTTATTTCGTGTTTTTTGGTTTTTGTTGGTTAAATTTTCTTTAACGTAAGTTTTATCGCGCGGAGGTGTAAGTCATAATCTGACTTGATGGCGGCTCTGGGATGAGTCTTTTGACTGATGTTATTGAGTTGCGGAATCTTTTGTTAACCAAAATGTAATCTATCTGGTTTTCACCGTGTGCCCTGAAGTGTCCTGAGGTGATTTCCATGTATGTATACCATTTATTCCATGTCTGGACGGTAGTTTGCAGACGGTGTTGGTGACTATATTACAAAATCAATCAGCCGTTCTCCCCGCTCATTACGCCCATGATTATTGTTAACTCCAAACTTTAATCGTTTCAATATCAGAACTCCTTTTTAGGTCAGATGAACCTAAATCCAGCAGTAGGGCGCTTATAAGATTGAATAGTTCTGGGAAACACTAAATCATCTAAAATTTGAACACGATATAATGTTAATAACCAAACGTGCAGCTTATGCTAATTTATTACCAAATAACCTTACAACGTAACTCCAAGTGGGATTGAACATACATTTCACAAAGATTCAGTTCATGACAAGCCTGATGTCACGCAATTATTCGCTACAGTCAATGGAAAATATCTCAAAGCAGCCGCAGTGCAAAAAATATTTTGGACCATGATCGCGATAGACAATTAAACTCATAAATTACCGCGTGGTAAACTAGACTGAAAATTGAGCGATTTGCCCTTGTAAGCTGTTGCAATTCTCATACTTCTTCTTGTGTTGAACATTCACTCACCAGTTCACCGATCATTGGCCGATTACGTCTATAGAGAAACTTTACAGCGGGCTCTGCAGTATTTAGTAGTTTCGTATCAAAATTATTGACACCCAACCCAACGATATCATCTGAATGTAGCATTTTTCAAAAGAAAATTTTACCATATCTACTCTAGTGGTGTTTCCAACGTTGTCAAATTCATCCACGTACCAAATTTCAGTTTTTGTTTTTTTCTAAACATAACAGATTGTCAAACCATTAACACCCCAACACAAAAATATCTTCAAAATCCCACTCTTTATATCCCCTACATCGACTCTAAGCTAAGGGTGCATGGTACCAAACCCTTTAAATTCATCACCCACGCCGTGATAAATTTTTTTCAACATGATATGGCGTGACTCAAGACTAAAAATACTTGTCCAACAGTGGACGCAATAGGGGAAAGGTAGATTATTATGATTGCCGCATGCCGCACTGTATAAACCTGTTAATTTTTTTTTAGAACAAATCACTCCTTAATAACATTAGCTAATTTTTTAAATTGTGCGAACAAGTAAAAATTATAAGACAATTATTCTATTTAAGCATCCCACGTAACGGTATTATTACATCAGTCAATTAAACCGAGAACTAGTTACCTACATGTCACTTGTGGGGGTCACCGCTAATGTCATTGGTTGCTTTTCACAGTCTTTGACTATTATTCTTGTGTACAATAACTACAACAAATGATCATTATACCATTTCCATCTATTTCTCTTCCATCTTGGACGTCATTGACGAGACAAGTGTGGGCTCTTTAGCCTTTTACTACACCCACTTTGACTGTCGGTTGTCGGTGGGTACCAACCTACCAATCAACAATATATCTTTTCATTACTGAAAAAGGTGCTAGTTCCTAATGAACTTGTTGAATTGTTTAAAAGCAATCTAGGATAATAAATAAACATCATTATAAACATCGGTGTCGTCACTCGTTACCAAAAAAGAAATTCTGCCTGAAACGATTGAAGACTAAACTGGTAAGAGTGGTAAGACCTTCAACTCTGCGAGCGTAATAGTAATCAGTGATCACTGATCAGAATAATAATCCTATGGTCGATAAATATTTGGTGATACATACAGGGTACTTTATAAATCGTGTGCTAAGCTAAGATTAAAAATATTATGTAATGTTTGAAAGCCGGGTCACCTTTTACATTAAAATAAATAAAACAATGAAGTTATTGTTTCAAGGTCGAGTTATGGTATTGTTTCAATAATTATTGTCGCTCCAACAATTGGTAGTTATTTAAATTAGTCTTAATCATATTTTTTGTTTATTTTTATGGTCATACTCAATTGTGTTTTTTTTGTATTTGGGAAAATTTTCATTGATTAAAACTCAAATCGCTTGTAGAATACAACAAAATTGGCTGCCATTTTTACAAAAATGACAAATGACGTAAAAAATAAGAAAAATATTATATTTATAAGCGAAAAAGCTACATTTATTGAATCAATGAAACAGGAATCTAATCAATAACGTTTTTCTGAACGACAATACTCTAAAATGGTACGGTGAAGACAGAAACATCGATGTTTCACTGGCTATTTCCAGCTCATCAGTCTGACAAATCACCGTCACCAGAACACTATAAAATAAAGAGGCAGGAAACAATCAGAAGCAGTCTGGATTATTTAAAAGATAATCGAAATCACTTACTCGAATTATTTTACAAACGACGCCGCACGGATCATAATATGTAACGGAAATCAGCCCTCGGTTAAAATTGCCGTTTATGTCGATCAAAAGTCTCCATGGGTGTGAAGTCAATATAGAATGTGTCCCCGGATAAGAGAAACGACTCTTATAAAAGATGAAAAATTTCCAATCATCGATTTATAATTTTTTAGTGTTCAGCCCTGTTTGGTTATTTTCTGACATAAAAATTTTAGTTTTGAAAAATCAAGTACCTATGCTTTGGAAATTTAAAAAAAAACATTTTTTCTGTGGAATAAAGTGCCTTTTATGTAGCAAATACGATGGAAAGTTACCTATTTGAAAAAGTTGTAGAGAACGAACATTTGGGCCGCTTATATCAAAGTTTCAAAATCGTCAAAATTCATCTTCAAAATCATGAAACTATGATTTTTCATTTGTTTGAAATGTATTTCACTAATCCAAGAATTTTGTTCAAAATGTTTTGGAAATTATTATAGTTGGCCGATGATTTTAAAATTTGATATAGAGGCTTAAATGTTGATTATAAGCAACTTTGTTAAATAAATTTTCGTTGTATTTACTACATGCAAGGTAATTTGCTCCACAGAAAGAAAAATACTTCCAAATTGTAAAAAAAAATTAAATGCATAAAATTTCCAAAGGCATTTTATGGAGCATTTTATAAGGCAAAATTTTTTTTCAAAACTAAACTTATGTAAGAAATTATTCTTTAACCAAAAAATTATAAATGAAATCGAGAATTTTTCATCTTTTATAAGAGTCGTTTCACCTATCCGGGCACACACTGTATATCTACAGTGTGGTGTGATCAAAAATAAATATGCTATTTTCTGGTTTTGTTTTTCTGTTCCCCATGGCTAACTTCGTTATTAAGACAGGCATGAACTGATTCAATTAGCAATGGAGAATAATTTTTGTCGCGTATTGCAGAGGTGAAAACGAAAAAACAATTGAAAGTTCACGTCATAAGATATTAACAAAAAAATCTTTTTTTTTTAATTATGGCCATTTTTTAATTATAATGGCCACAAAATTGGCCTCTATTTTATTACATTTCTAATACCTATGTAAATATTGTCTGGAGAAAATCAACAAAATATTATTATACCGTGTGTCCCCGGATATAGGTGAAACGACTCTTATAAAAGACAAAAATTTTTTGATTTTAATTTTAATTTTTTGGGGTTCAGCTCTTGGCTAAAGGATAATTTCTAACAAAATTTTAGTTTTGAAAAATCAAGCATGCCTTGGAAATTTCCAAGAAACCGGATTTTCTGTTGAGTAAAGTGCTTTTAATGTGGCGAATACGACAAAATGTTATTTGAAAAAGTTGTTCAGAATCAACATTTAGGTCCGTATACCAAATTTCAAAATCATATGCCAACTTTGATCTTTTAATTTACTTTTATGTTTATTTCACAAATCAAAGAATTTCATTTGTAACAAAGACTGATATTGACAGATTGCTATTGCTATGGATACAATTTGGTTTTTCCATGGCAGTCTTTGTTACAAAATGAAATTCTTTGATTTGTGAAATAAAACATAAAAATAAATGAAAAAATAAAAGTTGACCTATGATTTTGAAATTTGGTATAGGAATCTAAATATTAATTCTGAACAACTTTTTCAAATAACATTTTGTCGTTTTTGCCACATAAAAGGCACTTTACTCAGCAGAAAAACCGGTTTCTTGGAAATTTCCAAGGCATGCTTGGTTTTTCAAAACTAAAATTTTGTTAGAAATTCTTCTTTAGCCAAGCAGGGCTGAACCCCAAAAAAATAAAAATGAAATCAAAAAATTTTTGTCTTTTATAAGAGTCGTTTCACCTATCCGGGGACACACGGTATATAAAAATTATTATATTTATAGACGAGAGAATAGGAGTAGCAAATTTGCCAGTCTTGAAAGTGGTGACTCTATATGTGTATACAGGGTGTCAATTTGAAAACTTGCCACCCCCAAATTCTTCCTTGAAATTTGTTTTTCAAAGAAATCGCGAAACACGTCAATTTTTAAATTTAATTTATGTTCTATTGACGTAAAAATATTTTATATAGTGTGTTCCTTGACTTCGTAATGAAGACATTGTCTATTTTTTTAAATGGAACACCCTGTATATTATTACATTTTCAGATTGTCTGAGAAAATCCAATAGGAATGGTTTTTACAGTTGCAGCTTACATTGAGTAGGCTAGGAGTTATAAAGAAATGAAAACCGCAATTTTCCATTTTGAAAGCAGTGTAGTGTCCCAACACTAGTGTCCACCCCCTAAATAGAGCTTAATTTTAAAGATAAAAAATTGAAACTTTGAGGATTTGTGTACTTGATATAGGACCACGAAATGGCATAATCAGTTTCATTAAAAAAAAAATAGTTCGGGTGCCAGCGATAAAAAACTGTAAGATGGTGGTAAATTGTCGAAAAAAAATTTGATTTTTTTTCAATACATACGTAGAAATCGATTAATAAAATCAATATCGCTTGAAAGAAATGTGAAAAAACTAATTATAAGGCTTTAATTAAATAAAATATAATTATATAGCAATGACAGGTAGACAATATAATCTGAACAATATAATCAATATAATCTGAAAACAGTAGGTGGAATAAGTTTTATGACAAAGTAAATGAGGCCCCAATAAATAGAAGGACGGCTCTTGCTGGGCTAGCCGGCACACTGAACCTACACTGGACAGTGTCGTAGTATGGACTCATGAAAAAGGTGATTATTAAAAAGATATTAAAAATGTTTTTTAATTAAACTAATTATGCCATTCCGTGGTCCTATATCAAGTACACAAATCCTCAAAGTTTCAATTTTTTATCTTTAAAATTAAGCTCGATTTAGGGGGTGGACACTAGTGTTGGGACACCCACATCGGACACGGCTCTAAATATCGAAAAACGGCTTACATGTCCCTATCTTAACTTTTGAAGCGGTATCCTATGATGTAGATGAAATTTTTATGCAGGGTGATCAAAAGTCTGATAATTTTCGTCATCCTTTATGAAAATTGAATCCACACAATAATAGGATACCGCTTAAAAAGTTAAGGTAGGAGAAAAACTTTCATTAGCTTATAACTCGTAATATATATTATAAGACAATTTTTATTGCATTTTCTCAGACAATCTGAAATTACATTAATATACAGATGTCCCATTCAAAAAATAGACTATATCGTCGTTACTGATGAGTCAAGGAACACCCTTTAAAACGTATAAACATTTTTACATCAATAGAACATAAATTACATTATAAAATTGACCTGTTTCGGTATTTTATTAAAAAAAATTTTCAATGAAGAATTCGGGGGTGGCAAGTTTTGAAATTGACACCGTGTATATCTAGACAAGGTAAGCCTTTACTACCTATCTGCTAAGCGTACAAGCTTTATAACTTCGAGAACAACCTAAACATTTTAAAATTATTTAATAGCTTCTGGAATACATTGCAGAAAATTTTGAATTTGCATCCCTTATTATTGTAACGTGGAGAGAGATGCAACTAAACCGGCAAGGGTTTTTTTAGACTGAATGACATGAAAAAACAATATGTATGTCGTTGATTAGAAAAACAAAAATTACTATTGAAACACTAGGATCTAATAGGCTTTGTAAATTTTTGAAATGCCAAATACCTAGATAGCTTTTGACGACTTCTGTGAACCTATTATACTAAAACAATATTTTTTATGGTCAATAATAAAAAAGTTATAGCCAAAACAAGAAATCTCAATTTTTCATTTTTTTCAGCATATTTTATCCACAACTGAAGTTATCCAAAATTTTGTTCCATCTTCTTAATAAGTAAAAAACTGGCTTATTCTATTAATTCCAAAAACTAAATAAATTTTAATATTTGAGTCTTTAAAAATAATTGTTTGTTCTTATTTATTTTCTTCTTCTTTTTCTTCTGCTGCAAATTATCGAAAGAAGCCTGGCCGCTTAAAATTTATTTATTTATTTATTTATTTATTTAAGTAAAAATGCAACAATAATACATCTTTAACCTTGACAAGCTCAATTTTGTGGGGTAGATCTAGCGTGAAAACCCTCCAAAAACGACACTCGTTATTTTGATTTATTTTTTTGTCTTGTTTTTGTCAAATTATTAGTGGACCACTCTTGTTATGTAGCCGATTTAGCGCACAAGTCTCGGAGGTGGGGAGTGTGGGGGTAAACCATCAGGTATATAAAAACGGGGGGAAACGGTTATTTGCCCCTATAGGCTAGCTGTGTGAATCGTCGGACAAAAAAAAATTTCGGGTAAAAAACGTCATGTCCCTAACTTAACTTTTCATGTTATATCCTATTTATGTGGTTTAAATTTTCATACAGGCTAATGAAAATTATCAGATTTAGATCACCCTCTATACAAATTTCAAGTACACTGTAAAGTTACACATGAAAAGTTAAGAAAAGGACATGTAAGCCGTTTTCCGATATTTTGAGCCGTTTCCGATGTACACTGTTTTTAAAATGAAAAATGGTGATTTTTCACTTGTTTATAATTCATAACCTACTCAATTTAAACTGCAAGTGTGAAAACCATACTTATAAGATTTTCACGCCCTCTCCCTTCGTGATATAAATATCATTTTTTTTCATTTTTGCTTTGACCGCCATTTGTTTATTTAAAAAAATTAAAAAAAAAATTATCAATCGATAGGCGGCCAAGAAAATTAGGTTTATAGCTGCGCGATATTAGGAAAAACTGTGGGAAGTTATACGTCCGATTCCGTGTGTTTTAGGTTTCCCCTCCCCCCTTGACCCTTAATACACGGATCCGCATAAAAATTGACCGAAACCCTTCGGAAACATGAATAAATTTGCAGGAGTGAGTTTTTTCTCCCCTGAAATTGCCGCCCCCTTAATTATGCCTCCAACTCCGTCCGTTACTCCCGATGACTCCCGAAAATTTCCTGTTTGAAATTATTTGAAGAATCATCATTATGAACTTTCAATAAGTATTGATAATATCGAAAAATTTTTTATATAGAAATTAATAGTTCGAATTTTTTTCAAACCAACCTGTATATATTATTGGACGTTAGCAGCTATCCAAGTTTTTATTAAGTTTGAGTGTCTTTTCCAAGCTCCAATAAGCGACTGCGACGTTTTGGTGCGCTCCAAGACTCAAGAAGGAATAAGTTGGAAGAGTTTCCGGAGCAATGATGATGAAATAAATCAGGAGATGCAGCCAAAAAATATTTTGATTGAGGACTAATTAGTCAAAAAATTACAAATTAGATATTTGCTTCAATAATGTGTGTGTGTAACAATATTTCAAAAATTTTGATCTGACTATCTCGTTCTTAGCACCTAACTAAACATATTGGGATAAGGAGACTACTGAGCAGCATTGACTGTAATTTTACCAAACATCCATTTTCATTTTCATTTACATTCTTTTACCAAACAGCCTTGTAATGGAATTAATAATTCGTCCTACTTTTATAGAGAACAAAAAATTATTTCTCGAATTATTGATTTATAAAACTTTCAGACTTTCAGGGCTTTTATGAAATTATCTAGGTCTTCGCCGTATCTCTAAGTAGGTAACGAATCGTACAGATGTCTAAAAGGCCACAACTCATCAGATAAGATCTTGGAGAGTATATCCAGTTACGTCCCAAATAACGTTCCAATTTCAACTCTTTCAACTTCTCGACAAAATAATCCCATTACTTACATCACGTTTGTTACCGTGTTACTCTTTCTAAGCTAATAAGCCGCACCATAAGGGGAGCACCTCGTCAGATCAATAATAACACATAGGTAAGGTAGATATCACAGAAAAGTGATTCCACCTTGATGACGTCATTGTTATTATGAATCATTGCCTGCTTTGCAAGTAGGCTGAGCACAATAGTTGAACCCACCGTATCGTGTCTGTCTTTCATGTAAGCACACCAAAAAAGAATCAATTTCTTAAATTAAACTTCTCCGCAATATTAATGCGGTTTTTAGTCTGTCCATGTTTCACTTACTACCTTATATGGCGTGGGTATATCCTTACGGGTTCTGGTACTTAATATGGTGACATAACCAGTCCGTTGACAAGTTTCTCGAAAACAGAATTGTTAATTAAATGTGTACATAACAACATATGAATGAGTAGAACACTGGAGCACGTGACAGATTTATTCCTTACTAATCGGGGAGCAAATTTTTACAAGTTTTTTTTATCAGATAAGTTTAAACTTTGCTGCATGGTATTAATAATTAGGCCCGTGTCTCCAGTAGGAGGTCCATTATCCACTTTTTACATAAGAGCTCATAGGTAAAAACTTAAAAAATCACATTGGGAAAAAATTTTGACCATATAGGTTATACTTAGGTATTCATATTTCATTACAGGGGCCTGTCCCCACAATTTTAAGTAAATCGGCTTTATTAGCTAAATTTTATTTCGATTTAAATTATGCGCCTGAAATATTTATTTTATTATAAACTCATCAGGGTTGTATTAATTGTAGCAGATTCATTTGGTATGATTATGATTTAGAATGGGATTTCGCTAAAACATATTCATTAGCGATTGAATTATCTCTCGTCGAAGTATATTTTAGTAAAATCTCAATTTAATGGCTGATTATAATAATGTAAGCTCTGTTAGCGGTTTACAATGCTGTTATTCATCTGTTATGCCTCAGTGCACAAATCTATGGAACTAAATAATTGGAAAACTGTAAAATATGACTTATGTAATTTTGCATAAGACACACATTATTGTGATTTGATGATAATATCAATGATTTGTGATAGGTGCAACAACATCGATGACGCGGTTTTCAAAAATTTATTACAAGAAAAATAAAAAATTATTAATTTTGGTTTATAAAGATGGATTTCATAATTATTATTACTATTATTACACACGTTAAAAACTAGTTTTATTTAACTTAATAAGAGGCAACAAAACTTAACTAAAGTAGATACATACATAATTTTTCTTTACACATAATAATAGAGAAAACCAGTTGAAAATTGAATCAATAACTATTTCTTTTATTATAAGCGAACATATGGTAAAGAGTGTTTCAAAAAGTGTCGGAAAATGAAAGGGGTGATTAATTTCTTGGTGCGTTCTGCATGAGAAGAAAGTTTTCGAGAATGGATGTAAAAAACAATTTTCAGTTTTTTGACGATATCTCAGGACCCGTTTGAAGTATAAAAATGATTTTTTGCACACATCTTATCATTAATATTATTTACTTTTTGAGCCCTACTGCAATTTCTTCCCATATTCCAGTGGCATAGATTTATGAGGTTGCTTGAAATTTTTTTGTCTCCAATTTCTACGACACTGGGAAAATTGGCACGTTTTTAACTGTCAATGCTTTATACATAAAAAGGTGCTCTTGGTCAAAAGCTTTTGTGAATTGTTGTCGAGAAAAACAGCATTTTATGATGGAAAACATGAAAGTGGCAACATGTTTTGTTGTGGACAAAAATATAACTTATTTTTGATGATTTTGATGATTGATGATAACTTATTTTGATTTTCCTAATAATTAATTTCAGTGTCACATTATGAAAATTTAATAAGTCCTCAAAAAGTAGTAAATAATAATGATAAAACGTGTACAAAAGCTCAGTTTAATATCTCAAGCAATTCCTGAGAAATCGTAAAAAGCTTAAAAAAAATTTTTACTATCTCGAAAATGATAATTTTGCAGAAACCTGTTAATAGGAACTTTTTTTCTTAGAACGAGGCAAAGAACCAAACCTTTCATTTTCAGACACATGTTTTGAAACACCCTGTACAGATAGATTATAATCCTACATTTTGTACCTACAGTTTCACACACAAGATACGAAGTAATAGCATCATAGGAAAAAATTTTCATAATCGGTGGGAAAATTTAGAAAAATAAAAAATAAAAAAATTCAAATGACATGCACACGAGGTCAGGTGATCCATTTAACATGTAATTACATGTAACAAGAAAAAGTTGTTCGTTTTGAAAAATTATTTCAACCATATCCAATCAACCAAGTTTTTTTTTTTCAATTCTTGTAAGCTGCACTATTCTTGTTTATTCAAATAACACAAAACTTTCACAAAAATTACTCCTATACACTAAACTTATCTTTAAAAATACTTTGATCACCATTTTTTCTCTAAAATTAATTTCCGTACCTATAGAAAAATTAAACTTGCCTACGAAAGTTGTGTCAAAGTTGATGCAAAGTTGACATAATTCTTACAAATAACTAAACATTTGTCCTAATTTCTCTTTTTATCAAGTAACTAGACATACTAAACATTAACGTCACGTAACTGCTCATGATCATATCAAAAATTCGAAATTTTGACCACCGGATTTTTGACCACTCATTTTTCATTTCCATGACACGAGATTCTAAAATTTGGTACTTACAGGACAGGGTCGTCTAAACCATTTTGCACCATCTTCAATCATTTTCCAGTTTTACCCATCAGGTGCATTGTCAGAATATGTCCTTGTGATCTTAAGTTAGTTTACTGTTTATAGCACGGTGTTAAACACCGTGGTTAATAGTGAACATTCAAACTAAATTCTGAAAAAAAATGTAACTTGATCTGCAAAATTCTTTTGTCTTCCATGTGTTTTTTGTCGTGTTTTTTTTGTTGCAGGTTGTATTCCTCAGGAAAAATATTCTTTGGAATGCTATTCCAAAATGATGGGGTTCTTTACATGAAAAAATTCTGAAATATGGTGGTACGAGGTGTAACGAGCTGAACCTGATAAGGATGAACGTCTGCGGCTCGACGCATATTTCTGGCTGGTTTTGTTCTAGGTGGGATCAAACTGGCTACGACTTCCCGTACAAATATCTGTAAAACAGACTTATTAGGTCACCTACTTTTCTCCGATGTTCGAGAGTGGCTAGATGTTTTATCAAATATTCCCAATCAAGTGGATGGCTCTTTTCTGAATGGAGTCAAATAATTTCAGCGCATGCACGTTTTTCCAAGTATGACTGTCAGATTTGAGCAATGTATAAGAGGCGAAGCTGTTGATGTGTATCTGGTGCTATTTTCACTCTTCTAGGTCAGATGGGGAGCACGAATCTGTAAATTTGCTTTTTCCTCCACTATACCAAGGCCGTCTTAACCATTGGGCTAATAGGGTTACAGCCCAGGGACGTAAGCATTTTAGGGGTGCAAATTATCATCCAAAATCTTTTCATTTTTCTCCCAAAATTCCTTCATTTTAAACACGTATATTTGTTGAAAAATACAGAAAATATTATTTACCGCAGAACTTAGTTTAGGGACAATAACTACTCGAAAATTGAGTCTACATTTCTGAACGTAGTCATAGCTCTGCGCATGTTTCGAATTGCATGGAGCGCTGAAATATCTTTTTATGCAATTCGGTATGATTCTTTTTTTTTTATAAATTTGATAGAGATCGTGTTTTGTTTAATGCAATAGTTAGTTATAAAATGACTTCAAATCTGACGCTTTTTCTAGCCCTTCTAGTTCTATATAGCCATCATCCATAGCTCATAGCCCCCATGACTGCGAATCTTTTGGCTACGGCAATTTTTAATACATAGTGTTATATTTTTTTACCTATCCATTCTTATTTATATCTGAGTAAATTTTCAAGAACTGTAAAATTGCGTGACCTTGAACATTGAAAAAACTTTCGCCTGCGGCGCATCTCCAAACCAAACTCACCTGCCCCCCTTGAGACAATATTATTGTAAAGTTTAAAAAGTATACTTCACTAATTTTGCAATTCACAAGTCGCCACACTGCCCCACTCAGCTAGCTATCTTGTGTATTTTCTTATATAGTTCTAAAGTTATGGTGTGCGTTGCGGTTGTAGGTTCTAGAACTTTTGTTTCAGAAAAAAAAAACTCATTATTGGAAGTACCCACGTAATTTTTACAGATTTATTGAATTTCTAACAGCCAGTGTTATAAAGGCTCATTAAGTTAACAGGCAGTTTTCTGTGGCCGTTTCTAGAAATTGTATCGACCGTAGGTGGAAAATATAGCAATTCAGTGATTCTTGGCATGAAATGGATTACAAAAATATTAATAAAACTTATTTGACGTGGATATTAGCTGTAAAAATGGTACTTGAAATCTGCCCGTTAGCTTAATGGGTCTTTATAATATTGGCTGTAATTCTCTTATAAATAATTTTATGTGCGCAAAAGTTAGACACGAGAGTAAAATGTCTCAGTGAATTCAAGAATTTTAAACAGAATTTCGTTATCAAGAATTTAATACCTGAGTCTGCCTAGAACCGGCTACTGGACACTGAGCAGATCAATACATAGTGCACCAGAGATGGAGGTGACTGCAGTCTCTGCACCAGCGAGAAGATAAAGATTTTTTATTTTATATAGGTAGGTACATGCACAGTAGAAAAGTCTATGGGGTAGACTTTTCAGTAGAAAATATTTCGAAATATGTTCATTTTTAAACCAATTTTTATTATTTTTTTCAAGTCCAACATTTTTTTAACAATAATATAAGCGAAAACAATCATATTAAAAACTATACTCATTTTATTAATTAGCGTAATCTAACAAAGTTGCTCCTCCTCTCGTAAAACTGCTCTTGCACCTCCTGTAGTCATCGATAGAATAAGGTTGTCTATATCCTCTTCTGGAAGATGGTTCAAGTTATAAAAAGAAGCTGTTGGTGATGTTCGCGATTGAGGACACCATCTACATTAATTATGCGGTAGCCACTTTCTCTGGAGCATGTTCCACACATGTGCTCCATGGGGTTTCTATCTATGCCTCCCATAGTACAACCTCAAAACCTGTACACTCCAAAAAATCATGAGTAACTTTTCCTGCGTGTGAAGGCTGGCAATATCATCGTATGCATAATTTTCACCAACTATTCTAGAAAATAGTAAAAATACAGGCAAGCTGCTGATTTTTTCCAAAACAACATTCTCAAACCAACATGATTCCTCCATAAAAATTTACTGTCCCACCTCTGAAGAGAAAAGTTATTTAACATTGTGCTAGTCTTCATTTCAGGTGTCCCTCTGCTCAAACAATGCCATGTCCATGATTTCCTAAACTTCCGTGGACGTGGAGGTACTTGAGAAGGCGCTTAGAGTGAAGATTTATTTACTTTTTGTAAGCGACGTCTGATGGTTTAAGGCTGAACCAAAGTCTTATGTACCTACTGATAATTTAGCGTCTGTTAATGATTAAGTCCTGAATTTTTCGGCTATGAGCATAATAGGTTGAGGTACAGTTCTTTTACTGCCGTTGTAGCTGGTCTTCTACCTGGATGATGTTTTGCAGAAGTACCATTTATAGTCAGAAGAAGAAGTTATTTTATTCTGCAGTGAGTCTATAATAATTGAGAAATAATACTGAAAAAGTGTCAAAGCGTTGGATCCATGCACTTAGTTTTACTTCAGACCAAGTTACAGCATCTCAAGTGGCTTGTGCTTGACGTAGGAATATTAAATGTGGGCGTTGTCCACTTCAATTCATGTTAATTTTGCAAAAAATTACATAACAATTAGCTCAAAATTAGATAAAACGCAATTTTTTTAAGTTTGTTTTTTTTTATCTCAAAATGGTTGTTTTCCAGAAAATTCAGCTAACAACCAAAACTAAAGATTGGCGACTAAGCAAACGGAGAGGAAATTATAGAAACGCATTCTTCTCAATAAATAAAACCAAATAGTGAAATTTCTTGCGAAAATATCGAAACAGTCATTTCAAGAAACCATCCGTAGAAACTACTTTCCATGTAAGTGCTTTTGATATTTTTTTCGTGAATACTTTCCCGATCTCTGCGTGTAAAAAGAATTATTGTAAAAAATTATATCAGATTGGGTATAACTACTGTAAAACAAAGTGTAGGGAAAATAATTTCAGAAGCTAGAAAACTACAGTTCCAGTTTCCTTTCCTCATCGTCCTTCTGAATTTAGGTTCATCATCCTTAATCTAGAGCGATGAGCAATATGGACTAATGGACTCATTTCATTTTCTATCAAGCGCTTAGGCTAGTCTTGTCAGCCGTTTATGTCGTCGCCTTTCTATTTTTGGCACATCCCTAGTCAGCAGCATCGCCAGTTCCTCTTCCTGAAAGAGAAGTCCCAGTGGGGTTGGTCCATAACTGCTAAGCTAACATCGAACCTCTAATAATTAGATATATTAATGCCTGTCTTAGAATATTCTAAAATGCTGATAGTTTTGAAAGATTTCAGTCCAGTTTGCAGAAACAGGTTCCGGTGTAGACACTCACTATTCTAGTTCCATGTAGCTTTGCAAACTGCGAACAAAATTTGGCACGTTTCCTATTTGAACAAGCGACTATTGATCTGCCAGGATAGCACGATCTCAAAACGACGCCATTGTTGGGTGTGTTTTTGATAGCGATGATATTTCTTTCATAGAAGGATTGATATAGGAGTTGGACTTATTAAAGGTCATTACTATACCGTCTCTAATATCCAACTAATCCGATATCAAATTTCTTTCATTAAACCTCGGGATTTAAGCCTGCACCCTCTAAAGAAGCTGAGTTATTGTTCTAGCTTCCATATCAAAATGGAATGCTAAACTATCCAAGTTCTCTGCTCTCTATTTAACCGTTTCAGATAATTATTCTGCCATTGTCAAGAATGACAACCTTGCAGAAGGTGTTCTTTTGATTTATAAAATTCCCGTCAATTAGTGTGGGATTCATTTTGTATGTTAAATGCATGTACGGTACTCGCGAAAGCAATAAGGACGCCACCAAAATAATAATTGATAAAATTACTAAAAGCAATTTATTTTCCAGTAAGATATAGAGCTCAGATCAGATTATGTTAAGCCCTATGAAACAAATTGAATAATAATAAATTATTATATCAATTACAGCAATCCGATTGTTGAAAAAAAATGAGATGGAAATAAACCATTGAAACATCGATGTCTCTGTCTTCACCATACCGTTGGAGTAAGTGTGTCGTTCAGAAAGCATTAATAATTGTATGTTAAGCCCGTAAGAGAAGTTTTGAATGCTGTTTTCTTGGTGGATCATCGATTGAAGGAGAAGACTCTGCACGCTGCAAAGTGGTTCGCAGGATTGCCAGACTTATGCCCAATATAATTTTGGCATATTTTAGAAGACCTCCATTTTGCAACCCTTAAGTTCTTTTTTTTAATTTAAACATATCCATCTAGAGATCGCATAATTGAAAAATATCGCGCTATATTTGCTAAAGTTAAAAATAAATCGATATCTTCAACCCCGAAATTATAATCCTCAGATCTCAAGTACCTACTTACACAGTGAAAGGCTATAAAAATAAAGGTCATAAGCACCCTTTTGTGGAAATTTTCGATTTACGTTCTGCATAAATGTAGGTAGCTGACTTCAATTCGTTGTTACAGAGTTCAATTTCCTCGTTCAATTGATGAATTGGGTAGTCGTGGTCTTCTTGTCCTAAACCTTAGACTGCAAAATCGCATAATCTGGGCGGTCATTTCTGGTCACAAAAACGGGTTGACTCATGCAGTAACTGAATTGTTTCCCGGGTTGAATATGACATATGGCACCGTCTTGTTGAAACCGCATCTCCTCCACATACATCTAATGCAATTTGGTGGCAAAAAGTGGATTATTTTCTGGCGAGCCGCATTTTCGAAAAAAATGGTCCGATGATGGATCCAACCCAAAATCTGCATCAAACAGTGACACGTTCTGGATGCATTATTTTGTCAATAACCACTAGTACAATAACCAAAGCCTTCAAGAAAATGAGCCCCATCTTTGAAGATGATTTTACTCGAAAAACCAATATCACTACTTGACGTTGTTCATTCAACAAACTCTATTCGCTGTGCGTGACCAGTAGTAGGTAGACTTCAGTTCCTGAGTCATCAGTTGAACATTGTAAGAAAAGATTCAAATCTATCGTGAGAGAAGCCCTGTAGGTAGAGAGCTTCTCGAAATTTCGCTCATGAAACAAACAGTAACAGTCATGAACTGCTTCGATGTTTTGTGTTGAACGACTTATTGAAGAAAGACCAGAGTGCTTAAGATCACTGATTGATCTGGTGACAATTAATCTCTTCACGCAGTTGATGAAGTTAAGTCACTATTCCGACCATATTTTATTCAAAAAATGCGAACTATATGTATACAGGGTGAGTCATTTTAATCTTCGCACCCGGTTATCTCTGTGTTGGTAAGCCAGATCCAAAAAATAAAAGATGTTCAGGACAATATGGGGGTCATCTGATTGTACTATTATAATGACTTTGACGGAAGAACTAGGATCGCTAGAAATATTCTGGATTCGTATTTGTTTACCGTCTCTTCTCTACAATTATCATGACTTAAGAGAAATAAGAGATTAAAAGCTAATAAGAGAAATGTCACCTTCGCGACATTTCTAGTGATATGACAGGAATGACATATTGCCTGGAGTTATCCGTGAAAAGGCCAGACATTTCTAGACTCCATCCACGACCACCGGATTTATAAGGAGCTGTCAGCTGTCGCGGCATTCTAAGAGTCAGTATTGTAAGTGAACTAGAGTAAAGGATAAGGATAACAGAGTGAAATGATTGTGACAAGTGAAGTGAAAGAGTTGTTGTGTTAGTAGTATCTGTGTGTAAATAAGAGAACAGCTGATTATTTAGATTTGGAGATTATTATTGTTATAAGTTATAGTTGTGTTAAAAAATAAAGAATTTTGCAAGATTTTTAATTTGGAATTAACAAACTGTAAGACTGTAACAATAACTATACTGTCCAGCAGATTTTTGATTACTCCCAATTATTCTTAAATCTAAAAATCAATCTGTAAAAAATTCAATTGTTTCCTAAAAATTGACGCAAATTTGCATTTTTTAGAATTTTACAGAACCGAAAAAGTCGAAAGAAATCTGTATCGCTAATAATCGTTCTAGAGAAGATGACTTTCTTCTTATCGACGCCTGCTTTACATTGTCGAATCATGTAATCCGAGTTTCATCAGAAATTATTATGGCAAGGCAAGTTTCCATATGTAGAAGACAGCACAAGAAGTTGAAAACAAGTGTCCAGTTTACTGAATTTTTGTTCTGATCTCTCTAGTCCAGTCCGTGTTCGTGTTATATGCAATGGACAAAAAACTTGCTCACTCCTACACCAAGGTGAAGCACCACAGCACCAGCACTGTTGGTCTTATTATTCGCTAATACCATTCTTTTATTAGTTTTTGGAGAAAAGTTAGTCCGACATTTGGCTATGACAATAGTTTCGGACTTTCGGGGTATTATGGTATTATTACCCATTCACAATAGCCAAAATGTTAGAGTTTCGGTCAAACGATCTCTAAAGTGCAGCATGGCTTTGTTTGGTCAGTACTTGGATGGGTGACCAAACTTGATAGTGGTAAATAAAAAAGTTCCGTGACCGATCGTGCTCCGGGAGGTACGTTAAAAAAGGGGGTCCCGGCTGCTTCACAGCAGTCGTTAAGTTACGTCAGAGGCCCTTGAGGCTACTTGAAAACTTCTGACACTTGGGCTTTACCACAGCCATAAGATATTTATTTATTTATTTTTTATTACCCATTTTAAGTATGGCATATTCAGGCCATATTGGATTTTCATGTCATTTGGTTCAAAATATTAAGGAAATCAAAAAACCTATGACTGTAAAGAATGAAAAATTTAATTTTGCTTTTTTCGGCCAAATGGCCTCAATATGACATCATAATTAATTGTTAAAAATATCTTTTTTTCTTGAAAAAATTTATTGAATCATTTTTTTAATCAAAGAAAACCAAAGTGTCAATTTTTTTCAAATATTTAGAGATCCCTTTTCTATCTCCTTGGTTTCGGTTTTGACAGAAAATTATACCTTTATTTATATCCTCAATTCAACAGGATGTTTCACAGCTTATGATTTTCTCTTCAAGGTGTTATTGGGCCCAAAAAATGGACTTCATAGGTATGCGTAAAATTCAAAAAAAAAAAAAAAACAATAAGTGGTTTCCAAGAAAAAAAATTAAAATTTGGGGAACATAAATGATATGTGGGACTGCTAATTTTTGCCAAGAATTATTTGTTTTTTAAAATCCTAAAATACGTTTCCATATGAGTAGGTATACAAAATCAAAATTATTCACATGAGGCATTGCATCAGCGATTCCTAGAATCTTTTTGGAATTTTAGTTAATAATTTGGGAGTTTTTAACCTTTTTTCCTCGCGTTTTTTGACAATTCTGGCCTACCCTGAACTTACGCTTGAAAGGAAAATCACAAGTTGTGAAAAGCCCTTTATATCGAAAAAAACTCGTTTTGATGTTCTGTAGTTTTCTCGACCGAGAAAAATCATTCAAGTTCAAGACCACCATTCTTTCGTGCCAATATAGATTTAGTTGTCTTATAGCTCGCAGATAAATCAAAAGGACACCGATAAATCGAACGGAACTTCCTGATCATTTACTGTGAGTAAGAATATCACTTAAGAGAACTTTAATCTAGTAATTGTAAATAGTGAGAAAATTCAATTTTTATTTCACTCTCACAGAGACGTAAAGAAAAAATATCTAGGTGTGCTTCCTAAAAATATTGAAAGCAATTGGTATCCAATTATTAATGGTAACCATTTAGGTACTTATGGGCATGATTTTTTTAATGAAAATTCAAAAAAAACATAATTATCAAAATTGTGAAGTTTCTTGGGTGATCAAGGACAGAATAATTAGTAGGTGCCTACAAAATAACCCCTTATAAGCAACAAGAAAAATATGTAGTACCCATCACACGAAGATGATGGGAATTTATTTTGGTAACCCAATTCTTTTAATTTATTTATGCATTTCTTATTGTACTTTCACCTTTTTATTATTTACACCCATTCTTTAATGATATTTCTTCCATCAATTATTATTCAGTGACTCCCAAGAATAAAAATACCTACCTATATCTAATTGTAATAACTCTATGTATGCTAATGCGTGTACAATTACGTTTTGTTCATTTTTGTTTAGTAGACGTGCAAATATTCCAACGGTACCTACTCACTGGCTTCAAGACTAGTAATTATATTAATAAGAAGAGGTATCTACTAACTGCAGTCAAAGAACTGAAAAGAGAAGATCCATCAACTATGAAAGACGTATCGAGAGAATATAAAGTGTAAATTCATCAACAGAATGAATAGAAAATAACACCTATATCGCTTTGAATTAATGTTCCTCTATACACATACCATGGTAATTAGAAAATACATTAAGTAACTGAAGTGAAAAAATTTAAAGCAGCAAGTTTATTGGATGCTCATAAATATAATAATTATTATGTTTGTGTATCTCTATAAAGTTAAAGATAGGTTGTATTTGCATTTGCATGTCAGAGTTTCTTATATGTAGGTATACTTAGGTATATGAAAGAAAATAATGACAGTAGGTTATCCCCTCCCTCCTCTCCCATATCCCATATATTCTAAGAGGAATTGATTGCAGATTAATTGCTAATGGAGTCAAATCGATTATTATTATTGGTGTAAATAATGAAACATTTTTATTGATTGAAAAATATAAATTGAGACTGCTTTTTGCAGCCTCTTTACCTTGGTAACTTTTTACTTTTACCTACTTATGTGCCTTAAAACTCCCGTTGTTCATCCTATAAGATAATTATGGTCAATAGCAAATAAACTGAAACATTCCCTTTTGGGATAAGGTTTTGAGCTGGATTCCTCAGAAGGATCCCCTTAATGAACCAGGAATCCTCGAAACAACGCCACGGGTGAAAAAACAAAATCAGTTTTTATGGCGAGAAAATTTTTTATGGGAGGTGATGCTTCAGTAATACAACGAAAATTTTCCATGCGTCCTTTTATTTTATATGTTCCTACACAGATTCCCAGAGTAGAGGAGATATTGCAAATGTTACAAACCAAACAAAATCATATTCACTCTAGTTGTGTCATTACAATATGGTCCCCTATCCCTAAAACCCAAAAACACCATCCTTTATCTATGAAACTATGTAGGAAAGTGTAACTGAAAGGACTTCTGGAAATTTTCGCATTATTCTGGAATCATCTCCCATAAAAAGTTTTCTCGCCGTAAAGAAAAAGAATCAGGCCAAATTGGGAAGAGTTCCAGGAAAGCTTGACGTTATTTTTACATCAGTTCTGCGGAAAAAGGGTTGGTACAGTTTGGTGACGAAACCAGAAAAATGTTTGATGTTTACGAGGATGTTTGTCGATACACCACGAAGCTGTTAAGCATATTCTCCCATAAAAATTTCTTTCACACATATTGCATATAGGTAGAATAATTCCAAGGAAACACAGGAAACTATAGAGATAGACTTATCTCAATCTGTACAGACTTAGGCGGGAAATGTTTCAAGGTATAAAAATGGGAAAAAAATTTAGTCATTTTTCTAATCCGGTCACATGAGGAGTTTGGGATCGTCCCGTTAACAGCCCCGGTAACATTTTTTCAAATTAGGTTTCTGGGAGCAGGAAAAAGTTATTTTTTTACTTTTTCCCTTTTTACTCTCGCCCTGGGATCTATCCCCCCTCCAGTTGCCATGCCCTAGGGCACTGCGCAACTGTGCCATTGTTCTTGTTCCTCGTCAAATCCGACGTTGTCTATTCTATACCCATGCATAGTACAATAAAACGGTTAGAAATTATCCAAGCTTTAACACTAATTTTTTATCATTTATACCTACAGTGTGATTTATTGAGACGGGACATTAGAAATACAATGGAGAACGAAGAAAGAAATCAGTATAAAAAATATGACCCATCGAATGGAAATATTTTCAAAATTGCGGCACTTCCGGTTATACCGGAAATGGCTACCATCCTTGTTTTATTTTTTTTATGGAATGCCCCATATTTAATTGCATTTATGGATTTTGTAAAAAAAAAAAAACAGTGGGAATACATTTACGGTTGAAATTTAAATGGATAGTTAGTTATGAGAGGTATAAAGAAGTGAAATTTACAATTTTCCAACTTCAAAGCAATATACAACGAAAACGGTTCTATATACAGTGTGTGTCACAGGGGTGGTACACCCCTTTTTTTTCTTTATTTTTGGAGATCATTTTTTGAAATTTGATACGTCGCATATTCTCGATAGAGTGCACTTTTTAGCAGAAAATTGAATTTTCTCCCACATCCGGGTTTTCCGGAAATATTACCAACTTACTATATTTGAATGGCACACCCTGTATATTATTATTTTAGGATTCTATACGAATCCAACAATACCACCTAAGTGCCATGACTATTTCGTTTTACTCCAATTGGATCATCTAATGCTAGTAAGTGATTTATGGATAAATTATGCGCACCGGAATGATTTTTTGAGCTGAATTCATTTTTTTCAAATGGTACCATATTGTTACCGAGGTACCATCTACTAGTACTCTTTATAAGGGACATTTTGGTGTACCCATTTTGCATCTGTGACGAACACAACTGCTGAAGTCATGGCACACCATAATTGAGAAATAAAAAATTTAATAAAAACCAATTTGACATTTAAAATGGTACTTATGTGATATTGTTGGATTCGTACAAATGTATAGAATTCAAAAATGTAATAATATATAGAGTGTCCTATTTAAAAATAAAAAGTTTGTAACGTTTCCGGAAAAACTGGATGTGGGAAAAAATTCAATTTTCTGCTAAAAAGGGCGTTCTATCGAGAATATGCGACGTACCAGATTTCAAAAAATTATCTCCAAAAATAAAGAAAAAAAGGGGGTGACACATGCCTGTGACACACACTGTATAGGTATATAAGAAGGCTTAGGTACATGTCCTTATCTTATTTTTTATGAGGTATCGCATTATGTAGTTTAAATTTCTATACAGTATAATACAGGGTGGTGAAAATTATCAGATATTTCATCACCCTGTATAAAAATTTAAAAGCGACAATAGGATATAAAGCATGAAACGTTAAGATAGGGACATGTAAGCCGTTTTCCTATATCTAGAGCCGTTTTTGTTATACAGTGCATGCTTTTAAAATTAAAAATGGCGATTTTCACTTGTTATATAACTCATAACCTATTCCATTTAAACTGTAACCGTAAAAATCATTCTCATTAGAATTTGTAGACAATTCTAAAATGCAATCAAATATATGGGGCATTCCATTAAAAAAAAAATGGTAGCCATTTTTGGTATAACCGATAGTATGTATTTATATCCCTAACCAACATTTCAATTCAATTCCTTTTTTCGTTCTCCATATATTTCTAATGTCCGGTCTTAATCAATCACCCTGTATATAGAATACCAGGATCCACTCACTCAAGAGACCAAAAACGTAGTCCCTGGCCATGGCCCTGGTATTTTGGCTACAACAATAATTGAATAAAGAAGAATTTATATGCAGCAGGATTTGAGCACAGTGCAGCAGGAAAATTTGACTTTTTGCAGTGGAAATAAGTTATTGGTATCTGTGCATTATCACTACATAATAATGTGTTTAAATAGCAATTTATTATTAGTAATGTTTTTGATAATTTTCCCGTTCGACGACCTTCTATTTTCTATTGACTAGGATTTTGAAGTTACGCCACTGTCCATTTTACAGGCTGTTTCATGAATAAGCATGTAGAAATTTTAAGCGAAGATTCTTCGATAAATTTTAAGGAAGGGTTTAAAAAAAATAATTAAAAAAAAATTTTTCAAGCCTCCCCTTAGAAATTATACAAAGTTCCTTAAACTGATATTTTGATGTAAAATATTAATTTTATAATTTATCCAAGCTCCTGATTTTTTTTATTTATTATTATATTTTTTTTGTGGAAGAGTATGAAGTTTCCGTGTAACTGTTAAGAGATAAAAACAATTATAAATATGTAAAAGAAACGCGCAAAGTGTGAATAATAAACAAAATAAAAATTATTAACAATAAAGTTATTATTGTAGAAATCATCAAAACTCTTAGGGGTGCATGTAGTTTGGCTCACCTCCTTGCAGGAAAGTGGCGTTGAAAAAAATTGTATAGGTAGGTATTATGGATTTTTTTTGTGGTAGTTTGTATGATTGTTAAAATTCCTGTTTTTTTTTTCAAAAAAAAAAAATCTAAATAAATGGAACCCCTTAAGGGTGGATTTAAAATCAAATAAAAATTATTAGGAATATAGGTATAGTTCTTGAAAAAAAAAACTCTAACGTGTGTAGTTTTGTATCACTTTCTTGCAAGAAAGCGGGGTGGAAAAAAATGGGATAGGTAAGTATTAGGTATATGGTGAAATTTTGCTGGTAGTTTTTGATTGTCAAAGTTTCTGTTTTTTATTTAAAGACGTTTCAGACACAAATAACTAGATGCATGAATTTTTTACCCCACCCCGCATTTTTATGGGGTAAAAGCAAGTAAAAAAAATTTACAACCTTTAAATTTATCGAGGAATTTGCGTTCAAATTTCTGTACTGGTACTGGTTGATAAAACAGCTGATTAATTATTATCCACCTCAGAAATAATAAAAACTGGACAATTTTTGGTACAAACAAGAAAAGTCGTTTTCCTTATCTCACAATAGTAATGCAACTAAAATAATTTGCAATAGAAAATAGAAATAGAAAATATCTTGGAGGGTATTGGCATTACTTTGCTGTTCCAACAGTGTAATAAATTCATTTGACCACGTACTACTACTAGTTCCTAAGTATTTATAAATAATAAATGGCATAAAATATGACCCACAAAATTTAACGTTCCCCGAAATTTAAATTCGAGATAAGACTGCGATCAATAAAATCAATGAAGATAGTTGTTGTTATTATTATTAAGAACCTTATTTACAATAATAAATTCATTTTGATGGTTGTTTTTTAAACGGCACCAAAGTGCGCCATCTAGCAACAATGCGAAACCAACGTCCAACGCCCTAGTTCAAATTTTCAGCAGTATCTCCAATGATGTCAGATTTTAAAATGATTTAAATCACTCTGGGATTTTTATTAAAAATAAGATACCTTCTTCCGATTTAGTGAGAATTGTGCCTTTAATCAATGAACATTGCGAGAGGAAAAAACAATAATCGATTGAATAATAATTTCTCTGAGAGTTTAATCGACTAAAAAAAGTCTGAAGACGGTCCACTACCTCTTTTAATCGAAGAATTAATTACGTAGCCGACAACGTCGCGACCATCCCAGACCGGGTTCCATTGGCGGCGAACTACGGAGGTGGGGAACGGTATAAAACGGTTTCGCGGCTTCGCGTAGCGCATAACCGATATTTGGTTGCAAGTGAAAGGCACAGTTGTTTGATATTTGATAGTTATTTAATAATTTTTATATTGAAAAATGAGGGAAATCGTACATATTCAAGCCGGCCAGTGCGGAAACCAGATTGGAGCCAAAGTAAGTACCATTAATTATCAATTGTTCGCTAATTCAATTAAAAACCGTTGTTTTCTCGCATCTAGTAAGTTTAGACATAACAGCCATCTTGATTTGATTTGAATCATTCGAATATTTTAACTTTTTTACGTTTTCAAATTGTATAAAATGTGTGTAAAGGGCATTTCTGGTCATTTTCCGATGATTATTAAATTGTTAATTATTAGACTTGGGAAATTTAATGTCGCGATTCGAATAATCGTAACGGTCGGACCGGCCGGCATTGTACTAGCCGGCCTGAAAATGTCTGCCTGAAGCTGCAGGAAAGCAACGGTTTCCTTTCTTAAATTTATCCATATTTCATTTGAAAACTCACGAAACTACCAAATTTTTTATTACTATTAATAAATTCAATTGCTAATGATTAATTTAATATAATTATCGATTTCTAATTCAAATTCGCATTTTAAACGTAGTGAAGAGCCGTAGCCGGTAGCGGTGGCTACGACGAGGTCAATAATTTTCCCGGAACTTTGATGATGATACCTCACTGACTGCATGATTTGATTTGTCATAATTATTGTTTGATATCTCACGAGTTTTCGTTTTATTACTTCTGTAAAGGAAAGTTTTGGTCAATTTTTCATTATCTGATAATGTTGGAAATGTATTTTTGTCTGCGGTTTTAGTTTTCCGTTGTAAGACTTCACCGGTTGCCTAATCAGTCGATGTTTGCATGGACGGTAATACTGCACGAGAAATCCGTTAAAAAGGCGGGGGCTTGAATTGCACATCTGTCTGGATTCTTGCGTGTACACTATTATAATCGTACAGTCTGCTTCAAAAGTAACAATTCCCTTAATTCTTAGAAATAGAAATATTTATTTCCCTCTGATTAGGTTTTATATTTTCCTGGTAATACCTACCTATTATAGGTAGGACCTACCTAACTATAAAAGTTCGCGTTGTTTTAATGAATTTCTAGGATCTAGTCTAGAGGAATAATAAAATTGGAAATAATTGTGCTACCATTGATTAAATTTTCCGGAATTGTAAAAAAATCGTATAATACATTTTTAATGATCCGTTACTTTATTATAAAACAGGACGCGGTGGCCGCTATTCAAATTATGTCTATAATGTATATGAGTTTACTGAAATGAGAAATTAGGTAGATGAAGCTCGGAAGATTAATTCTAGTTCGCTTCTCTGGACCGTGAAAATATGAGTTCAGTAACCTTGATTTTTACAGCATACTTTACCGGTTGCCTTAGCAACTACATACCTATTTCCTAGGCTTTGGCGATCGTCTCCAATTTTCTTCAATTACTTTTGTCTTGTCCTCGTCGTTCGTGACACTGAATTTTTTCTGGGCTCGGCCCGAGGTTGAGGGAAAATTGGCCGTAATTTTATTAGGTACCTACCTATTCTTTTATGGTTGCGCCTTTTTCTTGCCTGACCAATTATTTGATTAATCAGTCATTACTTAGCGATGTATCTTTTGTGCAATGGGGCCAATGGCTGGATAAATGTTCAGCTTTGAAAAGTTGCCAAAGTGTTTTTTTTATACATAGCTTAGATAGGTACTTAACTTACCTATTAATTTAATTTCATATAGTAGGATTAACTTTAAAAAGTCAGATGTGACGTCACACTAACCGTCCGAATTAATATTTTTAATTTCACCAGAAAATGTCAAACAGTTAATTGTCAAGTTGTGAACGAGCGTAAATTATTGAAGGAATCATTCAAACAATGAATTGAAGCGCTTACGTCAGTTTGAGAGCCACTGACAACTACATAAAATTTATTCACGTAATGACATTCTATCCTCTGTGTTGTGCATTTAATTCTCATTCAAAACCAATGTTGACGTATACTTACTTATGCGGGATGGAGTGTTTAGACAAACTGGACGGTTACTATAAAAACCACGTATATGAAACAAAATAAATCGAACTATCAAATGGATGTGTATTCTTAATCGATACGTATGACTTTTTAGACTTTATTGGACTATAAAGTAAGTTTTTTAAGGCGATTAACCTGGAAGTACCTATGAATTATTTTGAAACTCTTGCCGGCCTAACAAAATAAATTATCACTTACTATTTTTTTTTTGCACAGTCAAAAAAAAGTTGGGTGTTGAATTGACACTGGATACCTACATTAGTAAAAAAAAAACTGGTCTAAAACTGGAGCTTCATCATGTCTTTTACAATTATTGTTTGTTATTTTGTTTTGGAACTTGGTTGCTATAGCAACTCTTGTTTCTGTGGCAACTCTTGTTGGACCAACATTTTTTACACAATTTAAATAAGTCAAGCTTGAAGTGGAGACTCGCGTAGCCTAGTGGTTCAGTCCGCTGCCTACCGGCCTAAGGTCGCGAGTTCGGGACTCACCGGCTCGTGTTATTTTTCGGATACATTTTCGAATGTATGTGAAAAATACAACAAGCGACCGAACGTTTAAATTTATAAAAGGCATACTTGAGGCTGGGTGAATGAGTAAGATACTCGAAATCCCGTGTTACGGGAGTGGAGCGACTTTGTCTTACCTACATAGTTAAGACCGATGCTCCCTCCTTTAAAAAAAAAAAAAAAGCTTGAAGTGTTGTACCTGTTTATCATTTTTTAATACAACTTAGACAAGCTCGAGGTTGTGTAATATTTTATTGGGGCTTCATGTGGACGATTGTTCGTTATTTTGTTTTGTCACTTGTCACTTGCTATGATAACCAGTCTTGCTAGCCCAACTTTTTTTTACACAGATTTTTAAAGAGCTTGGAGATGTGTGTGATTTTTTATAATAGAAAAAATCTGGTCCAAAAATTGAGCTTGAAGTCTTGGCGATTCTTTCTTATTTTATTTTGGTACTTCGTTGCTATGGCAACTCCTGCTGACCCAGCATTTTGTACAGAATTTTTTTAGAGCAAGCTTGAAAGGTTATGTAATTTTTGTTGGGATCTTGCGCTATTTTTACGATTGCTCGTTATTTTGTTTTGTCACTACTTTATCACTTGCTAACAAACAGTATTGCTAGCCCAACTTTTTTTACACAATTTTTATTAAAAGAGCTTGAAGATTTGTGTAATTTTTGATTGAAATGGTAAATTATTAGCAACAATAAGCTGGTCTAAAAATTGAGCTTGAGGTCTTGGCGGTTCTTCCTTATTTTATTTTAGTACTTCGTTGCTATGGCAACTCCTGCTGACCCAGCATTTTTTGCAGAATTTTTTAAAGCAAGCTTGAAGTGATTTTTGATTGAAATGGTATAATTTTAAAATATCTGGTCCAAAAATTGAGCTTGAAGTCTTGGCGGTTCTTCCTTATCTTATTTTGATACTTAATTGTCTTTTACTATTATTATTGTTCGTTGTTTTCTTTTGGTACTTCGTTGCTATGGCAACTCTTGTTGACCCAGCATTTTTTACAGAATTTTTTAGAGCAAGCTTGAAAGGTTATATAATTTTTGTTGGGAGCTTGCGCTATTTTTACGATTGATGGTTATTTAGTTTTGTCACGTCACTGGCTGTGACAAACAGTATTGCTAACCCAACTTTTTTTACACAATTTTTATTAAAAGAGCTTGAAGATTTGTGTAATTTTTGATTGAAATGGTAAATTATTAGCAACAATAAGCTGGTCTAAAAATTGAGCTTGAGGTCTTGGCGGTTCTTCCTTGTTTTGTTTTGGTACTTCGTTGCCATGGCAATCAGTCTGCTGCCGCTAACATTTTTTTGCTTACGTTTTGTTTTGTAGAACGACATTTTTTCATTTTGATTTGACTCATCTTTTTTTTTCCAAATTTTTGTTACCACTTGATTTTTGATTTAAGTGATTCGTTCTTTGATATTGTTTTATTTTGGGAGCTCTCTAGGTTGGGTTACTTTGAATAATTTAAGTTTTTTTTTTTTAAATTGAGCTCATGATTTAGATTTAGAAGAGTTTAATGCAAATTCTGTTCAACGCAGAGTGTTAATTGAATGGGCTAAACATAGATTTAGGTTATAGCCTGCTTGGGGATTATAATTTTATAAATTATTTAATCCTCTGTTATTTATTATTACCAATACCAATAAATGTACCTAATCCTTTGGAATTTACTACCAATATTTATGTAGGTATCTTATCAATAATAGTCTTAAATTATTTTTATAACTTAAATTTTACAGGAACTATTTGTAAAATAGGCAAATTACCTGAGGTCATTTTATACGGGAGACATTTATTTTTCTACCTCTCTGATTCCTTTTATATTTCAAAAACATTCTAATTAGGCGATTTTTTTAATGTAAGTACTTATAGGCCCGTATTCATCAATAAATATAACCCCTGGGGTTATATTTTGGAACATGTCATTGGTTTAAAATTCGTAGCGTTCGTAGGGTTTGAGCATTAGACCAATCAGCTGTCAAAAAATTCAAAATATAACCCCAGAGTTATATTTTGAAGTTTGATGAATACGGACAATAGTGAAATATTTATTCATAGATACATATAAAATATTATCGGCTTACGTGTACCATACCTACCTATACCGAGAAACGTATTATTAATATTTTAAATGAGAAAGTAGGTATTTTAACCGACCATCTGTTATCGGTTTCTATCCGTGAGCAATTATAGGTATTAAGTAGGGCCTTCTTATCATAATACTCTAATATCGTTTGATGTGCACAAGGCCGTCGAACAATTGTTTTAGATAACTTAATTGTGATAAATGACCTGAACCTATAAATTGATGCAGATTGTCTGTCGGGATCTCTGCATTACGTAAGCGTCGCTAAGTGTTGTCTATATATAGTAATGATTTGGTAACAACCATACTGGAGGAGAATGAGTGGCTTTGGCCTTCTACTACTGCTTTCTTGCATCTTGTAGGTCAGCGTCAGCTACTGTATTTTTTTACAATTTGCAACATCGTTAGCACTACATCCTATAATTAATTTACTGCGGATTTATCATCTAAAAAAGGTGCAAAGTATTTTTTATTGATAACATTTACATGTGAGGTGTCAAAAAATTAGGACCTTCATTTTCGATAATCACTACCTACTTAAGTTTTAATGAGTAGGTCTGAGATAAACTTTGTTACCAAAAAATAATCGTAAATTATTTTATTATAATATGTAGTTAGGTATTCAACTTAACTAATAATAAATTCTTAATTCTTAAATTACATTGTTTATTGCCTACTTTAGTTTTTAGTTAGTAAGTTTCTTTTCGAATAGATAGAGGAAGAAACTTCAAAATTAATCAAGTTATGATACTTATTTGTTACAAAAATTGCGATCGGCTGTTCATCTCAAATTTAAGTTTCATAAAGATTTGTTTCATTTTAACATTTTTAACTATGACATCATTCTGGCCTTCAGGAGAATAGAAACAGAAAGGAGTAAAATAATAGAATATCATCCCTCCACTTATCTCAGCCTCTGCTCAAAACTCATTAAAATTTACTCATTAATTACAGTCTCTCTCCAAAAGATTGGTACTCTAACAGCGGAAGTTTTCGTCCCGTTCCAGTTGAAATTCCAGCAATTGGTATTTATCACTGAACGGCTGCAGAAAATCCTTTTTATATTTTTGAAAAAAAAAACTTGCAACAAAACGACAAGCTGGGCACTTACTACAGTTTTATTATCGTGATTAAATTTTTGTTTTTATTTTCTTAACGCCACTCGGACAAGAAAACTTTCTGGTGTACAATCATATATACAGGATGGACAATCGAATGTAGAAAAAAATTCAAAATTCGCATTTGGAGGGGGCCCAACTTTACAGAGCTAACACGACGTGTAAAAAAAATGATAATCCTGCTTCCTGTGGGATACTTTTTCTTAAAATTGTTGTTCTTGAAGCTACGCATCTGATTTTCGTTCTGGTAGAATAAGGTTTGTGCAACTTCTTTCAAGGGTTTAACAAAATTGGATTCAAAAAAAAAAAAAAACGAAACTTGTTGACAACATTACCAACACTTTCAGCTGTGGGAGTCACCTTTATATTAACTTTTTTATTTCACAAGTTGAGAAAATTAAGAAGTTACTGTCAAAAGTCCGAGACAAGGAGCAAGCCACATTGATTATTTTTTTTTTTGCAAAATATTGAGAAATAGGTATAGGCTATTGCATTATATCTTATAGGAAGAAATTATCAAAGGAATAGGTTTTTATTGCATGAATCCTTCAAATGGTTGTTAAGAATAAAAAAATCGTGGAGTGCTATTAAATTAGATGATGGAAATTGAAAATAGGGGTGAAATTGCACCCCTTTCAGTTTTTTAATTATATCTCGAAAACTAACCAAGATTCCGGTATAATTAATAGCAATTTTTTTGTAGATAATGCGATTTTACATAATGTAGTCTGTTTACAATGGTCTATTTAAAAAGCAAAAAAAAAAACTCAAAAATATTTAAAAATAAAATTTGTAAAAAGGCAAAATATCGTTTTTATTTTCTTTATCGGTTTTTTGGCGCATAACTTTTTTCTGAGCAGAGATTGGTATAGGCATTGCTTCACAGAAAAACAAGTAGATTAAATTGTCCTCAAAATGCTGGGCTTCAAAAATTATAAAAAGATTTTTGAATGAAAGCTGACTCAGTCAGACGTAAAAAATGCATTCTTCTGATCTCTGATCGTAAGTAATATTTTTATTTTTATAGGTAATAGGTATGATCATGTTTTTAGCTTGTTTGAATTTTGTCTGGATTAAATTTAATGAAACTCGAGCTAGGCGTGTACTGTTCTAGATACTTCCTGCTAAATTTTAGGTGTGACTCGGTCCCTTGGATCAATATTGTTTAAAATTAGAGTAGTCCAACAGGGAGAGGATACGTGTTCGTGTTTATAGAAATGCTCGTCTTCTAAATGCATTTCAGTCTCCTACCTACCTACTACTTGGACTGGGATGCGCATTGCGTTTGGATAAATTCCAATTGGAAGCCGAAACGCTGAATAAACTATTTCCATGTTTTTCGTCTCAAATTTAGTGCCTCTGGGCCAAATTTATGAATATTTAATTCATTCAACTTTTGCAGTCGACGAACTTTGAATGGAACAACAACTAGGTGTACCACATAAATTATGTGTTACTTTCAAGCATATTTTCCGGTACGTGAAATATCGATTAAAAATGGGCGTTCCACATTACAGGTCCAGGTCGTTCAACTGTAATCTCGATTCTCTTGAGTAGAAAGGCAATATTTGTCTAAAACTAGAAGCTTCTGCTTGAATACTTTTCATGTACGTTTTATTATTACTTATCTAGACCTACTTCATTCTTGAGTGGGTACCATTTTAATTGCCGGGTACCTATTCGCTATTATTATTTATTAATGAAACTCGCCTTTGAAACTACTTTACTATTTATGTACCCTACATAATGATAAATGTTCCACTTAAAGGGGAATATTTCTAGAATTGATTCAACAAGTAATAAGTAAAGCGAGGGAGTTATTGATTTCCCTTCATTGGACGAGTTTTATGTCTTACTGTCTTGTTCTAGTAGGTACATTAGTTGGCTTATTTTCTTAATACACTACTCTCGATTCTTGAAATTATTGATGAATAATACATTCTGGATATTTTTAGGGGTTCATGTTGTATTTACATTTTAAAAAGCGTTCCCTTTAATATCTTTATTTAATATTATTCGGTCTCTCTCCTTTTATCCATAATAGGTCGCTGGTTCAGATTCGGGCTCAAAGGACTAAAATATTGTCTTTTGTGGACTGTATTACTGGGGATCAATGGTTATTGTTTCACCTTACTGGGATCCTATCCTTATTTTAGGTGCCCTTATAAGATAATCAGTTATGTATCTCTATCTATAAATAAAATAGAAAAATACATAATAATAATGTATTCTTTGAAAAAAAAAAAATTAATTATACATACATACAATAATAATTAATCGGCTGACTATTACTAGATTAATTTTATGTGCATACATACATAGGTAGTTTTGGATTTACATATAAATACCCAGGTATATAAATAGCTATGAGTAAAATGTCAATGAGATAATTTCAACAATATAAAACTTTTGGAGTCTGTGAAATATGTTTCCCTGAAATTGCTACAATGAGTCATGCTGTTATGTGTAATTGAGATCATAAATTGGAGTTATTTATTGCATATCTAAAATGTAATATTCCATCCAATAGTGTACCTACTACATGTCATTACCTAACTTTGGAAAAATTGAGACTGTTATAAATAATAATAATTTATTATTGGTCTAGAAAATTCCATGTTTTCCTTTTTTATTATACCTATTGTCTTTAATCTTTAATCCCCCCATTCTTTCATATTTCTGGGAATAATAATCAACAAATCACCATAATTTGGATGTTTTAGATTGGATACAGGATACAAATGAATTTTACCCCTTGCTGATCTTTTTTAATTGCAGTTGATACCTATCCAATTAAAATTATTGAATTTGAATTTTGCTCTATCAATCGGGTTTTATTATAATAATTTTAATAAACATACCTGCCTCAGTTTAATTTTAATTGATTTATATTAAATGTTGTATGGTCTCCTTATCTCTGTAATCAGCTTCATTAGGATGGTGAAACAAAATTAAACTAATTTAAACCAAAATATTCTGCATCTTTTTTATATTAAATTTTGGCCGGGCCCACCTGCACCCTCCCCCCTCCTCCACCATTTGCTGCGCCCTTGGAACGATAAATAAAGCCCCCGTCTCTTGTCAGTTCATTTTAATAGAATTTCAATGAGGAATCAACTTTTGTAAATTTGAGTTATCCAGATAAGACCCAAACACTTTTTGATTCAAATTATGTATTCTTTGGGAAGAAACGCATTGACAAGATGTGGTCAAAATTATTCCAATAGCCAATCGGTGTGAAATTGTGAATATTATTAGACTGACAGAATAACAAGCATTTCCACTCTTCCCTGCAGACTAAATATAGTCTATGTCTGGAACATAGACCTTACAGCTTATGGTCTGAGGTCTGGAATTAGAGTATTTGATAGGGGAGCCCCTAAGCAACTAGAAAGGGTAAATAAACAGCAATAAAACCTTCAGTGTGAATAGCTTTAATCAATGCATATTGTTGGTTAAATGGTGTTTGTTGTTGGTTATAAATCATCTTAAACCCTATTGAATAAAATTTATATTTTTCTCAAACTTTATTATCAAACAATTGAGTTATCTTTGAAGAGTTTAATTACCTAATAATATTGCTTGTCATGGTTATACATTTTTATTACTGAGAGGAAACTCAATCCAATTAATTACAGAAAACCTGATTAGCTGAAGTCCTTATGAATTATTAATAATAATTGTAGAGCAGGTGTGTAAAATTTCATTAAAAATCCCAAACATGTTTGCACGAAAATTTTAATTTAACCACCCCCAAACAATTTTTTATGCCCAATTTCCCACCCTTCTTTTTCTTCGTCAGTTTTTTTTTAAGCATGTTCAAGGAAAATTTGTCAATTTCTTCAATTTTGGTAGAGTACTAGGATGGATACATGATGCTCCTTTTGTTGCATTCATTTCATTGTTATTTATTTATTTTACATTACTAATGTTATTATGTCTTTGTTTCAGTTCTGGGAAATCATCTCTGATGAGCATGGCATTGACCCCACTGGCGCCTACCACGGCGATTCAGATCTCCAGTTAGAAAGAATCAACGTCTACTACAATGAAGCCTCCGGCGGCAAGTACGTACCACGTGCCATCTTGGTCGATTTGGAACCAGGCACGATGGACTCTGTCCGTTCAGGTCCGTTCGGTCAGATCTTCAGACCCGACAACTTTGTGTTCGGGCAGTCGGGAGCCGGCAATAACTGGGCCAAGGGACATTACACGGAAGGTGCCGAATTAGTCGATTCCGTTTTAGACGTTGTACGCAAAGAAGCCGAGTCATGCGATTGTCTCCAAGGTTTCCAACTCACACATTCGCTTGGCGGCGGCACCGGTTCCGGAATGGGCACCCTTTTAATCTCGAAAATCCGTGAAGAGTACCCCGACAGGATCATGAATACTTACTCGGTAGTCCCCTCTCCCAAAGTATCAGATACCGTAGTAGAACCTTACAATGCCACACTGTCTGTCCATCAGCTCGTAGAAAACACAGACGAGACCTACTGTATCGATAACGAAGCTCTCTACGATATCTGCTTTAGAACGTTGAAACTCACCACACCAACTTACGGAGACTTGAACCATTTAGTATCTTTGACCATGTCTGGCGTGACCACTTGCTTGAGATTCCCTGGACAACTGAACGCTGACCTCCGTAAACTCGCCGTGAACATGGTCCCATTCCCCCGACTTCACTTCTTCATGCCAGGATTCGCCCCATTGACCTCCAGAGGCAGCCAGCAATACCGCGCCCTCACCGTACCAGAACTCACCCAGCAGATGTTTGACGCTAAGAACATGATGGCTGCCTGCGACCCGCGACATGGAAGATACCTCACCGTTGCCGCCGTCTTCAGAGGAAGGATGTCGATGAAAGAGGTGGACGAACAGATGCTCAATATCCAGAACAAGAATAGCAGCTATTTCGTCGAATGGATCCCCAACAATGTTAAAACTGCTGTTTGTGATATTCCACCCAGAGGGCTTAAGATGTCGGCTACGTTTATTGGAAATTCCACTGCCATCCAGGAGCTGTTCAAGCGCATCTCAGAACAGTTCACAGCTATGTTCAGGCGTAAGGCTTTCTTGCATTGGTACACTGGCGAGGGTATGGACGAGATGGAATTCACAGAAGCCGAATCAAACATGAACGATTTAGTATCCGAATATCAGCAATACCAAGAGGCTACCGCTGATGAGGACGCAGAGTTTGACGAAGAACAGGAAGCCGAAGTTGATGAGAATTGAAGTGGTGTCTCGAATAATTTTACAGTTATCGTACATTTGTATTTAAAAATTTAAATTTTTTGTATTTTGTTTTTTATATTGTTTTGTACAGTCTACATTCCGGTTTGTAAATTCAATACATACATCCTCTACTTATTTAAAGACTGACTTTTGTTGATTATTTTATCCGAATTTGTCTAAATGTTTTTGCATCTTTTGTCCAAAAAGGAGGCACATTAAAACTTCTGCTCTTACTAATGCAGCATTTTATTTCATTTCGTTTTATTATACATATTTAATTTTACCCTCAGCCATTAGTGCTCATATGGCTTTTTTATTAAAATTCTCTTGACTTGTCAATCATAGAAATCAGCTTTGAGATATTAAAATCTGTGAAGAATAATTTGAAAAAAACCGAGATCGAAAATTTAAACATGTATAAATTGCTGAAAATATAATTATATTAGTTACAACTAAAAAAAAAAATTGAATAAAAAAGACAAGGAAGGATAGGCAGGATAAATTATAGACTTTAGAAGCATCTAATAAGATCATTCTGATTTAAAACAACTGTAGAAACCTTGCCACAATCTTCCAATTTTATCAGTCCAAGATATTTTTATTGATGATTATTAAAAGATTAAATTTCTAAAGTATTATCCTTATCAGTATTATCTTGCTACTATTCTGTACGACCTAGATGAACCTTCACAAAATTGCACACAGTATCAAAAGTTGATTAGTACACAACTTTGGGGAACCCTGTCTACATTTCCTGTTCGGAAACATTCTTCAATAATTATTTGTTGTAAATAAGGAGTTTTTAATTAAAGCCCTCATGCCTTTCACGCATTGAAGGCAATCACGGCTCCACCTGTGAAATAATAATCACGGGTAAGAGCCACAATAATTACAACTCAACAAATATAGGAAATCACTTCAAGGTGTTCGTAGCACTGGTACAACAATCAAATGGCACCCGTAAGATGATAATGACAAGAACAGCAAAGAAGTAGCATGATCGCACTCCGTTGTGGTCTTATTTCAATGTAAGGTGTAGGCACAGAAGAACCAACAATGTATAGGACGATATCTCAGGAATCGTTGATTCTCAAACCTGATCTGACCTGACCCAGCGTTTGTGCACATCTTTTTCAGTTTAAAATGTGCTTTCACAATGCCAATTTTCCCAGTGTCCTAGAAATTAAGGGGGAAAAGAATTCCAAGCGCAGTTTTATATCTCAAACGGTTCGTGAGATATGTATTGTCAAAAACCTGAAAATTTTTTTTTACACCCTGTATCTCGAAAACGGTCAGTCTGCGAGCCCATGTTAATAGTAACTTTTTTCTCAGAACGCGCCAAGGAATCACACCTTTCATTTGTGGTATATTATACTTGTAAGGCTTCAATCGAAAAAAGTGGGCCCTTAAGGCAATAATAATTGATACATGAATATTAGTTACACCTGCGGTTTGATTTGAAATGAAAAGGCGACTTCCTAGTTGAAATCGACTTTAACTCTGTACACACCCTACAATTATTGATTGCATGCGTCCCACGTTAATCGTTTCAAATTTACAGAGCACCAATCGTAATATTTTTTTAAAAGTCTGATTTTTTCAAGAGCTCAAATTTTAAATTTTTTTTTTTTATATTTATAAATAAGTTTTATTAGAGCAATACAAATGTCGATGGCAACACTGGGAGGCAATTCGTGATTTCGTGACAATTGAAACGAATTCTTGACTAACCCGCAGGACCACCGACCGCTCCAAAAATCGCTTGTCATGATTTAGGTACTTATGGTGTTTCTATAGTCTTCCCTTTATTAGTACATACCTAGAATCTATAAGAATAACGTGTAGATTTAACAGGGAAGTATACAGGGTGGCTGACTTATTTTCATGGTCCAGCGTGTATTTTCTAAAATATGAAAGATACGGAAAAAAGTAAAATGTCACAATTGTCAAACTGGATGCGACCTACACAATAGCGAACACAATTTTTTTTCCATGGCCAACCTGTTTTAATGTAGAATACGCACAACTTTTTTATTTTAAATGGGACACCCTATATTTTTTGCAGATTTGGTTTTTAAACTATTTCCTGTGATTACTACTATAGTACTATTTTGAACAAACAAGAACCATTTTGTTAGTAGTTTACCAATTATTATTATTATTATTACCAATTTATTTTTTTACCAATTTCAAGTCACTTTGACTATATTGTTTTATTGATTCAAGTAAAATTTGACAGTTTTTTTTTATTCGGGATCACGAATAATTTCGATCAGCTGATCTCAAGTATATCACGGCTTAATAACAATAACATAAGTAGGTACCTTTGAAAAACATATTACTTAAAAAAATATATTACTTGTGACACATCATTGTAAACAGAAAATAATTTAAAAGCCAACTCTGCAAAAAAATATAGGGTGTCCCGTCAAAAAAAAAATGGTGTATTCTACACTCGATTCTACATTAAAACAGGTTAGCCATGGAATAAAATTGTGTTCGCCATTGTGTAGGTCGCATCCAGTTTGACAATTTATTTATCCACTTAATTTTTTTCCGTATCTTTCATATTTCTGAAAATACAAACTGGACAATGATAAAAGTCAGCCACCCTGTATAGTTACAGGTATAGGTATACACCTACAAGAAATAAGTACCTATGTATTAGGACTTTTTATCGTTTATTTTGAAGTATAGTTTTTTATACAAGAAATTATTTCTTAGCATTGAATTCTTACTTTATGGGGGCCCAAATTATCTAGAATTAGTATAAATCGTAAACTTGAAAAATTATACGCTCTATTTCAACTTTTAAACGTAAAAACTTAAAAATTTCTGAGGCAATTGAGGACAACCGATGCCCCCCACCCAAAAAATACATTTTTAATGTCAATAAGGGTGTTAAATAATTTAAGTAGGTACTTATTTATACGGTGCCTAATTACGGGATTGTATTCCCAAGACAATTTTTAGATAAAAAGGGTAAATTAAATAAAGCTCCTGAATTGCTTGCTTGATTTGCTCAGAAATTTATGAGAATTTCTAAAATAGTGTTCTAATTAAAAGAAAACAGTAGCGTATCATCTTTTTCTTCAAAAATAATGTGTTCAAATCTCGCATAATAGTAATAGGTACGCCACTGGTAAATCTAAAAAAATCGTTAACATCAAGTGGATCTAAAAACAAGTAAGGTATATACAGGTGGGCCATCGAAAAGGTAATAATAATAATAATAATAATAATAATAATGTTTATTGCATCGCCTCATACCACATACATGTAAATACATACAATAATATACAACAAATAAACGATAGTTAGATAACTTACATGATGTGCCAAATAGGGTGCAAAAGGCACTGGTTCAGTCGCCTCTTTTGAGGTTTCTGGTCTTCCACCAACCCCTGAATCTTAACCTAATCCCAACACAATAATGATCCCTATCATATAAACTATAAAAAACGACCCTAAACTAAACAAAAGGAAGAATATGAAAATATAAACGTAATTTAATGTATTATAATGAGAAACTAAAACTAAATACATACAACACCCTCAAGGACCGGAGGACGCTACCCACATGAGTTATACCACATATCGCATTGCCTATCAAATAACAAGTTCAATATTCGTCAGAATTTCCCGTAGCAACGACGTATGACAATGAGATTCCGCCACATGGAGTAAATGAATCGACCCAGCGTATCCGTGAGTTCCGTGACTATATGAAGGAGATGGACTATAAAGCTCTTTTAGAAAAATTGCCGGAGGGCGGCGGGCTGTGCTCATTGTTCATGCAAAAGCCTTTTTTTGTGTTTAATTTTGAATTTGAGAGCGCTAAGCAATTTATAGTCGGTGGGAATATTGTTATACAAACTGAATGCCAGGTACGTGAATGATTTTTTAAAAATTTGAGTTCTGTGTTTGGGACAGTGAATAAGATTTTTGCGCCTGACATTCAGATTATGTATGTCAGTTCTGAATTTGATCTTCCTGTAAAGATAGCTTGGTTTTTTTTCGATTAGTACTTTATGTATTAGGACAACAGTGTGATGACGCAGCCTGTTGTACATGTTGAGCCAGTTAGCCGACTTCAATTTGTGGGAAATTCGGTCGTATTTTCTGATCAAATAAATGAATCTCAGACAGGAATTTTGAACTCTCTGGACTCTGCTATGCCAAGCTCGTGACAAAAAGGTTCCATAGACTTGGTAACAGTAATTGAAGTTTGATAAAATGAGACATCGCACAACATTCTTTTTGTCTCACAGCTGAGGAAGTGTCTACTGCTATATAATAGCTTAAGTTTATGAAAGGAGTTTTGTATCAATTTCTTTACATGCAGATCGAATTTTAAGCTTGAATCAAGCTTAACAAGCCTAAGTAAGCTTTAAGTAACAAGCCTAAAGTTTGGAAAGTGAAGATGTATGCGAAAAACGCCGAAACAGGTCGCTTTTTTATCGAGGGGGGCATATTTTCGTGACAAATTTAACTACACAAGTTCACCCCCTTGGCAGGGATAGCTACCCCTTTGCTTATCATCATAGGGAAAAGATATCGAGTGATACATCATTTGAAAGCTACTTGAATTCTCTTTACAACGATATCCAACATTTTGGGTTTCGCTTACATACAGGCTGGCCCAACGAAAACGTAACTCGCGTTAATCACTTATTGTATGTAGGCTATCCTGTATGTAAGCGAAACCCAAAATGTTGGATATCGTTGTAAAGAAAATTCAAGTAGCTTTCAAATGATGTATCACTCGATATCTATTCCCTATGATGATAAGCAAAGGGGTAGCTGTCCCTGCCAAGGGGGTGAACTTGGGCAGTTAAATTTGTCACGAAAATATGTCTCTCTCGATAAAAAAATCGACCTGTTTCGGCGTTTTCCGCATACATCTTCACTTTCCAAATTATTAGGCTTTATGTTACCTTTTCAATGGCCCGCCCTGTATTTAAATTAAAAACAGTCTCTTGATGCATATTATATACATAGAAGGTATATGAATAAGCTAGAAAATTTCACAAAAATATATAGGATGATAAATATCAAAGTTTATTATAAAAAATTGGGTTTTCCCTAAATTTTAACATCCGCTGTATTTTCAAAACTTTATTGCAATAGGAGTGGAAGGATCTATATGTTTTTATTGGATCTTTTTATCTAAAATATTTCTAAGAATTACTATTTCCTTTCTTGACATTTTGATAAATATTTATTTTTTTTAATTTTATTTAATTCGTGCAAGTCATCTGATCATCTCTTGAGAAAAAATAATTCTAAATAAATTTGCTGGCCTCTTTAAAAGAATGAATAATTTTAAAAAAATTTCAGAAAAAGTTCTCTCGGAACTCTCGGCTGAATATGAAAAAAAAAATTCATTAATTAAGTAGGTATACTATACAGTGTGTCCAAGATAGGGAATAGGGATAACACTGGGATATCGGAAACGGTTATTAAGAGATACAAGGTCGGTTAAATTAGAGAAAAGTTACACAATTTGATGCTTATTAAGAATCTGAAATAAAATTTAGGAGAACTTCAGGCGTTGCTGAAATATCCTGAAAAAACTGTAAAATCGAAATTTCTTATTTTTGCCATATCTTTTTTATTATTGAAAATTAATTGATGATTTTTCGTAGATTCACATAAGTCGTTATGAGCTATCCACCTGACATTTCAAAAATTTTCACCCTCGACTAGATTCGCTAGAGTCAACTTTTTTTTTCCAATGGCCGCAATATTGTTTTTTCGTGTTATTAAAAAATCAAATAAACCAAAAATAAATAACATTATTTTTTTAATTTTATTATTTTTTAAAGTTCATAAAAAGACAATATTATGCCGAATATCATAGAAAAATTAAAAACCCATAACGTATGTATAAGTTTGGGTTAAAAAAAGTATGTTTAGTAAAAAAGTATAGTTGACGTAATTAATTCGGTGAAAAAAAAGGTTTTTTGTTGCCAAAAAATAATAAAATTTTATTTTATTTCCGAATGTAATTAATTTTTGGTTTCCATGATTTTTTTTCATACCAAACGACATAAAAAATTATATAGCGGCCATGAAAAAAACAAAAGCTAAATATGAAAACTGTGTGGGATCTAGCGCTTACAAAATTTTTGTAATGTCAGTTTTTGTATGTACCTATAGGCATTGTATGTAGACAATTCCAAAATTCTTAGTGTTATCCCTTCGATCCGTCATCTTGGGCACACTGGGCGGAATGAATTCTTATAAAATTTTTTGATAAATCTCAAAAATTTGACATGAGACTGTAAACTAAGTATGTATAAAATATAAAAAGACTGAATGAATAAAGTGGATATAGGAACACTAAAGAAGGATTACTTTCCCTCGAGCTTATTATGAGGATGATGCTCCCACATTTTTTTCAATAACGTAATTTCAAAAAATTTAAAAATGGGAATTTTCACTTCATTGTTGGGATTATACCCAGCAAACATTCTGTGACATGTTACATGTTGTGCATATCGCCTCTGAGTGCGAAAAGGATGTCTCTTGTCTACGTGCATCTGATGTGTCTGACACATCCTCTTGAGACATATTTGGCGTTGTAACAGTAGCACCAGTACAACACATCTCGGCGATATCTCCCGCACACTATAACGAGGCATACCTTTGTCCTTTGTGTTTTATGTGTTAACTGGCGTCAGACCACTCACAACTCACAGCCAGTGTATGTCGTTTATGTCTCTGTGTCAGTGTTCCAAGTTTGAGAGTTCCTGTATTCTAATCAGCTAAATTTTATCCAAGTTTCACCGATCAAATATCAGAATAACACCATCTAAAAGTAATTTGTGTATTAATTCGCGCATGTTTTCACTAAGTGACTGTTAGCAGTGTTAGCTGTGTTATTATTTTTTTCTTAAATAGCAAGTAAAGACAGAAGATATCTTAATTTTCCTCTTCCCGTCTGTTAAGGTAAGTTGTTATATCTGTAATTTTATTGAGGGACTTTTACTTAAGACAATTTATTTACAGGGTAAATATACATGGCCAACTAACCGCCCCAAATACTATACCTACCTGTGTAGGTACCTACGATTTGGTTTTATTGAATTTTTGAAGATGATTTGCTGTGCACTGTGCAGTGTTCTTGGCTGATACAAAGAAATAACACTAACTGTGTAATAGTACCACATTGATTGGCACAGATATAAAAGGTATGTGAACAATCTATCCTTTTTTGAGTTTTCAAAATTTCCATTTTCAAAGAAATTACATATTTGCAAATGATTTTTTGAAATAGTTAAGTTCTAGAGATAAAATTTAAAAATTTTGTGTGATTTAATTCCAGGTTGAAAAACTGTTTTTTCTTATTCACGTTTCCTACATTAAACAAGTTGGTTTGAGTAAGAATAGAATTATCAAAAACAAATATAGGGCGTTCTTAAAGTGAAAACTTCAGCTTTGATAGAAAATTTTTAATTGTGTAGTAAATCCAAAATGGTTTTAAATTGTAGGTATTACGACCCTGATGTATATATTTGCAGGAATAAACTTTTTTTATGAAAATTCACTCGGTGCAGGTTGCCTAATATCAAACATGAAGAAATTATTCTTTACTTATTATAGTTATTAATAATTGTCTGTACTCTCGTTTTTTTTTCGTAGAATATTGTTTCATTCAGTGTTTTTGTATTTTGGGTCCTTGTATTCTTTAAGTTGATTTTTTTTCTTCTAAATTTATCTGGGGTTAGGTTCTTCGATAAAAATATATTATTTTTCCAAAAGATTTTTATAAAAAATTGAGACGTTTCGGGGCCGATTATTGGTCCCTTGTTCACTCATAAAATGTATAAAAATGTAAAAAACTTAAAAATAATACTTTAAAAAAGTATAATCAATACAATAAAATTGATCGTAAAATACCTTTTATAATTATTTTAATTTTAATTTTTTTTTTATTATTTTTTTCAATAAAAATTATCAAATGTTTTCTTCAAGTTGATTCCAACTTTGTACAGAAAAGTACCTTACTTTTTTAATGCCAAGTAAAGGTTCATGCATTTGTTGAACCATATCTTTCAGTTCTGTACCAAGTTGCAACCAATAATGTCTATTCAATCTAAAAAAAATGTTGATTGTCCTGAATTAGTAACCTTTTGTTTCAGATGTAATTAGTGTCCCTATGAAGTTGCGTATTGTGGTGAATGACTGCATCACTCAAAGCAAGCTCATTCAAGCAAGAAGAATATGAACTAAATATAGTAATTATTTTTGTGCTACTTTTCTACATTTTGAGTTTTTTTTATATCTCCTATTGTAAGTCTTAATTATGTTTTTATACCTGCTATTTTAAGTTTGAATTCTCTGAAGTTCGAATTTTTAAAATTATTTTATAAGCTTTTATTTTTTATTTTTGTTTATACATACTTATATTTAAATTTTTCAATATTTTTGTAATATTTAAGTGCATGCTTTCTTATGCGCTTTTAAGTTTCAATTTTTTCCGGTTGTTTTTTTTTAAATATGTGATAAATTAGTACTTAATTTTTTTTACTTTAGATAGTTTTTTTTTTTGTAATACCAGTATATTTCTTATGCTCTTTTAATTTTGAATTCATACGAGTTGGAGTTTTCTAAAATATTTAGTAGATTCTTATAATTTTTGTAAATGTTTTTATGTTTAATAATTCATATTATTATGTTAGAAGTGTTTTACATTTTTCAATAAATTATATTATTTTTATTATGTTTTGTGTGCATTTATCATTTATTATACAGTGTGTTCCCGGATAGGTGAAAAGAGTCTTATAAAAGATAAAAAGTTCTCGATTTGAATTTTAATTTTTTGGCGTTCAGCTCTGCTTGGTCAAAGACTTTTTTTTTATTTTTTTTTTATTTTTTTTTATTTTTTAATTATTGTCTTAGATTAGATTTTTTATTATTGTATGTTAGACTAACTATTTTCATTGTGAAAAAACAAGTAAGTATGTCTTGGAAATTTTGAAAAACTTTTCTAGTTTTCTGTGAATTAAAAAAGTGTCATTTATTGGCAAATACGACAAAAAGTTATTTAAAAAGTTGTTTAGAATCAATTTAAGGTCTTTATACCAAAATTTAAGGCTAAATATGATTTTTCATTTATTTTATGTTTATTTTACAAATAGGTAGGTACTTATATAAATTTAATTTTTTTAACAAAAAATATGAAATTTGGTATAAAGACCTAAATGTTGATTCTTAACAACTTTTTTAAATACTTAACTTTTTATTGCATTTACATGAAAGAGACAGTTTACTCCACTGAAAAATAGATGTTTTTTTTTAATTTACAATCCATGATTATTTTTCAAAGCAAAAATAATAATGTTAGAAATAAGTCTTTAATCAAGCAAAAAATTAAAATTATTCAAAATGGAAATTATTTATCTGTTATAAGAGTAGTTTCATTTATCTGCGGGGACAAACTCTATACCTACCTAGGATATATCCCGGAAAAAACCCTGAAGAATAAGTATGTCTATGTGACGTGTGTACATTTCGTGCTAGACATATGTATCGGTAATGTGCTCAACATATTTCATCTGTGCTGTGTCAGACATGTGTCTATAGTGTGTGCTTGTTGCTGACATTAATGTGTCTAGGAGACATGTTTGACATGTGTATCAGTAATGTGCTCAAGAAGTTTATGGGTGGAGTGTCAGACATGTGTCGGTAATGCTAGCAGGTTGCTGACATTACTCGTACTTGAGCACCTACCATGGACATCGTGAGCACTTTAATGGGGATGTAACATGCTACCACTGCTATGTGTATGCTACGTGCTTAGCATGTCCTGGTGTTTGCTGGGTAACTGCTCAGGGGAGCCCGGCGGGAGCTTGAATTTTTTTCAATTTTTAAGACACCTTTAACAGGGAATTTCCACTTGAAGTTTTCTGCGATGATTAATGAAACACCCTGTATAAACCAAAATTCGTCATAGAAAGAACTTTTTTCTACAGGCAAGGTAGGTAATAAAAAACTCGTAGGGCGCGTCCTATGGCAACAGCTCCACCTCTAAAAACTATGCGTGTTTCCCGATGAATCACCAGGTTCAGGTTTAGTCAGAGAATTGGGAGACAGACTTATTGATTAAGTTTTGCTCTTGACTCTGACCTAGGCTAGGGATTATAATGCTTCCTTCCTGCCTTATAATAAAACTCCCCTTTGTACTGGAATTGGTCGTTGGAGTATAAAGGTAAAAGACCGAATAGATACCTATCAGCATATTCTTTATTACCTTTAATGCGGAAATTATTTATTCCTATGGGGATCGAGATAAGACTCCAAGTAGTTATTTTTATCACCTGATAACCCTTCCTACTTTAGTTGAATCACGCTACATGAAATATACCTAGGCTTAATAATAATTACGGAAATGTACAGGGTGTTCCAGTTTGCTATTAATATTCCTATACTAACTCCGGCAAACGGATATAAGAACACTTAAAAATAATTGTATTTTTTTCTATAATGTATACCTACCTATTGCTCGAAAACGCTTTATTTTTTGGGTGTTAAAAGGGTGTTGAACTTTTATTAAAAAATAATCGTATTTTTCGAAAATATCTAATACTTTACCCAATACCTATAGTTGAAATTTGGCAGTTTAATTTGCTGAAAGACGATTTTTTAATAAAAGTTTGACACCCTATAACTCAAAATTAAAGCGTTTTAGACCAAAATATACACTTTATATGAAAAAAATTCAAATATTTTTACGTGTTGTATGTAGGTACACGTTTGTCGGAGTTATGAACATATATGTACTTTATTTATATTAGGTAGGTAGGTATTTTAGAGGTACATATTTGCTATAACTGGAACATGCTGTAAAAAAATTATGGTAATTGTTTACATCCGCGGCTCTTAAGTTTCATCAATTTTTTCGGGACCGAGGAGCGAAATAGGGGTGCTGGGTGGGTAAGAAGCTAAAAACAGCCAGGGCAAACTAATATCAAGGTCACCACTAAGGCCTCTTTGGCACTATGGTCGAATTTCTATTTTTTTTTTCACTTTCAGGGCAAGGAATATCTTCGAGAATAACGGTAGCACGCTTTTTATTTTCAAATTTGCATTTATTTTGCATTTATACTCCAAAAATACGCGACATCGCTCGCTATTATATTCCGACTACGTTTGCATGCCGCGTATGTTGCGTCTGTTACCAGACCGGCTCTGGTGTTATTTACGCGTTTCCGCCGTCCTCTCGACACTCTGACCTTGCATGTTTATTATGATATTCACTGTTCTAAACAGGCCCGCACTCAGGAAGACCTTCTTTTGATGCCGTTTTGTTCGCTTATCTTTCATTTCCCCAGCAAATGAATACCTTCCTGGTGTTACTATAGGTATGTTCTCCACCCCTATATAGGTGCCATAGTGAAACTGTAGGAGCCGCATTATAAATAGCATCTTTTTATTCAGTCTACTGCAAATAAATTTTTATCTTTTTTACTATTCGATTTTAGGATTCGGGAAATTTTTCTATTTATCATTATAAATTTTTATTTCCCTTATGCATTCTATAGGCAACACATCATACCGATTGATACATAATTATGTGGATTTTGGAAACCGTGAGAGTTAGGTACAATAATAGAGCAGAGAGATACGGATCTTTCGGAATTTTGCGTTAATATTAGATACACAAGAACTGTTAAGGTGTACTGCATATGTATGTGTACATGATATTAGGAATTATTTGGGCATGCTATTATTTAGGAAAAGAACACTTTTTTTTCTATGCCAAAAGTTTTCGAATTTTATTTTCCAGCCTAATTAATGATACATTTTTTTTTAAGTTTTTTCTAATATTAGTCTAAAAATGAAAGACATAAAAAAATTGTATGTCGTGTACATTATGTACAATGGTAATTGTGATTGTGAAACAAAATTACATTTTCAAACTTAAATTGAAAATAAAGATAAGTAAACCATGGAGCTCTGGCGCAAGCGTCTTTTAAGAGATCATGAGCTGATATTAGAATAATAATCAAATTCAATATGTCAAACTGTCAACATCTAATTCTAACCTAACTTTATCAGTCTTATGGTCTTATTATCACTTTGATTTTTTTTACTATAGTGCCAAAAATTGTGGACTTAACTTGCCCACTAAATACACAATAATTTCATTCCCTTTAAATTTCAAGAGAGAAAGTGTGTCTTTTAGTCTATAACAATAATTAAATAATCTGTTCGGCTATGTTTTGACCCGTTTCTGGTGAAAAATATCAACTTTAAATTTGCCGGTGGATGAAAACGTGAAAAAAGCTGATGTGGGCGCGCAACGACTCTGCAGTATTCGCTCTGTGGTTGTCGGCGCTTTTGCAATGACGTATTAGTTTTGCTTTTGCTGGAAGTTGCAGTGTTGCATGTTGCATGTTGCATTGCAATTTCTGGCTATGCTGCTGGCGCTAGCCTAGCTCTGCTGACTGCTCCCTGTTCTGCTCTGAGGCTGAGGCTCTGGGTTCTGGTTTGAGTATATTTACGTGCTGAGAAAACAAGAAGTGTAAAAATAAAAATTTAAATATTCACGAAATTTTTTAAGAAATTCTAATCTAAGAGCCAAAAAAAAACTGGCGATATTGAAATTATTTTATATGCTGCCCCTATCAAAGTGTGATAATAAAACTTAATAATTATCAAAATTCAAGGCGTAAATTTAACTGAAAATGGAGAATTCCCCAACACAAGTTCACGTTTCGAATGTGAATTATCAGGTGAGTGGCACGAACTAGAATCAGGTTTTTCAACAATACCTGCTACTCATACACGCACTTTCACTGGAAATCGAACCGGCCTTTGAGAAAGCTATTAAACCAGGTCAAGAGCTAGGAATATCTAGAGCAAATCAGATTGTAACCTTCACCCTGACGGTCAGTCAATTTCATTAAATCATGACTCTGTTACAGGAACAGCCTAATAATAAAATCTCCAGTGAAGAAGATCAAAATTCCGCAAATGAATCTGAATACGACAGTGCAGGCAGTTACAGTGACGACGAGCAAGGCAAACGGAAAGGTCAAGACAGTCGAGGCTCCGGAGAGCAATCGGACGGAGACGATGTCGCCCCCGAAAGGGAATCTGGCGATGGACAGGAGAGTTTGCCGCAGAAAAAAGTGGATGACGATGAGGACAAGAAGAACCCCCAGTATATTCCCAAGAGGGGCACTTTCTATGAACACGACGATCGAACTTTAGATGAAGCGTAAGTGGTTTTATGGTGACAGTTATGTTTATGATATTTTTGTGATAGTAAAAACTGCTCAATTGAGAATATGGTGAGTGGGCAATACCTCACAATATGTGCCTTCTAACAGATGGTAGTATTATCGGTAATGTTGCGCCTTCGCGACGATAATTCCTCTCCAGCAGCCCCCCGTAAATGTAAATTTTAAGGGAAAAACAACCAAATCCTACCAAATTACCTAACTTAATGGAGGGGAATTATTGTCGCGATGGCACAACATTACCGTATTATCTGTTAAGTAGGGACCGAGAAACTGCTCTTGTCTTAATTAGTTCATGTAACAATAAAAATGTAATTTACTTATTCATGAGCGACCTTCACAAAAATAGAATAATTATGACCTGCTTTATTAATTAATGTCAAATTTTAAAATGGCCACAATTTCAGAGAAAATGCTGCCAAAATTGAGAACGAGAAGGAAAAAGACGGCAAGAAAAAGATTTGGAACGACAAGAAGGAAAAATGGTCACATGATAGGTTCAACGACTCCGAGCAAATGCCTAAAAGTAAGTCTGAGCTGGTTTCAATTTACGGTTATGACATACGAAATGAAGAAGGACCTCCAAGAGCCAGAAGGCGCAGACGCTATGGGTAATCTTTCATATTACCTCCCGTTAGTCACTATTCTATAAAATCCAATTTTTGTAGCCGTGGACCGAATAAATACACCCGAAATTGGGAAGACGAAGATGCCTATAATAAACCTCCGGCGACCAGAATAAAGAAACCGCCTCCCAAAGACAGGGAACAAATGGACCCTCAAGAAGAATTCCCTCCTCTTGAAGATACGAGAGTTCGGTCTACTAGAAGTCAAGAATTTAGAAATAAAACTCACAATAAATCTCCTAAAAACTCTCAGGATCAAAATATCTCCAAACCACCACCACCACCGGAGAGGATTGAAAGGTAAATTTACATTATTGTAACTTTGTCCTCAATTCTAATTAGAAATTCTAGAAATATAAATAATTCCAGGTCTGAACCTCGAGAGAATCCCGACACATTCAAGCTCTCCCCGCGCCCGGCCCCCCGTGATCCCCCCGCTCGTCCTGCCGAGCAGAAACCGCAACGTGTCGGCTCCGGTCGCGTGATAAAACCACAGAGAGAGATCAAAGACTCCGACTACAAGGGCTTCACCAGTAAAAGCCGTCAGAATAGGAACTTTAGCAGCGGCGTGTCCGAGCAGCAGGTCATCATCAAGTCGCACAATAGCAAGGACTACAACAGGGCTCAGAAGAGCGACAGCGTAGACGAGATCGCCCGGGATGTGGGTTCGATGAGCGTGCAGGACAACGGATACAAGGGGAAATACGGAGGAGGCAATCGGCAGGGAAGCATGCCACCGAGACTGCAGAACGAACAGAAGGGAGGGAAAAGGTACAGCTCCATGAGACAGAGGTCCCTGCCGGAAACCGCTAATCCGCCTCAGTTCAACCAGCATGCAAACTATTACTCCGGTGGTAAGATTATATTGAATTGAATTAAAAGTCTTTTGTTAATTAATCTTTATTTAAATCAGTCACCACACAACTATAGCAAATTAACAATAACCTTTAAAGTCCAAATAATCGGTTCTTTTTATTTATGCGCACTACTAAAACTAAACACAACTATGCTCTTACTTCTATAGACTATTTCCAGTATCCACTTATAATGTCACAATCACTGAACAACTTTCTTATCCTTTACTCTGTGGTGGTGGTGTTCCAACCTCAATCAACTCCCAATCTCAACTGACTGTAGCTGCTGCCACACACCCTTATGGATACACCGGCCGTGATTCTAGAAAAGTTCTGGGAGCTTCACTAGTGTTACAGCGTAGCTCTAGACACGGCTGCATGCTTTTGAACATGCCCAGAATTTTTCTGGCATTCAGTATTAGAATAGAATTAGAATTTTTCTGTTATGTCAGCTAGAATTTTCACAAACATGCCAAAATACTTTACCAGTGTTCCTTCATTACTGTATTAATAATTTAATAATTATTGTCTTTGAGCAAAACTGCTTTTACCAAGAAAAAATGTTAATCCAAAAATTAATAGCAGAATCAAAATTTTCCAAGACCGATTAAGAAAATACTATCCCATAGGAATGGTTTATGTTTCAGCAGCAGAAATCCTCAATATTTGGTAAATTTTTAAAAACTTATTTTCAAGATGATAGTTACATCCCCTGAAGTGTTTTTACTTAATTTTTACCTGTCATGATTAACAAATAACCGACCACCCTTCCAGAGTACCAACAGCCTCAGGGAGTCCAGCAGCAGCAGCCGCCCCAGAACTTGATACCGGCCACTACCACCGCTGTGCCGGCCCAGATGCTGGCTGCACCGTTGGCGATACCTCCGCAGCAGCAGGTACCGGTGACCGCGGCTGCGATGCTGCAGGCCGCCCAGCCCCAGTTCCCCCCGCCTCCCTTCGCCCAGCCCGGTGCTGCCTTGTTCCAGCCTGCCCCACCGCCGCCCTTTATTGCCCAGCAACAGCCACAGCTCATCAACTACCCGCCGCAGTTCCCGCCCGGATATCAAGGCTTCCAGCAGCAGTTCTCGCCCGTTGTATCACAGAGTTTGAATATTATTGAGGTGAGTGGACGAATCATTTTTTATTTTTTAATTAATTAATTTATATTACCTACCACCACAACAAATCTACATCCAGTTATTTGGTAGACAAGGCTATGATGCCAGCGTTCAGATGCCATAAGAATTGGCTAAAGAATATCAGCCTCACAATTTAACGGACTAAACCAAATTTTTAAATGCTGTTTTTATTTGCTAATGTAAAACATTGCAAAGTTTGTTGGTGTTGCAGGGTGTAAAAATCATAAAGAAGTTTTATGTTAAAAAGAATCTGTACGATAAATAATCAAGGTCTTTATAAATGGAATACCTTTTTAGTTGTAGCAAAAAAGGTACTTTAAAGGTTAACTCGAATTGATTGTGACCTTTATACTCGATTAAATTGCAGGAAACACTAAACAGGTCATAATGCAATAAAAATATTGATTGATTAAGTTCCCTTTATTTTTCAACAATTTAAAACAAAAATAATATAAACACAAATAAAAACAAGTAATTTAATTAATTACAAATGAATATACACAAACATGTTGAGAATTTGAACTCCATGGATCTGAAAGAAACTGTACACAACATTATTTGAAGAAAAGTGTGGCAATATTATGGTCGATATATACAGGGTGTCCCAGCTTATTCGAAGCGGTCTCTGTAGGTCAAACGATGGACTTTTTCAAAAAAAAATTTGAATATTCAAGTACAGAATCACAATCGCCATAATTTAAAATTATTTTGGAGCATACAGAGTGTTCCTTATGAGAGTGGCATATCAAAGTTATGTTTTTTTAAATGGAATGCTCCTATGTTATTGCATTTTTAGATTGTCTGAGAAGAGAAAATAAGATTGGCCTTTACAGTTGGTGTTTAAATTCAGAAGTTTTTGAGTTATAAACAAGTGAAAATCGTCATTTTTCAAGTTCAAGGCCCTGTATAACGAAAACGGCTAAAGATAGAGAAAAACGGCTTACATGTCCCTATTTTAACTTTTCATGTACTATCCTATGGTATAGAAACATTTGTACTTTCTTTGATTTTTTTATTTGGCGACGCGTGGAGAAATCTCAGAATTTTTCAAATTTTTTATCACCCTGTATAAACATTTAATCCACATCATAGGATAGCACATGAAAAGTTAAAATAGGGACATGTAAGCCGTTTTTCTCTATTTTGAACCGTTTTCGTTGTACAGGGCCTTGAACTTGAAAAATGACAATTTTCACTTGTTTATAACTCAAAAACTTCTGAATTTAAACACCAACTGTAAAAGCCAATCTTATTTTCTCTTTTCAGACAATCTAAAAATGCAATAACCTAGGAGCATTCCATTTAAAAAAACATAACTTTGATATGCCACTGTCATATGGGACACTCTGTATACCCCAAAATAATTTTAAATTATGGCCATTGTGATCCTGTACTTGAATGTGCAAAAATTTTTTGGAAAAAACCCATCGTTTGGCCTACAGAGACCGCTTCGAATAAGCTGGGACACCCTGTATATATTTTTTTTGTTCATTTGAATGTGATTTAAATTCCCGTTATTAGTTACATTTTAATGTTAACTAGTTGAATGAACCAAGCATTGGAAAACAACAAAAAGTTATACACCTTAACTTAATCATACATTATTGTTATTTCTTTATAGTTGTGAAATTTAACCACAAGTTTGTTTATTTTCTATTTATTGATCCTTTGATTTTATATGTTTATAATAATACCAATTAAAAAAAAATTGTGTGTTTAGAACAGAATAATGAAGGTACCTAATGACCTGCAATCTATTTATATTGGCAATGTTTCGCATTAACTGCATTAAGCTTCATTCAATACCAATATAATTTTCTCAGCATAAGAGTAACCGGTATATTATGAAGAAAAAACCAATACTTTTTCTACTGTCACAGACTGAGGTACTTAATGTAAAAAAAAAAACTATTTTTAAATTCATGTTGACCTGATTTTATTTTAAATGAGGTAAAACGGCATAAGAGGTGTTGCTTGTGATCGTTGATATTGAATGTATGATTTTATGACGAATGTGGGTATGTTGATATGTGGGTAATTTATGGGTATGTTGAGTGGTTAAAAAAATGATTGAATGTTGAATGATTTAAAAATCAATGACCGAGTTGAATTTGTATTGTTATGAAAAATTGAGTTCAGCTAAAGAAGCTTGTGATTTCAGGTTTGAATTGAATTTAGATGTTGTGACAATTAAATTTATAACTAGTAACAAATAAAAAGTATTATAATAATAATTAGAAATCTCAAAAGGAAATTATTTTGATTGTTTAAAAAAAATTTGGAATAAAGAAAAGAAAAAAATGAAGGGGAAGGATGTTGATAGCAATGAGAACAAATAAATGGGCTAGAAATTTCAAGAGTATTTGTCTGAAATAAAATCAAAAAAATGTAAAATAATTATTTAGAAGAACTAGAGAAGAAGGAAAAAGGAAGGAGTTACGAATTTTGGGGAAAAGTATCTGTCAAGAAAAAAGTAAAAGGACGAGGAAATTATTTACAAGAACAAAAAGAAGTAGGAAAATAGGGGAGAAAAGAGATTAAAAAAAAAAAGGAATAAGATAAGAAATGAAAAGGAAATATTGAAATTAAAGGAGCAGGTAAAAAATCGTGACCAGTAAAAAATAGGACACGTAAAATCAAAATCATATTGGGAAAGGAGTTCTTCGGGAAGCTAGAAGCCGAAAAGGAGATGGGTAGCTGTTGCTGTTATAAATGAAGAGAAGAAGTAAAGTTTTAATAAATAACAAAGAAGAATTTCGTTAAATAATAAAGAAGATTTGAAGATAAGAAGATAATAAAGAAGATACTACGAGAGTTGAAAAGAAGACATAATTAGTAGAAATTGTATAGAAAATTAGAAGCTATACAACAAGAGCTGGTGAGAGAATTGAAGGGAAATTGGAGAAAATTTCCTGGAGAAAGATGCAAGGAAGTTTGATAGTTGTAGTATAATTTAATTCAAATTATTTATAGTGATTGATTTTAAATTATTAGGTAGAAAAAAGTAAGATTCAGAGCTCTATAGGTAGGTTAGATTTTACTTTATTTTGGAAAACAGTTTGTAAGTTACAAGTTATAAAAAGAAATAATAATTTCAAACTAATTACTCTACATTTTATTTTGGTTCAAGCTTGGAAAATAACACTGAAACATTTATCTGAACCCACTTGAGAGAAAGAGTGCCCTCATATAATATTAAGATATAGTTTTTTTTTTTGTTAAGGGAGAAAAAAAACGTCAGGAGTAAGATAAAAGTAAAAGAGAAATACAAAAAGGGTATACAGTCAAACCTGGATAAGACGAACACTGAATAAGGCGGAAATCTGTCTATCACGGAAATTTTTCCCGGTCCCGAATTAAGCTATACACATTACATGTTAACTTCCACTGCTCAAGCCGGAAACTGCGTAACGCGGAGACGGAACACGTTTTTTAACCTTATGCACGCAATTTCACCTGCATAAGACGGAAGCGGACCGACGTCGCCACCTAAAACTCTTTACCTCGGCATGTTCTCGCGCGTCTATCCTACTCTCACTTCTCGGAATTTTTATCGCGGCAATAAAAACTGTCTGTAGGTACTTATGCACTTCCTGTTTAGTCCTGTTCGGATTCAATTTTAGTCAATTTTAAACTCTTCAACTGTGAGCTATGAGCATCAAATTATTTTTAGTAGTTACAATATTCGATATGTCTGCAAATAAAAAATTCAACACTCTAACACTGAAATCTTTAGAAATCTATTGTAATAGATTTAATTATGTGTTATGAAAACAAAAAATTAGGGTTAAGCTTCTCGCGGAAAAATATAAGTGTGGTAAAACACAAGTTTATGATATTTTGAAGAATAAGGACAAAATAAAATCAGATTGGCTCGTGGGAAAACATTCTCTCGATATTAAAAAAAAAGGAAACCTGTATAAGACGGAATTTATTTTCGGTCCCAGGCGTTTCCGGGTTATCCAGGTTTGACTGTACCATAACAGTATTTCTTGCTTGAATGTTTGCAGTCTTATGCAGAGTCCTTTCTGTTCTGGTATTGCAAGTGCAAATGACCATTTCGCAGGAAGCCAGAATGTGCAAGAATGATTAAGTGGGTAACATTCCCACCTTTGGAAGAAGCACATAATATAATGTATTGCTTACAAGATGAAAAACAGCCAATATACATATAACCAATGAGAAATGCTTAAAAGTTGACACCTTTGCCCATACCATAAGGAATTCAATTCACTCAAGTCATCAATTCACTCAATTAGAGGCATGTAGCTGGACTTCACTGTCAAGTTTCTGTCAAGCTTGTCTGTGATAATGTAAATTATTTAATACACTATTGTTCATATTCATCAAACTTCAAAATATAACTCTGGGGTTATATTTTGAATTTTCTGACAGCTGATTGGTCCAATGCTCAAACCCTACGAACGCTACGAGTTTTAAACCAATGAAATGTTCCAAAATATAACCCCAGGGGTTATATTTATTGATGAATACGGGCCTATGCGACTAATCACAGGTTCACCTCGAACCTCTGTACCTTTTCAACGTCAATTTCAGAAAAAGTAACACCAATTTCAGAAAAAGTAAAATACAATTCAGTAAAAGGGGACTTCAATTTCAGAATAGTTAATTCAGATTCAGAAAAAGTAATTTCAATTTCAGAAAAGTAAACTCAGATTCAGAATAGGTAAAGTCAACTTCAGAAAAAGTAAAAACAACTTGAGAATAAGTAATTCCAACTTAGGAAAAAGTACTAATTTTATTACCTTCAGATAAATGTTTTGTATTTATAGTACCATCAATTCATATTATTCAAGTGTTTAAACTTTATGTTATAATTACATTAAAGTGGGTAGTGATTTCACAAGCGCTTAATCAAAATTATCACAAGTGTCATGAAGGTATACCGAACTAAAATATTAACAAGATGGTAAGACGTAGGCAAAATTTGAAGGCGATAAAACCTACGAACGCGTATTACACTATACACTAAGTTGAAACAGAAGCCTAATAAATTTGAAGTTTCTAGCAGCAAATGGAGTGCCCCAATGTGTAATGGTATCGACGGAAGGTGTTATGCACCCCAAACGCCCAGGCCTTCAAGGCCCTTTCGGTCTCGGTGTCAATCCCACTGGCCCTCATCACCCAATCGATCGCATATTACATTTGTCATAAACATTCGACAATTAATCTGCAAAATAGTGTGGGCTGAGCCAAGATCGAACCCATGATCTTGGGCTCCGTCGCCAGAGTCACCCATGCACCAGGAGCCTTTGTGGGGTGCCCTACAAAACAACTAATACATCACAGTAAATAAACATACATCGCACCGAAAAAATTATGAAAATAAACATATTATGTACCTACAGGGTGTCCGGAAATTATGAGCAAAAAATTAAGGGGGTGATTCTTCTTGATGAAAATATTGCCAAAAGTATCAATAATTTTTTTTCGAAAACTCAAAAAGAAGAAAGTTATAAGCCTCCAAAGTTGATTTTTTAAAATCAATATTTTTTTATAACTTTTTTTCTTGTGTACGGATTTTCTTAAAATTTGACACACTTGCCACTAATGTTGCTTTACATCCTTGGTCCAAATTAGACTTAACCTCGAAATCAAAAGCCCTTAACTGCCCTTGACCTTCAAAAAAGGCCTATAACTTTTTTCGTAATATTTTTTTCTGAGTTTTGAAGGCGCACAATTAAAGAACAAGAAGAAATATTCGGAAAAGGTCCTCTTTGTCTATCACGATAAAATGACCTGTTTCCGAGTAAAACTGTTTTAAAAATTTGCTTGCACTAAAATTGATCACCATAAACTATGATCATTCTGCAACAATACCAAAGCATGCTTTGGAAACAGCTGCAGGGTTGCCTAGGAAACAAGACGTTTGCTTTGGATTTCATTTTGACAGCAATTTATTTTTTTTTATTAAAATTATTTTATTATTTTATTAAAAAAAAAAATGATTAAATTTTTTTTTTGTTTTAAAAAAAAAATCATTTCCAAGTCTATTTATATTCGAATGTCTCTGTTTTGTACAAAACTAGGCAACCCTGCAGCTGTTTCCAAAGCATGCTTTGGTATTTTTGCAAAATGATCATAATTTATGGTGATCAATTTTAGTGCAAGCAAATTTTTAAAACAGTTTTACTTGGAAACAGGTCATTTTATCGTGACAGACAAAGAGGACCTTTTCCGAATATTTCTTCATGTTCTTCAATTGTGCGTCTTCAAACCTCAGAAAAAAATCTTACGAAAAAAGTTATAGGCATTTTTTGAAGGTCAACGGCAGTTAAGGCCTTTTGATTTCGAGGGATTCAAGTCTAATTTGGACCAAGGATGTAAAGCAACATCAGTGGCAAGTGTGTCATATTTTAAGAAAATCCGTACACTAGAAAAAAAGTTATAAAAAAATATTGATTTAAAAAAATCAAATTTGGAGGCTTATAACTTTCTTCTTTTTGATTTTTAGAAAAAAAATTATAGATACTTTTGGCAATATTTCATCAAGAAGAATTTTTTTTTTTTTTTTATTTATTTTTAATTTTTTTTTTAATTAATTTTTTGCTCACAATTTCCGGACACCCTGTATAGTATAATAAATGCATTTATAAAAGATGATTTATTGACAGGAAGACCCTTAAATCTAATCTTCTGAAATTGCTTTTACCTATTCTGAATTTGATTTACCTTTCTGAAATTGAAGTTACCTTTTCTGAATTTGATTTTACCTTTCTGAAATTGAAGTTACCTTTTCTGTATTTGATTTAACTTTTTCTGAATTTGATTTAACTTTTTCTAAAATAGAGGTTACTTTTTCTGAAGTTGACATTGAAAAGGTATAGAGTATAGAGATCTTATCTTAAATAATTCATAATTGTGTCATGGAAATCTCTTAAATTTTGAAAGAATTCCACCTGTAGTATAACCTTCCTGACTTGATAAGATCCTGCGTCATGAGCATCAGATCTGTTTTGTAATCGCTCTAACTAAAATGTCTAACTGAATTAAAAAGAACAACCCTCTTGACATTTGAAATGCCAACTTCTCTATCATGAACATCAAATGTTGAATTCCCCTTTTAGTGTGTGTGATTGTAACCCCTTTCTTTAAACTTAAAAACCGATTATGATTTTATCTGTGATCGTGATAGTCTAGTTTTAAATGAAACTCCTGGACTTTCTGCTTTGCGATCTAACCCGGCTTTGTTCGTTTGTAGCAGCAAACATTACGAAAATACTTCAATTAGCCAATTATTGGGATAAAGGAGGTTTTGGTGTGAAAAATTAAAAGTGTCCTTTAAATTTAAAATAAAAAATTGAAAGCATATTTAACGAGAGTGCCAGATTCGAAAGGAGAAACAGATAGGAAAGAATATGGCAAAAAAAAGTAGCTGTGAGTATAACAAAACAACAACATGTATAAACATTGGGGCTGTGACGGTTAACCGGTCAACCGATTAACCGTTTGCAGTCACTGTAACCGGTTAGGATTTTTTGCTACCGGTTGCGCAGTTGGCATTTGAGTTGGGTTCTTTCATTCCTTTTGGTATTCTACTCGTATAATGCCCTTTATGTGTGTGTGAATCAAAAACTTATTGAATATTTTAAATAAAATCTTTGTGCAGGTTTTTATTTCTCCCATGTTGATGTAATGTTGAAGTGATTGTTAATAATGTTAATTGTAATTCAATTTAAATTTACTTGCATGCATGAATTATTGTATTAATCAAATAGTATCCCAATAATATCAATGATATTCAAATATCCACTATTGATATTATCAGACAAAAAAATTATTTATTGTTTATTAGATCAGATACCATTAAAAATATTGATATCCCCTCAATACCATGATACCTTCTTTGAGGCAAAATTAAATAGAATAGCGGAATGAAATAATGTGAATGCAATGGATGAATGAGGTCTTGAAGTTACATGAAAATGGGTTCTATTAATAAAATAAGGATATAAAAGACCTTATAATTTCCAGCATCCAGTAGAAACTTGCAGGTATGAAGTCTATGAAAGTACCAGATTCCAGCAGACCAGCTATGTCGAGAACGTTCCTGCCTGTTTGGTATGTTCCTCCCTCTTTCTCTCGTTCATTCACTCACTCACACTCTCCTTCCCCCCCTCCCTTCCTCTCCTCTCTCTATGTTCGCTCTGGTAGACTCTGATAGCATCCTGCTCCTTATAACTGTCGTTGGGTGCAGCTGCTGCCAGGATTTTTCGATGCTATGCCGTGAAATTGACGTTTGGATGGATGATTTCGTATTCATCTTGTTTCTTGTTGAACGGTTGGAAAGACCAAAAATAAGTTGCTGATATTCGATGTATGGTTGTTTTAATGATGAATAATTAAAAAATGAATGACTGAATTGCTCATGTATTTATTTTGTGAGTGTTAGCTTGCAGTCTTAGGTAAAGTCTTGCGATCCAGGACTATTGTGTCATTTTGCGGCGAATCCAGAATTTTACAAAAATTATTAGATGGGTAACAAGAGGTAAAACACATGATCGCTTTTCCAGCAGACCCCTCCCACGGAACTGTATCAACCTCAAGGCGGAATCACGTACTACTCCACGGACCAACAGCTCATGCAGCGCTCTGTGCCACAGAAACGTCCGAAAGCTGCCATCCCGATAGTGCCCCCGCCCGATGTGGAACGTGGCAGGACTCCCCGAGAGGAGGATCAGTCTTCCATGTCTCCCAGCGGAGGTGAACAGTTGTCCGAGTATTTGATTGAAGATGCGATCAATGCCGGATATGTGCAGGAAAACAATGATCCGGTAGAGCAATGATTATATGATATGGAGTATTGATTATTGGTGTTATAGTAGAGGTTCGTGCGAGATAATTTTTTATGAGATAAATGGTTCTTAACTTATTGTGTACTTCAGTCAGTTATAATAATGATAAAAATATATAATAACATGTCAGGGTGCTTTAGGTTTACAAGGTGTTAGTCTGTTGAATAGTTTTTAGATAGTGGCTTCATATTATAAGATTGAGGTATGAAGTAAATTGTCGTAATATGTAATTATTATTAATGTTGTTCTCTACTATGACACAAATAATTTTATGTATTATATTTATTTATTTATTCTATTATTTTTATTTTTCTCGTTGGAAGGTTTTATTATATATTTTTTACCTTTTTTAGTCCAGATATTTTTTCTATGGTGTTGAATATTATCCTCATTACCAATATCAATAGATAAATTATTCATCTGAGTTGGAATTAACAGACCAGTATACCTTTTGGAACCCAAAACTGATTTTCCATGCTACTTATTAAGGTAACTTCAAGATCAAGGTATCACTTTTTGGGGTCAAAATCAGAAGTTGCAGTTTTTTTTATATAAAACTTTTTTTTTTTTTAGATTAATAAGAATATTTAAATTTATATCCTTATGTGTTTAGGTATCTAGATATTTATTGGATCTGAGCATTGTAAGTGAAGCAGTTTAATTTCAGAAGGAGTTTATCATTTCTGTAAGTTCATTCTTATAATACAGAGGGTGACAATTATCTACCATAGTTGTTGTACGGTTAACTTTGTTATTGTTATGATTTTCCCTTCTGTTGGTTCGCTGATAAATTGGAAAGCCAATTATAAATTGAATTAATTACTTTATTAATCGCTTACTTTGTCGGAGAATGTATGAGAAGGAACTATAAGAATAGAGAAATCTACATACTCTCCGACAGCCAGACCAGCCTGAAAGCTCTTGCATGCTACAAAACCAAATCAAAACTGGTATGGGAATGCATCAACGACCTTAACGATCTTGCAAAACAAAACAAGGTAACACTTGTTTGGGTACCGGGTCACCGAGGAGTAGCTGGCAACGAAACGGCGGATAAACTGGCCAAAGAGGGCGCGGCAGCCGCCTTCACAGGACCAGAACCAATGTTTGGAACTACCAGTAACATGGTACGTGGCGCGATAGCTAGTTGGACAAGTAACCAACACAAATCATAATGGAACCACATACCAGGCAACAAAACATAGCAAGTTAATGGTAAAAGAACCATCTCTAAAACTTGCCAATGAACTACCGAATTTAAACAGAATGCAAGTTAAAACAATAGAGGGACTTCTTACAGGACACTGCCACCTGAGACAACACCTGAAGAAACTGGGTATCTTCAATGGAGAACCAGCATGCAGACTATGCAATGAGGAAGACGAAACAGCTTTCCATGTAATCTTTGAGTGCCCAGCACTCAATCGAATCATGGGGAACAATACCAATGATATGATGTCGGGGAAAGCCTTGGCAAGCAAACTTCTGAACCTTGTGAAGGCTACAGAGTTATTTGAATAGCCAGGAACCAATAGCTACGGAAAGATACAATAAGCCTAAATGGCTGCAGCATCAGGGACCTAAAAACCGATTTCTGTATCTAGCAACAAACAACAATCGCTTACTTTAATTAACAATTCACATTAACACTACTTATACCTACTCCTACTAATTTACAAGTTCAATTATTATAATCCCACTACTAATGCTGTTTCTAATAATCACACACTCTACAGGGTGTCTGCTTAAGGCTGGCCACCGGCTATATCTCGGAAACTAATGGGCCTATAACCTCAAAATAAAAAATTTCCATACATAAGTGATCAAGAGAAATTCAATGAAAATATTTTCAAGATGGCCGCACTTCCGGAAATACCGGAAGTTGACACCTACTTCGTTATTTTAACGGAAACACACTGTAAAACTTTATATTTTTTAAATGTCTGAAGAAATCTAATACAGGTGGTTTTCACCATTGGAATTTAGATTGAGCGGTTTATGAGTTATAAACAAGTGAAAATCGAAAATTTTCAACTTCAAAGCAGGCTAGAACTAGAACGGCTCAAGATATCTAAAAACGGTTTACATGTCCCTATCTTAACTTTTCACATAGTATCCTACTATGTGGTTTAAATTTTAATACAGGGTGATGAAAAATCGGATAATTTTCATCACCCTGTATCAAAATTTACTCCACATACTGGGATAAAACGTGAAAAGTTAGGATAGGGACATGTAAACCGTTTTTGGATATCTTGAGCCGTTCTAGTTCTAGACTGCTTTGAAGTTGAACATTTTCGATTTTCACTTGTTTATAACTCATAAACCGCTCAATCTAAATTCCAATGGTGAAAACCACCTGTATTCGATTTTTTCAGACATTTAAAAAATATAATAATATACAGGGTGTTCCTGTTAAAATAACGAAGTAGGTGTCAACTTCCTGTATTTCCGGAAGCGCGGCCATCTTGAAAATATTTTCATTGAATTTCTCATGACCACTTATGTCTGGAAATTTTTTATTTTGAGGTTCTAGGCCCATTAGTTTCCGAGATATAGCCGGTGGCCAGCCTTAAGCAGACACCCTGTATAATACTACATTTGCCTTCATATGGAGCACTGTCTAATATCGCTCACTACTACTTACTATCTCTTCCTTATACACAGTCTATACTAAACTGAACTGGCACTTTACCTATCTCGGCTAATATTAGTGACTTTCTAGAAACAACTTATGTCAGCCTGTAAAAAAATTATTTAGCTGTTTTCAATAATAAAAACGCAGTTATGGCCAAAAAAAGTCTGGATTTTTAAGTTTTTTCAGCAACCAAGAACGCTATCCTGAATTCCTTTTTAATTACAAATTTACCCAACTTTATACCCAGTTGACCTAATCTGCAACTTTCAAAATAACAAAGTTAGCAATACAACGGTGGTAGATTATTGTCACCCTATATACTGGGTGATCAGTAACTTGCGCACTCAGAGCATGCTGCGGTAAACTTCACTTTTTAAGAGTGGTAAATTTTCTTACTGTAGTGTTGCAAGTTCTTTTCTTCCAAAGATATAACCAGTTTTGTAAAAAAAAAAGGTGGCAACACACCACTGAACATGTGAATAAGTTCGGGTTAGATGGTATTGTTATTATTTTTATTTCCATAGAAACGAAGGCATTTGAATATTTTATATTCTAAGTCCAGTTTAGGCGGTTGCCAAACTTCAAATTTCGTTTTTTTGGTATGGTACCTATCAATTTCCAATATTCTCAATTCCTCTGTAAAGAGGTTTTGTGGAAAAAAATTGATGAATTATATGGTATCCGTTCCAGACATTACAGTAACCTGAATTTTTCATTAATTTTTATCATGGTTATTGAAAAAATTACCTTTAAACTCTGTAACTTGAAAACCAACCGTTGGATTCAAATTTTTTTTGCAGAATATCCTTAATTTTAATGGGCTCTGTATCGCCTTGTATTCGGAGTGCGTGAGTTACTGATCACTCTGTAGTGTACACCAAAAAGTTCACATCGTAAAATGGAAAAATTTTTGGTTTTTTATTTTTAATTTTTTATTGTAATACGTTTGTGTGCTTTTCAAAGGATTAAATTTGAGCACACTAGATCCATAGTGTGAATTTTTGTTCCAGAGAAATTGCTGTTTATCTAACCTTCAGAATTCCAAAAAAACGTAATATTTTGAAAATTCAAAGTCTTTCAATTTGGACAACGTGGGCTAGATATTCACCAAAAATGTAATGTCACTTATGATAGAGATGCATTTTTTATACAGGTAGCCATTAAGTCGTTAGTTACTTCTGAAATGTCAAATTTTTGCAAATTTTTTAAAGTCATAATTTTGAATTTTAAATATTTTTGCTACAATCATAGTTTAATATTGTTTATATTAATAATTGGGAAAATTGGCAGGAATATTAGAGAATTTCACTCCTGGTAATAATTTATAATAAAGTAAATAAACAAAATTAAATTAATATTGCAGTCAAAATATTAAAATTCAAAATTAGGTAGAAAATAAAAATGAGGAAAAAGTGTAAATTTCAAAAGTTAGTACTTTTTGGCCACCCATATAAAAAAATCTGTCATAACTGACATTGGATTTGATAAATATGTAGCCAATGTTGTCCAAATTTTCCGGAAAACATTTTGAATTTTCAAAATTCTAAAATTAAAAATATAAGTAAAATATAAATACGATTATTTAGATCGCGCAATAAACATCATGTCTAATATTATTATGTAGTTTTTTGTCACACTATAAGGAATTTGTTAAAAAATTGAGCTGTGGTGTTGGTGTTACAATTTATTGTAGAATTCCTTAGAAAGAGCAAAAAACTGCCTACATGTGAAGGGCAAAATTGAGTTCATTTTGAAACCTCATAAATCCTTCTGAAAAATATCTCTGAGATTCTAACTAAACGTTTTTTAGGTAGGATGTTTGCTGCAGTATGTGCAGATCAAATTTTTGAAAATTCAAACCTTTTTGTAAATTTTGAAAATTAAGTTAAAATTATTTTTAATTGCCCTTTTTTATCAATTAAAAATTACGTTGCTCTAATACCTGTAAATAATCGTGCAACTATTACCTAAGTGATGTAGAGTTTTTGTAAATACATAATTTATCTACTTTAAAAAATTATAAAAAAAACAATGTTAAATAAATGATAGTCATGATTTTAATGTTAATTAGGTTAGGTGTTATTTATTATCTTGGATACTTCAAACAATAACATATTTTATACATTAGGTCAGATAACTAAACATAGGTACGAATACATAACAAATTTTGCTTCTTGAAAAAAACTGTTTGTATTTTCTTTGTACAGGGTGATTAGTGTCCACCCCAAAAATGACGATTAATTACTTGAAATAATTAAATAAATATGCGAACCATATACTTAGAGCTTCAAATTGATGAACTTCTTTGGTTTGAAAGTGTAACTAATTAGCGTCACAACACCGTTAATTATTATTGTGTTCGTTAATTTATTTAAATTTTTAGTTTTTTTGCGATCAAGACACTTGTCATGGAAAATAAACAAGCTTTCAGAAAAAAAATCAAATTATCTCTTTAATTAGCTTTGAAAATCAAGAAAAATGCAGAACTTACAGCATAATTTATGGACTCCAATTCGGAGTTCGTAAATTACAGCCATCATAAACTGCAACAATGAACGGTTTACATAGGACACATAGCTTTTGCAAATAAGAAATGTACAATAATGAAGTCCAATGTTTAATATGTAGCCCTGCATCAAGTACATAATTTCTGAGTCATTTCAAATTGATATCTTTGCAATTAGCCATCATTTCTGGGGTGATGGACACTATTGTTGGCACACCTTGTACCAGTGTTTATTTAATTATTATGAATGTACTGTACTATTATTCGTCATCATCAAGTAATAATTATCTAAAAATTATAAAATATTTTATCGAGTGGTTTAAATAAAATTTCTGTATAGCATTCAAAAAGTATATAGAAAAATAAAAATCACGTTACGTTAGGATTGTGGTGAAACCAAACTATGAGATTCACCTTTGATCTCATTAAAAATACTCATATCAACTAAATTCACTTTTTTCAATTTACTTTTTCAATGCTCATAATTTTCCAGAAATTTATATAAATATTATTTTTTCTTAATCTTTTTGTGCCTTATATTATACTTGCTAATCCTAAATAAATTTATGATTTTTTCTAGGTTGAACTTAGTGGTATTAATCGCATTAATAGAGCAGTTAGTAAGTGCTATCCTTTTGGAAATTGGAATGTTATATTATGAGCTGAAACCCGTTATTAATTAATAATTCCAGTGTTGGTTTATTTTGCAAGATTTTTTTTTTTGTTGGTTCATGTTCCATTGTTTTGATACAACTTGAATAAAAAATTCATAATTTGTGTAAAATTTTGTTTTTCCTCTTTTTCGGTCCTTTTAAAATAATTTATCAAAAGATGGGTGGGTCGTGGGTCATCATTTGTTTACCTTTTAAGAAATTAGGCTAGTACACACAAGGTTTTTTTTATTATTATAACAGTTATGAAATATTCCCCTCTTGGGAATAAACTATACACACTTGGCTCACTTGGAATAAATAACTTTAATAAACTTTCTCACCTTTGGTCATGAATAATAATTGTTATTGCACACGTGTTAATATTTAATTGCAAGTTTTATTATAAAGTTGCGTTGTGACTTTTAGAGATGACTTTGACTGTCCTTTAATTAAGATAATAAAGACTAATAAAAAAAGATAATAATCATTTAGGAAAAAAAACTGTTTAAACACATTCCTAAGGCATAAGAGAATGTGCAAAAGAAAAAGACTAAATTTAAAACAAAAATTGTTTCCTTGGCTTCATTACCGAGGTATAAAGTTTCCATTTTCAACAACTTCCACTGACAATACACATCATTTCACACAACTATCACAATAGTGTTTGTCTTTTTTTTATTAATGGTTTCGGAGTTACAGGCATTTAAATTCTACCTATGCTTTAGGTTCAATAAAATTTATAAATAAATTCTACAAAACTGGGAGATAACAATGCAACTAAAATAGATTTTGAATAAAATTATTGGATATGTATCCCTGTATAAATAATTGTTTGAAACTTTGTTGGGCTTGTCATTTCATATATCCCCATGAACAGCTTTCTGGGTATTATAGACATACGCACAATTTTTCTGCTTGAAGAAGTGTATCGAGTGCAGTGTTGTGATTTTTTTTACAAAAATGGTCATATTTTCTTAAAGTCAAAAACTTAGAATCCTTGATCTACAATGAATGTTGTGGTACTTTTCGTGTCCGCCATTTCGGGATCGCGCTGCAGGTAATATAAGTGGTGAGTAGTTATTCAAGAGTAATGACTAATGGAGATATTGGAACTGGTAAGATATCTTTTTCCTCACATTCACAATAAATAAAAAATCTAGACCTATTATTATTGACCTGTTAAATTTTGTATTTGGGTACCTAATTGGGCCTGTCTTTAACTTAAAATTGCCCTCAGCTCTATCTCTGCTCCTTGAAACTTTTACCAGAGATATGAAAATGCAGAGATCAGAATAAAAAATTTGACCAGATTTTCTTTGAAATTGTCGTTTTTTTAATTGTTTGTATCACTCTTGAAGGACCAATAATGGGCGCTTGAAAAAATATGTGTGAAGAGGGAAGCCCTGTGTGTATGGAGTAGTCACTACCTGGAATTAAGGAGAGGGTGCTGGGTAATTCCCCATGCAAAAGATTGTTCCCTCTTTTATTTTTCGCCAATAAACTTTGCATAAACTCATGGACGAAGGTCCATAATTGAGTGTTTCTTTTATCTTAAAACAACAAGTGATATGTATCTTTGATAGGATAGGAATCCTAAACAAAGATTTGAAAAACACTGATTTGGATGTCATCGATCATGAAAAAAAACGAGGTAGACGGTTTTTTCTACTTGCAAGAATTCAAAATTTGAAACAATTTTCAAAAAGAAAAGTGCAGACAAAATTCAAGAGTTACAAATTGATAAACAATAAACTCTCCCTCGGCAGCAGAATATCCCTAAAGTGCCTCGATTCGAATGATGGCACAATAAATCACAATTCCAAACTCCCAAAGATTTTTTTCCGAAAAATGTGTTTTGAAATTTTTGATCATGTCTTGTATTCTCTACAAAGTCTATTTTGCTTGACAAATCCCTTGGTAATGCACTGCTCCAAGGCCGTGGTCTTTGAGGGCAGCAGATACGCAACTATTTATAAGTTGGGTAAATGTTATTTAATCTCTGTTATACGAGACACATACAGTGTGACCCATTTGTTCTTGAAACACCCTGCAGAATCTTAATTTATGGTGCGATTTTAAAGAAATTTCTTTTAAATCATAGAGCTTGATAAACTATATTTTGGGAGCAAAAAGCGTCTCATTCCTACAAAATCCAGGGCCTACCAGATCAGTGTTTACTTGTAAAATCTCAAAAATTCATATTAGCGATTTTTTTAGAAAAAAACTGTGCACGCCACTGGATTCACCAGCCCTCAAAACGGTACTGTACTAAATTTTATTGGAAATGTCAGAGTAATAAGGATCTTGCAGTTATTTTAGAAATTCATAAAAGAACTCCGAATTTTCATTAATTTATTCGAAAAGGTCAAGAGAGACAAAATAGAAATTGTACGTCTATACTTCATTTAATAACTAGGAGGAGTAAATTTAAATAAACCGCCAAAAAAAGATGCTTCTCATTGGTCAATTCATAGGCAAAATTACACCCAGCAAAACTTGTACAGGAAATTGAATCTATGCAACGCTCAACACTACATATACGCTTGTTTTTTTACC